>BSBK01000441.1:1810000-3010000 GCA_027943335.1 Chamaecyparis obtusa | reverse complement strand
TCCTAAAGGTTTCCTAATCAATCCTAATCAAATTAAATCAGTCCTAATTTGTCCTAAAATACTCAAACACACTCCTAAGGTCTTTCAATTGGATAAAAATAACCTTCATGCTGTCAAAAATCTAGGTGTTTTTGACCTTCATGCAAACTAGGAAACACTCTATCTTTTGGTGCATAAATGAACTAGAAATCTTCATATCACTTCAAGTTGGATGATAATAAATTCTAACTTCATCCTAAATGGTCATAATTCAAAACCAATGCTTTATGATAAGTTATATTGAATTTATTTTGAAAAATCTCAAAGCAATCTCAAGTTTTATGTAAACTAAGAGCAAATCTGCATTTCATTTCAAATGGTTTCCTAAACAGTCCCAATGGTTCCTAAACATTCCTATTTCATTCCTAAAGAATTTATATATGTAAAAACATTTTTCTTGTTGAAAAATCTTGAAAGTTTCCAAAGTTTTCATGCATAAAATCAATCTAGGAACTTTATTTTGGGCTTAAAAATGCAATCTAGAACATCAAATCTTGAGTGAACCTAAAGGAATGAATCAAAATCCAAAAGTAATTTACTTTCAATATCAAAAGAAAAAAAACTCAATCTTGAATGACTTAAAAGTGAAAACAAAGCAAGCTCTTTTAGTTTCAGAGTTCAAATCAAGTTCCTAAGTGAAGCACAAATCTTGAATGAAAAGGATAAAATACTTGCAAAATCTCTTTTCAAAGCCTTATTGTTTTCAAATGAACAAATCAAAATCTTAAAAACATGTGTTTTGGAAAAAACATTCATTTTCAAAATCACTTAATCAATTTGGGAAAGTACCCTTGCTTGTTGTGCTTTCTAGGAGTCTTCAATTCTGCAAATCCTTGATTAGCTAAGCAACGTGAAAGAAGTTGAACTTGGATGAGTTCACTTGTTTCACTTTTAGAGAAGCCTGTAGAGAGAAAAGAACTTCCTCTCTTGAGAACGACTTCAAACTAGTAGTTCCCCGATCGGTATAGAAATAAAGTGTTGAGAAAATTCTCGCTTCATCCCCTCAAAATCAGGCGATGCGTGTTGATGGTAGTCTGAAGTAGGTGAATATCCCTAATATTTTGGCATGGTCAAATAGGCTCTTAAGTGAGTCATGCACGTACAAACTAATTAGAGGAGACCGCATATCAAATCAGGTACCTATTAATCAGAGGCTTCTTGATCTACTCCCGAAGGTATCAAAATCTCTGTGCAAGGACCGATCCAAGTGGTTTCCTGGATCACCTTAAGATACTCACCATCTATATTCCTTTTTGGGATATCAAGCTGTAGGCTTGAATATTTTGATACTAACCTGTCTCTTAGGTACTTTTTCTTGATGTGTTTTTCAAAGTTTCAAACTCAGTGCAAAACATCTGTTGAACATACACAAGCGAAGAGTTATACACACAAATGTTTTTCCATATCAAAACCAATCAATCCAAATCCAGAATTCATCCAAGCTTTCAAAAATTGGTCATCCTAGTCTCCTAATCATGGTCTTCCAGTCATCCTGCATCTTCCCCATCCAGTCTTGTCCTCCTTTCCTCCTATCCTAGGTTAGCAGAGTCATCTTGGTCATCCCCCATCCCCTTTCTGTCTTCTTCTAGAGTCAGCCTTTCCTCCTATCCTAAAGCCAAAATCCAGTCCTAGTCAGAGCTTGTCGGTCATCCCAATCTGAGTCTTAGTCTTCCAATCCATCTTCATCCTCCATCCCTATCCAACTCATCTCCAAGTGAGCATGTCTCAAATCTATTATGATGAGTTTGGTTGTTATGTCTTTTGTACCACTCGATCCTATTCCAATGATGATGAAAGCCTTGTAGATCAGGATGAATGCTTTGAAAATCTTAGCAAGCTTGGTCCAAACATCTTCCAGAATCCAATCATTCCTCCGAGCTATCTTGCAATGCCTTCATGCATATCCACTAGCACTCCTTACCCTACCTTTGACAAGGGAAATCCACTATCTTATTCATCCACACCTTCTTCCTATCTTGAGCCTACATATCCTCCGTATGCATCCTTCATACCTCCATCTCCCTTTATGGTTTTATTCCAAACACCATCTTTCCATAGCAACACTTCACGCTACTTCCCCTATCCAAAACCTCCATCTCCTTATCCTCCAACCCATTTTTAAATCCCAAATCCTACTCTTCCAATCCATTACCCCAATCCTCCGTCCTATCTCAACCCACCATCTCCTTTTCCAAACTACATTTCCACAAATCCCCTTCCACAAAAAGAATGCATCCCTCAATCTGCTTCATATCTTATACCTCGATCCATCATCCCTACTCCATTAGTTAGCCAATCAAGTTCACAAGCTTTCTCTAAACCTATCTTTGTGAACTATCTAGTCAATCCATCCTCCAATTCCTCTTTAGCACCATCATCCCCTCAATAAAGTTCAAAATCTTCCACCCCATCTTCACTTGGGGACCATCCTAGCCCTCCATCTTCTACACATTCTAGTCCATCACCTCCTCCAATATGAAAGTCTCCAAAGGAGTTTCATAAGGAAACCACCAACAAATCTCTTTCCTAAAGCTAAGGAGTCGTGCCATCTCAATCCTTCATGTGAAGCCATCAATGATGATACCCATTCATCATTCCTCCTCCAGCACCCCCATCCATTATGCTTCTTCCATATATCCCACTTATTGATCCTCTTCCATCTCCTAGCATCATTGAGTCATTCCCATGCATTGAATCCTTCCAATCCCCATCCACCTCTCATCGTCCTAGTATTTTCCAAAGCACATCCAATGAGCCTCATGAGTTCACCCTTCTTGCTACCACCACAGTTGCAAAATCCCCCATCCTTTCATGCATACCATCTGAAGAGTTCTTCCTTCTTCGTACCATCAAAATTATAGAATCTCCCATCTTTCCATACACCCTATATGAATAATCCATCCATACATCCTCCATCACTTTATCTACACCAATCCAATCTAGTCCAGATCTTGTCCAAAAGCATGTTGAAGTACCCATAGATGAAAATCAAGATCCAATCCCTTCACTTCCTTTATTGCATAAACCATTTCTTCCATCACCCCCAATCCAAGATCCTATTGTCCCAATTCCTCCAATCCAAGATTCTATTATCCCAAATCCTCCAATCCAAGATCCTATCATTCCAATTCCTCCATCTCAAGTTCCATCACCATCCTCCATTCCCAGTCAAAATCCTATCATTCCATCCTTTCCACTCGAGGATCCTCCAATCAAAGTTATCCCACCACCATTTCTCTATCCTCTTGGCCCACTTATATTTTTCAATGGCAGTGCACTTGAAACAGAAGCAATAAGTTGCATGTCTTCCACCACGGAACTTGATACTGGATGTTTATCTTATTCCCCAAGTCAGAAGTATCATTTCTTGGATAAAATGCTCAAGAAATGGAATTATCAAGGCAAAGGCCTAGGCACTCGTGAACAAGGAAATCTAGAGCCCATCCAAGACAAGAAACATCCAAAATCATGTGGTATTGGTCACACATCCGAAGAAGGCACTTCCTCCAGAAATGTTGGTATAACTAAAGCTAAATTCAAGCATCCTTCCAAAAACATCATCACATCTTCTCATCATCCCTCCAAAGCATATAATGCCATTCCTCCTCCATCATTACATCCTCGGACAACCTATCACATTCCTCCTTCATCCTCCAAATCCATTTTGGGTCCCTGTGTCCCAAAATCTACTAGCACATATCCTCTACATACCAAATCGATTTTGGGCCCTTACATCCCAAAATATCATCCCCCATCTTATCCTACTCAATCCTTCTTCCAAAATCCAAACATCCCTAGTGAGGATCAACAAAGGCACATTCCCTCATCTCCTATCTACCAATCTCCTTCCATCTCTCCATCCCGCAAAACTCCTCATATTCCTTCCAATGCTTCTCACAATTTGGATGCCATGTCAAGAATGCATAAAGGGAATTATCCACAAAAATCCAAAGATTTCCATGTCCACTCTAAACGACATGTTAAAGAAAATAAAAATCCAATCAAGAAATCCAATGCATCCCAATGGCCACAAAGGCCAAACAAAGAAAAAGAAAAATCTAATGCATCCCAATGGCCACAAAGACCCAGCATAGAAAAATAAAAGTCCAATGCATCCCAATGGCCACAAAGGCCCACCAAAGCTAAAACAAAGACTATGTGGATCCCAAAGAAAAAAGATGCAATACATCTAAAAGAAATATCCACAATGGCATCCAAGGTTGCTAATCCACTAGCTACTCATTCCCCTCCCCCATATCCTAAATCCATCTTGGATCCTTATGTCCCAAGATCTCTTAGCAAAAATCCTCCATCCTATCCACATCTACCATCCACTTCCCATCAACTTCATCCACCTTCCTCACAACATGTGCCAATGTTGGTCCTGCAAGCATCTCCCTATCATGATCACTTTCCATATTTTCATCCAAACACTTTCAACCACCATATCTCCCATATTTCCCATCCAATCCATGCCTTTGCATAATCCATCCATCCCAATAAGGCTGTACCAACATCCAAACAAGTCAAGAAGTCAGTAGAATATCAAAAAAAGGTCAACAACAAATTAGAAAATCCATAAAAATTGGAAAAATCAAGAGAAAAATATCAAAAAAGAAAAAAAAAGAAAAACATTCATCCAATGGTGAAAACTTGGCAATTCAAGCGGCTTGGACAAGTACCATGATGAAAACCTAGTAAACAAGCATCATGCATAATCCCACTAGTTCCTCTCTGCAATTGGGGGTATTTCCTTTCTAACACTTCCTATCTAGCATCTCCTCCATCTCAATCTTACATCCTCCTTTGGATCTTGATAATAAAATAGAGATTACCATGTATACATGCTTTTAGGCACCTTTCTGCATCTATTTCCCCATTACCAATCTTCTTTCGTCCTATCGTACCCCCTGCCAAATGCCTCCAAATGCCTCCAAATGCATGAAATTTCCTAAGAAGAGGCATCTTGTTCCTTGGTGACAAATTCCTTGGAGACCTATCCAAATCCTTGTCTTCCATCTCCCCATCCAAAGCATTCTTCCATCCTAATCATAAGCATTCCTCTATCCAAAGTAATCCCCAAGAATTCCTCTATCCAAAGCAATCCCCAAGCATTCCTCTATCTTCATCCAAAGCATTTCCTCCATCCAAAATCCCAAGCAGTTCCTTCATCCAAATCCTAAAGCAATCCTCTAGCAAATCTTCCAATCCCTCAGTAGTTCCTCCATCCAAATCTCCCAGCAGTTCCTTCATCCAAATCCTAAAGCAATCCTTCAAGCATTCCTCTATCCAAATCCCAAGCATTTCCTCTATCTGCAATCCCTCAACATTTCCTCCATCTTTTCATCACCAGGTATCTTCCCTTCTCATTGGTATCTAGATATAGGCTACCACCATGCAATCCAATGCCATTCATCCATATCCAACTATTGCTACTAATCTTCCAAATATATGCAAATCCTATCCACATGTATCCAAAATCCAACATCCAAGATCAAGCCAACCGATCCAATCACATCCTTAGTTTTGTTGTAATCCTTGATCTCAATACAATTATCATTATTGGGATGCATCCTCAAATTGTGTCATTTCAGGACACATAATCCATCATCATCCTATCCACCATTAGTCCATCTTGGCTTTCCAGCGCAACTAGGGCATCATCTTGCATATCTTTGTAGCTTCGACTTCATCCCTAGATCACTTGTACATCCTATCCCAAATCCTGAGATTTTGTCAATATCCATTGTAAATATCTTCCCATTCATTGTACATAATCCTCACGTCTTGTTGTACATCCCCTTGTCAGTCCTGCAACAATATTTGATCTGATATCTTGTCCCATCCAGCCTTGTACTTCAGCAACATCAATTGTCGACTATTCTTGATGACATGAATTATCTTTGAACTTCATCATTTGCCAATCAACAACACAACATTCTCCCCATCCATGCGGGTCCGCACAGATGTATGTTTTTGTATTGTCCGGCCTAAGCCTAATCATGGGTCCACACATATTTATGCTCTTGTATTGTCAGACCTAATCAATCAAATTGGGTCCTTGAGGATGTATCCTTCCTCCTGTCTGACCTAATATTCCACCAATCAACCCAAGTCCATGTCAATGTATCCTTATTCATGTTCAAACCAAATCTCCCCCCATCAATCAGCCCATCAAACTCTTTCCTTGGCAAAGGATGTATTTTGGAGTTATCATTTTGATCTTGGATTTTATCCTTTGGATCTTGTTAATCTTTTATGGCTTCTCATTGTTCTCTACTCAAAGTCGCCAAGATCCTTTATATCATGGTGTGCTGCGAATAAGAACAATCTGGGGCAAGGTCTTTTGATCTTTTGCTCCTTCCTGTGAGTCAGTCATGTGTTTGTGGTTTCCCCAGCATCGTTTCCACCATGCCTCCTCTGGGTTTCATGTGTGATGCTGGGGCAACCCTTTGTGTGCTTGTCTTTTAGTGTTAGTCTTATGCAACACTGGTGGCAAAGCCTTGTGATCCCAGTATCCTTGGCAGGTCTCTAGCATTGCTATATCAAACTAGGTTGTGCTCTCAAAAGATCCAAAGCATGGAGCTTCCTAAATCCCCCATCCAGCATCATATAGATTAGTCTTGCATCCTGTATATAGCTTCATCCTGCATCTCACAATCATATTGCACTAATGCATCTTTACTCTTGGAAGTTTGGCTATTTATTCCCCTTCCTTCCTCCTCCTTTCCCTTCTGTGTTATTTTTGAGAAAATTCCATAAAGTTTCCTCTTTGCGTTATTTTCTCAAGGGGGCACAACCCCTTATCCTCTAAATTCTAGCCCGGGGCATCTTATGTTATTGTCTTTGACGCCATGCCACTTGCGGCATTGCATCAAAGAGGGGAAAAATGTAGACGCCTACAAATCCTTTTGAAAATAAAAGTATTTTTATTTTCAAAAAATCCCTGATGACATCATCATTAATTAATTAATTAATTATTTTTTATTTTCATGATCCCTTCCCCTATTTTAATTAAATGCATTTAATTAAAGAATCCCTCCCCAAACCATTCAAATCAAATTTGAGTGATTTTCTCCCATTTATTAAATCAATATTTGGTAAATGATGTCACATTCCCTAAATAAATTAAATATTTATGGAATGTGACATCATTTACCAATCAATATTTGGTAAATGATGTCACATTCCTTAAATAAATGAAATATTTATTTAAAGCCTCAAAACCCTAGAATCTTCTAGACATTCCTAAATCCTTCCAGTCTTTCCTAAACTTTCCTAAACCTTTCCTAAACCTATTTGGGAGGTGTTTCCTACATTTCCTAGCCTAATCAAGTCTTCTTTGACATTTTGTCAAACCCTTCCATTAATGAGCCTTACAAACTCATTAATAGCTCCTTACACACTCTTTAAGGCCTCTTACAACCTCATAAAGAGACCCATGTCTTTGTTGACACCCTTGTTCCCCTTGCACACTTCCCTAGTGTTGCTCACACATGTGTGAGCAACCTTAACCCAAGGTCAAACCTTACCATACCCCAAACCTTACCTCAGACTCTACCCAAAACCCTGACTTTGAACCTAACTCTCCTTACTAACCCAAGCCCTTCCTCAAATCCTATAAATACCCTTACTTCCTAAGAGAAATAATCAATTCACATCTTTTACATTGAGTAGTTTTATAATGCTAGATTAATCCTAGACCTTAAGCTTTTATCATATATGCTAGATTAACTCATTTTTTATGCTTTCTAACACATCCTAGAATAAGCTTAATGAATTGAAATTAGTTTTATTCAATCTTTTCTAATCATTTATGCATCATATCACATCTCTTTTGGTCTAAAATCAACTCTAGAAAAAGCATTCATAGCTTAATCAGGTTTTCATCCTCATTAGGATCCTTAAGGCCTTAGGGGCAAAACGAGTGTTCTATACCTAATTTTGTGCCACTATGGGGTTCTTATGGTCCCTAATCCATCCTATTCCTTCCTAATAATCATTAGGGAATTTCTCCAAGTGATTTGAGAGCACACCCACATCCCTAAAGCGAGAGAAAATCAAACGGTGATAGGGTGCTCCCATTTTCAACTCTATTTGAATGTCCTTGAGAATAGTAATTTTCTATATTTTAGGAATATGTTGTTAGGATTTGAATAACTAATGTTTGAATGTCTACGCCTATTCTAAATAGGTTAGGTTCACTCTGCACACAATCACCTTCTTCAAATTGAGAAAAAGTTGTCTTATTGAATTACCAAGTTAATTGTGTTGGCTGATAAATTTAAAGTGTGCTATAAAATACTTGCAACTACTCATGTTTATTATTTATCTTGTTCGGCTCCCTCCAAGGCCTTTTGAATCAAGCTTGAAAAGTTGCCGAGGGATTTTTTATGGGCCTCTTTAGAAGATCACCATGGATTTCATAGAGTCACCTGGGAGTTTTGTTGCCTCTTATAGGACTTAGATGATTTGGGCATCCTTTCTACTCATAAGTAGGGCTTGGCATTTTGTGCTAAATGGATTGTGTGTGCCATTTTTGGCAATGAACCTTGGATATTCCTTCATAAAAATTATGTTTCCTTAGGTTATCTAGTTAATAGGCCAACTTGGAATGGGATTAGCTTTCAAACCCTTCCATTTATGATATATGTTGTTCATATCAAAGGTACTTTTGTACCCAAAAGCATTTGGGATTGTTGAGAGGCTATCAAACCTTGGATTTGGTGGGATAAATCTAGTTTTTGAGATGACCTCTCTCTTCTCATGTAGGTCTGAGAGCTTCCTCTAGTGTTGTTGTTTAGGGTTCATGTCCTACGTTTTCCTAAATGTGGCATTTTCACTCCTTGAAACCTTTTTTCCAAAGCCACTATGAATTTTAATTCTTGCGAAGATATGAAAGCACAATATTGGTTCTCTTGGCTAGATCGACACACATTTGACATGGTCATGTATGCTTTGATTTTGAATATGATACACAAAATTGACATCCACTTTGTGAAGCCTTGATAGAAGGATTAGAATTGGTTTCACAACATTGTCTTTTGTAGCTATAAGTCACAATTGGGCTACTATTGGCTCTCTCTACACCTTCCCATGGTGCCTGTGTTGAATTATCGGTGAAATTTACAATCTCCTTAGCCCATTTGGCAATGCATATTTTAGAATATTTGTTTTTCTATTAGTGACCCTAAGCTTGCCCACTTTTCTTGTTGTATTCTTTTCAAAGGCTTGCATTTGGGCTCTTGCCTATGGCATATGGGAATTCCTAAACATCGTTTCCCTTTTGTGGAAAACCAAAGTTCTTCAATTACATCTTCTAGTTCTATCATCATGCTCAAAACTTGTTGATTTGGACTCATCACTTCTTTCATCACTTCTAGCTAGAGCCTTTTCCCTAGCATATGGCTCTGCTGGGGATTGGCCTTACATCCCTCTCAAATTTACCTTGATCTAACACACTTTCAAGGTGGAGATCCTCTTTTATTTATGGAAAGATAAAACTATTATGTTATTTTCACATAACTCTATTGAGGTAGATATTTTAATTTTCACTAAAGCTTGTATTTGTAACACCGTGATACTTCAAATCTAAGTCCAGGCTATAAATTTTCTCTGGAGGTGGCCCATCTTCAAGAGCTTCTCAAGAATTAAAGAAGTGACCTTTCTACATTACCAAAGTCCCTTTAGATAGTTTCCCCACTTGTGGCAAGTCAACACTTTGTGGTCGATGATGTGGTTGAAGTTCCTTTTCTCAATGCTCTTAGACCTTGTGGTTCTAGGATCCCCACTACCAATATGGTGGTAGGAGTGCTTTTGATACCTAGTACTTTTCCTCTTCATTGCATGAGGGATTTTCCTTTAGGTGGGGTACAGGGGTGCGAGATCGTCCAAGAGTAGTGGCAATGGATGGCCAAATTTTGATGGTAATGATGGGTAGCCCAAATCTTCCAAGTGGCTCGCTAGATCAGCACTGGTGGTCTTGTCCTCATAAGAGGATACATATAAAGAGGAGGTCACTGTTCTAATGAGGGTAAATATTCCTAATGTGAACACTAAACTTGTAAATGTTTGGCGTAAACTAGATGATAAAGATCCTCCACTACTGCCCTTTGATTTTTCTGTTGCCACTTTAGTGGCTTTTATTTGTGTAGTTTTCTCTCCAAGTTTTGCTCATGTTTTTGGTTTTATTTCAGACTCTTCCTTTTTGTATTTTTAATCTCAAAGCACAACTCGTATGTCTCCTAAGAGGTGGTCTTATATCCCCTACTTTTATTGTGAATAGTGTACATTATTAAATATTAATCACACTATTTATATTTGTCAAAGACTTATACTCAGTATTATATATATATAATTTTAAAGTTACGTTTATATTTATTTACTTGTATAAATTATTTTAAAACTTTAAATTTTTTTAAAATGAATTACTTATTTCATGCTTAATATAATTATTTAAAAAAGGGGTTCACCCTGCAGTGCGACGGTTGTCGCATGCCCTGCTGAGAGGGCGGTTCATGGTTCGATTCTCACACATTGCAGGTTAGCGTAGATCTGACGGGCGCACATGAGGATGTGACTTGTATTCCGAGGTGCTGATGCTGTGAGATGGCTGGTGGCGTGCACAGATTGGAGAGATAAGGTTGTTTGAGTGTTGCGGTTGGAGAGATAAGGTGTAACCTGGTAGCGTTAGAGATGCTTGGCAGGCTGCGATTGGTGGCCGCCAGGAAGACATGGAGTCATAAGGTGTCCACAAATTTTTCGGGATGGGTCCCCATTAATGTGACTCCATGGTTGATTGCTCCAGTCAAAAAGCGCTTGCTCAAAAAAATAAATAAATACATTATTTAAAACAAAGAATATAAATTAAGTGAAAGATTTAAACATTTAATGGTAACATCTACACATGGTAAGGATTGAGTCTTGATGAGAAGAACAACACTACCAAACCTTAACTATCACACTAATATGGTACTATTTGTCTATTATAATTTTGGTAGAAAATTAAAGTATCCATTAATATTTGAATAACAAATTTTCCCTAAAATATTAGTGTATAGGTGAAAGATAAAATTATATAAATATTTGAATGAGTAAAACTAAGTGATGAAGATTTTGAAGTTCTTTATTTAAATAAAATATGTTGAAAAAAGATTTCATAAAAAATAATAGCTTATTAAGTGTTGCCAAACAATTACCATCAACCACATAGGATAAAGCTAATTTCTATATATATCAAAGTCAACCACACACAAAAAATGAATTTTGAAGGACACCTAAATCTATACAAACATTTTAAAGACAAACTAATTGATATTTGTTGCAACAAAAATAAAATTTTAATTAATTTTTTGAAATATATTTGCTCTAATTTAGATGAAAGATCATAAAATTAATATTATTTAAATTAAGAGGAAGGAGAGACTGTGGAAAATTTAGATGGGAGAAATAAGAAGGGATATGAGGATACTGTTGAAACAACCATTGACATGGAGGCATTGTCGATCCAACATAACCAAGATCATCTTGACATTCCCCTTGAATTTGGTTTACCTACAACAAGTGAAATGTAGAGAATGGGATTTTGCTTGAAATCCAAAGTCGAGGATGTTATTAAGGCACATGTGGAGAAAATTATTAGTATTGAGTGGTACAAGGAATCTTTGGAAGTGATTAAAGGCTAGGATAAAATGGTGAGAGAAATTGTGGTGAAGGAATTAAGCAATATTGAAGAAGGAAGATTGGATGAGGACTAGTTTTTTGATGAGACTGGATCTGATGAGATAAGTAATAATAAGATAATAAAGAATTATCCTCAAGTGGATCATAATGAAGTAAGGGAAGGTGAGGTGAATATTGAAGCAACCAATGCCTTTTTTGGCTTAAACATACCAACATACCTTAACAATGAACAAGTGATGTTGGAAAATCATAACCTAATAGTCAAGGTTTTGGAAACAATGGATAGAGAGGAGAAAGATGAGGATGAAGAGTTGTGTATGGATAAGAGAAAGGTAGATACTACAAAGTAGTTAGAACTTTTTAGGAATATACTAGGAAGATCCTCTCGATATTGTGCCAAGGTGGCCAAGAAAAGAGGTAGAAAATCAACAAATGAGCTTAGGAACAAGGATGGAGAGGTAGAAGAACAAGGAAATATAGCCTCATTACTTCATGTAGGGAAGGGGAAGTACCTTCCCACAGAGACATGAGCTTTTTACATGGAATGTTAGGGGCTAAAATGCCCCTAATAAACAATGCCTTTTGAAGTGTTGTTCATCAACCTTTGGAGCTCATAACATAATGTTGTAAGAGACCAAATTAAGTGTCGATGAGTAACAAGGATTTCACAGAAAGTTAGGATGGTGGGAAGTTGAGGGTGAACCTTCTAAAGGATCTTATGAGGGATTAGGTATTATTTGGAACCCGAGAAGTATAACATTTGACAAACTAAGAGGCAAAGAATATTGGATGTGTGGCAGAGTTAGCAACATTAGAATAAAATTAGGCTTCTTACTTATTAAAATTTATGGACCTAAATTCCTTCATGAAAAAAGGAAATTATGGTCAGAATTAAATAGCCTTTTAGGAGACTTCCAAAATGAGAATATTTTTCTTGGTGGATATTTCAATGCAATCTTGAATAAAAAAGATAAAGTTGCTGGGATCACCAAGGAATCCCAAACCACCATAGAATTTAGGGAGTGGATCCAACAAAATGAGCGTATGGAAATCATATAAGAGAATGGGAGTTATACTTGGACCAATAGAAGGACATGACCAAGTTATGTAGTTGAAACATTGGATAGATTTTTTTACAAGGGTAATTGGGTGAACTTTGACTTTAGCTTTTAATTCCAAATCCTTTCTACTTCAGGATCATATCACTATATGGTTCATCTTGTTATTGTGGAAATAAAGAAAACAAAAAGATGTCCCTTTAAGTTTGAGAAGATGTGGCTAAGGGATGAGAGTATTCTTGAGACCATTGAAAATTGGTGGAAGAATGTACATTTTGAAGGTTTTAAAGCCTTTAACTTTATGTCAAAACTGAAGTCCATCAAGAAAAAGTTGATTCAATGGAATAAATATCATTTTGGTAATATCTTTGAAGCCAAGGAAGATACAGAGAAGGAAATTGAAGAACTTAACAAGAAATTATTTGTTGAAGGCATGAATCAGGAGTCCTATATTAAGAAAAAGGAATTACTCAAGAAATATGAGAATATCTTAGCCAAAGAAGATATTTTATGGTGCCAAAAATCCAGGGAAATGTGGCTTACTGAAGGAGTCAAGAATATAAAGTTTTTTCACAACACCAAAGCTAGGAGAAATATTAACAAGATAACTAAAAGTACCAAACCCAATGGTGAAGTTATCAAGGACCTTGAAAGTATCACCAAGGAAGCTATTATGTACTTTGAGGAATCCTCAATAACAAGGGTCTAGGTGGAAAGATCAAAGAGATATATTAGAACACAATCCACATATTATTACAAAAGCTTAGAATAAGATGTTAAATGCAAAGTTTACCAAATTTGAAGTTGAAGCTTCTCTTAAAAATCTAAATCTAGACAAAGCACTTGGTCCTAATGGGTTCCCTGCTCTTCTTTACCAAAACTATTGGTCTTTCCTACAAGATAAAGTGACGGAAGTTATGGAGAGTATTAAGAACTTAGGTTAGATGCTCAAGGAAATGAACAATAACTTTATTGCATTGATCCCAAATAAGGAAAACATAGGATATTATGAGGACTTTAGGCTAGTATTGTTATGTAATACTATTTACAAACTTCTCACTAAGAATTTGGCTAATAGAGTAAAAAATTCACTCCCAGATTTAATTATGGATGAACAAACATGTTTTTTTTTTGGTAGATCAATCTTGGATGGGATAGTCATTGCCCAAGAGGCTATCCACCTGGCTCAACACAACTGTGATCCAAACATTCTTATTAAATTAGATATTAAAAAAGCCTATGACAAAGTGGATTGGATATTTTTGTGCAAATACTTGTAGGATTTTAGGTTTTCTAAACAATGGATTAATTTGATTTATGAATGTACTTCCTATCCAAAGATATCCATTTTAGTTAATGGATCTCCTGAAGGTTCCTTTAACATGTGTAGGGGCCTCTGTCAGTGAGATCCTTTATCCCCCTATCTCTTTATCATTATGGGAGAGGATTTGGGTAGATCTTTGTACAACGGTAGAAGGCAAGGGGATTTGAAGGGTGTTAAGATTATGGGTGAGTTAGATCTGGTTAATCAGTAACAATTTATGGATGACACTATGTTATATGGTGAAGCCATTATTAATGAGGATAAAAATGTGAAAAAATCTTAGATGCATATTTAGAAGCCTCAAGATAGTATATTAATAAGGATAAATAAAAAATTTTTCTTCTTCAATACAGATATGGAGACCAAAAACTTGATTTGTAGGATCTTGGACTTTAAGAAAGAGATTATTCCATGTAAATATTTAGGGCTTCCTTTAGATAAAGGTAATAGGTCCAAAAATCTTTGGGATAATGTTATGGCTAACTTGGATAAACATGTGGAGTCTTGGAAAGGGAAATGGTTATCCTCAACATGGAAGGTTACTATGATAAAATTGGTTCTTTCAACAATAACAATTTATCAAATGACTTGTTATAGTCTTTTGACAGGCATAAAGAAAAGGTTGTTAAAGAAATTGAGGACTTTCTTTTGGAAAGGCTTGAATGAAAAGGCAAGAATGATTCTAATTGCCTGCAATCAGATTTGTCATCCTAAGGATGAGGGGGGTATTAGCCTTAAAGATATCAAGTTACAAAACATCGCATTGGGGGCTAAATTGGTTTGGAAAATGACACAGTTAAGGATGGTGGATCCAATGAAGGATAGTCCAATCTTGCAGCCAATTACCAACACAATGGAATAACACAACACAAGGAAATGTTTCAACTCAATTTCCATTAACATTCTTGAATGTAAGGCCTTCCCGGTTAGGGCCAATTACAAACAATAGTAATTTTACAAGATCAACAAGATCCAAACCAACACTAGCTAGTCCAGTTCTCAGACAAATCAATAACTAATGGAAACCCTAAGGAAGATCCGAACTTGTGCTCGCAAGCCACCAAGAATTCTCCTTGTCTCCAAGAATGCAAACCACTAGCTCTACTATTACAAACTATTGGAAATCAATCTGATCTGCTAGATCTCGCAGGATCCAAGATCTTTTCCATAACTTCACTTTCATTTGTCACTCCTGACTCCCCTTAAACAACTACCCAAACACTCCTTAAATACTAATCTTTAGCCACAAGTCAGCTAGAAGAAATAATTACCTCCTACAAACAAATATTAAATACAATACAAGTTGGCTCTCAAATAGCCTTACAATTATTTAATTATCCATGTCGGCCTCTAGATCTACATAGGAGAATGCAATAAAAGCTTCCAATAATAAATGCACCAAGTCGGCCAACCAAATCACCAAGAACTCTAGTCGGTAAACTAGAACTACCGAGCACCAGAGAAACACCTGAACCAGCTAGGCATGACCGAGCAAGCACATCAACTGAGCTCCATGAGCATCACCGAGTACAATTTCTTCTGAGTGCCAGAGGTTTCACCAAGTTCCTTCAATAATCGAGCTTCCTTCAATAGTCGAGACCGTCAGTTAAAGCTACAACCAAGTACCACAGAACCAAAACAACACACCTCCATGCAGATTCACCGAGTACCCTAGAATGCCCCTGCATCAGACACCCAAGGTTCAAAAAGATGTTCATATGTGAGAAGAACATCTTTCAAGATTCAACACATAAACCCCGAATTGGTTCTTCATATACAAGTCCTCCAACTTTTCAGCTTGCATACTCTTCCACTTCAGTTTCCTCTATCTCTTCAAGTCTTTCCTTGATAAAACATAGGTCTGTTCTCCAAACTGATCATCCATACCTTCAGGATCTACCAACTAAACTCGGCTACCAATACTCAGACTCCTCCTACCGAGTGTTGTATCCAACAAAGGCATCAGGGAAAACTTCTTGTCATCCTTTTCAACAATAAAAACATTCTTGACATAATCATACATAGCTCTGCAATCATAGTGCCAAGGTTTACCGAGCAATATATGACAACTATGCATCTCCAAAATGTCACATAACATAAGATCCTTATATTGGCCAATCTGAATATCAACAAAGCATTGTTTTCTTACTTCTAGAGAATGAACATTTTGCAATCAGCCAATCCTATAAGGACAAGGATGCTTCATTCTTTCCAAACCAAGTTTCTAAACCATGTCCTTAGCAACAAGGTTATTAGTACTACCAATGTGAACAATAACATCACAAAGTTTACCTCTAGACTTGCACTGAGTTGTGAACAAGTTACTCCTCTAACAAGGTTCCTCCTTTGTACCGAGCAATGTTCACTAAATCAACAAGTTCTCAGATTCAGGTTCATTTTGAATATTCTCATTCACCATAGTAGTTCATCGGTCACCAAGCTTCTTCTGTGTACACTCAAAAGAATAGTGTCCTTCTTCACCATAGTTATAAAAAGTACCCTTAAAGATAACTCTACTCGTCTTCTTCTTTGATTCTATAGGTTTCTGTTCATCTTCTGTAGTCAGTTTATCCTTCACCGAGTGATCAATCTTTTCCTTCCCTCGATGATTACCATGTTGTTTCCTTTTCAACTTATCTTCTACCTTTAGATCAAACTGATAAGCATCTTCAATAGAATCAATCTTCAGCATACCAAGCTCATCCTGAATATTGAATCTCAAACCATTCACATACCGAGCTACCTTTTCCTTACCAAGTTCTATGTGTCCAGACTGAATAGTAAGCTTGTAGAACTCCTCGGTATAATCTTCCACTGTCAAATCCTTCTATTTCAGATTTTGTAACTTCTTAAACAAGTCAAGCTCATAGTCAGCATGTATGAACTTAGCTTTCAATTTAGTCACCATCAACCTCCACCGATTGATCTTCATTTCACCTTCATCTTCTCTATCTCTTTGTAATTCTTTCCACCAAAGAGCAGCATGTCCTTTTAATTTTGTCTGTGCCAACCTCACCCGAAGAGGATCTTCAATTTCTTCAAGCTCAAAGAAGTCTTCCAATTCACCAATCCAATCAATCAAGTTCTCAGGCTTCAAAGTACCAGAGAAAGTAGAAACTTCCATATAGTAACTATTACTCAACCGAGCTCCAGATCTATGCAACCGAGCAGGTCTATCTTCACCAGATCTATCCCTTCGGTCATCACCACTAGATCTAATAGCTTCAAAGTATTCAATAGCTTCCTTGTAACCATCCTCAGTACCAACAATCTGAGGTACACCAGTCATAGCTCTCATGATCTCAGTGACCATGTCATTTTTCATCAACTCCATCTCAGATCTAAAATCATATTTCACCTTCTCTATAATCCTAGATTCCACAGTATCATAGAGATCCACAATCACCCTAGGGTCCAATCTTCTCAGAGGCATCCTTAAAGATAAGAAAACCCTCTACAAAAAAACCCTACATCGACCACTTTGTGACAACCTCCAAGTTGTATGCAAGTCAGATCAACCTGCCACCTTGCATGAACAACCAAGCCAAGATTCCACAAGTTTAGTGCCATGGATCTGCAACTCAAATCATATGATCTCTCCGCCAACCAGATAAACTTCGCAAGATCAGCCTTGCTAGGTCAATCCTTCACTCCACAAGATCAACTTAGCTCTGATACCACCTGACATAGTCAAGGATGGTGGATCCAATGAAGGACAATCCAACTTTGTAGCCAATTACCAATATAGAGAAATAACACAACACAAGGAAATGTTTCAACTCAATTTCCATTAACATGCCTGGTCGTAAGGCCTTCCAGGTTAGGGCCAATTACAAACAATAGTAATTCTAGTGTAAGATCAACAAGATCCAAACCAACACCATCAAGTCCAATTCTCAGACAAATCAACAACTAATGGAAACCCTAAGGTAGATCTGAACTTGTGCTCGCAAGCCACCAAGCAATCTCCTTGTCTCCAAGCATGCAAACCACTAGATCTTATAGGATCCAAGATATTTTCCACAACTTCACTTTCATCTGTCACTCCTGAATCCCCTTAAACAAATACTCAAACACTCCTTAAATACTAATCTTTAGCCACAAGTTAGCTGGAAGAAACAATTAACTCCTACAAACAAATATTAAATACAATAAAAGTTAGCTCTCAAATAGCCTTACAATTATTTAATTCTCCATGTCAGCCTCTATATCTACATAGGAGAATGCAAAAAAAGCTACCAACAATAAATGCACCAAGTTGGCCAACCAAATCACCAAGAACTCCAGTCGGTAAACCAGAACTACTGAGCACCAGAGAAACAATCGAGCCAGCAAGGCATGACTGAGCAAGCACGTCGAACGAGCACCACGAGCATCACCGAGTACAAGTTCTACCGAGCGCTAGAGGTTTCACCGAGTTCCTTCAGTGACCGAGCTTCCTTCAATAATCAAGACCGTCGGTTAAAGCTACAACCAAGTACCACAGAACCAAAACAACACACCTCCATGAAAATTCACTGAGTACCCTAGAATGCCCTTTCATAAGAGAATGTACACAGATCCATAACTAAAATGGGTGAAAATTCTGAGACTTAAGTATTTGACTGGGGATGATCCTATGAGAATATTTTGGCACAAGTCTCCTCCAAATGGTTCAAGGGTATGGAATTTTATCAAAGAATGAAATAATGTTATCATGGATGAGATTACATGAGATATTGGAAACATGGACAAATATTTTTTTTGGGATGACTCCTTGGGGGGCTACTAGGCTCTCAACACAATTTTAAAAGATAATCAAGCTATTGATACCCTCAAGAACACCAAAGGCATTTATGTTATGGACTATATTGAGTTTCCTAGTGGAAACCCTACTTTGGGAAGGAAATGGAAATCCTTGGAGGGTTCCAATGTGCCTCAAGAGTTTCTTACAAGATTGATGGAAATTATGAAAGATAGAAAAGTCACTCCTAGATTGGACGAGGATAGAGTGGTTTGGGCGATAGCTGAAAATGGTGAATATGATACTAAAGATGGATATACTCTACTTTTTAATAGGCAAAAGCATGATAAAACTAATTTACCTATTGACTTATATTGGAATATAAACTACCTACCTAAAGCCAAGATGTTTGCATGCGCTGATTTGCAAAAAATGAATTCTCATAGTAGAATGGTTTCTCAAAATGGGTTATCAAGGCCCCTTATGGTGTGTCTTATGTGAGAAAAGAGAAGAATCAGTGGATCATATTCTCTTGGGATGCGATTTCAAAAGAAAATGCTGGCAATGACTCATGGGAAAACTAGGTTGGTAGTCAGTGAGTCACTAGTCAGCCCTTCCCAATAATATTTTAAGCCTTTTCCAGAGTTGGCCCAGGAAGAAGCAAAATGACCTTTACAAAAATATATGGGTAATTAGCACCCTCTCTTCTTATATATGATATCTAGAAAGAACGTAATAGGTGAATCGTTAAAGGAGTAGATATGGGCATAGATCAATTGACAAAAAAAATTGAGGGGCCTGTATTATGGAGATGGCTAACCATAGGAATATGAATGGAAGCAAGAATAAATTTTTTACCACATGGGATGATAGAATCAAGAAAAAATGTAATGGCCTAAAAATTCCCCCTTTATAGATAACACTGGTGGTGAGATTGAGGAGAAAAGGAAAACTTATGTGTGGAAGGCCCTAAAAAAGGTTGGTTTAAACTTAATTTTGATGGAGCATCTAGGGGTAACCTAGGGGTGGTTGGGATTGGATGTTGTATTCATGAATGAGAAGGTATGTTATAGCTAGCATGGATAAATCCATCAAAGTGGAATCTAGAAATTATGCAAAATTCTTTGCCTTAATCATGGACCTTCTTTTATGTAAGAATCTTAAAATTGAGAACCTTTAAATTGAAGGTGATTCATTTATAAAAATTAACACTATTAGAAGTGGTAAAACCCCAAACTTGATTCTAAATGGTCTTGTTATAAGGATGATGGAAACCCTTAAATTCTTTAAGGATTATACCATTAACCATATCTATAGAGAATTCAATGGGGTTGCTAATGATCTGGCAAACCAAGGGGTCGATGGAGTAAGGATTGACTGCTCGGAGGAAGGTTTGGTCAATCAAGGATAGGTATGCCTTTTCTTAGATACTTATTTTATACTTAGATATAGGCCTAGATCTATCTAAAACTTTGGTATGGGGTCTCCCTTTAGTATGAGTCAGGTAGTTGATCTAGGTGTGTTGTTTGTTCTTTCTTAATGGTGGTGTGGCTTTTTCCTTCGGTTATCTCTTTTCTTTCATGAATATATATATATTGAAATACGTATATATATTGCTTATATATGTATATATATATATATATGTATATATATATATGTATATATATATATATGTATATATATATATGTATATATATGTATATATATATATGTATATATATATGTATATATATATATGTATATATATATATATATGTATATATATATATATGTATATATATATATATGTATATGTATATCTGTATATATATATATATATATGTATATATATATATGTATATGTATATCTGTATATATATATATGTATATATATATATATGTATATACATATATATATGTGTATATATATATGTGTATATATATATATATATATACACATATATATATGTATATATATATTTATACATATATATATGTATATATATATGTATATATATATGTATATATATATGTATACATATATATCTATATATATATATATGTATCTATATATATATATATATGTATCTATATATATATATATATGTATATATATATATATATGTATATATATATATATATAAAGTCTCTAGTATCTGAATTCATATATATATATATATATATATATATATATATATATATATATATTGGTGACTTTTATATTTATACATATAATCTCTCTTTATATATATATACATACATATACATATATTAATATATCTATATTCCCTGTTCTTTTTTATTGATCTCTTCCTATCTTTGTTTCACTTTATTAATGCATGGATCCCCTTTGAATTTAGGCCCTTATTTTGATTACCCTTCATCCTTTCTTGTCCTCAAGCATTTTTATTTATTTATGGGGTCTTCCTTTTAAAACCTTTTATCTGCTTATGTTTTTTTTGTGTTCGGATTGTTTTACTTCCACTTGGTGTCATGGTGGGGGTTTGGTACTAATATCTTGATTCGAGTTTCTATGATAATTTTTGAGAATGGTTTCTTTCATATAATACTTTCTCTCTTCTAAGAGTGTTGAGAGGCTTTTGTTGGCCTTAATAGCACCTTGACCATTGGAATTCCGATAGATTCGGGGTATAGATGAAAAAAAAAGTGAAACGATCTCATCATTTTTATTTTGATTGGATAGAGAAGGAGAGGGAGAAGGAGCAAAAGCTATGCATAGGAGAAGGTATGTGATTTCTTCATCTTTCAAGCCTTTGGCATCATATTCGAATGCATTGCATTTTATTTGATCATGAATGCTCTCTAAAATGACCGCATTCTACTAGTGTCGTGCCCTAGCTTGTGCTTTAACTCCATTATTTGATGTTATTGGTGCTTGTGCTCAAGAATATCCATTTTTTTGAAATGTTGACCATGGTTATCAAATGGACAGCTCGTGAGCTTCTAGCTAGGTGCCATTTGTATATTTGATAGATTAGGGTATCAAATGTATTGTATCATTGATAGTTGAGACTTTGTTAAAAGGAAATAGGACAAAGAATGATTTTGATTTAGTCTCTCTATTTTGATCCCTAAGTGGCTTACAACCCTAGAGAAGTATATGCAGATTTACAGATGCCGTTGCAGGATACATAGCAGCTGATAATTCACAATAAATCCATGCATCCAATTTGAATAGAAATTAATACAAAGAAACATGGTCCTCCAATGGTGCAATCATCCAGACCTTGACTGTCCCCTCAACCAATGACCCTTCAAAACTGGGTTATCATGCAATCAGTGAGTGATCCTTCATTCTCCTGGTCTGCCCTGGATCCAAACATATTGGAAATACACAATACAATGATAACAAATCTTTCACAATCCCCCTTCCCTCAAGGAACACTATCAACCATCCCTTCCACATAGCATTTCACCATTTTATGAGTGGATTATGCAGGAATAGTTAACATTAAACAAGGAGCAAACTCCTCAACACATCTTGGAAACCATTGAATTCAACAATAAATGAAACCTAACACCAACACTATTCCTTCCATAGTTGCAGGATACATAGCAGATGATAATTCACAAGAAATCCATGCATCAAATTTTTATAAGGATATCCTACTAATCAATAGGAATTTTATTGAGATGACCAATGATTATGCATTTTGATGGTAGTGTGCTAGTTCAAAAGGATAATATAAATCTGAAACAATTTTTTCTGATTTTCTCAAACTATAAATGTGGTTAAAGGGAAAATATTATGCAGAAAACCTACAAACCAAGCTAGCAAATGATTGTACATCAAATTATTCCTATATTCATTCAAGTATTGCTATGCTTCAGCTACCTGACCTTTGAGCTTCATCTAGAGGAATGTGTAGCTTTAAGATAGAGTTACTTCTTGGGCCTTACAATAGGGTGAAATATGATCAAGATTTGTTTAGGTTGTATCTTTGTTAGTCCCATTGGTAGGTTCTTATGGTTCATGGTTTGAATCTATTATGGTTGTGTAAGGGATTTGTAGATGCTTTTTCTAACATAATTATTGGACACCATGATTGGAACAACTGGTTGTTGGCTATTGTACACATAAATCATATCTGTCAATGGTTCTTTGTGTTCAAGAATTCATTGATAAATCTTTGAGATTTATTGTCTCATCTTTAAAAGAGTGATAAAAGATATAGTGAGTGCTATCTTTTCCAAGTGTTTTGTGGGTGCCATTATCTTCTAGGAGTAATTGCTAGAACCAAATTATGTTCTTTGCCTCTAGTAAATATTGCAGACACAATCATCTTCTTGGTGAAGGGTTGCTTCCATCCCCATGAGGCACTATTGCATGGTTTCCATTCTCTTGTAGCACAGTGAACCTAATTTAATACATGTGTGCACTATTTTGGGATCCATAATTTATGGCCCCTACATTGTGGTTGTTAGCCTAAGACAGGCCTACCTTTGCATATAATAAGAGGCCAACATGAAACAAACATCCAGAGGTTAGGGGGTTGTTCCTTGTCCATAATTTATTATTTAAGTGCTAAGTGATGATGGGTATATCGTGTAATTCATACCTAGTGTGTCTCTTTCTTTCTCTCCACATTTCACATTAGGAGTATATGCTATAAAATACTAATGAAATCAACTATTTGTCAAATCTAATCAAAATTGCAATATAAAGATTAAAATAGATCTTGAAGAAATATGGGAACCATTTTTGACAGATATTGTATAGATGAAGAGAATACTCCAAAAAGGAAATGCTTCAATTTGGAACAATTGAAGGACAATATTTTACTTTTATATGCACATCTGCAATGTTTTTGATATATTTCTGAGATAACAAAACCATAGAAAGAATAACATATAGAAGAAAGTAAAGAATAATGATCATACTTTGAGATATTGTGGAAACTTAAAGGAAAGAATGCTTGGTGGGGTTATCATGCAATTAGTGAGTGATCCTTCATTTCCCTCTTCCAGCGACCCTTCAAAAATGGGTTATCATGTAATCAATGAGTGATCCTTCATTCTTCTAGTCTGCCCTGCATCCAAACATATTGGAAATACACAATACAATGATAAAAGTTCTTTCAAAATCCCCCTTCCCTCAAGGAACACTATCAACCATCCCTTCCACATAGCATTTCACTGTTGTATGAGTGGATTGTGCAGGAATAGTTAACATTAAACAAGGAGAAAACTCCTCAACACATCTTGGAAACTACTAAATTCAATAATAAATGAAACCTAACACCAACACCATTCCTTCCATTCACTTCTACCAAGAACAAAGCATTTAATCCATTCAACATTACATATAATCATTAGATAGTTACATTTCCTGACTGTGTAGAGGAACAGTCACGACCAAAATGATCAAAACTACTTTCACCCTTGCACAAGCTATTCCAAACTTCAAGTAAAATGAGCAATATGCTATATCAAATCTTTCATATTCATAGTAACCATTCGAAGGATCATTTTGTCAATGAACACTCTGACTGTACCCCTGTGACAGAGAAAGGAAACCTCAAAATAGAGAAAGGAAACTTAGTAAAACCAGTCTATGCCACTGTTTGTGAGGGAAACTTAGTCACAACATCAAGTATTGTCTCATCATGGTCTATTCACCATGTTTCAACACCCCATTCACTCTGATCTATTCAACTTACACCATTCTTCTTCTCCAGGACTCAAAGGCTTGAAACAATATATGTGGTAAAAATTCATGAAATACTAAAGAAGACCTGCTATTTGTCAGACAAATCTTCATTGTCCCCCACAAAAAAATAAGTAATAACTACTCTACCCTTAATTTGTTTAACAATGCACCATATTAGATAAGTAGGTTCTATCACACATGGCATGAACTCTCTTCAAACTCACAATACGTTGCATACGTAGTACAAGACTCATGAGATTCTAAAGAAGGCCTCACTCTTAATGAGTTATAAACATGCCATTATTTCAGTTTTGCTTGCGAGTTATGATAATTTTTTTAAACATGCCATTGGTTCAGTTTAGTGTATTCATTTTTGTCCGATAAATCTTCATTGTCTTCTGATTGTCTTCTTTATATAGTAGCATGTATTAATTGGCTGACAAATAAAGAAGCATTTAGACAATTAGAAGACAATGAAGATAATTTTAAATGCATCTAACACAATTTTTTTTACAAAACTGAACCAATGACATGTTTACAACAAAGAAATAGAGTGATAATAATATGCTAAAAATTGTATTCTATTTAATACGGACCAAAAGACCAGTCCCAACAATTCTTAAACATACTTTATCTGATATGATGAATTCTTAAACAATTAAGGTTGGAGTAGACATAGTTATCACACATTTTTTTGTGTGGTACAAGGAAGATTTGGCTGATTAAGAGTGAGGCCTTCTTTAGAATCTCATATAAATTTGGCTGATTAAGATGAGAAGAAAAACACAATTCATTAGTTAAATTTTTCAATTTCATGTATTTTTTCTCCTATTTATTAGGTGCATGAGTTGAAGGTTGAATGTAAGAGTCTTATAATGTTGTGTTACCTTTGGATCTTGAGTTTTTGATACTCCTATGATGATCTTTCTCAACAAGTATTTTATTCTATTGTTATTTTTTGAATAACATATTGGGAAAATACAAAACTGTGTACTTCTACAGGATAGTGAACACAAAATTGAAGCATCAAACAAGACTTGATCAAGTTGGAGGTGGAATGTGCACTCAAATAGTAAGTAATGTAGAATAACAAAATAAGTAATCTGTTGTGTCTACATTTTGTTATTTTTTGAGATTATATCCATGTTCTATATTCACAGAATGGTTCAAAATTGAAATTTACAATTCGATAAAAGTACTGATGCGTGTTTTTCCTTGCACTCTCAATCAACAACTTGCCTCCATTTTATTTTGATTTACAAACTACTATATTAATTGAATATCTTTCTTTCTTGCCACAATAGGAAAGAGTTTGAGGTGGAAGACTACAATAATAGAAGTGTTTCAATTTGGTATACTATACTACAACATCATTTCATAACTAAGTTTTCAATTTCTATATATAATTAGGTTATGATAATCTAAGTGAAGAAGGATCATGTCAGACAATCCAAGTGAAGAAGGCAATGGGGATGGAATCAATAGATTGTGGTCAAACTTTAAAAGAAAAGGCAATGGAAAATGTTATTGTCCCTGCAATATTTGTAAGGGCTTAAACACTAGAAGATTGCTAATCAAAATAGCTAAGAGACATTGTAGGGATAATGGTCACATTGAAGGAGGGTTTGATTATCATGAATTGGTAAGTTTTTCATTATATTTATTTAACAATTAATATATATATGAAATACACTTGATGATGAGATCATTATCATGGTTTATTTGTGTTCATCATTTTTATATAGGTCGACCTCCCTAGGGGCGTACATGATATGGACCATGGAGGTGCAAATATTGAGAATATGGCTTTGGAAGTGGAGGATCATGGAGGTGCGAATATTGAAGCTGAAGATTATGATCCCATGGAAGATGATGATGATGTGCCAAATGATGGTACTAATACATTGATCCATGACACATTTGGTATTGGCGCAACTGATGATGATGATCAGGATGATGTTGATGTCATCCATGATATACCTCTACTTGAGAAGGTAGCCACACCCCTTTATGAAGGCTCCCAATAGCTCTTCTCTCTATTGTATTGTTGTTGTTGAACTTGAAGGTTATGAATGGTTTATCCAACACAAAAATGTCACGTATGCTAAGGTATGTCATATATGTCATTATAGTAATTAAATGGTGAAACATGTACCATAAATATTGTTAATATTAACAACTTATTATTTTTTCTATAGATTGAGAGGTGAGTTCTTGTTACCACTATCGAATATTCTCCCTCACTCATATCGAGAATTATGTGCCACTATGAAAGATATTGGAATAGAGTATCAAGAAATAGATGCTTGTCCCAATGATCATATTATTTATCATAAAGAACATGAATTTTCAATAGAATGACCTGAATGTCATACGAGTAGATATTGAACAGATCAAATAACAAAAAAGGTGTCTCACAAGGTTCTTCATTACATCCCCATTATACCACGTTTGCAAAGATTATTCAGGTGTAGTAGCTTGGTACAATTTATGGATTACCATGCATGCAATAGGAGTCGAGATGACATTATTCGAATGCCTGTGGATGGTTCTATATTTAAGGACATAGAGGAAAAGTGGCCACACTTTATCAAAGAACCTCAAAATCTCAAGGTTTCAGTGGCAGCGGACGGTGTTAGTCCATTTGGAGAGCTAAGATCTGTTTACTTTGTTTGGCCTATTTTTGTCATCAACAATAACATTCCTCAATGGATGTCAATAAAGAGGGAGCACACTATGTTGGTAATGATTGTTCTAGGTATTTGATCATTTAATAGTTGTGTGACTCATAGAAGTGTGACAACATTTTAGCACCCACCGTGGGGCAAAAAAATGTATTTCTTGCCTCATTTTATTTTTATGATGATTTTCGTGCACTATCTGTACTTTCATGCGTCACTGTTACGAAGTCTCATGCGAAGTTTCTTGCTGTATCACATGAAGTTTTGCTGGTATTAGCATTTCTGCGTGTGACAAAGGCATTTTCTTACGTGGTCCTATGCACTTTCTCGGGCGGGCCTGTGTACTATCTCACATGAACTTTTTGACAGCAGAGACTTAAATTTCCAGATTTGCTAGTTTTTCTTGCTATTTTCTAACATTAATGCTTGCTATGGTTTATTTACCTAATTCTGATTACTGAGGTAGCATAGCATTGGATTGCAAATCTTTGGACCTAAGGTGAGTTTCTATAATCTCTATAACATTTGGATTTTGGGCATAAAATGAATCTCTCATGTGTCTAGCTTGAGTGTTTATTGCTTTCATAGATCACATTTCAATTTTGGGCTCTAAAAAAGAACATAGATTCACTTTCTTGCATATGTGTTTCGCATAGTAATTGGGCCCTATGAACACTATTTGTGGCATTCTTGAGAGAGTGGGTTTCTTGCGAAGCTCTTCTTGACGATAGAACCCCTTGTAGGTAGGGAGGATATTGTTACTATCTCATGGTCTTACTTGGTTTAGTCCTCAACATTGGTCGGTATGTTCTCTCTTGGGCCCATTTAGAGAGCTCGGTAGACATTATTTTTGACATCATGAACCTTGGTGAGGTGGTTTCAATCTTAGCATGTCAATGAACTTGCTTGCTATGTTTGGGTGAGGTGAAGAGGCTAGAGGATTATGCTCTACTCCCTTTTTAGGTAGTACCAAAAAATTAGATCCTTGAATCTAAACCAAGTCCCCTATTGGAATTAGGAGAGATCGGTACTGAGAGGGGAGGGGTGAATCAGTGCCTTCAAAACTTTACTTGCAAAACATTTCAGATCTATAACTGAATACTTGTGATAACCGATCAAAATAACTTGAATATAATTGTATAAATCAATCATCTAGTTAACTTAAGAAAGTAAACAACATGAAATCAATATGACAATCACATAACACAAGTATTTTGGTAACGCATAAACCCTTGTAAGAAGGTAAAAACTACGGTGGGGATGACACCCACAAATTCTTCACTACTGTAGATAGAAAAGGTTTGCCTGTTAAGGCTACAAGCTTTGATCACTTTTGGTGATCTTACCCTGTTAGGAGTAACATGTTAGATCAGCTAGATCTACCTAGTTATAGGATTTAAACAACACTAATGAAGTGTGTACTCGGTTAATAGATTTACCTAAGATTGTTAAGTCTACTCTGTTAAGAGATTTATCAAAAACTCTATCACAATTGTCAGAAAGTAATAGGCAATTATTTGCTAGTTGACAACTCAATTATCTGAAATAGATCTATAAGTGCTCATCAAAATATCACCTTATCCGTGATGGTTTTCTACTCTATTCTACTTGGTAGCCTTCTCTGATTCTGCTCAATTTGATATCCTCTATGCTCTGTTCCTCGGTAAACTGATTGTCTTGAAGATAGGCAATTTCTTCAAGTGCTCTGTGATTCATATATATTAGTTCACCTAACATCATAAAATGGTGTGAACATACAAAATATATAGTGTTCTATTTTTGCTGCCTTAGCAAAAATTAGGTTACAAGAATAATCATAACCCTAAGATCTACAGTGCAAAATAACCTAGATCAACTATTACAATAAGATAAACATTACATTTAATGAGTATCTATTTACAATAAATGCTCTTCGATCTTGGTAAACCATTTTATGATCTGTTGTAACCATTTGCATAGAAGAATGTGCCATTTTAGATTACTATGCCATTTTTTGTGATCATCAGTAAACACTGTATAATCTGCTCGGTGTATACTATGATGCTCAATGTTTACTGACCGTCGGTGTCGGTGTCGCTGGTGCTTGATTAACTGTGTGATGCTCAATGTAAAGAGTTTATTGACTACTCTGTCTTACTTCTGGT
The DNA here is from genome assembly GCA_027943335.1 of Chamaecyparis obtusa. NCBI lineage: Eukaryota > Viridiplantae > Streptophyta > Pinopsida > Cupressales > Cupressaceae > Chamaecyparis > Chamaecyparis obtusa. The sequence continues at coordinate 2,980,699 of BSBK01000441.1, read as the reverse complement.
TACCGACCAACTCAATATAAGTAACCGACTGACCTGTTTACTATCCTTTGATACTAATGACAACCTTAAATGCTCAATAGAGATTAGCAATCTCCCCCTTTGGCATTAGTATCAAAACTTCAAATGTATATAGACAAAATGTTTCTATATATTCCTTATGTCTCCGCCATATACATATCCACAAAAGTTTCTAAGTACAAAGTACTCACCCTCGGTGCATGCTCTTGGTAGTATGTAATATACATATCAAAGTATACTTATTTGGCATATACATGTTTTCCCCCTTTTTGATAATAATGCCAAATGCAAAAAAATATATAATGTATACTTACATCTTATCAAAAATGTGTGGATGGGTTTTCTTTATAGACTCCAAGAGGTTTTCCCATTCCTCTTTCAAGTTGGTAAGAGAAATATGCTCAAGACTAATTGCCAAAGATATTATCCAACACCAAAATCTCTAGTGTTGCTACAAGTTGTTCAGCTTTGACAATGTGTGCTTTAAAAATTTTCAAGTAAGGAGTGAGTTATTTTTGTAACTCTGTAACCTGATCGATGATGTGTGCTTCTTGTTTCCTTAAATCTGCTATCAGCCGCTGGCATTCTTGAACTCGGTTAATATGCTTTAAGAAAGTAGTTGGCTTGATGATAGCTGCTTGTGTACTCGACTTTATCTCTGCTTCTAAACCTTTCATCTTTTCACTGACTTCTACAGTGAAGGTGTCTGAAGTACAAAGCTTGATTAGAAGTTGACATATTATTTGGGTGATAGATTTTACCTCGGTAATGACCTCAGATAATTTTACCTTATTCAGTGCCACTTTTGTGCTAATCCTTTCTGCCAATTTGTTCTAAATCTTTGATTCTTCCCTTTCTTCTATTCTTTTGTCTGCATCTATATCAGGTGCATTGATTTTGTCGATGAGTGTAGCAAGTTGATCTAAGATGGGAGTATTCTCATCAATATTTGTCTCTGGTACTATCTATTGCAGAATATCCCTCACACCATTTAACACTTCTTTACATTTGTGTTCTTGCCTTAACTTTTCTTGTGCTGCTTTCCTTGAACATAATTCCCCATATCTACTTAGTTCCTTGGGGATTAGGGTTCTCGGGTCACATTCTGGTATAATGATAACTTCATCAATGGTGACCAGCCCTTTGGCTTTCTTCTTCTTCTTTTTTTGTGCAAGAGGTGACTTCTTCTCACTTATGACAATAGCTTTTTCTTCACTTTTCAGAGTATCTTTCCCAATTGACACTATATCATCCTTCTTCTACTCCTCGGTAGATGGTGTGGGAGTCTCGATTGTAGTGTCAAGTGGGTTCACCTTGGTTGACTTTGTTTCTTCTGGTTCCTTTGTTTCTGTAGACTATGCCTCTATTTTGTTAGGTTCATTTGTATCTGTAGGTTGCCTGGGTGCTTGTATCTCAGTTGTATCTTTATTTGGCTCAGGATGAGAAGCATCGGGTTGTACTTGTGAAATTATTTCAACTACCTCTACAAGTACAGGCAGTTCACTTGGTAGAGATGTGAACACACTATCAGTTTGTAATGCTTCATCCTTGTATGGTGCAATTGTCACATCTTCGTCATCCTCATCATCAAGATCACCGTTAGTGATGTCCTTAATGAGTGCATCGTCATCGATTTTCTTTTGCAAGTGGATCTTTACTTGATCTGGTGCATCCTGTGAAATTTTGATTTCTTCCTTTTATTTGGTGATATCAATTACCTCAGTAACTGATATACCAGTGTCCTCTATTTTCTTTCCTTTGTCATCATCGATGAAAATACCTTTACCTTTTGAACTGTGTCTCCTCTTAGACAGTTTCAGGAATGCTTCCTATTCAGCTTTCTCTTCTGCTTGCAAAATTGATGTCCATAGAGAATCACATATGACATCCATATCATCCACATTCTCATCCATGATCTACATAGCTCTATTCTTGACTAGAAATCTAGCCTGATACTTTGTCATGTATTCACTTACAATAGCATTGCTAAAGTGTGAGGCTGCATGACTTAGTGATCGTTCTCTTTTCCTTTTCTCTGTATCTAGTGCAATAGCCCATCTTTCAGTTATTTTGTCATCAAGTTGCTTTGGCAATTGACATGCAAATTCCATTGGTACTCTCTTGAATTTAATCATCATCTGGATGACAATATGTTCTAGCTTTGTCTTGTCCTCAATTGACATTTTGTCAAATTTGCCTATGCCTGGATCTGTAAGATTTCCATTCTCAATTATATCTTCAATTATTTCTTCTATTTTACTTTCCTTGTTATGAACTAACTTGAATTGATCAGGATCATTTTTAGTGTCAGTTTCCTCTATATCTTCTTTACTTCTTATGTATTTCCTCTTTTTCTTTGGTGTCTCAGCTACTTTCTTGTTCTTTCTCTTAACATATTTCCTTGTCAGTGTAGATGCTCTTCTTTTTGCTACTTTTACTGCTTCTATTTGCTCAGTAAATTGTGCAATAGTTGATGAACGTGTTGTCATTCCTTCAAGTTTTGGTAGCTACATTTTTTGTTGATCATTGGTGGGAGGAACTAGTGTGTGATCCTTTTCTTTGTCTGACTCAGTCTCCTTGCTATCGTAGGGCTTGTTAGCCAGCTGTAACTGACCTTCAGTTTCTTCTTTAACTAGTGACTCCTTAGGTGAGTCAGATGCATTTCCATATTTTTTTGTGAGATCTTTTCTCATTTTCTTCGCTCTTCTAGACATTTTTCCAATCTCTATGTCTATTGTGATTCAAGAATTAGCTTCCTCATATACGCCAAACCTACTGGCAGTGATGTCTATCGATAATGCCAACAATTCATTAATAGATTTCAAAGAGAAATCATGATTCATTTTGTATCCCATCAGTGCTAACCATTTTGTTCTTGGTTCTACTAGCTTTATCATTGAGTGGTCTGTGCTTACTACAAAACATATGTCATCTTCAAATTTACTTACTAATTCTCTTGGAATTCTACTCCTTTGTTGCATTTTTGCCTGAAATTCTTTAAAATATGCATTGAATTCCTTATTTAGATTGTCTCCTAGACTCTTCATCATTTCACTAATCTATGCAGTTATCAGTTTGTCCGATTGCTAGTTTACTTTACTGATACCTGGTACATATTTTTGCAAATAGAAAAATGTACAGACAAGCAGTGATCCATACTTACATGTATTGGACTTCTTTTCTTTTATTGTCTTCATATTATCATGCAGTTGGTGTAGTAGCAGTTCTGCAAGATCTACCTGGTGATCTTTCTTCACAATTTTATATGCCATGTCCACGACACTGCAGGGCACACTATTTGGTCTACTAGATTGAAATATCTTATACCTGATGACATGAGCTGCAAATTTTATCGCTGGATCTTTGATAGTTGAGATTTTCAGTACCCTACCATCCCATTGAGCTCCAGTGTTCTTTTCAACATCGAGATGAGATGAACTTTGAAAGGCTTTAGCTTTGTTGGTTGTAGGGTACCTAGTAACCCTACTGATAATCTTCTTCGTGACCTCAATAGGTTTATCTAACCAAAATTTTCCATCATGAAATATGCTTAGCATGATTCTTATCCAATCATTTTGGAAGGATTGCGGGAAGTATGTAAAACACCATAACCCTGACTCCTCAATCTTCTTGTATTCAGATTTAATATTTCCATCTAGTCCACAGACTTGCTGATAAGCAATAATGGTCTCAAAATCACATACTTCACCAATTTTGCAGTGAATATAGGCCCTAACATCTTCTGTTAACAAAACCCTATTTGGAATACTAGAAAATGCACCCATATCATCTATTTGTGCTATGACCTTGGGATGAGGTTTGAATTTCTCCTCGGTGAAATGTGCCCTTACAATTAATTCTACTTCCTCCTCAATGTTCTACGATTTTCTTGCAATCGATGTCGATGCCATAAATTATTTCTAGGGTTTCAGCAAACAATAGATAACCAGTGTTCGGTAGGCAGATGAACTTACTTGTTATCGTCAAAGAATTGTTGTCGGTTCGATCTACAATAGCTTTGAATCTTTTTTGAAAATCTTTAGCTCAAACTCTTCTTTGTAAAATCTCTATTCTTCGAAATTGCAATGTAACAATGAACTCTATTTCCATGTATTTATAGGTTTTTAGATATTCCCGCTCAAACTTTGGTGCATTAAATGTGTGACCTAACTTCTGATATGAAACAGCTGTTAGCTTGATCATGTCTACAATTTCTTTTGCTTGGTTAACATAGAATTTCTTCATTGGTTTTCACTGTTGTCGATTAACCTTGTATAGTGATTACCGACAGGTAACCAACTCATGTTTCTTCTTTTACTGACTATGTGACATATGTAAACTTATAACACATAAACCATAGTGCGTCTTTATTCATGTAGATTTGGTATTTGTACATCATATATATAAGGAACTATATGTAAAATGTGATCATTTAAAATGTCAGTTCCATACATACCTTTGTCATCTTAAGTGGAGGTACCGATGTCACCCAATCCAGTGGACGAGGTTTCACCCACAGTGTTACTTGACTCAACATTCTCATTAGATGCCTTCTTCCACATTGTGTTCCTTAACTTCATAATATCTACAATGTTATATCCACTCTCAAATATATAGTATTCATCAGGTGCTCGGTCTTTGCAGTTCTTGCTTACATGACCGACCTTGTGACAGTGCATACATGCCATTCCTGCATTTGTCCAATTTCTTGATTGTCCAATCCGATTCTTTCTGTAACAATTTTCTACAATATGTCCATACCGACCACATATAGTACAATTAGTCCATGTATTATAATCCCAAACATATGAGTTACCTTGTCTCTTTGGTTGATATGGCTTTCGTTGTAGTTTCTCTTTAGGTGTCCAGACTTGTTTCATTTTTGCCTTGCAGTCCCTTGCAGTGTGTCCATGCTTATTACAAGTATAGCATATTTTCTCCTCAGTAGTATTATTAGCAATGTCATTCTTCTTAGCTCTGCATTCATAAGTTGGATGTCCAAACTTACCACAGTAATAACAATATCCATTGAATTTAGGAATGAAAGGAGGTTTACCTTGTGCTTTGCTTCTGCACACATTGGATGTATGTCTTGGTTTTCCATAGTAATAACATGTCATCACTTTAGGTTTTTGACTTTGATTGTTGTTGACTTTTTTAGCTTGTTGTGATGATTCTCCTTCACTAGTGTAGCCTATACCAGTTCTGCTTCTAAATCTCCTCGATTAGTCAGGAAATCATCAATATTTTTAGAACTATCCTCAGCTATCTTCATCATTTCATTGTGTTGCTTTTGTATCTTTATTTCATTTCTCAATTTTTCATTATCTTCTCTGAGTATTGCAACATCTTCAAGTCTTCTTGATAATTACCCATTTACTCGGTTCATTTCTTGATTAACTATCATCATCTGATTTGATACTTGGAAGTGACGATCAGTGAGTCTCTGTATTTCACTTTCTTTTTCTTGAAGTTGTTCAGTCATCAATCTTCAGTCTTCAATAGCTAGATTCTGATCTTGTTAAGCTTGTCTAGCATTGTTCATGATTTCCACCATTCTCACCATTTGAGATTCATGACCGATTTGAAGTGGTTTCACTTGCTTAGATAGATGCTGATTCTTTTCAGATAACTCAGAGATTATGCTTTCAGATCCGTCAGAGATGCTTCTAGAGCTTGATCCAATATGATCAAATATTTCATCAATAGGTTCTTCATGATAACTGATTTCATTTAGCTAAATTGCAAGGTTCTTCCTTTCAACCAATAATTTCTTCAGTTCTTCCTTGGCTTGTTTATATTGTTCCAAAAATATCTGTATTTGTACCTTTTGATTTTCAATAGTTTTGTCAAGCTTGTATCTCTCCATGACTTAGATCTTTACCCTTCAGTGGTTAGATTGTTCAACAAGAGAACTGAGCTCTGATACCAATTGTTGGAATTAGGAGAGATAGGTACTGAGAGGGGAGGGGTGAATTAGTGCCTTCAAAACTTTACTTACAAAACCTTTCAGATCTATAACTGAATACTTGTGATAACCGATCAAAATAACTTGAATATAATTGTATAAATCAATCATCTAGCTAACTTAAGAAAGTAAACAACATGAAATCAATATGAAAATCACATAACACAAGTATTTTGGTAACACATAAACCCTTGTAAGAAGGTAAAAACTATGGTGGGGATGACACCCACAAATTCTTCACTACTGCAGATAGAAAAGGTTTTCCTGTTAAGGCTACAAGTTTTGATCACTTATGGTGATCTTACCCTATTAGGAGTAACATGTTAGATTAGCTAGATCTACCTAGTTATAGGATTTAAACAACACTAATGAAGTGTGTACTCAGTTAAGAGATTTACATAAGACTGTTAAGTCTACTTTGTTAAGAGATTTATCAAAAACTCTATCACAATTGTCAGAAAGTAATAGGCAATTATCTACTAGTTGACAACTCAATTGTTTGAAATAGATCTATAAGTGCTCATCAAAATATCACCTTATCTGTGATGGTTTTCTAATTTGTTCTGCTCGGTAGCCTTCTCTGATTCTGCTCAATCTAATATCCTTTGTGCTTTGTCTTGCTCGGTAAACTAATTGTCTTGAAGATAGGCAATTTCTTCAAGTTCTCCATGATTTATATATATTAGTTCACGCAACCTCATAAAATGGTGTGAACATACAAAATATATAGTGTTCTATTTTTTCCACCTTAGCAGAAATTAGGTTACAAGAATAATCATAACCCTAAGATCTACGGTGCAAAATAACCTAGATCAACTATTATAATAAGATAAACATTACATTTAATGAGTATCTACTTACAATAAATGCTCCTCGATCTTGGTAAACCATTTTACGATCTGTTGTAACTATTTGCATAGAAGAATGTGCCATTTCAGATTACTATGCCATTTTCAATGATCATTAGTAAACACTATATAATCTGCTCAGTGTATACTATGATGCTTGATGTTTACTAACTATCAGTGTCAGTGTCACTGGTGCTCGGTTAACTATGTGATGCTTAGTGTAAAGAGTTTACCGACTACTCTGTCTTACTTTTGGTTACCGACCAACTCAATATAAGTAACCGACCGACCTGTTTACTATCCTTTGATACTAATGACAACCTTAAATGCTCAATAGAGATTAACAGTCCCCATGTGGTCCCTTTTGTTAGTAACCTTGTTAGAGAGGGTTAACCATAGTGGACATTCCCTTTATTGGGTCAACCACATGGATGGAACCTCAAGCGGTAATAGCCATTTTTGCCATGGTAGCAACAACCACTATACGAATGTCCTTGTGGAAGAAATGTCCATGGGTGTAGTTTCTTGTTTGGTTGTCAGACCTCCTCAGCATCTCCGATTGATTAAATTCTCAGAATGTGTCAAAACCTTGGTGCGCCTGGATTGGAGTTCACCCTCTTGAGATTGCAAAAGTTGTAGAGTCAAACCATTACTAAGAACCATAGTGCAACCAAATTTGTCTTTCTAGGACTATGTGCATGGTTGGAAAACATTTGAAGAACATACACAAGTAGAATCTTTAAGGAGTAGCATACTAAGTCACTATTCTTGTTCATGTGCAAGGTTCTTTGTCCCTTGCTCATTGTTTGAAGACATTGTTTTCTTGAACTCCTTGATTGCTATCTTGCGTGCTTGATTGATGATACAAAATTTGTTGATACATCTAGTTGATCTTTTAAAGAAAACAAAAACTGACTTCCTGAGTTTACAAACTTGCTGTCAAGTGGCTTGATCTTGTTTCATCGCCTGGCTCTGTGCACATTCTCATGTGAGCTTGGCATTTTATCACATGAGATTTCACTTTCTCATGTGATCCCTAGCATTTCTTCACATGGGACTACATTCCCTTGTGTGAAACTCTCCTACAACTTGTCAAAATAGTGAGCTGATTTGTGTCATTTCCAGTCTTCCTTGGTCGATCCGAATTATAGTAGGTCGCTTACCTCACAGTTGGAAGCCTATTTGCACGTTGGGTTCCGGTGTCTTGACCTCTTGGATTAGTGTTCTTTGATTTCACAAGTGACCTTGCTTGGAATTGGTTAGTTGGAGATCATCCTTGTTGAGAAAGTAAACCTTTAAATTCTTTGATAACACACTTGGAGAGTTTTAGTAATCTCTTGTCCAATTCACTTCCATCCAAAATAAATTTCAATCAAATATAATTTGGGTAAATCACCCTCCTGATCCATATGTGTTAGGATACTTATCGGTTGATTGGGCACCTTTGTGGCAGTATTGGTTTATACCTTTTGCAAAAATTCTATTTTATCATCTCTCTTTTGGATAATTGAATACTTTTACTATCCTAGTTTGGTACCAATGTTTTTTAGGATCATCTTATCATCTAGGATCTTTTCTCTCATGTTGGTTACAACAAGATATCAAGTAAATCAAGGAAAATGACCTCAATTAGTCTTTGACCAACTACCCTTAGTTCAAACTCACCAAAAACGTAAGGGAAAAGAGCCCATCTTTGATCAATCCCCTAGGAATACCTCAGAAGATTGGTTTGATCCCAAGAGTAATCTTAGCGAGTTGAGCACATCCTTAGCACCTTCTCAATCAGATATGGATATGAGTTACACCATGACTCAAAGGGAGAGGGAAGAAAGGGATAAAAATCTTGACAACATATTAGAAAGACATAGGGATAATATCCTGTTTGGCAGTTCCTCTAATGAAAATCGACCAGTTTCACCACTTATCTCAACCAGATATTTGGATGCTCACCAAAGATCTGAAAGGGAAATGAAGAAGTCCTATCAAGAAGAGCAATCATAACATGACAGTCAAGAGAATGAACCTTATGATACTCATGCGAATGCAACATATACCAATGACTTGTTTAAACATTCAAGACCAAGTTCACCGCTCCAAACAACTTCAAGATACACAAGTGAAAGACTCAAGAGGATTGAGCATGAAAAGAAAGCCTTCCTAGATGAACAAGCTGCAAAGGAAGAGAATTTTAGACTCCTAGAGTCAGAAAGACAAGCCTTATTGGAAATAGAAAGGAGAGCCGCACAAGAAGAGAAACATAGACTCTTGGCTTAGCAACTTAATGTTCAATACAACATGTGTGTTGGTGGTGGAAACAAATATCCTCCATCTACTCCTCCTAAGACTCCATGAAGTAGAAGGTATTCAAGATCACCTTCATGATCTCCTAGCCCTAGAGGAAGAAGGGCTCCACAATATGATCATTATAGGAGACAAACACCTCCTAGGAACTCAAAACAACCTTCTCAACATGCTCACCATGGCTCACAATATGGGGGAAGTAGCTCAAGTCTTGACCTCAACTCCCAAGATTTCATGAAGATACAACAAGAACCACTCTTCCAACAGTATGTGGAGAGATACTTGGAGAAAAACAAAGACAAGTTCCTAGAGAGTTTAATCAACAAAGGTGCTAAAGTCCCTTACAACTTCGATGTGGATAGAAAGATCAAGAAGCAAGGTCCATCCCAAGAAGAAGAGATCAAGAAAATTAAGCATATGATGGAAAATATGTTGGCACCCAAGAGCTCATTCAATCTTGATTTGATTTGTCCCAATCCTTTTGACAAGAGTGTAAGCATGAAAGATATTCCTAGAAAAGTTGAGATCCCCCAATATGACAAGTATGATGGTAATGAAGATCCACATGATCATGTGTGTCAATTTTATATTATGAGTTTTGAGTTCCATCAAGATGATTCCTACCTTATGAGATTGTTCCCAAGGAGTCTTAAGGGTCAAGTGATGGAATGGTTCACCAACATAACTCCCCTTGTCAAGAATTTCAAAGAGCTTGTGCATAGATTTGTCCAACACTTTGCTGACAACCTTTCAAGATCTGTCACCATGTTGGACTTATGCAACTTAAAGCAACATCAAGGGGAATCCTTTGTCACTTTCTTGCAAAGGTGGATATGACAATGCTCTTGCTACTCTAGGACCATTCATGAAGATGAGAAGATTGACATCCTTATTAGCAACTTAGTTCCTGAGATGCGGTATGAAGTTAGGAAAATGGTCTTTGATTCCTTTGACACCATGGTTGAAACCACATGTAGGATTGAGGATGTTTTGAAAGAACAAGGAATTTTGGCCAACAACAAAAACAACAACAATGGTCAAAATAACAACTCTAATAAGGATAAAGGGAAAAACTCACATTGGAATAGGAACAAACAAATGGTCAATGATGGAGTTGTGGACTCTTCTCAACCCAAAGATCAAGTTGTTATTCACTTGTCTAATGCTGTTCAAGCCATGAAGCTCAATTCATCTAACCAACAAGAGTATAAGCCAAGATATCAAGATAAGCCTAAGAAAGAGAGGCGATAGTTTTTGAAACTTGGTGATTCATATGAGGATGTCTTCAAAACACTCATTGCCAAAAACCTTGTGCATCCTCAAGATCCAGCAAAGCATCATATACCTGATGTTAATCCACATTGGTGGGATGAGAAAGCCTTTTGAAAATTTCATAATGGCATTGGACATAATATTGAAAACTATTGGAAACTTAAGCATATCATCCAAGATCTCATTGAGAATGGAAAACTTTAGATAGATGGGTTGAACACCAATGCTGATCATAAGGATTTCAAAGAACCTTTGCCCAAGTATGAGAAGGGGGAAACCTCTAAACCTAAGAATGGCAAGGCTGAGATCAATTACACTTACATAGCTACAGAGAATGTTGTCAACATGCTTGAAGTTTTAGAAGAAAATGTCAACATGATGAGAAATAAAGATCCCTATGGTTATGATCTAGACATGAACTCTCCTCCTATCTTTGATAAAGAACCTATCGTGGTGCTAAGGGGGTCCTAACTATAGAATGTCATCCCAAGCTCTCAATGTTGTCATGTGAAGTCAAGGTCCCATTGTCATTAGAGGACCCAACACAAGTCAACCAAGTAAACCAAAGCAAGTGGCATCCAATAATGTCACCAAAAAACCATCAGTTAATCCAAAACTAAGTTATAATCTTGTAGATCAGTTGCAGAGAACCCTAGATCATATTTCAATCGTTAAGCTCTTAGAGTTGTCCCCGAGGCACAAGAAAGTCCTTGAGGATGCCTTGCACACAAAAAATTTCCCTAACAAATTAGATGTCGATCAATTCCAGAACATGGTTAACCATATTGCTAGCCCTCATTACCTTACCTTTTTAGAGGGTGATGATAAAGCTTTGAGCCACCCACATAATCTCACCCTTCATATTGAAGTCATGATACACAAAACCCGTGTTAGGCATGTGTTGATAGATGGGGGTGCTGGGCTTAATATTTGTTCATTGAGTATTTTGAAGATATTGGGTTATTCTGAACAAGTCATAGATACCCAAAAGAAGATCAAAATCAAAGCCTGTGATGAGGTAGAAAGAAGTTCCAAAGGGTTGGCCGTCCTTCCTGTTAGGATTGGCCCTATTGAGAAGGATATTTTGTTTCAAATTGTTGATGCTGGTCCTCTGGCATACAATATCTTACTTGGTAGATCATGGATCCATGATATGCAAGTAGTGCCATCTACCTACCATTAGTGTGTTAAGTTCCCCTACAATGGAGTAGAAATTTGTATACCTGGGGATAGAACATTATCTGTTAACTCAATTTTAGCAAGTACTCATGGTCCCCTCAATAGAGAAGTAGAAGACTTTAATGCGATCTTAATAGAATGCAAAGAAAAATTCAAGTCAGTAGACCTTGGGATAGGGGGGTATAAAATTAACTCTTTTACAAAGCTTCCAGTTTCACCTAGGTCTTATGGGAAACCTTCTCAAGAAGTGAGACCTTCCTCTTCAACTATGACTTTATTTGGCACATTTGTAGAGTCCTCAGTGCCTATTCAAGATGAGAAAGAAGAGGTGGCTATTAAAGACTGGATCTATAGAGAAGATAAATACATGCACAATGAGAACTTATCTCCCTCTCCTAAAGCTTATGGAAGAGGGTATACTTTTGTCAAGAAGATGAGTTATCCTAGACATAGCCCTCTTAGTCAAAGATTGGTTGCTAGAGTTGAACCTCTTAATTATGCTCTTTTTGGATGCAGGTCTAAGAAGATGGTTGGCCTATGATTTGTGAATAATAACAAGAACACTACTCCTATCCTTGATGAGTCAGATAGTGAAGATGAACCAAAATACATACCTAATTTAACAAATCCATAGGATATGTGTGAAGATTGGGTCCCTTCCACCAATCTCCTTTGTGGAGATTCAGATAATCCAGTTGCTCATGCGACAAGTGTGACCTTAGAACAAGAAGAATCATATATAGAAGATCCTATAAGAGAACGTCAATGAAAGAATATTGTTCATTTGATGGAGAGAGATGTTACCCTTGATGACATTAGAGTGTCCACATCAAGATGTCCCAAACCTTCATGGTGTAAAAATCCTAGTCAGGATTCAGAAATAGATTCACACGAGTATGAATGAGACTCTCTCTCAGAACCTTCTACAGTTGACATGAATGTTGATGTCATCCACACTTATAGTTCTCAACCTGAGGTAGCTGACAAGTCATGTGTAGGATTAGAGGATTTGAACCCACATGTTGCCTTAGTGGATGATTCTTCACTTGTTACGATGAATCCTAATTTGGGTAGCTTAGAGGGATACTTGATGGACTCTGACTCTTTGGTCACCAAAGATGATATCATCTGCATTCATAACCTTGAGCCAACCATTGACTTACCCCTTTCTCATCCTAACCTCATTGATTGGTCCCAATGCTATCAAGAGCCTGAGCTCTTAACATTCCAAAATGACTATGAGATAACCTGTTACTTGAATACCATTGAACCCATAGTCTCTTCCACTAGTGAACTGGCTACCAGCATGACAAAGCCAGACATCAAGTACCTTAGTCACAAAAAAAAAAGAAAATAAAAAAAGAATAAGATTTATGATGGCAAAAACCACTGTGTGGCAGTGTTAGAACCAAAAAAAGTAAAAATAAATGACATATCCAAAGGTGAAAACCTCTCTAAGGGGCCTACAAATGAGGTACTTGATCATCTCCCTAGCTACTTTCAAGATAGATCTTCAGTTCTTGTTGAGCCAACACAAGCAGTCAATTTGGGTACAGATGAGGTTCCCCAGATAGTACACTTAGCTTAGTCCTTATTACCACAAGAAAAAGAAGCATACACTAAGTTCTTACAGAAAAAGAAGATCAATTTTTCTTGGACTTATTCCGATATGCCAGGATTGGACACTAATCTTATCATGCATCACTTGTCCATAGCTCTAGGTGTAAAACCAGTCAAACAAAAATTGAGAAAGATGCATCCCCACATAGTTCTTTTAGTCAAAGTAGAATTAGAGAAACTCCTTGGTGCAGGATTCATAAGAGCTATTGACTATGCTGAATGGCTATCAAACATTGTACCAGTTTCCAAACATAACAAATCCATTCGAATTTGTATAGATTTTAGAGATGTCAATAGAGCATGCCCAAAGGATGATTTTCCACTTCCTAACATAGATATGATAGTGGATATGACTACGGGTTATGAGATTTATTCTTTGATGGATGGTTTTTCTGGATACACTTAGATTAAGATAGCTCCTAAAGATCAAGAAAAGATTGCATTCACTTGTGCATGGGGTACCTATTGTTGGAACGTTATGCCTTTTGGATTAAAAAATGCAGGAGCCACCTATCAATGAGCTATGACAACCATTTTTCATGACATGATGCATAAAAACATGGATGATTATGTGGATGACACTTTGGCTAAGTCTAAGAAAAGAGACACACACTTAGATGATTTAGAAGTCATTCTAGATCGTATGGAACAATTTCAACTAAGGTTAAATCCTAAAAAGTGTGCATTTGGTGTCACCTCTAGAAAACTACTAGGATTCATCATCTCAGCAAAAGGAATAGAGGTAGATCTTGAAAAAGTACAAGAAATCATAGATATGCCACCTCCTAAAAACATTAGTCAAATGAGGAGTCTTCAAGGACATCTTCAATCCATAAGGAAGTTCATTTCACAGTTGGTAGATAGAGCTCAACCTTTTAACAAGAACTTACACAAGGGAGTCAAATGTGTTTGGAATGAGGATTGTTAAAAGATCATAGATCAAATCAAGAAGTACTTGGCAAATCCTCCTATTTTAATGCCTCCTATCCCAGGGAAACCACTTATTCTATATGTTTCAGTGATAGAATCTTCCTTGGGGGAATTAATAGCTCAACCTGATGAAAATGGGAAAGAAAGAGCAATATACTACATTAGCCATACTCTTGTTTCATATGAGGTTAATTACATCAGTATTGAGAAGTCTTGCCTTGCAGTTGTATTTTCTTCCCAAAAGTTGCGACATTACATGCTTGTGCACATTAAACACCTCATACAAAAAATAGATCCACTCAAGGATTTACTCGGCAAGGCTTCCCTCACAGGTAGACTTGCTAAATGGATGATGATTCTTTCTGAGTTTGACATAGAGTACATTGAGCATAAATCCATAAAAGGACAAGCCATAGTAGATCAACTAGCTGATTTCCCAATTCAAGATAGTACACCTATTCAAGTTGACTTCCCAGATGAGCACCTCATGTATATGACTGAAAGAACATGGAAGATGTTCTTTGATGGATCCTTCATGCAAAATGGTTTAGGAGCTAGTGTGTTGTTTGTTTTTCTTCATGGGTGCATGATTCCTAAGTCTTACAAGTTATTATTCCCATGTACAAACAACATTGCTAAGTATGAAGCTTTAACAAATGGACTTAAAATGGCCATAGAATGGAGAATCATAGAGTTACACATCTATGGGGATTCACAACTGATAATCAACCAAGTCAATGAACAATATCAAACAAAAGATGAGAAACTGGTACCTTACAAGAAAATGGTTGATTCCTTGAAATGATACTTCACATTTATCATATTTTAGCAAATCCCTAGAGTAGAAAACAAAGAAGATGATGGTATGGCTACAATTGATTCACTCTTTTAGTTAGAGCAACATGAATCCATATTTGAATTCCTAGTGGAAGAGCTACATCACCCTATCTATGACTCCCAATAAAGCCATGTCATTTGTACCCTTGTTGGTCATGAGTCATCCCGTTATGGTGCCATTTACTCATACCTTCATGATGGCATTATCCCCAAAACCTTTAACTGATCGGAACATCAAAACCTTACCCAAAATGCCTCTCACCATACCCTTATCTCTAGTGATTTGTATAGGAGGGGTCTAGATGGAACACTTCTTAGATGCTTAAAAAAGGAAGAATCTGACCAAGCGTTAGTTGACATTCACAAGGGCATCTGTGGGGGACATTCCAATGGTCTTTCCATGGCTTGAAGTTTGCTTAGGGTGGGGTAATATTGGCCTACAATGAAGATTGATGCAGTAGCTTTTGCAAAGTCATGTGAAAAGTGTCAAAAACATGGTAACCTAATACATGCTCTAGGTAGGGAGCTCATTCCTTCTATATCTCATTGGCCATTTCAGTGCTAGGCCTTTGATCTTGTTGGGTAGATTCACCCCAACTCATCAGGTGGACACAAGTTTATTATCACTGCTACTAATTACTTCACTAAATGGGTAGAAGTTGTCCCACTTTCTATTGCCTCAGGCAAGATAGCCTCTCTATTCATTTTGAACCATATCATCTGTCGATATGGAGTGCCTTCTAAGATTATCACTAACAATGGAGGTCAGTTAAAAAATAAGGACCTTAAGCAACTCTGCAAGAAATTCAAGATTAAACAACATTGGTCCTCCATTTACTTCCCGCAAGGAAATGGTCAAGTAGAGGCATCAAACAAAACCATTCTTAAAATCCTACATAGAACAGTTCATAAGAATGGTAGAGATTGGCATTTACAAATAAATTCGGCTTTGTGGGCCTATAGAATGAGTATTCATACTCCTACTGGGGCTACTCATTTTGCCCTTACATATGGTGCTGAAGCAGTGTTACCTTTAGAGGTTGATATTCCTTCACTTAGAGTTTCCCTCAAAGGTCTAGTTACAGATGAAGACTACCATGCCATGAGACTTCAAGAGTTATAACTTCTAGATGAGAAACATCAAGCATCATTTGACCATATGAGGGTTTACCAAAAGTGTATGTCCAAAGCCTTCAACAAAAAGGTTCGCCCTAGAGAGTTCCAAGTGGGAGATCTTGTCCTACGTGAAAATCCTAAGAATCAACAGCATAGAGATCAAAAGGGAAAATTTGAACCTAATTGGCTTGGACCTTACATCATTACAACAGCTTTTGGGACAGGTGCTTATTTATTATCTACTGAAGAGGGAGAGCATCTCCCTGATCCTGTCAATGTCTTGCACCTGAAGAAGTTCTATCCATGATGCCCATTTTGTCTGGGGGCATCCTTTGTACATACTTATTGATCCTGAAAAAATCCAAAAAATGATATATTGTCAAAAATTCTAAAAATTGGAAAATGTTTTGAAAAAATGACCATCTTAGTGAAAACCTAGCAATAGGTGCTTTGATGTATCTCCAAAAAAATTATATATTCCAAAAATACCAAAAAAATAAAAAAATTCAAAAATTCAACAAAAAAAAAAGAAAAAGTGCCTTGGTGAAAACTTGGAAACAGGTGCCTTGGTAGCAAAAATATAAAAAAATTATAAAAAAGTCCTGGAAAAAAAAAAGAGAAAAAATATGAAATAAAATCCAAGTGGTGAAAACCTGGAAATGAGCGCTACTTGAGGCCTTTGCACCCTTGTTTCTTAGCACGTGTCCTCGACACTTAGCCTTTATCCATCATGCCTTGTCCTTGTTGCCTTGGTTTGGAATTGGTCTTTATCTTTATCTAAGGGGCATAATTGTGTTATCTTTGGTCTCTTGGATGCCTTAGTCTTTAGGAAACCTTGCAAACTATGTTTTTCAACACAACCCTTGGCATCGAGTATCAGTAATACATTTGGGGTGAAATTGCGACAGCAATTTGCGACGACAGGCAAATGTCATGCGGTTTTGGCTTTTTTTTTTTTCAAATATAGCCCGACACCGTCGCAATTTGTGATGACAATACATTTGGCAACGTCGCCATTGCGACGTTGTCGGGATATAAGGACAAAAAAAAAAAGGAACGTTGTCATTTGTGTTTTCAACAGCGCCGTAACCCTCTGCGAAATCACATCAGGATATAAGGGCAAAAAAAACAAGAACGTTGTCATTTGTGTTTTCAATAGTGCCGTAACCCTCTGTGAAATCACATCGGGATATAAGGGCAAAAAAAACAAGAACATTGTCATTTATGTTTTCAACAGCGCCGTAACCCTCCGCGAAATCACAGCTACAATTTCTGAGTACGTTGGGTTTATTTTTCTTTTGTCATTATTATGTAATCTGGTATTCAGCTGTTAGAGAGCTAAAATACCCAGAAATGAGGACATATCTATGTTGAATTTATTGTTAGCGGCTTTGGTTATTTAGAAGTTTAATTTTATTTGTTCATCTTTCAAGCACAAACATTTTGTGGACTGTAACGTCTTCATTGTTTCAGGTATGCAGTGAAACAGCCCTAACTTGCAATTGCGATGTTGTCGGGATATAAGGGCAAAAAAAAAAAGGAACTTTGTCATTTGTGTTTTCAACAGCACCGTAACCCTCCGCGAAATCACATCGGGATATAAGGGCAAAAAAAACAAGAACGTTGTCATTTGTGTTTTCAACAGCGCCGAGAGAGATTCCCTCCGCGAAATCACAGCTACAATTTCTGAGTACGTTGGGTTTATTTTTCTTTTGTCATTATTATGTAATCTGGTATTCAGCTGTTAGAGAGCTAAAATACCCAGAAATGAGGACATATCTGTGTTGAATTTATTGTTAGCGGCTTTGGTTATTTAGAAGTTTAATTTTATTTGTTCATCTTTCAAGCACAAATGTTTTGTGGACTGTAATGTCTTCATTGTTTTGGGTATGCAATGAAACAGCCCTAACTTGCGACTACCTTCACGGTACTTGTGTACATTATCATGTTGTCTTTACAGTGACTGTCCTCATTCAAGTGGCAATTACACAAGGGACAGTCACTGTGAGATGTCCTCATTTGTGACAAGGACAGTCACACTTAGGACATCTCATAGTGATATTCCCTTGTGTAATTTCCACTTGAATGTATTGCTATTGAACCACATTAATGCTTTTCTTCTTCAACAAATGAGGAAAGTCACTGTAAAGACAACATGATAATGTACACAATTACCAAAAAATGATCTTGTTAATTGATGTAACACTTTGTCTTGCTCACTCCCTATCCTTCACTAGGGTCTCTTTAGGCCAATGTTTTGACTTGATAGGGTACTTAACTATCCCTACACTCTTTAGGTATCTCTACCCAAGATCCCACTCCTTCAACTAGTGCACACCAACAAGAAATACAACGAACTCTGCTCAATACCAATCTAGCTACTAGGACACTCCTAGTCTTGTCTTCACAAATTGAAACACATTCAACTAGAACTTTACTCCATGGAGAGGCTGGCCACTAGGACCTCTATTGGTTTCAATATTACTCCTTCACCTATACTTTTCATCAGTACTTCAATCCAGTTCATCAAACCATGCCAATTGCACCCAAAAATAGGCTGCTAGCAATTAGGCCTTTGTCAAGCCTTTTTGTTTATATTAAGCCACCTAAAGGGCTTAGGATTCAGATGCCCTTTATTGAGAACTCCAAGATATCTAAGGTCTTCTCCTCCTAGATTTTTTGTACACCAACTGCTACAGCCATGCCTGAAAACAAGTATTTTGACACAACTTGGACAGTCTGACTAAGAGTTTGTTTTCTTAGCAGCCAAAGAAACTCACCCAATCTTCTAATTTGACTTGGGGCTTCTTTAGATGTGTGTCTACCTCTCCATGAGATTTTAGTTGAAGCAACCAATGCATTCAACTTGTAATCTTCTTGTAATGATTTGTCATCCCTAACTGTGCTCAACTGACTCACCTAGGACATCATTGCAAACATAGAAAATGAGCTTCCCAGGGCCCCTCCTTCCAAACATATAGTACATGGAGTCTCCTCACCCATTCCAAGAGCCCGTACAAAATTGACAATGGAATGATGAGCTAAGACTCCATTTGTTCAACCTGCCTGGTTCAAACCAATGATAGGGTACTTAACAAAAGAATTAACAAACTAGTTGGAATGCTTCAAAACTCAAAAAAAACACAACACAGAATAAAAAAACAACTTGTACTAACTTTTCCAATAGACACTGCGAGCTATCTAATCCATTAATCAACTGAAAACAAAGAAACAAAAAACTCAAGAATTCACTAAAACCGTGTTACTCTACAAATCTTCTTAATTCCAAATGTTTTTCCCCCCAACCTTTTGCACAGATCGATGGAGGCCTCTTATAGTTGATCTGATGCCTAATTCAATGGTTTCATATAGTTACATAACCATCTTACTCGAAAATGCTCCCTTGCACAAATGTTGTCAATGTTGTGAATGACAACATTGACAACTTGTTACAACCTTTGGGATTTTGGTTCAAAACTTATTGTTCAAACACCATAAGACCCTAACCATGAATTAGTTAGGCTATTTAGACCTCACATAGGCCACTTCTACACTTCTTTGCCCAATTTGACCCCTAAATGCTTCATTCCCACTTTTGCCACAATATTGGTAACTTGGGTACAAATTGGCACTTGCCTTCACAAAGGTCACACATGAGGACATCTCACAGTGATCGATTGTCCCTTGTGTAATTGCCACTTGAATGTATTGCTATTGAACCACATTAATGCTTTTCTTCTTCAACAAATGAGGACAGTCACTCTAAAGACAACATGATAATGTACACTCACTGTAAGGACAGTCACAAATGAGGACATCTCACAGTGACTGTCCCTTGTGTAATTGCCGCTTGAATGTATTGCTATTGAACCACATTAATGCTTTTCTTCTTCAACAAATGAGGACAGTCACTCTAAAGACAACATGATAATGTACACTCACTGTAAGGATAGTCACAAATGAGGACATCTCATAGTGACTGTCCCTTGTGTAATTGCTGCTTGAATTACACAAGGGACAGTCATTGTGAGATGTCCTCATTTGTGACAAGGACAGTCACACATGAGGACATCTCACAGTGATTGTCCCTTGTGTAATTGCCACTTGAATGTATTGCTATTGAACCACATTAATGCTTTTCTTCTTCAACAAATGAGGACAGTCACTCTAAAGACAACATGATAATGTACACTCACTGTAAGGACAGTCACAAATGAGGACATCTCACAGTGACTGTCCCTTGTGTAATTGCCGCTTGAATGTATTGCTGTTGAACCACATTAATGCTTTTCTTCTTCAACAAATGAGGACAGTCACTCTAAAGACAACATGATAATGTACACTCACTGTAAGGATAGTCACAAATGAGGACATCTCACAGTGACTGTCCCTTGTGTAATTGCTGCTTGAATTACACAAGGGACAGTCATTGTGAGATGTCCTCATTTGTGACAAGGACAGTCACACATGAGGACATCTCACAGTGATTGTCCCTTGTGTAATTGCCACTTGAATGTATTGCTATTGAACCACATTAATGCTTTTCTTCTTCAACAAATGAGGACAGTCACTCTAAAGACAACATGATAATGTACACTCACTGTAAGGACAGTCACAAATGAGGACATCTCACAGTGACTGTCCCTTGTGTAATTTCCGCTTGAATTACATAAGGGACAGTCATTGTGAGATGTCCTCATTTGTGACAAGGATAGTCACACATGAGGACATCTCACAGTGATTGTCCCTTGTGTAATTGTCACTTGAATGTATTGCTATTGAACCACATTAATGCTTTTCTTCTTCAACAAATGAGGACAGTCACTCTAAAGACAACATGATAATGTACACTCACTGTAAGGATAGTCACAAATGAGGACATCTCACAGTGACTGTCCCTTGTGTAATTGCCGCTTGAATTACACAAGGGACAGTCATTGTGAGATGTCCTCATTTGTGACAAGGACAGTCACACATGAGGACATCTCACAGTGATTGTCTGTAATGTCCCCTTTTTGGCTAACTTGGAAAATAGGAACAATTACTCCACTTCTCAGACTTACTCTATCAGATACTTACAATTAAACTAAGTAATGGAGGTTACTTAAGATATCAACCGCTATTTCAGATTCAATCACAATATGTGTGCAAGATGATATTGATACCAATATGTTTAATAGCACTGTCGGATATAATGATATGAAATATGCTATGAATATGATGTTTCCTATCACTTATAGTGATAGTATAATGATGCTATGTCTGATATAAACAATATTGATATACAATCAATAAGTATTGCTTACAGCAATGTATTTGCTGTGTCTGATATGATGATGTAATTATGCAAATGTGTAATATCGCTATGAGTGATATGTTGCTATTTCAGATTCTGAATTATATGCTTGCAACTTCAAATATTGATGCTGTTTCTGACTATCCTTTCTATCTGTGCAATCATGGTGTTGTCTCTGATCTGCAATGATAAACTTGAAACCAAACTGCCAAAGGCAGATGCTCTATTGAGTATATCCAAATATGGATAAGTAAATAAAGTTCTAATGATGCCTTGAGTGACTGACGAGAATGCATTCTTATATTGTCTTTAACAAATGAAGAGATGCTATGAATGAGACGTGTCTTGTTTCTTCCTCCATGTCCCTTTGTTAATCACACCTTTCCATAATCTGACGGTTCACATAATATTATTTCATTATTTTCTGATCATAGATAACTCCCAGATTGACTCAATATCAAATCTTTTTATGAAGGTAATCTTCCCTAATTGGTAGTGCAACCAGTAGTTAACATCCATTGTGTTTGTATTAGTTTGGTCTAACTATCATTAGTATTTAGTCAATCGATATTAACTCTTGCCTTATCCCATATTGTTATGATTATATCCAATCTTTCTACTCTGATATAAGTCGATATCATTTTCTGATAATTATCCATTTATTGGTTGATTGCTGGTAATGGAGTTTGATCTTCAAATTGACTTCCATTCCTGTTAATACTTAAGGATACATTGTACTTATTATCCATGACTGATGCCTCATTCATCAATAGCTTGTGATATAATCACTGATGCTTTTGTGTTTCTACAAGATGTGGTTTATCTCAGACAATCGATAATCTTTCAATCCTTTAGTCGATATCCTCCTATGTGGTGTCTATTAATATAGATAGTAGAATTCAATCTAGTTCATGTTATTGTCATGATAACATAGGAAGTGATGGTGCATATTTGCTAGCGGGTCTTCATGTTTGATATTGCTTTATCAGATATGTCATTGTCTAAACTTGTGCAATTAATGATTATTTATAATATATGAATGGTTATCCTTCTTGCTTATCAATACATCTTCTGAAACATAGAGCGACCTATCCCTTATTCATATCATGTTGATCTTGACTTCATAGTATTTGGTTCATTAATCATCCTCTCATGGTATCGATGTGTAATGACTAGTGATTGTTGTATCACTTCTTCATTCCTCATCGTGATAGATAATGCAGATGTTTAATGTAGATGTATATCGATTACAGATATTCGATATTGCTTTAAACGTTATTATTATTATTATTATTATTAATGTTATTGTTATTATTAAATATTATAATTAATGATGTTAGTAATATTAATAATATTATAATAAATATTATTATAGTGATAACATATTGTTTTATATTGAGAGGTTTATTAATATTATTTATATATTAAAATTATTATATCAATAATTGATTTAATATTATTACTTAATATATTATTATAATATAATATATATAATTTATTAATAATTATTTATTATTAATTTATATTATAATTATAATCATAATTATATTATTTATTAATATTTTAATATTATTTAATTAACATATTACTTATTATGCTAACTATATATTATTATTATCTTTTGATAATAATTATATATTATTGTTATATACCATTAATAATAGATTATTATATATCATCTAATCATTTTATTATTATACTAAGTTCAAAATGTCACGGCTCATGACATTGTCCCTTGTGTAATTGCCACTTGAATGTATTGCTATTGAACCACATTAATGCTTTTCTTCTTCAACAAATGAGGACAATCACTCTAAAGACAACATGATAATGTACACTCATTGTAAGGACAGTCACAAATGAGGACATCTCACAGTGACTGTCCCTTGTGTAATTGCCACTTGAATTACACAAGGGACAGTCATTGTGAGATGTCCTCATTTGTGACAAGGACAGTCACACATGAGGACATCTCACAGTGATTGTCCCTTGTGTAATTTCCACTTGAATGTATTGCTATTGAACCACATTAATGCTTTTCTTCTTCAACAAATGAGGACAGTCACTCTAAAGACACCATGATAATGTACACTCACTGTAAGGACAGTCACAAATGAGGACATCTCATAGTGACTGTCCCTTGTGTAATTGCCACTTGAATGTATTGCTATTCAGCCACATTAATGCTTTTCTTCTTCAACAAATGAGGATAGTCACTCTAAGGACAACATGATAATGTACACTCACTGTAAGTGTACATTATCATGTTGTATTACAAATGGACCTTATGTTGGTCGGGATATAAGTGCAAAAAAAAAAAGGAACGTTGTCATTTGTGTTTTCAACAGCGCCGAGAGAGATTCCCTCCGTGAAATCAAGCGGGTTATCATTTGTGTTTTGAACAAAGCGGGTTGTCATTTGTGTTTTGAACAGCACCGAGAGAGATTCCCTCCGCGAAATCAAGCGGGTTGTCATTTGTGTTTTCAACAGCGCCAAGAGAGATTCCCTCCGCAAAATCACAGCTACAATTTCTGAGTACGTTGGGTTTATTTTTATTTTGTCATTATTATTTAATCTGGTATTCAGCTGTTAGAGAGCTAAAATACCCAGAAATGAGGACATATCTGTGTCCAACACATTTTAAAATGATCACCCCCCTATTATTGTATCACTTCCTCCTTGTTCCTCATTCAAGTGGCAATTACACAAGGGACAGTCACTGTGAGATGTCCTCATTTGTGACAAGGACAGTCACACATGAGGACATCTCACAGTGACTGTCCCTTGTGTAATTGCCACTTGAATGTATTGCTATTCAACCACATTTATGGGCCCGTTTGGACCATGACACACAGTAGCATCTACAGAGAAGAATATCCCAGGTGTAACAAGTTGTAAGAATATACCAACAGTTCTAAGAAGTTCCCTAGCACGTAGTAGCATCTACAGAGAAGAATATACAACATGAGGGCAGCCACTGTAAAGACAACATGATAATGTACACTCATTGTATGTGTACATTATCATGTTGTCTTTATAGTGACTGACCTCATTCAAGTGGCAATTACACAAGGGACAGTCACTGTGAGATGTCCTCATTTGTGACAAGGACAGTCACACATGAGGATATCTCACAGTGACTGTCCCTTGTGTAATTGCCACTTGAATGTATTGCTATTCAACCACATTTATGGGCCTGTTTGGACCACGGCACACAGTAGCATCTACAGAGAAGAATATCCCAGGTGTAACAAGTTGTAAGAATATACCAACAGTTCTAAGAAGTTCCCTAGCACATAGTAGCATCTTCTAATTGTCTATACCACTTCACAAGGTATTGTTTGCACACATTGTTTTTGGTTCTTTTGATGACCCTTGTTTTGAAATTGCTATTAGGCCTTGTAGCTTATATGTTTTGATTGCTGGAGAGCTTCTAAAGCTAAGCAAGAAGACCATTGCACGAGTTATAGCCGTGCGCTCAGGTTTGAAAATTGTATATTTTTTAATCTAATGAATATTTTAACTAGACTTTTAGCTTATTTTTGCTGTATATTTTAATCTAAAGGGAATCATGGATGTGAACTTGAAAGAATTTTGTACTTAGTTCTTATGGAGAGAATAGTAGTAGTTTACGGTCTAATATCAAATAGAGTTTTCCAATTACAGAAAGTTAATGAATTCTAATAGCTTATATGTTTTGATTGCTGGAGAGCTTCTAGAGCTAAGCAAGAAGACCATTGCACGAGTTATAGCCGCGCGCTCAGGTTTGAAAATTGTATATATTTTAATCTAATGTATATTTTAATCCTTTTTCCATGTCATGTAATATGTCTTGCCTTGTAGCTTATATGTTTTGAAATTGCTGTTAGGCCTTGTAGCTTATATGTTTTGATTGCTAGACAGCTTCTAGAGCTAAGCAAGAAGACCATTGCACTAGTCGTAGCCGCACGCTCAGGCATGAAAATTGTATATTTTTTAATCTAATGTATATTTTAACTAGACTTTTAAAATATTAAAGGATTTAACTAGGTCTAAGAAGTTTTGTGTACTTTTGACAATTTTGCTTAGTCACTGAAAGTTGTAGACCAAAGTTTTCATAGCCCAATTTTTGCTTCCTGCGAAGAACGATCATGTCAGATAATATAAGTGAAGAACAAAATAGGGAGACAATCGCTAGATTGTGGTCTAACTTGAAAAGAAAAGGTGATGGAAAATGTTATTGTCCCTGCAAAATTTGTAAGGGCTTAAACCGTAGAAGACTGCTAATCAAAACAGTTAAGAGACATTGTAGGGAGAATGGTCACATTGAAGGGGGGTATGACTATCATCCACTGGTAAGTTGTTCATTATATCATTTTAACAATTTATATACATATGAAATCACTTGATGATGAGTTGAAGATCATGGTTTATTTATGTTAATCAATTTTATATAGGTTGATCTCCCCAGGGAAGTACATGATATGGAGGAACATGGGGGTGTGAATATCCAAAGTGAAGATAATGATCCCATAGAAGATGATGATCATGCGCCAGAAAACACAATTGAAGATGATGGTATAAATACATTGATCCATGATACATTTAGTCCAAGCGGATCTGATCATGATGATGATGATAGCCTCGATGTACCTCTACTTGAGAAGGCATACAAGCCCCTATACAAAGACTCCCAAACAACTCTTCTCTCTGCTGTATTGTTGTTGTTGAACTTGAAGGTTATGAATGGTTTATCCAACATAACAATGTCACGTATGTTAAGGTATGTCATATATGTCTTTATAGTTAACAAAGGGTGAATAATGTACCACTAATATTGTTTATATTAACAACTTATATTTTTTGCTGTAGATTGATAGGCGAGTTTTTGTTACCAGCATCAAATATTCTACCTCGCTCATATCGAGAATTATCTGCTATTATGAAAGATATTGGAATGGAGTATCAAGCAATACATGCTTGTCCCAATGATCATATTATATATTATAAAGAACATGAATTTGCAACACAATGCCCTGTATGTCATACGAGTAGATATCGAACAGATCGAATAACAAAAAAGGTGCCTCACAAGGTTCTTCGTTACATCCCCATTATTCCACGGATGCGACAATTATTCAGGTGTACTAGCTTGACGAGTTGGTGGAGTTATGGAATGGTGTCACTATGTATGACGTGTCTAGACCAATAGGACAAAGATAATTTCAATTCCATGCAATACTTGTATGGACAATACATGATGCCCCAGGGCTAACACATTTTTGTGGTATGTTATAGTGAATTCAAGTTGCGCATGATAATTCTAATTATAAAAATCAACATATTTAATAATCCAATTATATCATTATCTTGTAGGTCTTCAAACAAAGGGAAAATTTGCATGTCCAGTTTGTGGTCCAAAGATGAAATCTCGTCATTCAAAAAGTTTAGGAAAGCATGTGTTTGATGAGTATAGACACTTCCTCCACAGGAATCATAAGTATCAAAGTATGGAAAAACATCTTTTCAATGGGAAAGAAGAGACTACATCAAAGCCACGAAGAATGACACCTTGCCTATGGAAGTTGGAATATAATAGAATTAATCGTCGAGGTAATGTCGTTCCACTTAATGGTTTATGTTTGTAATTTATATATTTCTATTGTGATTTTTGTTTACTAATTATGTAATTGATGATCGTGAAGGTCGTCAAGGCACTACTGACAACCTTCCAAAGGGACTAAAAAGCTATCCCAGACAATTTAGTAGGTTGCCCTACTACGAGGACCTACAAATTGTGCATTTGTTTGATCTTATGCATGTTGGAAAGAATATAACAGAGACATTGTGGAAAATACTGGATGGAAGGCGTGACAAAGAAAAAATTGTCAAAATTTGTAATGACATTCATGAATCCAATCATGCACTGAAGAATTTCATTCACTCAAATAGCAATAGAGATCAGATTAATATAAGTGCCCTTCCTTGGTTATTAACGGAGCAGCAAAGTGATGCCATAAAAGAAGTCATACGAAAAATTTGATTTCCCACAGGATTTGCTGGGAACATAAGCAATCTCATATCAAAGAAAAGTGAATTTGGGCCAGGGCTCAAAATGCATGATTGGCATACTTTCATCAAGGTAAGTTATGTTCTTCTGTATTTACAATATATTCGTAAACTACGTGTACTATTCATTATGTTATGTTAGAAAATAATGAAATGATTGGTTTATAATTACTGCAGTACGTGCTACCTCTATCTCTCCCAGAGCACTTCAACAATAACATCAAACAAGTGATATATGATCTTGGAAAATACATGAGGTAAGCAGTAATATCTATTCAATTTGTTGTATATATTTATTATATTCGCAATTTGTTTTTCTTGCTATGTAATCTATTGTATATTATTTTGTAAAGTCTCGTATTTATATATTTTTTGTGACTTGAATATCTTAATGTAGGTGGTTGTCATCTAAAGAAATCCATAAAGAAGATATAAAATATTGGAAGAGAAGAATTCCTCATTTACTGTGTGAAATGCAAAAGTGTCTACCTCCAACTTTTTTCAATGCACAAGAACACTACCTCATACACCAAGTTGAGGAGATTGAATTGTGTGGACCTGCACACACTAGGTCAATGTGGATGGTTGAGAGGCACTTGAAATCTTTGAAGGCTTTGGTTTGACAAAGAGCACATCCTGAGGGTTCTATGGTAGAGGGATACATGGTATACCAGACTATGGTGTACATTACTGAATATCTTCCTAAGTTTGCTTCAAATATCCATGTAGATCGCATTTGGGATCTCGACCCTTTTAAAAAATTCAAAGGGGAGTACTTGATGGGGAAAGGTAGATTGAGGAAAGTGACAGGTAATAAATTATAAGATGTTATTGTAATAAATTATTTCTTAATCTTCAAAATAAATCGGTTGTAAGTCGTCTATTTTTTTTTTGTACAGTTGCTCGAGAGTGGGATGCACTACATTTGTATATTGCAAACAATCTTGATTGGATGACGGTATGGATTGAACGATGTCAACATTCTGGTCACACATTAACATGGGAAGGTGTATCTTCATTGGTTAAAGAAGCTCATCGTAATGGAGATTCTAATGTTACGCAAAGGGAAATAGATTTAGCGTATGGTTTAAGAGATTTCCAGGTACGTACAAAATTATTAATCACCTGTATGTTTATCAACTCACGATATAATAATTTTGACATGTTTCACATATTATTGCAGGTTAAACACCACAAGGGTATGTTCTGTAATGGTCAAAAATTTTGCGTCAAAGTGTTGGATGACACGAAGAAAACTTGTGATTCTGGAATAACTGCAGTCTTTCAAGTGACTAATATTTCATCTAGAAATGACGTAGATCCTCAAGAGTCTAAAAATCAATACTATGGCATTTTGGATGATATACTTGAGTGCGACTTTAGTTCCTTCAAATTAGTACTCTTCGTTGTCAAATGGTACAGGCTACGACTTAATCCAAATGATCCTAATAGAACTGTTATTGAACATGATAATGGATTTACAATGGTTAATACAAGGTCATTTGAGCCAGTTGGGGATGAGCCCTATGTTCTTCCAAGCCAATGTGAGCAGGTATTTTACTCAGAGGTTTCACATAAACCGAGTTGGTCATTTGTTGTTAGACATGAACTGAGAGGAAGGCCGATAAAGTATAATGTGATGGAAGAAGAAGATACCGAAGAAGTAGAAGATGATGTAGATGATGATCACGATCGACAATTATTGGATGATGTTCCTGAGACAAATTTTCATGAAGAAGAAGAAGAAGATGATGACGATGATGCTGCTACTGATGATGATGATGAAGATGATGTTGATGTTGATGATGATGATGTTGATGATGACGACAACGACGACGATGACGACGATGATGATGACGATGATGATGAGGATGATGATGATGATGATGATGATGATGATGATGAGGATGATGATGATGAAATTTAAAGGTATGCCATCAATCCTTAATGTATTTAATATTCATTTCTTGATAGAAATATATTTTTCTTAAATGGTTACATAGTTTATTCATTATCTATTTAAAAGCTACAAGTTTCAACTACAAATAGAATACTGCTAATCTAAATTAACTATTAATCTAAATTAATTAAATAAAACTATTTAAAACACATATTAATGTGAGCCTGATTTAAGTGTTATAATGTGTACGTTTTAATGTTTTTAATTTTTATGTGATGCTTATGATGGATGTGATTATGATTATGATGTGATTATGCTCACGATAATTGAATTACATTTGCAGGAAATTGAACCCCTTTCAAGAGCATCCCGCACAATCTCATGGATCGACAGGTATAAGTCAATACACCTTATAGAAAGTCTATTTAATACACTTATCAATAGTAAGATTGATGTCTTCTAAGATCTC
Source organism: Chamaecyparis obtusa (assembly GCA_027943335.1). Taxonomy (NCBI): domain Eukaryota; kingdom Viridiplantae; phylum Streptophyta; class Pinopsida; order Cupressales; family Cupressaceae; genus Chamaecyparis; species Chamaecyparis obtusa. The sequence continues at coordinate 2,950,897 of BSBK01000441.1, read as the reverse complement.
TCCCATTTGCAGGTACCAGCAAATAGGTATTTGTCAGAAGTGTCTTCCTCGAGTGAGGGAAATATAGGAATAGAAGAGGAAAGTGAGACATGCAGTTTATCTAGAATAGGGAGATTAACTAGAGGTCAAAGGACTAGAAGGAAATTCAATAAACACATGAAATTTTTCCTTGCTCAAGGGGGGTCATGTTCTTATGATGATGAGATGAAAGGCGACATCGAGGTGCCCTTGAGGTACCAACATCTACAGAAACATTGGGTACCCAAGGAACTTCCTCCAATAAACACTGATTTTTGTGTTAATGAGAGGATATATCGCATAGCACCATCATCATTACATGGTTTGGGCCTATTTTCTATGGATGGCATAAAGGTGTCTTACAACAAAGTTTCTGAATTGATGGAGTATGTTGGACCATGTTACGATTACAAAAGTTGGATGCATATTGTTCAATATAAAAAAAGTATGCGTAGGTATGCACTCTCGGCAAATTATATACAACAGCAAGACAATAATCAAAGTAAAAGTGTGGCTATATACATTGATGGAAGGCCAAAAGCAACAGGGAATATTGCGAGTTTTATAAATAGTACACGACCTGGGTCAACTATAAAGCAACCCAATTGCATATTTGAGGCGCGCGAGGGAAATCGTGTATTCATCTGTGCGATAAAATCAATACGTGCAGGGGAAGAGCTGCTTATTGATTACAATTTGAACCGCATAGATACAAATGAGGCTACTATCATGGGGGTGGTACATACTATTAAACCAACTTCTAATCAATGACTCCAACATACCATTTAGTTATTAAATTTTTGGCTAACATTTTTATACTTGATCTTTGACACAGGGGCACAATATGGAGCAACCGCTCGAAGGTGATGGTGATGATATTCCTAGCTCATCTACACATGAGCAGGTAAAACTCATTGTAATTGTGCAAACTAGATAGAAGCAAAATGTTATTTTTTTTAATGTTATTTTCTTCATTGTTTTGGAGTAATTTTGATAATACTAATACTATTGTTATCACAGAGGGCCGGTGGTCGGAGAGAGGGAAAGCAACCTGCAGTCCCTCAGGAGTCCCCCCTTGTGGACCCTTTTTTTATTGATTTAGCAGAGACCGATGACCCGATCGGTTCCATTAAAAAGCTGCTAAAGAAAATTGGGAAAGAACTTCTACGTTTGGTATCCATACATCCTCAGACTCAGGAAATAAAAGACAGGGCAGCTGAGTTGTTGCGCACTTCTGAAAACTTTAAAGTAAGTATTAATGAAATTTTTAATTATTACAAGAGTTCAATAATGGTTTTTATGTTATGCTCTTTTATGACATTAATTAAAATATGGATGCATTGTCTTTACAGAGTTATTTGCGTAATTTTGAACCCCATTCCCATGATGAGGCCGGTATTGCAAGTGGTTCAGGTAGATCACATGTTCCATTCCCCACTTGTGTTTTCCACTGAATATATATAGGAATGATCATAATCATTGACAATACATGCTCGAACAATCTTTTTTTTTAATGCTCTAACAATCTTGTCCATGCTAGTCCACGCGTTCTATATTTATGCATGCTCTAACAATTTTATTCTTCAGCTCCTTTCCATGATGATATGACAACGCCACCTCCATCCAAGACAGCCACAAATGTCTTGCCGACTGCCATGTCAACAACACACAGCCTAAATGCACCAACTGTTGCACCATCTACTGGTACACAAATCCCTCTTTTTCTCTCTTTTGTTATGTGTTTAAGTGTTATGTGTTTACGATGTAGATCCCTTGATTGTGTTTGTGCCATGGGTGCTCTGCACCAATTTATTTCCCTTGAAGTATTATTTCTTGGAGGCATTTGATAATGGTTTTCATTTTTTGCAATAGGAGATGCAACAAGTCTCGATGCAACATCATTTCTTGGATGTTCCCGTGTTCCTAGTATGGGAACGGTGAAGGATTGCGTATTGATCATCAGTGACGATGAAGGCATTCCCTTAAAAGTAGCCAAAGTTCTAGGTACTTTAAAGTTATTATTATTCTATAGTGATATAATAGTAATTTAGTTTTTGATCACTCTTCATCGACTAATGATCCCATGATTATTTTGTAGGGAATGATATTTTTTGGCGAAAACTTGGTGACGAGTGTTTGCGGCTATTCGGGCCCACCATACGTACATGGTGGAACATCATATCCTAACTAAAACCCCAAACCACTATTTTGATTTCATATCATTGCTAGAATAGTTTTCCTTTTCATCAATTTCTTGAACTATATTAAAGGTAGCTTCTCTTCATTTATGAGTCTAACATGTTTTTTTTTACTTAAAAGGTGGAATAACCAAGATAAAAAGTTGAAGGATGATCTTGTACATAGTATGACCCAGCTTTTTGGACCTCGTGCATTCGAGAGAAACAAGCTCCTTGAAAGAGCTGGTTTATGTTTGAAGTATATTAGGGACCAGTACAGGAAATATTTAGAGGTTAACCCAAGGCACGAGCGTCCGCCCTGTGTTCTTGAGGCTGAGTGGCAGGCTTTGATTTTGGATGGAAAGTATAAAGCCGACATGAAAAAAGGAATTACGCCAGTAGAGAGTAGAGCAAGGTATGTGATACTTTTGAGAATGTAATTATGTACTAATTAACCTCTAAATTTTTCCTGTACTGGTCTCTAACATATTTCAAACTTTTCATAGATTGCCTGACACATCAAAGGCAACAAAGGTAAGATTAGAAAAGCACGGGACACACAAGCTCGGGTCTGGTGGTTTTTCCAAACTTCAAGCACGAGTTGTAAGTATTAGTAAATGAAAACTTGTATCAATTTTTTTATATATTGCAAGGAAATTTTTTTTGATCAAACAATGCAAGTAAAATTCACCATACCAAGCAAAAATGTAGGGGTCAGAGTTCAATAGATGCCTCAAAGAAGAGGACAAGAGAATTGGCTTCCAACAAGGCTATAGAGCCGTGGCTAAACGGCTACGAGCTGAAATCAGTGTGCAAGGTTCAAATAATGATGCATCTGAGCCACAGGTAAATAAGCTAAATGAAATTTATTTCAAATTGAATACTTTACCAATTAGTCTATTTGATGTTAAGTTCTAATATAAAGTGAGTATATCTGTTTTAAGAAAGCAATGATAACAATGTGTAGGATATTGGAATGCAGCCTGACAATCCTTCTACACAATCTATGCATAATGAAGGTTCGCATGATGTGCATCCTAGTGGTGGAGGTATACATTTTCTATTAAAATTTTTATATGTAATTACAATTGGTGTTTGGATTAATGTAACATTTTGTATAGCAACTGTAGAGGATCGAGGGGTCGGTGCTCATGAGCATGTTGAGGTTGAGTCTAGACAAAATGATGTGGCCAGATCAGGTAATTAAAGAGCGCCACAGTTATGTTCTTTAAAATAATTAAATACTTGTAACAATTATAATTAAATATTTTAAATTTAACTCTTTTATTTGTTATTGTAGAGGACCCCCCTTTGCAGCAACATAGGAATTTGAGATCATCAAGAACAGAGAACAAAACAACTGATGAGGGGGGTATTGATGATAACACTGATGCTGCTCTTAGAGCTTACATAGAAAAAAAAATTAGAAAGAGAAAAAAGAAATGATTGTCATCTAAATACCTTAATTGATAATGACTGAATTTTATGTCTCAATGAATTTAATTATGTGCTAATGAATGTTCATGAATTATGTGTTTATTTTCATATTGATGAATGTTGCGTGTTAACGAATCTAATGTGTTAATGAATGTTATCATGTGATATTGATTGAATGTTACATTTTATTAATAATTGAAAGAATGAATGAATGTTAGATGTTAACGGGGAATGTAGAGTGATGTTAGGGGGAGGGGGGTGGGGCCAAATGAGCTTCCACCTTCACGTGGTTGGCCCTGTTTAGTAGAGAATATTAAACTATATTCTCAAAACAAAGTGAAGCTCAATAAGATACCAAATGAGTCAAAATGGTTATCAAGGTCCTCTATCCATAAGATACTTGTAGTCAAAATGGTTATTAATAAGATACTTGTAGTCAAAATGGTTATCTAGGTCCTCTATCCATTCCATAAGTTCTTCACCATTCAAACTTCCTCCATAACAAGGAATGTGCTCTAGGTTAGTCATGAAGCCTAGCATGGACTCTCTGTCAGATAGAGCCACTATTTCAGAGCCTTTTCTGTGCATTTCCTTCAAGCACTGTACAGTGTACGGATGTGAAAGGGAGGGCAGACCAGTGTGGAAGTTAGAGTATTTATATCTTATGCTTTGAGAGTTTATTTGGTAGATTCAAGACACCTTATATCAAAGTTATTCCTTTTTCTTATCTGTTGTTCTGTAGAAAGGATTCTTCATACAGGTGAAAGTCTCAAACCTTTCCCCACTCCCAAAAAAATATCACTTGTACTGTTATGAGCAGTCATGAGGACTAGACAGATACATTATAATATATGTAATTGCCACTTGAATGTATTGCTATTCAACCACATTTATGGGCCCGTTTGGACCACGACACACAGTAGCATCTACAGAGAAGAATATCCCAGGTGTAACAAGCTCTAAGAATATACCAATAGTTCTAAGAAGTTCCCTAGCACACAGTAGCATCTACAGAGAAGAATATACAACATGAGGGCAGTCACTGTAAAGACAACATGATAATGTACACTCATTGTATGTGTACATTATCATGTTGTCTTTACAGTGACTGTCCTCATTCAAGTGGCAATTACACAAGGGACAGTCACTGTGGGATGTCCTCATTTGTGACAAGGATAGTCACACATGAGGACATCTCACAGTCACTGTCCCTTGTGTAATTTCCACTTGAATGTATTGTTATTCAACCACATTTATGGGCCCGTTTGGACCACGACACATAGTAGCATCTACAGAGAAGAAGTTTGGTATGCAATGGTCTTGAAACCTCCTGAGAAATTCTTGGTATGCATTTGTGTGGTGCAAAAGCTTCATTGAAAGAGAAAAAGAAGAAAAGAATAGAAATGATTTTTTTTCTTTTTATGTCATTTACTGTAACCGGCTACTTATAACTTGCAAAAATTATTATAACCATTTGAAATTGAAACTTAGTTTAATGTGAAACTGAGAACTGCTTTATTAGAGCTTTCTGTGATTTAGATTCAGACATCAAGAACATTGTTTGCCTAATATTGTGATTAATGTTTATTTATTAATATCTCATACTGACAAACAATTGATAATTGTAGGGAAAACGTCATTGGGGGTCTTTGAGGATCCACCAGAAGCCAAGGAGAAAATGTATTCAAATGCTAAAGATGGTGTAACAGTCCTTACAGCTGTTGAACCTTGCTGTGTAGATCATCTCCGATTCTCCAAGTTCAACAGTACTGTGGTATTCCTTTGGATACTTCTAATGGTAAATTTCAGACATCAAGTTCTTTTCATATGAAACTACTACATTTGTAATCTGTAGTTTTAAACTTTTAGTTTATAAATGTTCATCAGCTTTAGTTCGTATGCTGCCATTTCAAGTATGATTAATGAAGTTACCTTTATCACAGGATGAAAGTGAGCAGTCAGCATACTGGTACGGAGCTGGCAGCATTGATACAGTGACTAGGGCATCGTTTAATGGTGGTATTGTGTTTTCCCATGTTTAGGGCATTGGCCTTTTGAAGCATTGCCTTCATCTTTCTTAAGTCTGAGTTTTAAGTTTGTTTATCTCTCTCGGCGCTGTTGAAAATACAAATGACAACGTTCTTGTTTGTTTTGCCCTTATATCCCGATTTGATTTCGCGGAGGGTTACGGTGCTGTTGAAAACACAAATGAAAACACAAATCCCTTGTGTAATTGCCACTTGAAGGAGGACAGTCACTGTAAAGACAACATGATAATGTACACTTACAGTGAGTGTACATTATCATGTTGTCTTTAGAGTGACTATCCTCATTTGTTGAAGAAGAAAAGCATTAATGTGGCTGAATAGCAATACATTCAAGTGGCAATCACACAAGGGACAGTCACTGTGAGATGTCCTCATTTGTGACTATCCTTACAGTGAGTGTACATTATCATGTTGTCTTTAGAGTGACTGTCCTCATTTGTTAAAGAAGAAAAGCATTAATGTGGTTCAATAGCAATACATTCAAGTGGCAATTACACAAGGGACAATCGATCACTGTGAGATGTCCTCATGTGTGACTATCCTTGTCACAAATGAGGACATCTCACAATGACTGTCCCTTCTGTAATTGCCACTTGAATGAGGACAGTCACTGTAAAGACAACATGATAATGTACACATACAATGAGTGTACATTATCATGTTGTCTTTACAGTGGCTGCCCTCATGTTGTATATTCTTCTCTGTAGATGCTACTATGTGCTAGGGAACTTCTTAGAACTGTTGGTATATTCTTACAACTTGTTACACCTGGGATATTCTTCTCTGTAGATGCTATTGTGTGCCGTGGTCCAAATAGGCCCATAAATGTAGTTGAATAGCAATACATTCAAGTGGCAATTACACAAGGGACAGTCACTGTGAGATGTCCTCATGTGTGACTGTCCTTGTCACAAATGAGGACATCTCACAGTGACTGTCCCTTGTGTAATTGCCACTTGAAGGAAAAAAGCATTAATGTGGTTCAATAGCAATGTATTCAAGCGGCAATTACACAAGGGATAATCACTCTGAGATTTCCTCATTTGTGACTATCCTTATAGTGAGTGTACATTATCATGTTGTCTTTACAGTGACTGTCCTCATTTGTTGAAGGAAAAAAGCATTAATGTGGTTCAATAGTGATGCAGAGTAGTCAGCAAGAAACTTGGATCTATGTCCCAACCCACTTCAAGACACCAAAATGACTCAACCAATCAATTAGGCTCTAATTTCTATAGGTTAATGTTTAAACTCTGCAAAGTAATGAATTCGAAGGTTTCAAGGATCACACAACAACTTATGGACTCAATCCCATTCAATAACAAATTTCCTTTTAGGGACAAGTTCCCTGATTTTCTATCAAAAGAGACTTTTAAGGTTCTAGATCTTACTTCCTAAAGCAAAACTTAGAAACCCCTTAGATATCATCTAAATAACAAGAATCATGCATTGGTTGTGATCTAAACAACCCAAGACATCAAAATAACAAACTGACCTAGTGACCCTAGTAGGTCTCCCAAACCTACTCTGCAGCCATAACTCTGCAACTTGCCAAAGGACTCTAAGAAGTTATATTTTTTCTAAGTACCCTTTTTGGATTTCTAATAGACCACCAACTCATCCCAGACCCTGACTCCACTCCAGCATATCAATGTCTTCATTGAGTCCGCAGACCTAATGCATGCTTTTAGGTGTGGGTTCCAAAACAAAGCATTGAAAATGGGTGTATGAAACCAAGATCAAAGTTTTGGAGTGTTCTCTTGATCCAGATAAACAAGAATGCACAAGTTTTCAAGTCCTCAATACGATGCAAGCTTCTGATTTTATTCTGATTACCATCTTCCCAGCCAAAAACATGGTAGTTTTTGATCTAGGGCTCGCTCTCAACAAATGTAGATGCAACCCCCTGCCTCAGGGATTTTAGAATATACAAATATACATCCTTAACTCTCATTCCACCAAGGAAGAAGGAATTCCAATGGTTGAAATGTGAGTTAAGGTCTTTACATCAGTCAAACCCTAAAAATGAGGGTTTGTAAACAATGCACAGAAAATTTGAAATAACTTAGATATAAAACAAAGAGAATCAATCAAACCAACTTTCAAAGCATCAGATGTCACTATTACAACTTCCAGGCAAATTTTATCATCCAACCACCATCCGTATAGTCGTACAAAGTTTGTTTTTCACTAGAAATGCACTAAAACAGGGTTATTTTTATTTTTTATGAAAGCAAAATGATTACAATACTGGTTCTCTGTCTATCTTCGACCATTTGAAGCCTAAAATAGGCTCTACAAATGTTGGTTCAACCATCTAGGTGGTTAGAATAGTTTATCCAACAAATGTCAACTTTGCTAAGCAACTTTTAAAGTTGCATTACAACTTTGCAAACAACTTTGCCGAGAAGGTTAAAAATGTGTTGTGAAAATTTAGGAACCTTATTAAAGTTATTTTGGACCTTCAAACTTCTTAACAACATCTAAAAGACACCTAATAAACACTTGCTATGCTCATTTCATCCAAGGACTCAAAAGATGCCCAAGGTTTATAAGTCACCAAGGGGTCTTGTGTCCAACAAGTGGATGTTTATAAGGAGATAAAATCAATCCTTAATATTTATTACAAACCAAGAAAACATCTAAAACTCCTATTCTAATTTATTGTCATTCAAAAAGACTCTGATTTGTCATTCAAAAAGACTCTGATTTGTCAATCAAAAGGACCTTTCACCAGTCAATCCTTCAAAGCTCCAAGGTGAAAATCTTATGTTCCAATTGATAGGATTTGACTCCTTGGCTTCATGGAAACTTCCTTCAATCATGGTGTCTTTGGCTTGCATTAGGGATGCCCCTGCATCAAATAGCAATGCATTCAAGTGGCAATTACACAAGGGACAGTACATGCCCATTAAAGTTGGTGTTTTGTTATCCAGCATGACAATGGAGACAACATACTCTGTGTCAATTTTACTGATCAAATTTCCCTCCGCCAGGCAAAGCAACAATTTGGGTATGATAAGGTGAAATTTTGTAGTCCTTTTGGGTATGATAACAGTTCCAGTTTCCAATAAGATGGTTCATTTTTATAATCTAGCTTCAATTTCTCTTGTGAAAATCTTTTTTTCATTTTATGGGTGGTAAAATATAATTATTATGCTAGAGGTGTGTACTTATGGATGATAATGAAACAAAATGATAAGATTTAAGACTCTTGTTTTTTTTTTAAATAGCAATTTAAGTTTCCTTCTATTATAAATTACTATTTTTCTATTTTTTAATGTATCTTTCCAGATCTTTTATATCAATTTTATTTATGAAATATAAATATATTAATAATGTTTTAGTGTTTTTAGGATTAGTTTATATCAATTCTATGTATCATCATTCATCATTCAATTGTCAGTATTATTAATTTAGACTGTGCAATTGTAGAACTACTCGAATATGGGTTGGATGGATACTCAAGCAGGGGAACCCTCCTCAAATATCTCAAGCAGTGAACTTGGAAAAATGTGTCCTGAAGGAACCCTTTCCATCAGAGAGATAAAAGTACAAACAAGTAAAAGAAGCAGGCTCTGCAAATATGTTTTTGAGAAGAAAAATGATAGATTATTCGACTATGGTTCATGAGGTATATCTAAAAAGACATTTTTTTTCTTATTATAATAAAAGAGGAAGTTGTGAATGTCAAAGTTGAGTGAAACAAAAATTATTTTCATCAAATTTTGTTAGGCTTGCTTTTGGGAATAATTTCTTACAATATTGCTATTAAGATTTTTATTGTGTAGTTTTTAGATTAGGTTTATAAAATTATATTTCATGAGTAGTGATTCATATTAATCAATTAACGATACTTTTGGAAGGTATTTTCAATGTGTCAAATTTTGATATTTTTACAAGAATTAGATTGTGTAATTTTTTTAATTAAAGTCATTGACTCATATTTCATAAATAATAGTTCTCATGAATCCATCTCTTATAAGATTGAATAGTCTATTTAGGAAGTATTTCTGATAGTATGTCAAATTATGATATTACTATTACCATTAGATTGCATGGCTTTGAAGTCAACCTCGTTGACCCATATTCTTCTCTGTAGATGCTACTATGTGCTAGGGAACTTCTTAGAACTGTTGGTATATTCTTACAACTTGTTACACCTGGGATATTCTTCTCTGTAGATGCTACTATGTGCCGCGGTCCAAACGGGCCCATAAATGTGGTTGAATAGCAATACATTCAAGTGGCAATTACAAAAGGGATAGTCACTGTGAAATGTCCTCATGTGTGACTGTCCTTGTCACAAATGAGGACATCTCATAGTGACTGTCCCTTGTGTAATTTCCACTTGAATGAGGACAGTCACTGTAAAGACAACATGATAATGTACACATACAATGAGTGTACATTATCATGTTGTCTTTACAGTGGCTGCCCTCATGTTGTATATTCTTCTCTGTAGATGCTACTATGTGCTAGGGAACTTCTTAGAACTGTTGGTATATTCTTACAACTTGTTACACCTGGGATATTCTTCTCTGTAGATGCTACTGTGTGCTGTGGTCCAAACGGGCCCATAAATGTGGTTGAATAGCAATACATTCAAGTGGCAATTACACAAGGGACAGTCACTGTGAGATGTCCTCATGTGTGACTGTCCTTGTCACAAATGAGGACATCTCATAGTGACTGTCCCTTGTGTAATTGCCACTTGAATGAGGACAGTCACTGTAAAGACAACATGATAATGTACACAAGTACCGTGAAGGTAGTTGCAAGTTAGGGCTGTTTCATTGCATACCCGAAACAATGAAGATGTTACGGTCCACAAAATGTTTGTGCTTGAAAGATGAACAAATAAAATTAAACTTCTAAATAACCAAAGCCGCTAACAATAAATTCAACACAGATATGTCCTCATTTCTGGGTATTTTAGCTCTGTAACAGCTGAATACCAGATTACATAATAATGACAAAAGAAAAATAAACCCAACGTACTCAGAAATTGTAGCTGTGATTTTGCGGAGGGAATCTCTCTCGGCACTGTTGAAAATACAAATGACAACGTTTCTCTACATTATCATGTTGCCTTTACAGTGACTGTCCCTTGTGTAATTTCCACTTGAAGGAGGACAGTCACTGTAAAGACAACATGATAATGTACACTTACAGCCCGTGTACATTATCATGTTGTCTTTAGAGTGACTATCCTCATTTGTTGAAGAAGAAAAGCATTAATGTGGCTGAATAGCAATACATTCAAGTGGCAATTACACAAGGGACAGTCACTGTGAGATGTCCTCATTTGTGACTATCCTTACAGTGAGTGTACATTATCATGTTGTCTTTATAGTGACTGTCCTCATTTGTTGAAGGAAAAAAGCATTAATGTGGTTCATTAGCAATGTATTCAAGCGGCAATTACACAAGGGATAGTCACTCTGAGATTTCATCATTTGTGACTATCCTTACAGTGAGTGTACATTATCATGTTATCTTTACAGTGACTGTCCTCATTTGTTGAAGGAAAAAAGCATTAATGTGGTTCAATAGCAATGTATTCAAGCGGCAATTACACAAGGGATAATCACTCTGAGATTTCCTCATTTGTGACTATCCTTACAGTGAGTGTACATTATCATGTTGTCTTTACAGTGACTGTCCTCATTTGTTGAAGGAAAAAAGCATTAATGTGGTTCAATAGAAATGCATTCAAGTGGCAATTACACAAGGGACAGTACATGCCCATTAAAGTTGGTGTTTTGTTATCCAGCATGACAATGGAGACAGCATACTCTGTGTCAATTTTACTGATCAAATTTCCCTCCGCCAGGCAAAGAAACAATCTGGGTATGATAAGGTAAATTTTTTGCAACAATTTCTTGCTGCTGCTAAGGTTACCATTGTTTATGGTTTCTATTATATAGTTCTATCTATATTGCTATATGGCCTTTTGTTTAGGATTAAGTAGACGAGGGAAAATATTTCTTTTGTGGATTGTAAACAAAACATTGAATTATTTCAGAGAACAGATCTAAATCTATAAGATGCTACGATGGAGCACATGACCATGTACTTGTGAATATTAGGATCCATGTTAATCAAATGACTGCTTTATGTAAATTACTTTTGAGTAAGTAAAAGGCAATACAATTTTTTGAAGTGTGCAAGGATTTTTATGATATACAGGTGTACAAAGAAATGAATCTGTGTTGTTTTGTATCAATATCAAACATCTCTGATATATTTTCATGTTTTTATAATCTATTTTGCAGATGAAAACTGTCCAACAGATAAAGATTGGGAACTTCTCCCAGCATCTGTACCTGCATCTCTCTTATATACTACAAGTTGCTTGCCATCAGAAATTGCAGTTCCCTCACGTGACATTGATGGTGAAGTGTTCTTTTCAGAACCATCATCTGTGGTTACCAATGCTCCTATTTTAGGCAATAAGTTTGTTGCATTCCATGAGCCATTGGTCAAGTTTCTTCTACGAGCTTCTGATGCCTCAAAATCTAAGCAGCACCTACGCATGCCTCGTTGTGGTTGATTATCATTCTGTACATGAATTATAATGAGTAATCAGTTTTGGGCCTTGGAATCTTGTATGTAACATGCACAGGCATTTCATGGCTAAATGAATCTATTTTAAAAGCATCAAATTTTCTTACATGATGCTGGATACATAAGTAGAACAAGCGTATATCAAATTAGAAGCAATCAGAACTCCACAATGACATATTATTTAGAGTACTCTTCAGTTTAAGTAATAATGCATATATTGACACTGTAAAGACAACATGATAATGTACACTCACTGTAAAGACAACATGATAATGTACACTCACTGTAAGGACAGTCACAAATGAGGACATCTCACAGTGACTGTCCCTAGTGTAATTGCCACTTGAATGTATTGCTATTCAGCCACATTAATGCTTTTCTTCTTCAACAAATGAGGATAGTCACTGTAAAGACAACATGATAATGTACACTCACTGTGAGTGTACATTATCATGTTGTCTTTACAGTGACTATCCTCATTTGTTGAAGAAGAAAAGCATTAATGTGGCTGAATAGCAATACATTCAAGTGGCAATTACACAAGGGACAGTCACTGTGAGATGTCCTCATTTGTGACTATCCTTACAGTGAGTGTACATTATCATGCTGTCTTTACAGTGGCTGTCCTCATTTGTTGAAAGAAAAAAGCATTAATGTGGTTCATTAGCAATGTATTAAATAATTTTTTTTTTTTAATCCATCCACGGGCGTCGCCATTGCCACAGGATCCCGTCGTAATGCACTGCAGGCGCCTGTCGTAATGCGATGCAGGCACCCGTCACAATTGCTTGGGAGGACCGTCGCAATTGCGACGACCCTCCGAAGCCATGCGACGGGGGGGTGACGCCCATGCCACTAACAAATCTTAGCGACATTGCGACGGGAGGGCACCGCAATTGCGACGGCTACCCATAGACATCACAATTTGCGATTAAAAAATAGCGACATCTATGGGTGTTGCTATTGCGACACATAGCCATCGCAATTGAGACACATAGCTGTCGCAAAATGCCCCCAAATGTATTAGTGTATTTTTCAACACTTATCAGTTTGGTCTTACCCAGTTTTGTCATGTGATCTTACTTGCTTGTAAGCATTCGATCCTTATCCTTAGAACTCATTATCAGTGAACACACTTAAATTTTTAAACGCAACACTTAATGCTTGAGATATGTCATGATATTTTCTTTGTGTGCTGGCTGTTATTGATTTTTGTTGAGTGTCCTTGTCTAATAGGTCTCTCTGGGATGCATAGCTAGAGGACTTACGGCATGGGGCATGTTTTTATTTTCTTTCTGCTTGTGGGTGTGGTCTTGAAGCTCTAGAGTGTCTCTTGTTGTTCCCTTGACACACTTAGGAGATTTGAGGCATCATCCTTGACTATTTTTGCACAATCATTCTTATGGTCATCCTGGCATTTGTGCCTTGATGTGAGTGTGGTTTTGCTACATTAAATTGGGTAAGCTAACATCAAAGTCATCTTGACCTTTATTTCTTTGATGCTTATGTTAGAGTTTTTCCACATTCCAATCCGATATAAATCACATTCATATCTTCATAGTTGCACTTGTGACTAGTGATGGTTGTGTGATTTTTCGATGTCTGTTAATAATGGCCCAATGATGAAAATAAGTTCCTTAACATTCTCTAATGAATGATGAACACAAAATCCTATGTTATAGTTTCTCTATTGCAAGTACACCTTTGCATTTTCATATAGCTTGCATTATTAGACTTCATGTTAATTTGCATTTTTAGGTTGCATTAGAAGTTTGAGAGGGTTTTCCTTCATCTTTCTTTTGGACTTTTAATCAACTGTGATCATATTTTGATCTTCATTTCCTTATCTTCTTTCATGATCTCAATCAAAATTTTCTATCTTAAATAGTTGATTGATTTTGAGACATTCTCTTTCTTGAGGCAAGTTCTCTTTCTTCTCTTCATTTCTTTTCATCTCTTCCAAACTTCTATCTTCCATTCTCTTTCACCCCACTTCTTTTCTTCTAATTCAACCTTGGGGAATAATCTTTCCTTCTTGATGATCTACCTTGGTTCTGTGATCCTTATACCTTTCATCTTACATCAAGAACCTTATCTTTAGTTCGATTTGATCAAATTTATCAATTTAATATTTCTCCTCTATCTCATTTTGATTTCGATCATGAGGGGGCAATACCTATCAAACTTCAATCCTTCATTCAACTTTATCAATCCTATCAATCAAACCTTGCTTGAGACTTGATGATTACCTATTTACAGGGGTGTTGGCCCTGTCTTTTTCAATCAGCTTATCTTTGTCCTAATGTGTTCCCATCCGTCGATCACATGTCTGGGTTGTTTTGTGATCCCAAATCAATCTCACATTTCAACTTCATTCTTTGATTACATGTGTTCCCATGAAGATCACACATTACCCAAAGAGGGGCAAATGTATGGACTCTAAAATGGTCACCTATACTTTGGGCCCCATTCTTCAATTTATCAAATGATGGAATCAATTTATCAATTTCCTAAATCAATGCTTTGCAATATTTTCAATCAAATCAATTTCCTTGATCAAATCATAATTAATTCAATTATTTTAATATTTCCTAAGGTTTGATCATTTTATCCTAAGCCTAATTTTAATTAAAAGAAAACTTCCCTTTTAATTAAATAAAATCATCTTATTAAAATAAAATTCCTCTTTTAATAAAATCCCCACTTAAATCTCTCTTTGTGTTGAAAAAGGAAATAAAATAAATAAAAAATAAATCAATGCTTTGCAATATTTTCAATCAAATCAATTTCCTTGATCAAATCATAATTAATTCAATTATTTTAATATTACCTAAGGTTTGATCATTTTATCCTAAGCCTCATTTTAATTAAAAGAAAACTTTCCTTTTAATTAAATAAAATCATCTTATTAAAATAAAATTCCTCTTTTAATAAAATCCCCACTTAAATCTCTCTTTGTGTTGAAAAAGGAAATAAAATAAATAAAAAATAAATAAAAATCCCTTTTTCTCTCCACTTTAAATGCACATACTTTTAAGTGGTGGGCCTTTTTCATCTTTTTGCCTCTTAAAGAATCTTGAGCACATGGATCAACCAAAATTTAATCTCCATCGTTGCTCATTTCTTTTTGCCTCTTAATCTTGACCGTTCGCTTTCTTTTATAAGGAGCTCTCTCCTTCTCATTTTCATATATCTAGATTTTAAGTATTGTTATGTTGCAGGTTTGGAGAGCAACTTTGGAGAAGATTCTTGAGCACTTGAGCTTGGATATTGCAACTTCTCTTTTCTTGTCTTCTTCTCTCATGCCTCCATGGAAATCCATTTAAATTAATCTTGCATTTGCATATTAGATTAGATTCATATTTCCTTTCATAGAATAATCTTGCATAAGCATTTCCTTTCATAGATGAGTTTGCTTTTATGCAATTTTATCATTTAGAATAGCTTCCATTTTCATTTGCATGCATACTTGATGATCATGGAGACTAGCATTCTTTCTTTTCCTATTTGAATCTCTCATTTTATGGTGTACTTGCATGGGCACAAACTAGGTCTAATATGAGGGCCTCCATCACAAACCCTTGCACTCCATGAATAAAGAGCTATGAGTCACCATTTGAGACCTCATTCTTGAGCAATTTTGGATATAATGACTCATAGAAGTGTGACAACATTTTAGCACATAGTAGCATCTTTAAATCCTACATAATGGACACTTCAATTTGAATGAGGGTTGGGAAAAGGGAAATGTCTTTTTGGGGGGAGATAATTGGGTTGAGGTTTTTTAAATCCATGAAGGCCAAACATAGCCTCATTATCAGGACGGTCAGGAAGATTGTTGGGAAAGAATTTTGTCAACTTGAGGATAGGCCAAAGACCAACACTGAGGTCATTGGTATGTTTATTGCCTCTACAATGCATGTGGAAAAGGATAAGGCTACAATTGGGGAGCTATGCAGGCAGTTATTCAAAGGTTTTCTATTGGAGGAATTTGACATTGTTATGTTCAATATTGATGAAAATTTGAACATTTCTAAATGAAGGCATTATTGGGTAAGAGGACACCCTGTTTCGGTATATCCTATTCTTATCATTGAAAACTATAGCCAGTATGCTTTGAGAATCCCAACCATGACAAGGAATCTGGGATTCCTTATGAGGATTATGCATGTTTGAGTGAGCATAGGGGCTAATTGGTTGGAGAAATTCATGGTTGAGGACAAGGTTGATCATAGTGATGTAGAAGATGTTGGGCCTTCATTCAGGCATTTTCCTATGGTAGACATCAAAGGAAAAAAGGTGGCTTATTGAGGAGCTTGGTGTTTTGAGCTATTTTTGGCTTTTGGTATATGTTTATAGACTTTGATGATATGAAAATAGATAATACTAAAAGGATTGGTCTTACATTTGTTTAGTCTTTAAGTAGGCTTTAATTGGACTACATACCTATGTAATTTTGAATGGACAAACTTCTTACCTATAAAGGGTGAACTGTCGATCGTATTCACTGATATATATATATATATATATATATATATATATATATATATATATATATATCTATATATATATATCTATATATATATATATATATATATATATATATATATATATATATAGATATAGATATATATATATAGATATATATATATATATATATATATATATATATATAGATATATATATATAGATATATATATATATATATATATATATATATATATATATATATATATATATATATATATATATATATATATATATATATATATATATATATATATATATGAAAAACATAGATTATATCCTATCATTACTGTATGCAGGGGTTGTGGCTTGGTTTTGTACTATATTTGTTATTTTATATAAATATATAAATATATATATTTATACATGCATATATATTTATATATACTTTTTAGGTTTAAGGTTTTTTATTGGTGCTTCTATATGTGGTTTGTCTTTTTATTGTAAGGTGATAGTATTCATATATATGTCATTCAATTATGCTATAGTAGTTTTCCTCGGCCTTTGCAACTCAATATTCAGATGATTATGTGTTTAATGAGAACTTGGACACACACACACACACACACAAACATGTTCATTTTCCTTTCATTTTAGGATTTGTAATCCAATATGGATTACTTTTATGGTAATAGCATGTACACAGGGTTATTATGAGTACTACATCTATTATGGTTCACTTAAATCCTTCGTGAAAGCTTTATGTTTGTTTCTTTTCTAACTGAATATTGGTTTCATAGATCTAATGGTAATTACTTTTGACATGATCTAATGGTATCCACTTTGTTATTGAAATTTAATGGTCACCAGATATAGCGATACAAAATGGTTGGTGATTGGTTTTTATGGATGGATATGGTTGTAATAATAGGACCAATCATAATACAAATAAAGTGGAATTGACATAGGTGAGCTAAGTGAAAAACCAAAAAATACTGAGAGGGGGAAGGGGTGAATCAATATTTAAAGTACCCAACAAAAATTATCAGCATCAGAGAAAGAAATCACATAAAGAAGAGGCAAGAAATAATTCTTTCTCTCGTGGAAAACCCAAGATAGGAAAAAAACCATGACACCACTAATCTCAAATGGACAACAACCCTTTACATCCAAGAGCTACAACTCTTCACAGTCTTTTTACAGAACAAGTTCCAACCTATCCTAAAAGGCAACAACATTTTGCTATAGGATATTTGTGAAATACAAAAACAAACTGAAATATGCTCTAAGTCTTCATAGAAAACACAAAGATGTTCTAATCTAAGTAGAATGTTTTTTAACAAGAAGTGGAATTTTGAGATCACTTTTAATGGAGATAAAATCTATTTTCATTCTGGTGTCTTCTCTGATTGCCTATCGAAAGAACACTTTGTTTTTAGATGCTTAGAAATTATGCAGCCTTCCTTCACACAATGCTTTTACACAACAAGATTATTAAAGAACTTCAACGGTGCATACCAAACATGAGTCTATCTTGAACTGATACAAAATATTGTTAAAACTTCTTCTAAAACACACACACCGATATTGCCTATGTGGAAGTCATTCAAACATTCTTATCTTAAGCGATATACTCAAAAAATCTTATCCTTGGAGAGATGTGGATATACCCAAAACTCAATAACCTCTGATGGATATACACACACTACTCATACAACCTCTTCATAAGCGCATTCATTGTCTTTATATCCTATTTACCATGTTATAAACTTGATCCTTCAAAACATGCACAATGCCAGATGAATACACAACCATCACAGTTTTATCAATCAATAATCTATTTCTTTTTCATGTCTCACAAAAAATATATGCCCAAACGCACTCACCTGTCCTCCTTTTTGTTACCTCATCATCTATTATTCAACTTGATGAATCCTTTTTCAATCCCCATGTACCCGACATCATTTTTTTAAACTAATGACTGAGCTCCCTTTTCTATTTTTTTTACATTGTGATAAGAAGAGATAGATTTTGACACATTTTGTGAGGCCTGAATACCAATGATTTAGTGGGTTACAAAAGAATGTATGTATTCAGAGCACTCACAATTTTTTTTTAATCCTTATGTGTTCCTGTCTATCAATGTGCTCATTTTGATAAGTGAACACACCCTTTTCACAGTGCCCGACACCCACATATGTTACACGATCCTTTTTTTATTACTTTCAATTCCATTTTTAACCATTTATGCTCCAAACAACCACTATCACTTGTCTATTATTACCCAAGCACTTGACATTTTGGGTGAGCTTTATTCAGGTGCTAGTGGTTACACCACTGCAGAAGACCATTTGATGTGACACATTTTTTCCTTTCATATGGATGCCTGAGAAAAAATGATTCTTAACCTACTTCCTTTGACCTGATATTTTCAATAGACACTTGTCCTTTGGAGAGATGGATAACAAAAAAACTCATTGCTACAATACTTGACTACCAAACATGTGACAAAAATGACTATACGAGAGCACACTGGGCAGCTCCAGAAACACTACGACAACCAGTATGAAAGCTGTTTATTTGCTAAGATTAAACCCATACAAAAAAGGTAATAAAAAATAACAGATCACTCCAAACCAACTGCAAGTAGGCATGACATTTGTTTTATGCACCCAAGGATGGAAAACATACAATATAATTATTTTGATAGAGAACTGATATTGCATAGGTATCATAACATATTTGAAATGTTCATAGTTAACATGAAGAAGGAATTATATTCTATGACAGTCTTTCTGAGACAAGTGCCAAGTTGTGTGCTAGTAGACATTGGAGATTTACAAGTCCACACTTGTGTTCGAAAAAGAAAACAAAAACACATAGACATCAATGATAGAAACTTAACAATCTCCCACTTTTTGTCATTGATGGCAATTTCCAGCAAGCACATAGAAGAATAATTTAAAAATCAGAGACAACTGCTCTTAAAAATATGAACCAATGAAATCAACTCCCCTTGAAGAACTGAACCAACTGAAACAACTCCCCTTGAAGAACTACTCCCCCTTTGACATCAATGACCATGAAACTTGAAACATACCTCCAAATATATATCAATGAAACACTCCCCCTGAGAACTAATACTTTAGTGAGGTGGTAGACCACTAAGCTTTCTTCGAAGATACTTGCAACTTGTTCTTTCAAATAATGAAACTTAATTGGGATACATTTGGTGTGAGAGTGCATTACTGGATTTCTAGAGATATCAATGACACTTGTATTGTCATAAAAAATTCATATAGGATCATTAAACTCAATCTTGTAATCACATAAAATGTTCTCTATCCAAATTACCTGAGTACAACACAAAACCACTATGATGTATTCAGCTTCATCTGTAGATAAGGATGTGCAAGACTATTTCTTGCTGAGCCATGAGACCAAACAACCACCTAAGAAGAAAGCACATCCACTGGTGCTTTTTTTAATCATCCACTAAGCCACCCCAATCTACATCTATATAGGCTGTAAGAGAGAAATCATAACTCTTTAGGAACCAAAGACCAAATTCAACAATGCCTTTCAAATACTTAAAGATCCTCTTAACAATGTGAACATGTATTTTCTTGGGTGACACTTGAAATCTTGCAACATAACCAAAAAATTGCATAATGTCTGGTCTAGTGGCTGTAATAAATAATGAAATTCCTACCATGGATCTGTAGAAAGTTTGATCAATGGAAGGGGATACATCATCCTTAATTTATATCCAGTTTCCATAGGAGTGCTAACCAGATTGCAATCTTTCATTTTAAATACTTTAAGCAACTCTCTAACATACTTAGCTTGGGAAATGAAAACACCTTCAAAAAATTGGTTAAAATTGCAGCCCAAGAAAGTAAGTCAACACACCCATCATAGACATTTTGAATTCATCTTTCATGCAATCAACAAATTTCTTGGTCATTTTGACATTGTCACTACCAAAAATTAGATCATCAACATAAACCACAACAATGAGAATGTTGTTACCTTCTTCCATGACATATAAATTATTGTCAACATATCCCTTTTTGAAACCTTGCTACTGTAAATAATTATCCAGCCTATCATACCAAGCTCTAGGAGCTTGTTTGATCTCATAAAGTGCCTTTTTCAGCTTGAAAATATAATCCAAGTTGTTAGTAATAAGACCTTCCGATTGTTCAACATATATCTCTTCATTCAAATCTCCATTTAGAAATGTAGATTTGACATCCATTTGAAAAACTTTAAAACCTTGGAAAGAAGAAAAAGCAAGAAATATTCTAATTGCTTCTAATCTAGCAACGAGTGCAAAGTTCTCACCAAAGTCAACACCCTCAATTTGAGAATACCCTTTGCAAACTAGACGGGCCTTTTTTCTAATAATATTTCCTTCTTCATTTACCTTATTGTGAAACACCCATTTAGTACCAATTACATTCTTGTCAATGGGTCTAGGAAAAAGCTCCCAAGTGTTGCTTTTCTTAATTTTCTCTAACTCTTCTTTCATAACAGCAACCCAATGCTCATCTACTTCCACCTCTTCAAAAAATTTAGGCTCAATCATAGAAATAGGTGAAAAATTATCATCCTTAAAATAATTAATGTTTCTCTTAGCATGCCTAGTTCTCCTTTCAGCTATAAATTGATCAATTAGATGATTATTTTGGACAAATTTAAGAGTTTTGAAAGTAGAAACATCATGTTCACCTTGTGAACCATGCCCAGAATGTGCATGTGATATTTCAACTTTATTTGAGGAAGAGGCTTTACTTCCATGAGCATATTGAGTTTTCTCTTTATCATTTTCATCATCTTTTCTAGTTGTTACAACTTGTATGTGAGGAGGAGAAGAAGGTACAATAGTGCTAGTTTGAGTTTTTCCTTCTTCAATGTTGTCCACATGCTCACTAAACTCATTAGTGATCTCATGTATTTTTACATTGGCACTTTCTACCAATTTATGTAGCCTCTTATTGTAGCACTTAAACACTTTACTCTTGGAGGAATAGCCAAGAAAAATTCCCTCATCAGCTCTAGAATCAAATTTTCCCAAATTATCTTCATCCCTTCTAATGTAACATGGAATTCCAAAATTTTTGAAGTACTTAATAGTACAGCTAGTTTACCTTTCCAAAGTTCGTAAGGAGTCTTGTTGAACTTGGGTCTCAACAAGGTTCTATTCTGAATGTGGACTGTAGTGTGGACAACTTCTCTCCAAAAGATATCTTTTACTTTTCTTTCATTCATCAAACAATGAACCATTTCTTGAACTGTTCTGTTCTTCCTTTCGACAACACCATTTTTTTGTGGTGTTCTAGGGGCTGAAACTTGTTTTTTAATTCCATGTTGCTCACAAAACTTCACAAAATCATTTGAGGTGAATTCTCCTCCATTATCAGAATGCAACCATTTAATTTTAAGATCCATTTCATTTTCAACCAAGGTCTTAAAAATCTTAAATTTATCCAAGGCTTTTGATTTTTCTTTTAGAAAAGTAACCCAAGTTATGCGAGAAAAACATCAATAAGAAGCATAAAACATTTTTCACCTTGAAGACTTGTTGTCCTAGTTGGTCCACAAAGATCTGTGTCAACTAACTCAAGTGGCCTGCTGCTAAAATGATCTTTTGGTTTGAAGGAAGCTCTTGTTTGTTTTCCTTTTTGGCAATTAGTGCAAACAACATTAGCTAGTTTCTCTATCTTTGACATGTCTCTAATTGCTTCCTTTTTACTGATCTTGATAAGATTATCAAAATTTATATACCCAAAACACTTGTGCCAAAGCCAAGAATCCTCCACCTTTCTCAAACAACAAGTTTCATCATTAGAGTCATCAAGAATATAAAGATTGTTTGCTACTCTAGTTGCCTTAGCTATGACATCATTTCCCTTTTTGATGATACAAGAATTTGAGTACTTTCTCAACAATAGTTTTATCATTATTTAGCAAGAGAGTACCTATACCAGCAACCTTGGTGGAAGAACTACCACCAAATCTGACCTTTCCACCTTTCATTTTCTTGAGAGTGTGAAATTTACTTAAGTCACCTTTCATGTGTCTTGAGGAGCCACTATCAACATACCATATGTCCTTCTCATTAGTGGCTAGAAGAGCTGTTTGAACAATGAGAGCTTTGAGAGGTATATCTTGAACCTTTCTTCTCCAAACTTTAGTAACCTTTGTCTTTCTTTTTGGTTCAACATTGTAAGACAAATTTGCACTATAGCTATTATAAAACCTTGAGGTATGGCCAAACTTGTTACAACTGTAAAAAATTAAATTGTACTTCCTAAACACATTTCTTTCAAACTAAAAATAGTTCTTTATGGGAGAAACTCTATAGTCCACAACTTTATGTCCAAAGTAAATGCATGAAAAACAATAACCATAGAATAAGGGTTTGTTCACCTTGTTTAACATGGGCTGACCACTTCCTTGTGGTGAAGAGTTTTGTTTAGATTGCATGCCAACTCCTCTCTTGTTTGTGATAGGTCTTTAAGAGCTAAGAACATCATGCAAGGATACACTGCCATTTTTATTAGACACTTCTTCACTTGAAAGCATGGAGGATTTACCAATGTTTCTGAGAGTAACAATTTTAGCTTCTAGCTTGGTAATGTTTTCCTCTTTTAGATGAATTTGATTTTCAAGATTCTCATGTATTTTCTTTGCCTCCTCATTCAAGATTTTAAGATCAACTAGTTGTATTTCAGCCTCTTTAAGAGCCATTGCAATTTTTAGTTTTTCCTCAATTTCAACTTGTAGAAGATCCACAAGATTTTGATTCTTCTTTTTCAGCTTCTTGATCTTAGCTAATGCTACAATTAATTCAAGTTCAAGGTCCACTTCATCATCTTCCACATCATCATTTTCTTCTGAGCTTAAATCATCTACAACCATGAACATAAATTCATTTATTTGAGTATCACCTTCACTGCTGGAGGTATCATTACTGCCATCCTTTGAAAACAACACCTTTTTGCCCTTCTCAAATTTCCAATTTCTCTTCGCAAATCTCCTAGTCTTCTTGGATTTTGAGTCTTTTTCATCTTGTCATCATCTTTATCAAAGGGGCACTTTGAAGCAAAGTGACCGAGTTTCCCACAGTTGAAACACTTCAAACCAATTTTTTCTTTTCTTTTGTTAAGATCCTTTTTCAATTTTCTAACAAGGTATGTAATTTCTTCATTAGAATCTTCATTCGAGCTTTCACTACATCTTTTCTCCTTATATTTATTTCTTTTAGAAGCCTTAAAAGCTGATTCATTTTAGGAAGTCCCTCCAACGGTGGTCCTCATCTTATAGGCAGTTAGAATACTATGCAATTTATCTACTGTAAGAGAATCCAAATCAGATATTTCTTCAACAGCTAAAACCTTAGCATCAACCCTCATGGGAAGAGAGAGAAGAATTTTTTGAACTACAGTTTTCTCTTCTATGTTTTCTCCCAGACCTTTTAGAGCATTGACAACCTCATCAACATGAAGAAAATAAGAAACAATGTTCTCATCTTCCTTCATATGAAGAATTTCAAAAATAGCCTGGTGAGTTTGAACTTTTGCCTTCCTTACTTTGTCATCACCATGATAGGCATTATGCAGTTTGTCCCAAACTTTCTTTGCTGTAGTACAATGCATAAATTTTACAAATTATGATTCAGTTAGGCCACATAGAATAGCATTAATAGCCTTGGCATTTTTCTCAAATTCCTTTTTATCGTCAGTATCCATAGGAGGTTGAGGTGGAATAGTGTAGCCATTGACAAGAATGAGATAAACATCATAGCCTAAAGACATGATATAAGTCTTCATGGGAACACTCCAAAAGGCATAGTTGTTCCCATCAAATAATGGTGCATGGTTTGTGGCAAGACCTTCTAAGGCACTCATGGTAGGCACCAAGATCGAACTCTCAATATTTTAAGCAAGGAAAGAGAGTGACCCACTCTGATACTAATTGAAAAACTAAAAAATGCTAAGAGGGGGAGGGCGTGAATCAGTATTTAAAGCACCCAAAGAAAATTATCAACATCAGAGAAAGCATTCACATAAAGAAGAGGAAACATACATATTTTTCTCTCGTGGAAAATCTAAGATGGGCAAAAAAACATGACACCACTAATCTCAAATGGGCAACAACCCTTTACATCCAAGAGCTACAACTCTTCACAGTCTTTTTACAGAACATGATCCAACTTGTCCTAAAAGGCAACGACCTTTTGTTGTAGGAGATTTGTGAAATAAAAAAACAAACCAGAATAAGCTCCAAGTCTTCATAGAAAACACAAAGATGTTCTAATCCAAGAAGAATATTTTTTAACAAGAAGTGGAATTGTGCGATCACTTTTAATGGAGATAAAATTTATTTTCAATCTGGTGTCTTCCCTGATTGCCTATTGAAAGCATACTTTGTTTTTGGATGCTCAGAAATTATGTAGCCTTCCTTCGCACAATGATTTCACACAACAAGATTATTAAAGAACTTCAACGTTGCATACCAAACAAGAGTCTATGCTAAACTGATACAAAAGATTTTTAAAACTTCTTCT
Organism: Chamaecyparis obtusa; assembly: GCA_027943335.1. Lineage (NCBI taxonomy): Eukaryota > Viridiplantae > Streptophyta > Pinopsida > Cupressales > Cupressaceae > Chamaecyparis > Chamaecyparis obtusa. Next base: position 2,925,605 of record BSBK01000441.1, on the reverse strand, counting down.
AAAAATTACACAACAATATTCATGCCTCTGTAGAAGTCATTCAAACATTCATGTCTTAACCGATATACTCAAAAACTCTTATCCTTGGAGAGACATGGATACCCAAAACTCAATAACCTCTGATGGATACACGTGCACTTGTCATACAATCTCTTCATAAGCGCATTCACTATCTTTATATCATGTTTACCATGTTATAAACTTGATCCTTCAAAACACGCACAACACCAGATGAATACACAACCACCACAGTTTTATCAATCAATAATCTATTTCTTTTTCATGTCTCACAAAAAATATATGCCCGGACACACTCATATTTCCTCCTTTTTGTTACCTCATCATCTATTATTCATCACAATGAATCCTTTTTCAATCCCCACACTTGACACTTTTTTTTTGAACTAATGAATGAGCTCCCTTTTCTATTTTTTAACATTGTGATAAGAAGAGATAGCTTTCAACACATTTTGGGAAGCCTGAATACCAATGATTTAGTTGGTTATAAAAGAACATATGTAGTAAGAGAACTCACAAATGTTTTTTAATCCTTATGTGTTCTGGTCTATCAATGCACTCATTTTGATAAGCGAACACAACCTTTTCACAGTGCCCGACACCCACATACATTACATGATCCTTTTTTATTACTTTCAGTTCCATTTTTAACTATTTACACTCCAAACAACCACTATCGCTTGTTTATTATTACCCAAGCACTTTGCATTTTAGGTGAGCTTTATTTAGGTGCCAGTGGTTATACCACTGCAAAAGACCATCTACTGTGACACATTTTTTACTTTCATATGCATGCCTGAGAAAAATGATTCTTAACCTGCTTCCTTTAACCTGATAGTTTCAATAGATACTTGTCCTTTGGAGAGACAGATAAAAGAAAAACTCATTGCTGTGATACTTGACTACCAAACATGTGACATAAATGACTATATGAAGAGCACATTGGGCAACTCCAGAAACACTGTGACAACCAGTATGAAAGTCATTTCTTTGCTAAGATTAAGCCCATATAAAAAAGGTAATTAAAAAAATAGATCGCTCCAAACCAACTATAGGTAGTCATGACATTTTTTTTATGCGCCCCAAGATGGAAAACATACAGTAGAATTGTTTTGATAGAGAATTGATATTGCATAGGTGTCATAACTATTATCTCTATTGAGCCTTCTAAGGTTGTCATTAGTACCAAAGGTATGTAAAGATATCAGTTCGTTACTTACAATGAGCTAATCGGTAACATAAAGCAGAACAGACTAGTCGGTAAAGTCTTTACACCAAGCAGTAGATAGTTTACCGAGTACTAGCAGACACCGATAGATAGTAAACACCAAGCATCGCAGTATACACCGATTAGTTTACATAGTGTTTACCGAGGATCACAAGAAACAACATAGTAATTAGGAATGGCACATTCTTCTATGCAAATGGTTACAACGGTTTATAAAATGTTTTACCAAGATTGAGGAACATTTAATGTAATGATATTCATTAAATACAATGTATATCTTTTATAATAGATGATCAAGGTTATTATTGTACACTGTAGATCTTAGGGTTATGATTATAGTGTGTAACCTAATTGTGTTAAAGCGACAAAACATAACACTATATATTTATGTGTTCGCATCATTTTTAAAAGAGAGATGATATATGAATCATAGAGCACTTGAAGCATTTTGCCTATCTTCAAGTCTATCAGTTAACAGAATAGAACCGAGCATAGTAGAATTCAGTTTGAGTAGAATTAGCAGAGGCTACCAAGCAGTTCAGAGCAGATATTCATCACAAGTAAGGTGATATTTTATTAGAGCTTATAGATCTGTGCCAAAAAATTGTGTTAAATAGCAGATAAATACCTATTGCTTTCTGACAATTGTAATAGAGTTTTTGGATAAAATCTCTTAATAGAGTAGACTTAACAGTCTTATGTAAATCTCTTAACCAAGTGCACACTTCATTTGTGTTACTAAAATTTTATAACTAGGTAGATCTAGCCGATCTAACATGTCACTCCTAACAGGGTGAGATCACTAGAAGTGACCAAAACTTGTAGCCCTAACAGGCAAACCTTTTCTATCTACAATAGTGAAGAATTTGTGGGTGTCATCTCCACCGTAGTTTTTACCTTCTTACAAGGGTTTCTGCATTACCAAAATACTTGTGTCATGTGATTGTGTTATGGATTTCATGTTGTTTACTTACTCATGTTAAGTGGATAAATGATTCATGCAATTAGATTCAAGTTATATTGGCTGGTTATCACTGTTTATAGTTTTAGATCTAAAAGGTTTTACAAGTAAAGTTTTTGAAGGCACTAATTCACCCCTCCCCTCTCAGTACCTATCTGTCCTAATTCCAACAATTGGTATCAGAGCCTAGTTCTCTTATTGAACAGTTTAACCATTGAAGGGTAAAGATCTAAGTCATGGAGAGATACAAGCTTGACAAGACTATTGAGAATCAAAAGATACAAATGCAAATGTTTGTGGAAAAGTATAAGAAAGCCAATGAAGGACTGAAGAAATTATTGGATGAAAGGAAGAATCTAGCTAGACTACAGAATGAGATCGGTTATCATGAAGAACCTATTGATGATATATTCGAACATATTGGATCTAGTTCTGGAAGCATCTCCGATGGATCTGAAAGCATAATCACTGATCTATCTGGAAAGAATCAATATTTAATTGATCAAGTGAAAGCACTACAAATCGGTCAAGAATATCAGATGGTAAGAATGATAGAAACAATGAACAAAGAAAATCAAGCTGAGCAAGAAAGAAATCTAGCAATCGATGATCGAAGACAAATGAGTGAACAACTTCAAACTAAAGAAAGTGAGATACAAAGACTCACTAACCAAAATTTCCAAGTAACTAATCAAGTGATGACTATGAATGAAGAGGTAAACCAAGTGAATGCAGAATTGTCAAGAAAACTAGAAAATGTTGCAAGACTTAGAGAAGAAAATGAGAAGCTGAGAAATGAAGTGAAAAATCAATAGCAGCAAAATGAAATGAAGAAACTTGCTGAGGACAGCTCCAAGAAGATTGATGACTTCTTAACTAATTAGAGATGATTTGGAAACAAAGCCAGTATAGGCTACACTGGTGAAGGAGAAACATCACACCAAGCTGAACAAGTCAACATCAGTCAAAATTAGAAACCTAAAGTGTTGGCATGTTATCATTGTAGAAAATTGGGACATACATCTAATGTGTGTAGAGGCAAAGCACAAGGTAAACCTCCTGTCACTCCTAAGTTTAATGGATATTGTTATTATTGTGGTAAGTTTGGACATCTTGCTTATGAGTGTAGAGCTAAGAAAAGATCTTGCTAATAATACTACTATGGAGAAAATATGCTATACTTGTAACAAGCATGGACACATTGCATGAGACTGCAAGGCAAAAATGAAGCAAGTCTGGACACCTAAGGAGAAACCACAACGTAGACCATACTGACCAAAGAGACAAGGTAACTCTTATGTTTGGGATTATAATACATGGACTAACTGTGTTGTATGTGGTAGATATGGACACATTGCAGAAAACTATTATAGAAAGAGTCGGATTGGACAATCAAGAAACTAGACAAACTCTAGGATGGCTTGTATGCACTACCATAAGGTCAGTCATTTAAGCAAGAATTGCAAAGACCAAGCATTAGATGAAAACCATATATTTAAAAGTGGATATACTATTACTGATATCACAAAGTTAAGGAACACTATGTGGAAGAAGGCATCTAATGAGAATGTTGAGTCAAGTAATGTTGTCGGTGAAACCTCGTCCACTGGATTGGGTGACATAGGTACCTCCACTTAAAGTGAAATAGGTATGTATGGGACTGATATTTCAAAAGATCACATTTTACATACAATTCCTTATGCATAATGTTCTTATACCAAATCAGCATGAATAAAGATACACTATGGTTTAGTTTTCATGAGCTAACAATGTTATACAGTCAGTAAAAGAGAGATCGAGAGTTGGTTACCCATCGGTAATCACTATCTAAGGTTAACCGAGCATATGTATCAACCGATGAAGAAAACCTATGTTAACCGAGAAGATGAAAGTTTTAGTAGTCACCGCGCTGACAGCTATTTTGTACCAAAAGTTAGATGGAGCATTTGTTACATAAAATTTTGAGCGGGAACATCGAAAGTCTATAAATACATGGGAATAGAGTTCATTTCTACAATGCGATTTCAAAGAGCGAAGAATTCAAAGAGCAGAGTTCGAGCTAAAAGATTTTCTGAAGGATTCAAGGCTACGCCAGATTGAACTGACATCACTCTTCATGATACTGAGTAAGTTCATTTGTGATCAAACACTTCCTATCCTGTTGCTTGCCGAAACCCTAGAATTAATTTATGGCATCGACATCGTCTGTAAGCAAAAATCAAAGTGTTGAAGAGGAAGTTAATCTAATCGTTAGGGAAAATTTCATCGAACCAAAGTTTAAGCCACATCCTAAGGTCGTGGCACAGGCAGATACAATGGGTGTATTTTTGAGCATACCAGAAAGGGTTTTACTGATAGAATATGTAAGGTCTTATATTCACTGCAAAATTGGAGAAGTTGGGGATTTTGAAACTATTGCAGCATATCAACCACTCTGTGGCCCCGATGGAAAAATGAAATTAGACTACAAGAAGATTGAGGAATCAGGTTTATCATATTTTACACACTTACTGCAATCATTCAAATCAGATTGGATTAGAATCATTTTGAGTAGATATCATGATGACAAGTTTTGGGTGGATAAACCGATTGAGGTCAACAAGAAAATAATCAGTAGGGTTACTAGGCTCCCTACAACTGACAAAGCCAAGGCTTTCTGAAGTTCTTCACGACCGTATGTTGAGAAATACACTGGAGCACAATGGGACAGTCGAGCATTGAAGATTCCAACAATCAAGGACCCAATAGTAACATTTGTAGCACATGTAATCGGGTACAAGCTATTTCAATTCAGTAGACTCAATAGCGTACCCTGCAGCGTAGTAGACATGGCACACAAAATTGTAGTGAAAGGTCACCAAGTTGATCTTGTTGGAAACTACAATTGAAACAATTGTTGTATTGTCATTGATGTCAAACCTTAACTAGTAAGACTGTTGCTACTTAGGATAGTACTATATCTATTTGAGTGTTGCTAAGGGGATAGGCAAGGTTGGTAATAATAGCACCTAAGGAAAGGTTGAGTTATCTTGATACTACAAAGTGTACTTGACTATGTTGCACAATGATGAGATAGTGTATTGTTTATACTAGTAAGACTGAAGACTAAATTTGTAGGCTTGACCGAGCAAAGAATGGAAAAATCATGTTTAAGCCAAGTAATGTTAGTGTTGACCGAGTCAATGTATGCCGAGAAAAATTCTAGTGTCGACCAAACAACAGTTAATTACCAAGGAAGATAGTGTAAGCTGAGGAAATATTTTTAGTAATGACTGAGCTTTCTACATGAAGACCGAGTAGTTGATCACAGTATTGACCGAGCATTAGCAATTTTATATTTGAAGAGAATTTAGTTTTGGAGCTGACATTGTTGAATTCTTGGATTATGTAAAACATGTTGACTTTATTTATTGATTGTTTGAAAGCAATAAATGCACTTTAAAACATTTTATTGTAAATCTTTAAGAGATTTGAGATGATTCTAGAAAAGGAGCCGAAGAACATGAAGCGGGTAGATTCAATGAATCTGACCTAACCCTAAGATCTACGAATGAGATTGAGTAGCATAAGATGAGTTAACCTAAGTGAGGAAAGTATAAAGGGTACCTGAGCATTTGGATATGCAAGTACATGGGTGAACAGAGAATGCTGGAAGATGAGTAAATTTTTATTGACTGAATAAGCAGAAAAGGCTGAAGGAGAATTGTGGTGGTTGCTTGAGGAAAAGTTCCGAGTAGATCAGAGATGGAGATGGAAAAGTTTCAAAGTCAGTAAACCAACATTAGTGTATGAAATCAGATATGATATTTGCAAAGGTTGGCTTTTTACCGAGCTCACTTCAGAAGAGTGAAAATAATAGTAGCATGTTACAAAGTGGATTTTCCCAAATTGGGTTTCCAATATAAATCCTGGTGTTAATACTTGTGTGAATGTTTTGGTTTGAAAATTTTTGTGTTTTACAAGTTATGTTACAGATGGGTAGTGGACTGCATTGTTAGATGTTTCTATTATTGAATCAGTGATGACCGAGTTTGTTTTGGTTATTGGATCTAATTTAAGGAAAAGTTTTTGAGATTGTTTTATACATCAGGACCTGAGAACAACTGATTCACCCCCCCTCTCTATTGTTCTAAATCATATTAACAATTGGTATAAGAGCTTTGTTGCTTATTATTAGTGTTGACAGAAATCAAGTTTAAAGGGGCTTGAAGCAAATGATCAGGATGTATAAGGAGGTACCAAAGCTGAACATGGAAAAATTCCCTGCATGGAAAAGCTTGATGAAGCTGCAACTAGCCAATATTGGTGACTCTACAAAGTACTACATTGAGAATAGCTATGTCTCACCTATCGTACCTTTGACTACCAAAGAAATGAGAGCTAAGCTAGAACATAATCAGGCAATGCTAGAAATTGCATCTGCCCTAAGCTATCCAGAATTTGAGGACATTAAGGATTGCACAACTGCTAAGGATATGTGGGACACTCTTGCAAGGATCTATGGTGGTGACTTAAATGTACTGAAAGCAAAGGCTGAGAGTCTAAGAGGTAAGTTTGATAAAATGAGAATGCAAGAAGGTGAAAACATTGCACAATATTATGGTAGAATAAAAGAAGTTGTGAATGCTATTAGAGGAGCAAATGGGGCTATTGATGATGAAACTATAATTGGGAAAGTACTAAGAACCCTGCATCCTATATATGCTATTAAGATCTCAACTATTCAGGAATCTAGATGCAACTCTGCTAATGTGCTTACTTTGGAAAGTTTGGTTGGTAAGCTGACTGCTTTTGAACTCTCTAACTATGATAATTTCACTGTTGGAAGCATTGTAAATGTTGAATCTACTTTCAAGTCACAACTAGTTCTGAACAAGCCAAAGAAAGAAAAAGAAAGATGCATCAGTGAAAGTGAAAGTGAAAGTGACAGTGACACATCTGATGAAGAACTAGAAGATCTCGAAGCTCTTATGGATAGAAGACTGAGAAGGGGAAAAGGAAAGTACAAGGGTAAACTCCCTATTATATGTTATGCATGTAATAAAGTTGGTCATATAGCTGCTAGATGTCTTGATAGGAAGGATAAAGATGATGAAAGAAAAAGAAAATACAAAGATAGAAATGATAGAAGCTACTAATGGAACAAAGACTGCAAAGGAAAAGGTAAGAAATCTTGCCACATTGTTGAAAAAGAAACTGACAATGATAGTGATGATTTTGAAATTGAGGTAGTCTATGTTGCAATGAAAGATGAATTTGATGAAGATGAGAAAACTACTTTGATATCCTATGTGAACAAGAATTATAAATGGATTATTGACAGTGGTTGTTCACATCACATGACTGGTGACAAAAATAATTTTGAGACCTTACATCATTACAGAGGTAAAAGTGTAAAATGTGGTAATGATGCACCATGTCCTGTTAGAGAAAAAGGTTTGATTAAACTGACTGATAAGATATCTTGTGAAAATGCAGATTGGGTTGAAGGTCTTAATTATAATTAGTTAAGTGTTGCTCAGCTTAACAAAACTAGTTACCAAGTGGAATTTCATCACAACCAAGCTAAAATATTTAATGCTACTGGAGAACTAATTGGGAGTGGAGATCAGACTAGAGGTAATTTGTTCTATCTAGACCTATCTGAAGAAACATGTTTAATTGCACAACTTGATGGTATTTGGTTATGGCATAAAAGGCTATGTCATATTAACTTTGACAATCTGGTAGAGATAAGTAAGAAGAAAAAAGTAAGAGGTCTACCTAGATTGAAGAAACCTAAGAATGTGATGTGCAAGGAATGCCAGTTAGGAAAAATGACAAAGTCAAGTTTCAAGAGAAAATCCTTTACTTTTGAAAATATTTTAGATTTGGTTCATACTGACCTTTGTGGACCTATGGGTGTACAAAGTTACTGTGGTGCTAGATACTTTATCTTATTTTTTGATGATCATACCAGGATGATGCATGTGATGTTTCTAAAAGAAAAATTTGAAGCTTTTCAATTCTTTAAGTGGTATTTGGCTAAGGTTGAGAAGGAGACAGGTAGGAACCTGAAATGTCTTAGATTTGACCGAGGTGGAGAATTTACATCAAATGAATTTAATCTATTTTGCAATGATAGAGGAATTAAAAGATAGATGTCTGCACCTAGAACACCTCCACAGAATGGTATAGCAGAAAGGAGAAATAGATCTATCTTGGATTGTGCAAGGACATTGTTGATTGAAAAGAATGTGGCATAGAAATACTAGAAAGAAGCTATAAGCACTACTATCTACACTCTTAACTGAGTATAGATCAAGAAAGGTACAAATTTGACACCTGATGAATTATGGTATGGGCATGCACTGAGTGTTAAATACTTTAGAATCTTTGGAAGTAAGTGCTATATATTAAAAGACACTAGAAATGGAAAGTTTGATGCTAAGAGTGATGAAGGCATATTCCTATGGTACTCCACAAAAAGTAAAGCTTATAAGTGTTTGAACTCTAACATTAACAAAATTGTGGAAAGTGTGAATGTCAAAATTGATGAGTATGTAGAAAGAAATGAAGTTGACAGGAAAAGAGAACCAGAAGATTATAGATCTTTTGTGTACATTGAGGAAGAAGAAGAGGCAAGTAACAGATTTTCACCTAATGTCAACTCTCGGGTAAGCAATGTCAAGCAACAGATAGATGTCATCGAGCATAAGGAAAACAATGCCGAGAGAGAATAAGAACATGCCAAGCTACAAGAAAATGTTGCTGACTATCAGGAAGAGGTTGTCGAGCATTCAGAAGTTGAATCTGACAATCTTGTTGAGGAACATGATGAAATAGAGGAGAGAGGAGCTGAACTTGTTTTGGAAAAATATGTAAGAAGACATCACAAGCCTGAACAGATAATTGGAGACAAAAATACTAGAATTTAGACCAGAAGTAAGACTAAGGATCCAACATGCCTACTGTGTGAATTTGAACCAAAGTCAACTAGAGAGGCATTAGAGAATGAAGACTGGATACAAGCAATGAATGAAGAGATTGACCAGATTGAGAAGAATGATACTTGGACTCTAGTGCCAAGACCTTAAAACAAAAATGTTATAGGAAAAAAGTGGGTGTTTCAGAATAAGATGAATGAAAATGGTGAAATCACTAGGAACAAAGCTAGGCTAGTATGCAAAGGCTATGCACAAGAAGAAGGAATAGATTATGGGGAGACATTTTCCCTTGTAGCTAGATTGGAAGGAGTAAGAACTCTGCTTGCATATGCTACTTATAAAGATTTCAAGGTATATCAAATGGATGTCAAGTCTGCATTTTTGAATGGTATACTAGAAGAAGAAGTTTACATAGAACAGCCAGAAGGTTTTATTGATCCAAACAAAAGACACATGGTGTGAAAACTGAACAAAGCATTATATGGATTGAAGCAAGCTCCCAGAGCATGGTATGAGAGGTTGCACAACTACCTGATACAGATTGGATTTTCAAGAAAAAATGACACAAGCAATCTGTATATGAAAGATGAAGAAGGTAAAGGTATCCTGTTAGCAAAATTTTTTGTGGATGACATTATTTTTGGTGGACAAGATGCATTGTGTAAAAGATTTTCAACTGAAATGCAAACTGAATTTGAAATGAGTATGTTTGGTGAGATCAAATTCTTTGTTGGTTTACAAGTATATCAGAGGAAGAATGGAATTTTCATTACATAGTCTACATATGTTAATGAAATACTAAAAACTTTTGGGATGGAAGATGCTAAACTAGTGGGAACTCCTATGGTTACTGGACCAAAGTTATCTAAGAATGATGATGTTGCAGAAGTGAATCAGACTTTGTATAGATCCATGATTGGAAAATTGCAGTATGCTGTACATAGTGGACCAGATATTGCACTAGCTATTGGGATTGTGGCAAGATTCTTTGCCAATCCTAAGGAAACACACATGATGGTTGTGAAAAGAATTATGAGATACTTGAAAGGAACTGCTAACTATGGTCTATATTATAAGAAGGATGACAAATTTGAACTCAGAGTTTATATAGATGCTGATTGGGTAGGAAATGTAGATGACAGAAAGAGAACTAGTGGTGGAGCTTTCTTTCTTGGACAAAGATTAGTCTCCTGGAAAAGCAAGAAACAAAATTGCATTTCCCAATCTACTGCCGAGGCCGAGTATGTTGTTTCTGTAGTAAACTGTTCAAATTTGGTATGGATAAAACAATTGTTGATAGGCATGAAAGAAATCACTGAACCTGTTGTTATTTTCTGTGACAACACAAGTGCTATCAATATTTCTAAGAATCTAGTGATGCACACTAAGACCAATCACATTGCAATCAGGTATCACTACTTGAGAGAATTAGTACAAGATAAAGAAGTCTGAATGGAATATGTGAATACAAAAGAACAATTAGCAGACATATTCACTAAATATTTACCCAGAGAAGCTCATGATTATTTGAGAAGTCAAGTAGGGGTTCTTCCCCTAACTGAGGTTGCCTAGACAAGCTAGGAGCACTGCATCAAATGTGCTACAATAGAAAATTTGACAAATTGATGCAGAAGATTGTCACACTTTAGGGCTAGCCTAGAGTTGTGAAAAGAAGCAAAGACAAAGGAATCCGTCATAAGCAAGATGACAGAGGGAGAAACACTGAACTACACAGATATTATCTACATCTGTTGGATGTATGTTTTAGTTGTTGCTTTGGAATTTTTGTCAGAGGGAGATGAACTGATATGATAACACATGCCACTAAAACTAAGGATGATGAAATAAAATGAAGGATCAGGATAGAGGGAGATCTGAATACTTCTGACAGTCACAGAAGTGAGACTTATAGGATTCTGAATTAGAATGAAGCTAAGGATATTATAAATAATTCTCTGATGAACATATAAGTTTTTGGATTGGTTGGTAATCCATGTGTTATTCAAGTGATATCATTTAGTGTTTCCATCAATGCCAAAGAGGGAGATTGTTGGAAACTGCAATTGAAACAATTGTTGTATTGTCATTGATGTCAAACCTTAACTGGTAAGACTGTTTCTACTTAGGATAGTACTATATCTATTTGAGTGTTGCTAAGGGGATAGGAAAGGTTGGTAACAATAGCACCTAAGGAAAGGTTGAGTTATCTTGATACTAAAAAGTGTACTTGACTATGTTGCACAATGATGAGAGAATGTATTATTTATACTAGTAAGACTGAAGACTAAACTGGTAGGCTTGACCGATCAAAGAATGGAAAAATCATGTTTAAGCTGAGTAATGTTAGTGTTGACCAAGTCAATGTATGCCGAGCAAAATTCTAGTGTCGACTGAACAATAGTTAATTGTTGAGGAAGACAGTGTAAGATGAGGAAATATTTTTAGTAATGACCAAGCTTTCTACATGAAGACCGAGTAGTTGATCATAGTATTGACTGAGCATCAACAATTTTATATTTGAAGAGAATTTAGTTTTGGAGCCAACATTGTTGAATTCTTGGATTATGTAAAATGTATTGACTTTATTTATTGATTGTTTGAAAGCATTAAATGCACTGTAAAATGTTTTATTGTAAATCTTTAAGAGATTTGAGATGATTCTAGAAAAGGAGCCGAAGAACATGAAGCGGGTAGATTCAATGAATCTGACCTAACCCTAAGATCTATGAATGAGATTGAGTGGCATAAGATGAGTTAACCTAATTGAGGAAATTATAAAGGGTACTTGAGCATTTGGATATGCAAGTGCATGGGTGAATAGAGAATGCTGGAAGATGAGTAAAGTTTTATTGACTAAATAAGCATAAAAGGCTGAAGGAGAATTGTGGTGGTTGCTTGAGGAAAAGTTTCAAGTAGATCAGAGATGGAGATGGAAAAGTTTCAAAGTCAGTAAACCAGCATTAGTGTACAAAATCGGATTTGATATTTGCAAAGGTTGGCTTTTTACCAAGCTCACTTCATAAGAGTGAAAATAATAGTAGCATGTTACAAAGTGGTTTTTCCCAAATTGGGTTTCCACTATAAATCCTGGTGTTAATACTTCTGTGAATGTTTTGGTTTGAACATTTCTATGTTTTACAAGTTAAGTTATAGCTGGGTAGTGGACTGCATTGTTAGATGTTTCTATTATTGAATCAGTGATGACTGAGTTTGTTTTGGTTATTGGATCTGATTTAAGGAAATTTTTTTGAGATTGTTTTATACATTAGGACCTGAGAACAACTGATTCACCCCCCCTCTTTGTTGTTCTAAATCAGATTAATAGATCTTGCCAAGGTATTGTTACATCAAATTCAAGAGAATATGAAGACCATAAGGAAAAACAAATCTAACACATGTAAGCACGAATCTCTACTTGCATGCATATTCCTCTATTTACAAAAGTATGTGCCTGGCACCAGTAAAGTAAATTGGATACCGGATGTACCGATAACAAAACAAATTGGTGAAATGATGAACAAGTTAGGAGATAAGTTGAATGTAGAGTTTAATGCATACTTCACTGAATTTCAATCTAAAATGCAAACGAGAAGTAGAATTCCAAGGGAATTAGTTTAGAAATTTGAAGATGACATATGTTTTGTGGTCAACATCGATTATACCCTGATAAAAGTAGTTGAGCCTAGGATAAAATGGTTGGCACCAATGGGATATCAAATAGACCATGATTTCAAAATCTATTAATGCACTGCTTGTAGTACCAAAGGATCCCATAGCCACTAGGTTCAGAGTATATGAAGAAGCCAAATCTAGAATATCTACGAATATTGAGATCGGTAAAATAACCAGAAAGGTAAAGAAGATGAAGAAATATCTCACTGCTAAATATGGAGATAAGTCTAAAACATCTGAAGGGATATCAGTTGAACAAGCAACCGAAGGTTAGCTACAGTTAGCCAACAAACCATATGATAGTGAGGAGACCGAGTCTGACAAAGAAGTAGATCCTACATAGGTTCCCCCACTTGAAATTCCTACAAAGATGTAGTTACCTCTACATGAAGGTATGAAGACACGTTTGTCAACTGCAGCACCACCTATCGAGAAAGAAGAAGCAGTCAAAGTAACAAAAAGAAGAACAGCTACACTGACAAAGAAATACATTAAGAGAAAGAACAAGGGAGTAGCCAAGGCACCAAAGAAAAAGAGGAAATACATAAGAAATAAGGAAGATCTAGAGGATACAGAGATAGAGGATGATGTAAATCAATTCAAAGTGGTTAGTAACAAGGCCAAAACAATAGATGAAGTCATTGTGGACATAATTGAACATGGAGACCTCGTTGATCCCTTGCTAGATAGATTTGACAAAATGTCAAAAGAAGATCAAACTAAAATTGAAGAGGCTATCATCCAAATGATGATAAAGTTTAAGAAAGTTCCAATGGAGTTTTCCTGTGCATTACTGAAGAAATTGGATGATATAATTACTGAGAAATGGGCTGTTGCATTAGACACCGAGAGGAGAAAGAAAGAATGCTCTCTAGTTCAGGTAGCCACATATTTAAGCTTTGGACAAGTTATTGAATACTTGACCAAGTACCAAGAAAACTTTATGATCAAGAATAGAGCCTTAATGATCATGGATGACAATGTAGCAGATATGGATGTCACTACTGATTCTATATGGACATCAATTCTAAAAGCCAAAGAAAAAGTTGAGCAACAAGAATTATTGAACTTGTCTAAGAAGAGACAAAATTCTAAAGGTAAAGGTATTTAAATTGATGAAGGACCAACAAATAAATCAAAGAGTACTAGTATATCAGTTATCGAGGCAATTAATATAACTGAGGACAAGGAAGAAATAAAAGTTTCACAGGATGCACCGGATAAAGTTGAAATCCAACTGGAAAAGAAAATCGATGATGATGTACTCATTGTAGACATCAAACATGGTGATCCTGATGACCAAGATGATGAAGATGTAAATATTGCACCAAACAAAGATGAAGCACTAGACATTGCCGATTTATTTACATCACTACTAGGTGAACTTCTTGTACTTGCCAAAGCAGCAAAAATTGTTTCCCAAGTACAACCCAACGGCTCAAATCCCGAGCAAAACCAAGATACCACAGGATATCAAAACACAGAGAAACCTGCAGAGACAAATGATCCTACACATACAGAGGCACCTTCCACCGAACCAAAGGAAATAGATGAAGCAAAGGACACACAAGAACCAAAGGCAACCGAGGTGATCCCACTGAACACCACAACTGAGACCCCTACTACAACAACCAAGACCACCACTACCAAGGAGCAGAAGAAGGAAGAACAAGTGCTAATAGGGAAGGACACTCTGAAGATTGGAGATAGATCCATTGCTATCATTGAAAAGAAATCACCCCTAGCATAGAAGAAGAAGAAGAAAGGAAAAGGGCCAGTCACCCTAGATGAAGTGATTATTATACCTGAGTGTGACCTGAGGACCCTAAGCCCTGAGGACTTGAGTAAATATGGGGAGTTATGTTCAAGGAAGGCAATGCAAGAGAAGCTAAAGCAAGAGCACAAATGAAAAGAAGTACTAAATGATGTGCGGGATATCCTCCAATAGGTAGTACCTAAGATACATATTGATGAGGACACACCCATTATAGATCAACTTTCTATGCTTGCCAAGAAGATCAACACCCCGGACACCGATGCAGATAAACAAATTGAAGAAATGGTAGAATCCAGAATACAACAAAAATTAGAAGAGAAAATCAACCAAGAAGTGGCATTACTTAAGGTCAAATTATCTGAGGTTATTAATGAAAAAAATCCATCACCCAGATAATTTGTCAATACTTATTGAAGATATGTACTCTAGATTCCTTCACTGTTGAAGTCAATGAAAAGATCAAAGGTTTGGAAGGAGAAATACAGTTGAGTACCAATGCAGCTATCACCGAGCCACATGCTTTCCTAAAGAATATTCACTGAGTTTAGGAACTCTGGTGGTTGATATCAGATTTGAAGAAACAAGAAGCACACCTAATAGATCAGGTTATTGAGTTGCAAACTGAACTCATTCCGTACCTAAATTTTTTTGAAGCACATATTGTCAAAGCTGAGCTATTAGTTGCAACACCAGAAATTTTGGTGTTAGAAAACATCTTTGACATGCATGCACAAGTAGGTCTTGAGCACATTGCTCTCATCAACTTGAAAGAGGAATGGGAAAACCTCTTGGAGTCATTAAAGAAAACCCATCAGTCAATCTTTGAAAAGGTGTGAGTATACTACCTCAATTTTGTATTTGGCATTACTATCAAAAAGGGGGAAAATAATGTATCAGATGCTATTATGCCAAACATTATACACATGGATGCTATACTATATATTACTGGGAGCATGCACCAAGGGGGAGTACTTAGTACTTAGAAATTTTTTGATGTGTATATGTATATGGCAGAGATATAAGGAGATATAAGTTACATAGAAATTTTTTGTCTTTATACATTCAAAGTTTTGATACTAATGCCAAAGGGGGAGATTGTTATCTCTATTGAGCCTTCTAAGGTTGTCATTAGTACCAAAGGTATGTAAAGATATCAGTTGGTTACTTACAATGAGCTAATCAGTAACATAAAGAAGAATAGACTAGTCGGTAAAGTCTTTACACCGAGCAGTAGATAGTTTACCGAGTACCAGCAAACACTGATAGATAGTAAACACTGAGCATCACAATATACACCGATCAATTTACACAGTGTTTACCGAGGATCATAGGAAATGACATAGTAATCAGGAATGGCACATTCTTCTATGCAAACGGTTACAATGATTTATAAAACATTTTACCAAGATCAAGGAACATTTAATGTAATGATATTCATTAAATACAATGTATATCTTTTGTAATAGATGATCTAGGTTATTATTGTACACAATAGATCTTAGGGTTATGATTATAGTGTGTAACCTAATTGTGTTAAAGCGGAAAAACATAACACTATATATTTATGTGTTCGCATCATTTTAAAAAGAGAGCTGATATATGAATCACAGAGCACTTGAAGCATTTTGCCTATCTTCAAGTCTATCAGTTAACAGAACAGAACCGAGCACAGTAGAATTTAGTTTGAGCAGAATTAGTAGAGGCTACCGAGAAGTTCAAAGCAGATATTCATCACAAGTAAGGTGATATTTTATCAGAGCTTATAGATCTATAACAGACAATTGAGTGTCAAATAGCAGATAAATACCTATTGCTTTCTGACAATTGTAATAGAGTTTTTGGATAAAATCTCTTAACAGAGTAGACTTAATAGTCTTATGTAAATCTCTTAACCGAGTACACACTTCATTTGTGTTGCTAAAATCTTATAACTAGGTAGATCTAGTCGATCTAACATGTCACTCCTAACAGGGTGAGATCACCAGAAGTGATCAAAACTTGTAGCCCTAACAGGCAAACCTTTTCTATCTGTAGTAGTGAAGAATTTGTGGGTGTCATCCCCACCACAGTTTTTACCTTCTTACAAAGGTTTCTGCGTTACCAAAATACTTGTGTCATGTGACTGTGTTATGGATTTCATGTTGTTTACTTACTCATGTTAAGTGGATAAATGATTCATGCAATTAGATTCAAGTTATATTGGTCGGTTATCACTGTTTATAGTTTTAGATCTGAAAGGTTTTACAAGTAAAGTTTTTGAAGGCACTGATTCACCCCTCCCCTCTCAGTACCTATCTCTTCTAATTCCAACAATAACGTGTTTGAAATGTTCACAGTTAGCATGAAGAAGGCATTATATTCTATAACAACCTTTCCAAGACAAGTGCCAAGTTGTGTGCTAGCTGAGACTGGAGATTTACAAGTCCACACTTGTGTTCGACAAAGAAAATGAAAATATAGAGACATCAATGACATAAACTTAACACTAAGGTGCTTTTGGTTGTTAGCACTGTGCCTTTTTAGTTATCCAACTACGATGTTGATTTGAAGATTTGTTTTCTATTATGTATATATATTTGAACCAGAGAATTAATATGTTATACTTTTGATGGAAGATACTAATCATGGTGATACAAGACATAAGGTAAGCTAACCATTGGGTTAATGCAACTAGAATGGGTGGATTGTTTTCTCGATTATGCAAGAATTTTGAAGGCTTTGCATAAAAATTTAGAGCATGGATGCAAAATTCAGAATAATAAAGCAAGATACAATAGGATTATAGGAATGAGGAAACAAAATAAATGGCTCAAAATTGTTAAATCCAGTAATATACGTTGTATATCTGTATTTGTCAAACCATAAAATGGATACTTGTTGTAACATTAAGCGTAAATGAGATGATGATCAGTTTTGCAAAGGCGAATACAAGAATATAAAGCATATTTTATTTTTATATGAGGAGTCATATCCTCATTTGTTATTACCCGTATGTAACAATGAGATTTTCTAAAATACTTATGATCAAGACTTTTAAGTCCTGGGCCATACCAAAAGTTTTTCTTTCCTCTATTCTTTTCCTTTGGTGCCTGCATTAAATGGAGGTGTAAAATTAATATTTTATTAATAAAATATATTAAGACCGAGGCCATTTATTGATAAAAAAAATTAAATTAAAATTTTAAATCCCCAATGCAAATATCTATAACTTGAATGAAAGATACATAATATTCATAAATATTCAACTTATAAACTTGCAAATGTAAGTGATGAAGATTTTGAAATTCTTAATTTAAAATGAAATTGAAAAATGATGTTGCCTAAGTAAATTTTTAGAGTCTCACAAAAATTAAATTTTATATTATATTTTTAATAAAATAATTTTTTATTTATATAAAAGATTCCATCTTTATCATTTTATGCATATTTTATAAATTTTTAGAATATTTTGATTTTAATATAAATTCTTATTAGCTTCGTAAATGTAAATGACAATCTTTTTACTTCTCTAGACATAAATTTGTAAGCAAAATGGCCTAGTGGAGTTTAATTTTGGTGGCAACCTCACCAACAAAATGTTTCAACCACTACTCTAAATGAGTCCGACCTTGAAAGACTAAAATATTAATAAAATAGTTTTGAAAAATATTTTATTATATGAACATATTACAAATTAGGTAAAAGACTAACATATTAAAATTAATATTTAAATCCAATTTTCATACAAGGCAAACTTTCATAAAATATTAGCAAATAGATATAATTTAGATAAAAGACTAAATACTAATAAATATATAAATCCCTACACATTTTTAAAAGAACTTTATTAAAAAATATGTCTGATATTTTTTTTTTGGTTTTTTATTTTATGAAATATTTTTTATATAACTTTTAGTTAAAATTTTAAAAAATATTTCATTAATAGTTGTATATATATATTTTTATTAAAGATAAAGATATTAAATTATGTTTAAGATCTATATTTTTTATTTTTATTTTTAAGATTAAATTATCTTATGGAATTTATACTTTTAATGTCAAAATTTATTATATTTTGGGCCTTTGTCAAGAATTACACTTTTAATTTTAAAATTTATTAGCTTTAGGTATGTATTGAGTGTTGTACTTTTAATTTCAAAATTTATTGGCTTTATGTTTGTATCGAGCATTGTACTTTTAATTTCAAAATTTATTGATTTTTAGGTCGGCTTCAGCTTTGTACTATTAATTTCAAAATTTATTGGTTTTTTCATTATCATATAAGTACACCCCTTGCAGACATCTTTTTTTATCTAAATGTCTCCACTTATTTCTTTCAATTGTAGTTTGTGATGCTCAAGGCTCAAATGTGATTGTCTTGTGGTGGTTGTTCGAGTTTGTGGATTCTGAAATACCGAGATATCAATAGTCTCATCTGCTGCAAGAAGGTTTGCAACATAAATAATTATTAGTTTTGAGTTATTTCATTTACTTGAGAATTTTTTTTCTGTATTCATCTTTTTTGAAGAATTATTTGTGTACATTTTTGTCTTTCAACTATAGTTTGTAATACTCAAGGTTGGTCAATTTTTTAATGCTTGTTCCAGTTAGTAGTTCTGTTATAGGAAAAAAAAATCTTATAACATATTTTTTTCTATCACAGATAAACAATATCAATCGCTCTTCTAGCGTATCAAAAGTTTCATATCTTAGAAGAAGGTTTGTAACACCAAGAATTATAAGGTTTGAGTTATTTTATCTATTTATAATGTATTCTATTATATTAATGTTTAAAATGTATACTATATTTAGATTGTTGTCTTATTTATGACTCTTGCTTCTAAGGTTTGATTGTATTAGTTTTTACATCAATGTTTTAGATCGTAGTATGTGATCAATGATGCTATTTCATTTGCTTAAAAGACTCAAATGTTAATGAGGGTTTAGTGCTTGTTATTATTATGTGAAGAGTTATTTTATTTTATTTAGATTTTAATTTAATTTTTCTATCTAAAATTTATTCTATTTTAGGTTTTATTTTTTAATATAATAGTTGAATTGAAACTATTTTATTTATGGCGAGGATTCAATTGTGCACCAAGAATTATTAGGTTTGATTTATCTTTTATTTAAGAATTATTCTATCATATTTAGATTGCTTGTTATTTGAAGAGTTATTTTATTTTATTTAGGTTTAAATTTATTTTTTCAGAAAAAAATTTCTATTTTCTATTTTAATTTTTATGTAAATAGTTAATTTATAGCTATTTTATTATATGACTATTGTTTCTAGATTCTATCATGTGTTAGTTTTTGCATCAACTTTTTGGAACATATTATGTGATCCATCATCAAAATGAAATAAGACTATTTTATTTGCTTAAGAGTTATTATTTTTACTTCATTTTTATTCTAATTAGGGTTAATTTTATGTACATTTAATTTGAGGTTATTTTATATATGTAGATTGCTTCCGAATTTTATTGTATATTAGTTTTTGTATCAAGATTTAGGATCACTTTCTGATCTAAGATTAAAAATAAATAATGCTATTTTAGTTTTAATTTTTATGTGAATTATTAATTTAAAGTTATTTTATTCATGACAATTACTTTCCTATTCTATTGTGAATTTTTGTATCAATATTTCAGATCAGATCCTGTGATCCATCATCATAATAGAATATCATTTTATTTGTTTAAATTATATTTACTGAATAATTATTTTCTAATTTTACTATTGGTTTTGCAAATAACTACAGGTATGGATCTCAACAAGGAGGGAGATAGTGAGGATCCTCATCCTGTGGCGGAGAGCTCAGAGCCTAAACCATCTGAGAAGAAAAGGAAGAGGAATAAAGAAGCTGGGCAACAAGATGAAGTGCGAACACCAGTAGTCATCATTAGTAGTGATGACGAAGACAGCAGATCAAAGAAGAGCAATATTGGAGAATCCACAGGAATAGGATTGAGTCTTGATCTGAACATTTCACCACCACAAGGAAGTCCAAGTGAAGTAAAAATGAATGTGTGTCCTGATCTTAACTATTTACCACCAAGTGCAGTACAAGAAAGTCCACCACCACAAGAAAGTCCAAGTGAAGTAAAAAGGAATGTGTGTCCTGATCTTAACTGTTTACCACCAAGTGCAGTGCAAGAGAATGAGGCGGCGACGGCGGCGGCAGCAGCAGAAGAAAATGAAGGCATTGATTTGAACAAGCCTTCACTTGATTTGAACATGCCTCCACCATCACCATAGTAGAGATTAGGTTTCTCAGATCTGCAACTTTTAATTGGAAAAATCTTTAATTCGGTATTGATTTGATAGTTAGGTTTGTTGTTTTCAGTCAAGAAATAAGAAATGCATTTATGCATTTCATTTGATACTTCTGTTTTCTATTTTCAATTGAAACTGTTTCTTGCCATGGTTATTACATTCAAGATATCGGATTTATGGTTTTAAATCTCTGCGAGACATTAAGTGAAGCAAGGCATTTAACTCTGCTACAAGTCTCCATATTGCTTTTGTAGAGAGAGAAATAAGTTATGATATGGAGGTTTGATGTTTGATAATGGATGTTAGTTCTTGATAGTGATAATGGATGCTTGATGTTTGATAATAAGTGCTAATTCTTGATGGTGATAATGATTGTTTGATGTTTGATAATGGGTGCTCATTTTTGATAGTGATAATGGATGATTGATACTTGACAATAGTGTAGTTATAATATGAAGTCTTGATGTTGGATAATGGATGTCTGCTCTTGATAGTGGTAATGGATGTTTGATGCTTGATAATGGATGCTAGCTCTTGATTGTGATAATGGATGCTTGATACTTGACAATAGTGTAGTTACTTCAAATATGGATTTCTCTCAGATTTTGTAGAATAACTTTGATATCATCATGATAATACAAAGGCTTAATGCTTGATTGTGAATGCTAGCTCTTGATAGAAATACATGAGTGAAGATCTTATTTATTTGCCTCACATCACATTTGATGGTAACTCTTAATAAAAAATAAGAGAAGGTGAGATCTATAATGCATATGAATTGATGAGATGGAAGGATAAGATGAAGCCTAAATGCATGGAGGAAATAAATAAAATATAAATTTTATTTATTTAAAGTGAGAAATTAAATAAATATTTAGATTTATTTAATTTGAGAGGGAAATGTTAGTTAATTAAATAATTTTAAAAATATTTAATTATAGAGAACCAAATGATGAATTAATTAAATAATAAAATTATATAATTCATATTAGAGAGAAAGTGAGAGTAAATAATAAAAAATATTTAATTAATAATACAAGAAAAAGATAATGAATTTAATTAAATATTAAATTTATTTAATTAATTGAAGAAATGTTATCGTAACTAAATAATTAAAATTATTTAGTTATTAAAGAAAAAACTAGATTAATTAAATGATTAAAAATTATTTAATCATTAAACATTATAGCATTAACCATATCTATAGAGAAGTTAATGGGGTTGCTGATGATTTGGAAAACCAAGGGGTGGATGGAGTAAGGATTGATTGCCTAGAGGAAGGTTTGGTCAATCAGGGATATGTATGCCTTTTCTTAGATACTTATTTTCTACTTAGATATAGACCTAGATCTATCTAAAACTTTGGTATGAGGTCTCTCTTAAGTATGGGTCAAGCAGTTGATCTTGGTGTGTTGTTTGTTCTTACTTAATGGTAGTGTGGCTTTTTCTTTAGGTTATCTCTTTTCTTTTGTGAATATAGATGTATTGAAATATAGATATATTGCTTATATATATATATTCTATAATATCTAAATTCATATATATATAAACATATTTATATATTTACATATTAGTGACTTTTATATTTATACATAATCTCTCTCTATATATATTAATATATCTATATTCCCCATCCTTTTTCCTTGATCTCTTCTCATCTTTGTTTCACTTTATTAATGCATGGATCCCCTTTGCTTTAGGCCCTTATTTTGATTAGCCTTCATCCTTTCTTGTCCTCGAGCGTTTGTTTTATTTATGGGGTCTTCCTTTTAAGACCTTTTATCTTCTTATGCTTTTTTTTTGTGTTCGGGTTTGTTTTACTTCCACTTGGTGTCATGGTGGGGGTTTGGTACTGATATCTTGATCCGAGTTTCTATGATCATTTTTGAGAATGATTTCTTTCCCGGAATACTTGCTCTCTTCTAAGAGTATTGAGAGGCTTCCGTTGGCCTTAATAGAACCTTTCCATAGTTGTAGCATCTTTAAATCCTACATAATGGACACTTTAATTCGAATGAGGGTTGGGAAAAGGGAAATGTCTTTTTGGGGGGGAGATAATTGAGTTGAGGTTTTTTAAATTCATGAAGGCCAGACATAGCCTCATCATCAGGGCGGTCAGGAAGATTGTTGGGAAAGAATTTTCTCAGCTTGAGGATAGGCCAAAGACCAACACTGAGGTCATTGGTATGTTTATTGCCTCTACAATGCATGTGGACAAGGATAAGGCTACAATTGGGGAGCTATGCAGGCAGTTATTCCAAGATTTTCTATTGGAGGAATTGGACATTGTTATGTTCAATATTGATGAAAATTTGAACATTCCTAAACGAAGGCATTATTAGGTGAGAGGACACCTTGTTCCGGTATATCCCATTCCTATCATTGAAAACAATAGCCAATATGCTTTGAGAAGCCCAACCATGACAAGGAATCTGGAATTCCTTATGAGAATTATGCATGTTTGGGTGAGCGCAGCGGCTAATTGGTTGGAGAAATTCATGGTTGAGGACAAGGTCGATCACAGTGATGAGGAAGATGCTGGACCTTCATTCGGGCATTTGCCTGTGGTAGACGTCAAAGGAAAACAGGTGGCTCATTGAGGAGCTTGGTGTTTTAAGCTATTTTTGGCTTTTGGTATATGTTTATAGACTTTGATGATATGCAAATAGCTAATACTGAAAGGACTGGTCTTACATTTGTTTAAGCTTTAAGTAGTCTTTAATAGGACTACAGACCTATGCAATTTTGTATGGACAAACTTCTTACCTATAAAGGGTGAACTATATATATATATACTCTGTATGCAGGGGTTGCGGCTCCGTTTTGTACTATAATTGTTTTGTTATATAAATATATATATATATACATGCATATATATTTATATATACTTTGTAGGTTCAAGGTTTTTTTATTGGTGCTTCTATATGTGGTCTGTCTTTTTATGGTAAGGTGACAGTATTCATATATATGTCCTTCAATTATGCTAGAGTAGTTTTCCTCGGCCTTTACAACTCAATATTCAGATGAATATGTCTTCAATGAGAACTTGGACACACACACAAACATGTTCATTTTCCTTTCATTTTAGGTTTTGTAATCCAATATGGATTACTCTTATGGTAATAGCTTGTACACAGGGTTATTATGAGTACTGCATCTATTATGGTTCGCTTAAATCCTTCGTGAAAGTTTTATGTTTGTTTCTTTTCCAACTGAATATTGGTTTCATAGATCTAATGGTAACCACTTTGTTATTGATATTTAATGGTCACTGGATATAGCGATAAAAAATGGTTGGTGATTGGTTTTTATGGATGGATATGGTTGTAATAATAGGACCGATCATAATACAGAGAAAGTGGAACTGACATAGGTGAGCTAAGGTGCTTTTGGTTGTTAGCACTGTGCCTTTTTAGTGATCCAACTATGATGTTGATTTGAAGATTTGGTTTCTATTATGTACCAGAGAATTAATATGTTATACTTTTGATGGAAGATACTAACCATGGTGATACAGGACATAAGGTAAGCTAACTATTGGGTTAATGCAACTAGAATGGGTGGATTGTTTTCTCGATTATGCAAGAATTTTGAAGGCTTTGCATAAAAATTTAGAGCATGGATGCACAATTCAGAATAATAAAGCAAGATACAGTAGGATTATAGGAATGGGAAACAAAATAAATGACTCAAAATTGTTAAAGCTAGTCATATACATTGTATATATGTATTTGCCAAACCATGTAATGGATACTTGTTGTAACATTAAGCCTAAATGAGATGATGATCTATTCTACAAAGGCAAATACATGAATAAAAAGCATATTTTATTTTTATATGAGGAGTCATATCTTCATTGGTTATTATCCGTATGTAAAAACGAGATTTTCTAAAATACTTATGATCAGCACTTTTAAGTCTCGGGTCATACCAAAGATTTTTCTTTCTTTTATTCTTTTCCTTTGGTGTCTGCATTGAATGGAGGTGTAAAATTAATATTTTATTAATAAAATATATTAAGGCTTAGACCATTTATTGATAAAAAAAATATTTAAATTAAATTTTTAAATCCCCAATGCAAAATAAAACCTTCTATATCTATAACTTCAATGAAAGATGCATAATATTAATAAATATTCAACTTATAAACTTGTAAATGTAAGTGATGAAGATTTTGAAATTCTTAATTTAAAATGAAATTGAAAAATGATGTTGCTTAAGTAAATGTTTAGAGTCTCACAAAAATTAAATTTTATATTCATATTTTTAATAAAATAATTTTTTATTTATATAAAGGATTCTATCTTTATCATTTTATGCATATTTTATAAATTTCTAGAATATTTTGATTTTAATATAAATTCTTATTAGCTTCGTAAATGTAAATGACTATCTTTTTAATTCTCTAGACATAAATGTGCAAGCACAATGGCCTAGTGGAGTTTAATTTTGGTGGCAAGCTCACCAACAAAATGTTTCAACCACTAATCTAAATGAGTCAGACCTTAAAATACTAAAATATTAATAAAATAATTTTTTGGATGATCTCATGCTGATACATGTTGTAATTATGTATTAAACGCTTGTTTAGTGGTTTTATTTTCTAGCTTATACTCTTCGATTGGTGGGTTGAGGCCCAGCCCCCCTCTTTGGATGTAATCTTTTTTAACTCTCGATCTTTAATATAAAAATAATTTTTTAAAAATATTTTATTATATGAACATATTGTAAATTAAGTAAAAGACTAACATATTAATTAATATTTAAATCCAATTTTCATTCAAGACAAACTTTCATAAAATATTAGTAAATAGATATAATTTAGATAAAAGACTAAATACTAATAAATATATAAATCCCTTCACATTTTGTAAAAGAACTTTATAGGTGGCAATTCACAAAAGCATGCGATGATAGACGACAATTTGCGAAAGCATGCAAGCATCTCTGCTGGTGTCATTGGATTTGAAAATGCTGTTGAAAGTATGATTGGCGCCCTCTCCAAGGTGCTCAATCCGAACAGGTGTGCTCACTCCTTATCTCCTGATGTTAATTTTTCTAACTCCCTTTGTCCTTCGTCAGAACCTGTACTTGCTACCATTAACTCTCCCCCTCTGAATTTTTTGCTCCCCACTTCCAATGGCCAAGTTGATAAGGCTACCGTTAATAATCAAGCCTCTGTTCCAAAAGAGGCTACCCCTTCTACCATCATTAAACCCAAATCATTCCTGGAAGTGGTCACAAACTCTGCTCCTGCCATTAGCGCTGGCGCAAGGTTTACCTCTACAACAAAAAATGAGGCCAGACACACAGGTAAGAACCCTGGGAGTCCTTCCTCATTTGATGTTTCTCCAAACCCTAAAATGATAGTTTAAATTCTGAAGGAAAAGGATAGGTTAAGGAACTCTGCTATTTTCTTTTCCGCGGTTGAAATTGATAAGGTTCCTCCTAGAAAATTTTTAGATGATTGGTTCCATAACTTCTGGAACCTAAAGCTTGGTTATCACATTTCTTTTTATCGTCAGATCCAGAGGGGATTGTTTGTTATCTTCTTTAATAACCATGAATTGCAATCTGCTATCCTCAAAAAGCAATACTGGACTGTTGGTAACACCACTTTTTGAGCTCTTGCTTGGACTCCTGAAGCTATCCTTGATGAAGTTATTGCCCTTTCGGCTCCTAGATGGATTCTTGTTAAGCAAATCCCTCCCTTTTTGTGGTGTTTTTTGCCGCAACTCCTCGAACCCATCGGCAAATTTGTTAGAATGGATGATTTTGTCTAGCTAGTACCTCACATGGATGCTTGAGTATTAATCTTGCTAAATCCAAGCAAAGATCTGCCTAACGAACTAAACATTGTCATTACTAATGAGGTTTTCTCTTGCCCTATAGAGATTCTGGGTGTGCTTAACACCTATTTTCTTTGCAGGAAGGAGGTGCATCTTAGAAAAGATTGTCCCATCATTAAGAGTAAAAAATCTCCTAAAGCGGCTAACACTACTATCTCCCTAGCCTCCAATCCCCCTGAACTTGTGGTTTTTACTTCAACTAAGTCCAATCCTCTGCCCTCAATTGTTGTTTCTTCCTAGTTAAGCTTGGCCTCTCAACTTCTGCTTAATCCCTCGTGCTCTGCCTTGCCTAACCTTGAAGACTCTATGGATGGATTCTAGTCTGTTCCTAAAAAGAGGAAGAAACGTGGCCACAAACCTAATAATTCCTCTCAACCTGCCGTTTCCTTCCCTGCTCCTGCTTTAATCTCCGAGCCCATCCCTCATCTAAATGGAAATCCCTCAACACATCCCTCTATTGATAACTCCAACAAGCCTTCCACCTCGGCTCCACCAGCTTGGCCTAAATTTTCGGTCAAAATTTTTAAAGAAATTGCCGATGATTTTGTTTTGGAAGTCATTCCGGCAACTCCTAGCTTAGCTAGCACCCCGAGTATGGATTTGGATTCTGCATCACCATCCCTCTCAGATAATGATGATCTCCTCACTTTGAAGAGGAGAGGGAGACCTCTTGGCTCCAAAAACAAAAATTCTACGACTAAAAAACAAAGTCCCTCCGACTCTGTGGGAATCTCTCCTATGGAGGAAATTGCGTGTGCTGATGCGTCTAATCCCAAAATGGTTTCCTCATGAATTGTGTTTCATGGAATATTAGGGGACTAGAATGTCTCGATAGGAAATTTGTTGTCAAGATTTTTCTCAATAGTATCAATTCTATTGATGTCCTGATGTTGCAAGAAATAAAATCTACTGGATTCACTCTTGAATCGAACCTAAATTTTCTTTGGAGCAATGTGATTAAGTTTTTCACTAATCACCCTCATGGCAGAGGGGGTGTCGCCATCTTAATTAACCCTAAATGGAAAGCCTTCATCAAGAGTAGTGGTATCTCCCCCTGCAACAGAGCTATTTGCATCATGTTTAACTATAATAATAAAGATTTTGGTATTTGTTCTATTTATGCTGCTAATGATTATAATGAAAGATTGAATCTTTGGTCCTGGCTTACCTCTCTCCCTGATATTCCCTGGCTGCTGGGAGGAGACTTTAATATGATCGAATCCCAAGAGGATAAAATTGGAGGACTTCCGTTCTCTTGGAAAGAGCAAGAAAAGTGTCATTGGAATTTTCTTAAGCACTCTAAGCTCCTCTTTGACCCATTGACTGGGAACAAGAACACTAATCTGGGGCTTTGGCACACCTGGTGAAACTTTCAAAAAGGCCCATCTAGAATTTACTCAAGGTTGGATCATTTTTATCTCAATAAGAATTTCTTTTCTGTGGCCCCTGATGACCAGAATAACCTGGTCTTAGTTTTGCCTACTACTCTTTTAGATCACCACCCTATCTCTATCTTGATCAGGTTTAGTTGTTCCTCTAACAATAGTAGGAGTAGTAGTCCTAAGTTTATTCTCAATACCAACCTCTTGTCTGATGAAGATATTCTCTCTACCATTCCCATTATTAGACATATTAATAAATCTCACTACCTTGCCATTTCTCATGCTGAGAGGTGGAATATGAATGTACTTGCTTGACAGAATCTACTTAGGATTGTTGGTCAAAAGAAAGCCAAGGATTTTAGACGCGCCGAGTCTAGACTTGCTACCAACCTTTATGAAGCTGAGTTTGCTATTCAAGATAACCCGGATAACCCCTTGTTGGTTCCCCGTCTTGCCTGTGCTAAGGATGCCCTTAGGAATCATCAGCAACATAAAATTCATGGTGCTAGGATTCGTTCTAGAGCCCATTGGCTTCAATTCGGTGATAGAGGTAGTAAGTTATTCTTTAACCTCATTAAACAGAAGCATGCTAATTAATCCATTGAGAAGATTGTTATTGATAATCAAGAAATTACTGACCTTAATAACATAAAGATGGAATTTGCCTGCTTTTATGAAAAGTTGTTTTCCTTTGAAGACTCCGTCGAAGCTAGCTCCCTCAGGGAACAATGCAGAAGCATTATTCCCAAAAGGATTACATATAGTGATGCCTCCCTGCTTAGTAAACATATTTCCCTGGATGAAATTGTGAACTCTATTAACTCCCTTAAGAATGATAAAACTCCTGGCCCTAACGGTTTGCCAGTTGAATTTTATAAAGCTAATAGTAAATGGATTTGCAATGATCTGCTTGAGATCTATAATGAAGCTATTAACTTTGGCTCCTTGGGCTGCTCCATGAATAGGGGATGTAGACACCTAAAAATCCTTTAGAAAATAAAGTATTTTTATTTTCTGAAAAACCCCTGATGACATCATCATTTGTTAATTAATTAATTTATTTTTATGTCATTAAATCCTTTTATCTTAATTAAAAATATTTAATTAAGGAATCCCTCCCAAAAATGTTTAAATCTTATTTAAACATTATCTCCTTATTTATTAATTATTTAATTAATGAATTGACCTAAAATCCAAAAAATAAATAATTTATTTATTTTTTCCCAAAACCTTGCCAAATTCCTAAAGACCACTAACCTCTTCTAGAATCTTCTAATCCTTCTTTAATTTTGATTAAAGGCTGTTTTACCCATTTCCTAACCCTAATCCCAACTCAAAATATTTAATTAAGATTAAATATTTAATCCTCATCTTTATTAAATTTATTTTAATAAATATTCTCAAACCTAAACCATGGAAATAAATAAATCTTTATCTATTTCCTAAAAATCCATATTTATCCTAAGGAAGTTCTAGACTCTTCTAGAAAGTCTTTATTCTTGTCCCCCTAATCCTAATCCTAATCACCCCCCTAATCTTGTCACATTCCCTAACCAAGGTTAGCCAACTCCTAAGCTTAACCCAAAGTCAACAAACTTTTAGAAACTTCTCTTACATGCATTAAATGCATTTAAAGCCTCCTTATCCCTCTTACATGCATTTATGATGCATTTAAGAAGCCCCTCACCCCTTTCTTACACCCTTTGACCTTAGGCACATTTCCCAAATTGTGCACATCCCTCCCATCTTTCAACCCAATGCCCTTGTGACACTTGTCACAAGGAGGTGGCCCTGAACTAGCACAATCCATGTGCTCCCCTTTGAATGAATCTTGGCCTCTCTTAAGGATTTTGATCTTGGCCACTCATTCCTCCTTCCCAAAAGCCTATAAATACTTCTCATTTCTAAGAGCAAAATACCCATTCACCTTTTATTTCAAGCAATGTTATAATGCTAGAATAGCTCTAAATCATTTAGCTTTCATACTAATTGTTAGTTTTAATCATTTTCAAGCATTTTTAGCTCACATCTTAGCATAGAACTAATGGATTAACTTAGTTTAATTCTTGTTTATTCATCATTCTCACATCTATTTTGGGTTCTAAAATCTACTTAATCATACTAGTTGCATAAATCTTGAGTTCTTGAAGCCTTAGGGGCAATTTTGGGTGTCCTACCCAATATTGTACCATTTTTGGGGTGTTCATGAATCTCAATCCATCTTAGCATGCATTAGAATATGTTCCAAGTGCTTAGAGAGCACATCCACATCCCCTAAGCAAGAGCAAATCAAACAGTGCTTGGGTGCATCTGTTTTAGCTCAATCTGAGGTGGCTTAGCTTAGATGTTCTTGTTTTGGATTGATTTCATGTTAGATTAGAACTTAACGTTTGACTGATTTGAGCCTTTCAAAATAGATATAGATAGCCTTGCTCACATTTTGGCATGCCCGGTGGGACCCACGTCACGGGTTCTTTGCAAACATTCTAATGGATTTTGGAGTGTTTTCAGATTTTTCAAGCTTATAGGTGGACGGAGCACTTCAAATTCTTCTTCCTCTTCTTGTCTTTATTCTTCTTCTATTCCGTCTACTACTTCTTCTTCTTCTTCTTGCGGGATCCTTGCCATTTTTTCTCAAAAAAATCCATAAGGAAGCAAAATCATACACACCTTGTTTTAGTGCTTAAAATGAACCCCCAAATCATTCTTGAATGTGTTAAGGACTAAAATTTGCAAAATTTGTTCTAACAAACAAGAAAAATCAATCAAAACATTTGCATCCTTGCAACATCAAGGTTTTAGATGCATTCATGCAAAAATTAGGAATATTTCAAGTTTTGGGTACTTAAAAAAACAAAAGGAGAACCTCAAATTTGCATCTCATTTCTAAAAACATTCAAAATCAATCCTAAAAAAGCATGTGAAAGTTCCTAAAATCAATCCTAAAAAACTTTGTTTTTATTGAAAACTAACTTCATTTTGCAAAAATCTTGAATGCCTTCTTTTTCAAATTTCACGCATCAAAGCTAAATTAGGAACTTGTCTTTTGGAGCTAAAAAATCAAAGCAAAGGTCAAAACAAATCTTGAATGAAACTAAAGGAATGAAGCTAAATCTTAAGAGTCATTGTCATTTTGAAAATCAAACGCACTCTTGAATGCATTAAAAGAAAAAAATCTCTATTCCTTCCTTTTCAGTTCAAGCAAACGCATAATCAAATCTTGAATGCCTTAAAGGATCAAAACAAAGCACTTCAAAATTCTTAAAACAACACGCCAATCTCAATCTTGAATGATCAAAGAAAGAACTTGCAATCACTCAAATCGCTTACTTTTGGGAGAAAGAACAACTCAAAATCTAAACACTTGTGTCTTCAGAAGTTTTCATTCAAACATCACTTAATCAATTTGGGAAAAAGAACAACTTGCTTGATGTGCATCTAGGAGCTTTTAATTTTTATAAAACCTTGTTAAAGTAAGCAATGTAGAACATTTGAACTTGGACAAGTTCACTTGTTTTACTTTTAACGAGGCCTATCCGGGGAGAAATGCACTTCCTCTCTGGAGAACGACCTCAAACTTGTATCCCCCCCGGCCAGTATATAAATAAAGTGAAGGCAAAAAGTACTCTCCTAATCCACAGGCGTTCGTGCCAAATACAGTGACTGGGGATGGTAAATATTCCTCCCCTAGCGTTGTTGGCTAGGCTCTTAAGTGAGTCACGGGCGGTTAGCATAACCGGGTATGGAGATTCCATGGAACTATTAAAAAACCTAATAAAATAGAGCCTACCCTATCTCCATCTGAAAGTATCAAAATCCTTGTGCAAGGATCGATTCCAAGGGGTTTACTGGGTCACCTCAAGATTACTCACCGTTTGTATTCCCTTCTAGGGGGTACCAAGCTATGGGCAAGTGATTTTGATACTCACCTTCCTTAGGTAGATCTATTTGAAGTGCTTGACAGTCAAAAACTTTATGAAAATATTGTTGGAACATACACTTTCAAAGCTTTATCAGAGTCAGTTATCCTATTTATATCCCACAAGGTTGCTTTGTCCCTTGTGGAGATTGCTTTTCCAAAAGTCTTGTTTATCTATCCTTTTCCATTGAGAAACATCAAACTGATCAACAAACCCAGCTCAAGATACTCAGAACATTTTGCAGAGAAACCCTTGGAATCAAATATCCAAAGAGCTTTTGTCTCAAACCAAATTATCAGAATTTTCCCCAAGTTATGCCCAATTTTACCAAACATCTGAGAGCTAAGTTGCCCAAATCCAAAGATTATCAAGAGAAGAAAGTTGTTGAGAGAAACCTAAAAAGCCACGAATCCTCTATCCAAGCAACCCAAGTAGAAGAGAAGCATCAAGAAAAGCTTGATAATATTGGCTATAATGCAAGAGTCAAACAGTTTGCCTATCGATTCTGAGTGAACCATCGCTACGTCAATCTTGAAAGAGAAGATTAGCTGGGTCCATTGCATGTCCCATTCTACCTTCAGATCTCAAAATCCTATCTTGGTAGTCCTTCATCCTAGTTTCATCCTTGCATCATCATCAAATCCTTAGTTGCATTCTAGAGTCTTTAGTTGCATTCATCATCATCTTCCTAGCAGCATCATAGATCATTTATTCCAGTTGCATCTACATCATCCTTTTAGGAAGAACATTGTTTCATCATCCTTCACCATCTTTCCGTTAGCAATCCACAATTAGAATCCCAAATCCTTGATCCAAATCCAGCATCCATCATCCAAAACAAAATCCACCATCCTTTGCACCAAATCCAGAGATCCAAATCCATAAGCACTTAGTGTTCAAAACCTTTGAGTTGTTTCCATCCCTTATCCTAAATTAGATATCATCCCCTTTTTGACAGAGCATTGCCTAAAGGAAATCCAACTTGTCCTTGCATAGCCTCATCATCTCGAGCAAGAGATTGGCTTGTATTGATAAGAATCCAGTTGACCAAAGATCATTAGTCTATCCTAGGTTGGCCAAATCCTATCACCGATCCTCCATCGGGAAAAACAATAGCTCATTGTTGACACTTTGTAATCTTCCACCAGCATCCCACCAATCCTCCACCCAATCTTGACCCAAATCAGAGCATCCCATCAAGCCTCCATCATCGTCAAGCTTTTTTACCAATCTATCACCATCTTCCATCAAATCTTCCGCCATCTTTGATTCATATCCAAGCATCTCACCAATCCTTGCATTATAGAAATTTCATCATCCTTAGAAGTTCCTTAAGCTTGCATCCATAATTCTTTAGAGTCTTTAGGAAATATCTTGCATCCATCTAGCATCTGCATCTCCATGCCTGTCGAGACAAGATCTAGATCTAGAAAAAGAAGGAACATGAATCCTTATCCAATCACTAGTTCATCTGATCCCAACATTTTTACTAGCACGATGATAGCCTATGATCCCCAAATACAAACTGGAAATACATGGGATGATCCCAATATCCCCTCGGCTCCTCTGGCAATAGAAACATTTGTGAATCATACAGAGAATCCACCAGTAGTTAATGCACTCATGGCCCAAAACCAGCAAAGCATGTTCACTAACTTTGCACAAGCGCATACTTCCATTCCACCATATCTCCATCCTCGCATTCCCATAAGTACTATCCAAATCCCAGCACAAGTATACTCTCCATTCATCCAACCATTCCTTGATCCAACCTTGCAAACATCTCAAGCAACCTCCACCATTCCCCTTCTTCTGCAAGGAAGCTTCACAAGTCCCGTAACAGAAGCTGTAATACCATCTGCTCCATTCCCTATAATAGGTACTTCATCATTCGCTATGGCTGCCCAAGCTCTTGCACAAATCCAATGCTTGTCCCAGAATCAACTCCCACCTCTTACACAAACCTTTGCACAAGAAGTTCCACCATCTTCCATAGGCCAAGCAACACCTTTCACTCCGAGAGGGATGCAATTATCCTTCCCCTTCACTTCACAAGCTTCCACATCCACACCTTTTGTGCCAAGAGGGACGCAATCATCTTTTCCTTTCAATCCCCAAGCTTCAGCATCCACACCATCATTTCAGGGGTCAACACAATTGTTTCCCTCTTTCACCCAGCAAACCTCTACATCATCTACTCCGGGGGTAGCACAATCATTCCCCTTTCAAAATTAGCAAACTTCCACATCACCTTTTTCATGGGGAACACAAGCATCCTCTTCATTCTCCCCCCAGCAAGCATCTACCCAGGCACAAGCCTGACAAAATTCCTTCACCACAGGAATGCCTTCCATGGGTTTTTCCAATCCACCATTCATATCCCAAACTCCCATTACATCTACCTTCCAGGAATCCACTGTAGCACAATTCCCACCTCACATTGGTTCTCATTAGGGTCTCACTCAAGAAGACATTAAAGCCTTTGGAATACCAACTCAGTCTCCTACATCTGTGTTTGCAAACCAACAAGCCACCTTCTCACAAGCAGCACAACAACAACCATCTCATCCTCCACTAGCTTCATCCTTCACAAGCTATCCATTCCCAACATCCAGTGCTTTTCAGAAAATTCCTCCACCTCAGCAGCAAAGTTCCTCCCATTTCACAAGTTATCTTGCCTAGCCACCCTTTGCTTCAAGCTTCCCTACATCAGTTCCACCCTTAAGCAATGTGGGAATGCACTCGACCTATATTGGTCAACCATAGAGCCAAGTTCAACAAGGACCATCTTATCAACAAGCTGCATCATTCCACCAGCCACCCCCACAACAACCATACTTCCAATCACAGCAACAAACCCCCATCATTCCCCAACAACAACAAGTTTCCTCCTATTAGTTACAACAACAAATCCCCATCATCCCACAACACCAGCAAGCAGTCCCATATCCTCCACCACAATATCCCCCTGTGCTACATCAACAATATCCACAGCAAACATTGCTCCAAAATCCCCTCCAATCCACCTATCCCACTGGATCATCTCCATATCCCACTCCACAATACCCATCTCAAATGGGAGCACCCACTCAAACACCGATCAATGCCAAGTGGGAAGCCATGAAGAATGCTCTTAAGGAGCTTCAAACCGGTATTGAGAACAAAACCTACAAGTTTGAGGAGGTGTGTCCTTATCCGTTTGACCGATCCATTGCCGCTATACCTTTCCCCAAGAACTTTGAGACACCTAAATTTGATAAATATTGGGGGAAAGGAGATCTAGTCAACCATATTAAAGAATTCTATATGGCATGCCAAGAAGTAGCTTACAATGATAACTATCTCTTACGCCTATTCCCCAAAAGCTTGGGAGGAACTGCTGTTGAGTGGTTCTACAAAATACCATGTGGGACTATCACAACCTTTGCTGAACTTTCTAAGAAGTTCATTGTCCACTATGCCCACAATTTTGAGAATGAGTTGACCTTGTTAGATCTCTACAACTCAAAAGAAAAAGAAGGAGAAAGCCTATCAGAATACTTGCAATGATGGCAGAACCTTACCACTAGGTTATCATACTAGCCACCTAAAAAGTATTTGACCAAAATCTTTATTGATAATCTGCATCCTAAGCTATCCCACTTCATGAGGATGAATTGTCTCCAAACCTATCAAGATATCAAGAGCAAGGGGATAGGTATTGAAAAGGCCCTCCTAGATGAAGGCACAATCTGACACTTTTAAAAATGATTCCCAAAATAAACCCAGCAATGATAAATCCCATTACTGGAATCATAACAAGAACGTTGTTATTGATGGAGCCACTGATACCAAGCATGTCTAATTTTTCATGGCTAGCCCTATGCCAACTCCCACATACCAACAACAACAAACACACATCTATCAGCAACCTCCTCAAGTCCATCAGCAACCCACACAACAATATCATTCTCAGAATAATCAGTAGAATTATCAACAACAAGCCCATCAAGGTAATCCGAACAATCAGGTTAATGCCGTTAACATTGCTCCCAAACAACACAAGCCCAGAGCTCAAAACAATCCAAGGAAGACCTTCACACCATTGGGTGAACCTCTGGATGTTATCTTTCACCGAATGGCCAAGGCCAACCTGATCACATTTCCACCAATCCAGCCAGTTGATGATACCACTCCCAAGCCC
The DNA here is from genome assembly GCA_027943335.1 of Chamaecyparis obtusa. NCBI lineage: Eukaryota > Viridiplantae > Streptophyta > Pinopsida > Cupressales > Cupressaceae > Chamaecyparis > Chamaecyparis obtusa. The sequence goes on along the minus strand of BSBK01000441.1, from coordinate 2,889,434 downwards.
GATTGGTACAAAGATCATGAGTACTATGATTATCATCGTGTCAAAGGACACACTATCTTGAAGTGTATGAGACTCAAAAACTATATCCAAGATCTCATTGATCAAAAGGAGATCCAAGTAGATACACCTGCTCAAGCCTCGCCAAATGCCAATTTGCAAATTTATCAGAATGTGTTCCCACAACACAATGCTGGGAACAACCAAAATAATACCAATCATTCCTAGAATCATGGCAAGGGAAAGCAAGAAGATCACACTACTACCTACATCAATTATGATAAATTTGTTGGATGTATAACCTAAGTTGAGCCCATAGTCAATGCCATCCATGTCAGAGGAGCGGATCGTCAATGTGCTGTTACTACCCGTAGAGGCCGGATCACTATTGCTGGTGCCCATCCAAGGCCAATACATAATGCACACAATGCAAAGTATAACCTCATAGAACATCTTGGGAACACACCAGCCCAAATATCCATCTTGGACCTTCTCCGCACTTCACCTCTCCATTAGGAGATCCTTGACCGAGCTCTCAAAGAAGGACATGTCCCCACAGACATTAAAACCACCCAGTTTGAGACCCTTGTGGGACATCTATCTATAGCCTATGCTTTATCCTTCAAAACATCCAACATGCCAGATGTTGCACCTGACCATACTCTCCCTCTCCGCATCACCGTCATGGTCAGAGACTTTGCCATCAAACGGGTCTTAATAGATAATGGCTCGGCCCTGAACTTGTGTACTTTGAAATTCATTTAGCAGATTGGGTTCACCCAGGCTGATATAAAACATGAAGTAATCACTATCAAAGCCTATGAAAACTTGGAGTGTACCTCTGAAGGTACCATTACTTTGCCTATTCAGCTAGGCCCAACAACACAAGATACCATTTTTCATGTTGTTGATCTTGACCTACCATTCAATATCCTCCTCGGCCGACCATGGATTCATTCCATCAAGGTTGTACCATCCATGTACGATTAGTGCATCAAATTTTTGCATCAAGGCACTGAGGTTACCATCCATGCTGATCCCCAACCCTTCGCATACTATCATGCAATGGAAGCATCATTCCCTCACTCCACTCATTGTCCTGGAACTGACATTGGTACTTCTATTACCAGCTTGTCTCGATCCCATTGCGATCCAGAAACCATTCTCACCTCCACCCTCTCTTCCATCAAGATCAATAACCAGGGCTGTGGTGAATATAGCCTACATGATGCATTTGCTGCAGGGGACCTCCCACGTGATCCACATACTCAAGGGTGCTTGAGTAACCAAAGCAAGCCTATTGAAGAGCATCATGAAATCAAGAGAATGGGACCTATGACTTTTGAATCCCATGGCACATTAAACAGTCAAGAAATGGATCCTAACATTAATAGGTGGTTGTACAAAGATCCCCCACCACCTAACACTCAACTCCTTGGCTACTTCAAAGATAAATACCAACAATCGCACAAGTACACTACTGAGCAATGGAATTACCAAGGTGGTGGTCTAGGACCATAAGAAGGTGGAAGCAAAGACCCAATTACAGCATCCAAAAACCCACAACATTAGGGTCTTGGCTTTAATACCCCTTTCCTGCATATACAAGGGCCTAATACCACAACTGGGGGCACCAACATGACTAGCATTCCCCTCTTGAATAGCCAGGACAACCTCATAGAAATTGAAGATATCCCTGAAGAGAAAGAAATCAGATCCTATGATGATATCTTTGATGATGACACCCTCCTGGGGACTTCTGTCCTCCAACAACTTGCCATCAATCTCATAGAACTTCCCCTCATTCACCCTCAGCTCATAGATTGGGACCAACCAAGCATTACACACATCAATGAGTTCCAAAGCACGGAAGCACTCCTAGAATTCATGGGGGCATCAAGCCCACAATCAATTCACAATTCAGAGTCAACTCACATCTATAGGCTTGACCCAGAAGGATACTTTGGGGAGGAGGCAAGCTTTAGCTGCAAAAGAGAAATAGAAAAAGTAGAACGTGAATCTTTATGTGAAAACCCTTCTAGGGCACATTCTGATTCCAAAATAGTAAAAATAAAGAGCATATCTTCTAGTGAAAACTTGGCAATTCAAGCGCTAGAAGATGAAGACTTGCCTCTTCCTCCCATCCAGGATTACAAACTAGAGCAGTCACCTATCATCATAGAAGAAACCAAGCCAGTCAACTTGGGTACAGTTTAATGTCCAAGGATCACCTACATTGTGGCCAACATGACAGAAGGTGAAGAAATGACTTTGATTGCGCTCCTTAGAGAATCAATCATAAATTTTGCATGGTCATATGCACACATGCCTGGGCTTGATCCTAATCTTGTCGTCCATCATCTAGCAGTGGATCCTAATGTCAAGCCAGTAAAGCAGAAGCTGAGAAAAATGCATCCAAAAGGTGCCTTATTAGTCAAAGCAGAGCTTGAAAAACTCCTCCAAGCCAAGATTATCAGAGCTATAGATTACTCCGATTGGATCTCTAACATGGTGCTTGTCACAAAGCCTTCAGTTGACATCAGGATATGTACAAATTTCAGGGACCTGAACAAGGCATGTCCTAAAGATGATTTCCCACTACCAAATATAGACATGATTGTAGATCTTACAGTAGGTCATGAAATGCTGTCACTAATGGATGGATTTTTAGGCTACAATCAGATTCATATAGCATAAGTAGATCAACATAAAATAGCATTCACAACTCCATGGGGTACCTTCTGCTACAACATGATGCCATTTGGGCTAAAGAATGTGGGAGCCACATATCAGAGAGCGATGACAACAATCTTCCATGACATGATCCACAAGATCTTAGAAGACTATGTGGATGATATTCTTGCAAAATCAAAGACACGCCATGAACACCTTGACATTCTTGAGAGTGTGTTTGATCGCTTGTAGCACTATGGGTTAAAGCTCAATCCAAAGAAATGTGTCTTTGGTGTTACATCTGGAAAGCTTCTAGGTTTCATAGTATCATGACGAGGCATAGAGATCGACCCCAAGAAGGTCAAAGCAATAATAGAAATGCCTCCACCAAGAACACTCAAACAACTCAGAAGCCTACAAGGAAAGCTTCAATCAGTGCATCAGTTCATTTCTCAACTAGCAGACAAGTGCCAACCTTTTACGCATCTCTTATGCAAAGACACAAGCTTCAAATGGGATCCCATATGTTAGAGAAGCTTTGATAAACTCAAGGAGTATCTAGCCAACTCTCCAATCCTAGTACCACCAGTTCCAAAATGTCCTCTCATACTCTACATCTCGATAACCACTATAGCACTAGGGGCACTCTTAGCTCAGCATGATGATGAAAACAAAGAGAGAGCCATCTACTACATCAGTCGAACTCTCGTCGGCTATGTTCTTAATTACTCACCTATGGAAAAATCATGCCTCGCAGTGGTCTTTGCCACTCAAAAGCTTAGACACTACATGCTCAGTCACACAATCAGGCTCATTTCAAAAGTAGAACCCCTCAAATATCTATTATCAAGGACAACTCTCATAGGCCGTATGGAAAAATGGGTCATGTTACTTAGCGAGTTTGATATCCAGTACATAGATCGGAAAGCAATCAAAGGGCAAGTCATTGCCGATCAGCTAGTAGAGGCACCACTGGTGGATGCTTATCCCCTAATTATGGAATTCCCTAATGAACACTTATGTATGATCGGAGAACAACCCATGTGGAAGCTATACTTTGATGGCTCCTACACATTACATGGATCAGGGGCAGGAATCCTATTTGTCACACCTCAAGGTGACTACATCCCAAAGTCATTCAAGTTGGGATTTTCATGTACCAATAACATTGCAGAATATGAGGCACTCATCTCAGGTCTCAAAATAGCCATTCGGTGGAATATCACAGAACTGCAAGTGTTTGGAGATTCATAGTTGATTATCAAGCAAGTCCTAGATGAATATTAGACGAAGGATGACAAGCTGCTACCCTAAAAAGAACTAGTGGACAGATTGAAAGAGCATTTCCTAAATCTACAATTCACACAAATACCTAGACTTTAGAACAAAGCAGCAGACGCAATGGCAACTATTGGATCTTTGTTAGAAATCCCTCATGACGCATCACAATATGAATTCCTAGTCGAGCAGCTACATACAACAGCTTATGAGAATGCCGAGGCAGAAATGGTGTGTGTCTTGGTTGGTCCTCAGTCCCCGTGGTACCACGATATCCATGCATATCTAAAGAATGGTATCATATCTCCCCATCTCACCAATAAGCAACACCAAAACCTTATTCGTAGAGCTTCCCACTACACTCTTGTAGCCAACACCCTTTATCATCGAGGGTATCACAATATCCTCTCTAGGTGTTTAGATTTAAATGAGGCCATCCTGGCTTTACAAGAGGTCCATGCTAGAATTTGCGGTGCCCACACGAGTGGCATGGTTCTAGCTAAGCAGTTGCTTCGAGTTAGGTATTATTGGCCAACCATGGAACATGATGCTTGTGAGTTTGTTAGAAAGTGTTTACCATGTCAGCATCATGCAAATTTGATTCATGCACCAGCACAAGACTTGCAGCCCATTGCGCCACCTTGGCCATTTTCATGTTGGGGCTTTGACCTTGTCAGCTTAATCACTCCCCTTTCCTTAGATGGACACAAGTAGATAATAAATGCCATAGAGTACTTCACCAAATGGGTTGAAGTGATTCCGCTCACCCTAACTACTGACATCCAAATATCAAAGTTCATCCTTTACCACAGCATTTGTTGCTTTGGCATACCATCTACCATCTTTACAGACCATGGCACACCTTTTGAAAACCAACATGTGGATGATCTGTGTGTCAGACTCCACATCCATCATCATTTCTCTAGTCCATATTTCCCTCAAGGAAATGGCCAGGCTGAGGCAACCAACAAAACTATCTTGAAAATCCTCAAGAAGGTTGTCAATGATTCTGGTCGTGACTGGCACCTCCAAATCAATCCCACCCTTTGGGCCTACCATACTTCTTATCACACTCCCATAGGTACCACCCCATATTCCCTTGTATATGGTGCCGAAGCTGTTCTACCGATCGAGGTCGAGCTCCCATCATTGTGAGTCTCCATGAAGAACTACATCACTGATGAAGACTATCGTGTGGCCCATCTCACATAGCTAGACATGTTAGATGAAAAAATATAGCAAGCATATGATCACCTGGTTGCATACCAGAATCAACTCAAAAGGAGTTATAACAAGAAGGTTCATCCTAGACAGTTCCAGGTCAGTGACATGGTCCTCAAAGAAAATCAGAAGGTCCAAGCAAACAAAGAAAAGAAAGGCAAGTTTGAGCCTACTTGGCTGGGCCCCTATGTTGTCACAGCATGCTTCGGCTCTGGCGCCTATCAGCTATCTACACTAGAAGGTGGGCCTTTGAATGATCCCATCAACATCATACATCTGAAGAGGTTCTATGCCTGAACCAGATCCTACATATTCAGAAAATCCATTAAAATTAGAAAAAATAAAAAAATACAAAAAAATCAAAAAAAGCAAAGAAAAAGAAAAAGAAAAAGAATCATCCAATGGTGAAAACTTGGCAATTCAATTGCCTTGGACAAGTATGTTGGTGAAAACCTGGCAAATAGGCACCATACATAGTGGACCGAGTCATTATCTATCAAACTCCCATTTCCCCCATCCCACCATCTCAGTCCTTTTCTTACCATCCCCATCCCCATCCACCATCCCCCAGCATTCCTCTTTTTTCATAATCCTCAAGCCAATACGCCCTCCCATCTGTCCTCTATCTTGCACATATCTTGTATCATATCTTGTACTATCTCCTATCTAGCACCGTCCTTCCTGTATATCCTATATAGTGAGATCTTCCTATCCCCAATCCTGAGCTTCTATACATATCAGTTGTATATCTTTTCCTGTCCATTGTACATATCGTCCCACCTTGTTGTACATAACCTTGTCAGTCCTGTAGCAGTATTTGATTAGAACATCTTGTCCTACCCAGCCTTGTACTTCAACAACATCACTTGTCGACTATTCTTGATCCCAGTGATTATTTTTTGACTTCATCATTTGCCCAGCAACCAACAACACTCATTCTCTCATCAATCAGTGGGTCCTTGAGGATGTATCTTTCCTCCTGTCAGATCTAATCTTCCACCAATCACACCAGGTCCGTGTCGATGTATCCTTCCACACGTTCAGACCCATCTTCCCACCATCAATCACTCACTCACATCAAATCTCTCTCCTTGGCAAAGGCTATCTTTTTGGAGTTCTCATTTTGGTCTTGGATTTTGTCCTTTGGATCTTGTTAATCTTTTATGGCTTCTCGTTGTTCTCTACTCAAAGTCACCATGATCCTTTATATCATGGTGCGCTGCAAATGAGGATAATCTGAGGCAAGGTTTTTTGCTCTTTTTCTTTTGCCTGTGAGTCAGTCATGTGTTTGTGGTTTCTTCAACATCATTTCCCCCATGCCTCCTTTGGGTTTCATGTGTGATGCTGGGGTAACCCTGCTTTTTTTTTTAGCGTCAGTTCTATGCAACACTGGTGACAAGGCCTCGTGATCCCATTATCATTGGTAGGTCTCTAGCATTTCTATATTAAACTAGGTTGTGCTCTCCACATTTGCACTTGGAGCTTCCCCCAATCTCCTGCATTCTGCATCATATAGATTAATCTTGCATCTCTCATATAGTTGCATCCTACATTTTGCATTCCATCTCATCTTTCATTCACTCATCTCTGCTCTTGGAAGTTTGGTTTTTTATCTCCCCTTCTTCCTAGGTTCTTCCTTCTCTGTTTCCTTTCGAGAAAATTCCACAACGTTTACTCCTTGTGTTATTTTCTCAAGGGGGCACAACCCCTTATTCCTCTAAATTCTAGCCTTGGGCATCTTATTTTCTTGTCTTTGATGCCATGCCACTTGCGGCATCGCATCAAAGAGGGGCAAAATTTAGACACCTAAAAATCCTTTAGAAAATAAAGTATTTTTATTTTATGAAAAACCTCTGATGACATCATCATTTGTTAATTAATTATTTAATTTAATTAATTAATTTATTTTTATGTCATTAAATCCTTTTATCTTAATTAAAAATATTTAATTAAGGAATCCCTCCCAAAAATGTTTAAATCTTATTTAAACATTATCTCCTTATTTATTAATTATTTAATTAATAAATTGACCTAAAATCCAAAAAATAAATAATTAATTTATTTTTTCCCAAAACCTTGCCAAATTCCTAAAGACTACTAACCTCTTGTAAAATCTTCTAATCCTTCTTTAATTTCGATTAAAGGTTGTTTTACCCATTTCCTAACCCTAATCCCAACTCAAAATATTTAATTAAGATTAAATATTTAATCCTCATCTTTATTAAATTTATTTTAATAAATATTCTCAAACCTAAACCATGGAAATAAATAAATCTTTATCTATTTCCTAAAAATCCATATTTATCCTAAGGAAGTTCTAGACTCTTCTAGAAAGTCTTTATTCTTGTCCCCCTAATCCTAATCCTAATCACCCCCCTAATCTTGTCACATTCCCTAACCAAGGTTAGCCAACTCCTAAGCTTAACCCAAAGTCAACAAACTTTTAGAAACTTCTCTTACATGCATTAAATGCATTTAAAGCCTCCTTATCCCTCTTACATGCATTTATGATGCATTTAAGAAGCCCCTCACCCCTTTCTTACACCCTTTGACCTTAGGCACATTTCCCAAATTGTGCACATCCCTCCCATCTTTCAACCCAATGCCCTTGTGACACTTGTCACAAGGAGGTGGCCCTGAACTAGCACAATCCATGTGCTCCCCTTTGAATGAATCTTGGCCTCTTTTAAGGATTTTGATCCTGGCCACTCATTCCTCCTTCCCAAAAGCCTATAAATACTCCTCATTTCTAAGAGCAAAATACCCATTCACCTTTTATTTCAAGCAATGTTATAATGCTAGAATAGCTCTAAATCATTTAGCTTTCATACTAATTGTTAGTTTTAATCATTTTCAAGCATTTTTAGCTCACATCTTAGCATAGAACTAATGGATTAACTTAGTTTAATTCTTGTTTATGCATCATTCTCAAATCTATTTTGGGTTCTAAAATCTACTTAATCATACTAGTTGCATAAATCTTGAGTTCTTGAAGCCTTAGGGGCAATTTTGGGTGTCCTACCCAATATTGTACCATTTTTGGGTGTTCATGAATCTCAATCCATCTTAGCATGTATTAGAATATGCTCCAAGTCCTTAGAGAGCACACCCACATCCCCTAAGCAAGAGCAAATCAAACAGTGCTTGGGTGCTTCTATTTTAGCTCAATCTGAGGTGGCTTAGCTTAGATGTTCTTGTTTTGGATTGATTTCATGTTAGATTAGAACTTGACGTTTGACTAATTTGAGCCTTTCAAAACAGATACAGATAGCCTTGCTTATAGGGGAATTATCAAATTAATCCCCAAGGATGGGGATAAAACCCTCCTTAAGAATTGGCGACCTATCACTCTCTTGAACGTCTCTTATAAAATCCTTGCTAAAATTTTATCCCGCAGACTTGAAACCATCCTTCTGAAGTTTGTTTTCTCTACCCAAACTGGTTTTATTAAAGGTAGATACATTCTTGAAAACCTGATTACTACTTGGGAGGCATTGGATTGGGCTAAACATTCTAATCAGAATGCTTCGATGTTTTTGTTGGACTTTGAAAAGGCCTATGACAGGGTTGAGTGGAGTTTTATTACTATGATTCTTGATGGCTTTGGTTTCCCTCCCTACTTTTGCAAGACTGTTGAGATGTTTCTTAGAGACGCCTATGCCCAAGTTGACATCAATGGCTCTCTCTCAGAACCCTTTCCCTTGGGGATATCCATCAGGAAAGGCTGCCCTTTGGCCCTTGCCCTCTTTGTTATTGCTTCCAAAGCTCTGTTCTACATTCTCAGAGATGACTCTTTGTCCCCTGCGGTCAAAGGTATTACCCTCCCTGATGGTAATGATCTTATCAACTGTCAATTTGCTGATGACACTGCTATTTTTCATGAAGCTTCGAAAGATAATTTTGATGCTATGATTAATAAGCTCAATTTTTTTTGTGATATTTCTCGGGCTCATCTATCTCAGGCCAAATCCATTTGTCTTGGCTGGAATGTCCAGCGGCCTGATTGGTTTAACAAGTATGGTTACCAATGGGGAGGTCCTTCTAAAATTGTTAGGTATCTTGGTATACCTTTCTCCATGGAACCCTCGATTAAGGAAATGTGGCTTTGGGTCAAAGATAAAATTTACAACAAACTGAATAAATGGTATAACAGGTCTTTATCTCTTGCTGGTAGAATTCAAGTCTGCTAGAAAATTCTCTCTTCCTACAATATTTATTATGCCTTTGCCTAGATGTTCAATGACTACCAAGTTTCAAAAATTCAAAAAGCTATCCGGAATTACCTCTGGTCTGATGGCAAAGGTAACAAGAAGCTCCATTCGGTTAAATGGGAATGGTGTCATGTTGACAAGCTCCTTGGGGGATTAGGGCTAAGGGACCTTAAACTTACTGGCCTTGCTCTGGCCTCCAAATGGATCTTTCATGCTCTTGATGGAGATGATCTGTGGAAAGTGCTGATTAGAAACAATATTGAAAGAGGCTACCCCAAGAATGCCAAATTCTGGAAAAACCTTCCTTTGTGTGATCTGATTTGTGGTGACTTTCCTATTGTGGTCCAAGGTTATGTTGTCTTCAAATCTATCTGGAAGGCTTGGAACCATGTTAGGCAGTACATTAAGGATAAAAGATTCTATGATGACAATCATCTCCATGGTGAAAGATCCATTTGGTGGAATCTGCAGCTAGGTGGTAAACCTTTAGCCCTCTCCCAAGGATGCTCTGCCAAGCAATGGGCCACCTGCGGGATCAAGAAATTTATGGATATCTTTGAAAATGATAGACTCATCTTGTGGGATGAGCTGAAGAGTAAATATAACATTCCTCCCTCTCAAAAGAAGACTTATAATATGATTCTCAGAGCCAGTAAGGACATTCCCACCCGCTGCCACGTTGACTCTAGCAGCTACTTGAACATTAGGTGGCCAGATGGTACCATTATCACCAAACTGAAAGCCAAGAATATCTATTCTGTTATTGATCATAATGAATCCATTATCAACCATGTTAACAAGAATTGGTATACTAATCTGGATGTCTCCTCCTGGAAGAAATTATTTGATAAACTTTGGAAAAGCTCTATTGATCCTAAAATTAAGTGTTTTAAATGGCTCTTAATTCTGGATAAACTTCCTATTAGGAAGAATTTTTATGATATCACTTACTGCAACATTTGTAGGACCTCGGAAATGGGGAGGCATATTTTCTTTGACTGCAGCTTTGCTAAAGAGGTTTGGCTTATGTTTGGTATCTCTATCCCTACTAAGTTTAATATTTTTGAAATTATTACTGGTTTTATTAATGATGCTAAAAAGGACATTAATCTATTTTGGAATATTCTTTCCTCTAACATTTTATGGAAAATTTGGAAATGCAAGAATGAGGAAAGGTTTCAAAATATTCCCAGGGTTCTTACTGAGTCTTTTTGAAGTCTCACTCATTTTAAAATTTTCTCGCAGGTTCACATTACCATGAAAGTTGATAAAGATAAATTCAAAAGACTTCTCAGAACTGGATATGCTACGTTCTTCGCCACTGAGCTGAAGGATGGGTACTTTTGGAGGTGTCATATGGACAATCTTAAAATCTTTAATCAAACTGTCAAGCAGCTCAACAAGGAGCTCAGGAGGGGCAACCGGGATACTATGGGGAATATGATCCTCATGCTCAATCAAATTCAGGATCAGAAAAGCATTGTGTGGATGGAAGGCACTATGGGGTGGATTGCTTGGGTGAACTCTCATGATGACTTGCTGCATTAGACCTTGGCCTCCTTGATTCCTTTTTTTGTTTTTTTGTAGTCAGATTATAACTTCTTGTGGTTTCTCTGGTGCTCAGGCTTGGCCTCATGTGAATATCTTTTGATACTCTACGGTCTCTTTTTATTTCATGAACTCCTTATACTTAATATAAAAAAAAAGAACTTTATTAAAAAATATGTACTGATACCATGGCTGGCTTGATATTTTTTTTTGATTTCTTATTTTATGAAATATTTTTTTATATAGCTTTGAGTTAAAATTTTAAAAAATATTTCATTTATAGTTGTATGCATTTTTTAAATTAAAGATAAAGATATTAAATTATGTTTAAGGTCTATTTTATTATTTTTATTTTTAAGATTAAATTACCTTGTGGAATTTATACTTTTAATGTCAAAATTTATTATATTTTGGGCCTTTGTCGAGAATTGTTCTTTTAATTTTAAAATTTATTGGCCTTAGGTATGTATTGAGAGTTGTACTTTTAATTTTAAAATTTATCGGCTTTAGGTTTGTATTCAGTGTTGTACTTTTAATTTCAAAATTTATTGACTTTTAGGTCGGCTTCAACTTTATACTATTAATTCCAAAATTTATTGATTTTTAGGTCGGCTTCAACTTTCTAATATTAATTTTAAAATTTATTGGTTTTTTCATTATCATATAAGTACACACCCCTTGCAGACATCTTTTTTTACCTACTATTGCAAAAAAACGTCTCCACTTATTTTTTTCAATTGTAGTTTGTGATGCTTAAGGCTCAAATGTGATTGCCTTCTGGTGGTTGTTCGAGTTTGTGGATTCTGAAATATCGAGGTATCAATAGTCTCATCTGCTGCAAGAAGGTTTGCAACATCAATAATTATTAGTTTTGAGTTATTTCATTTACTTCAAAATTATTTTTCTGTATTCAATTTTTTTGAAGAATTATTTGTGTACATTTTTCTCCTTCAACTATAGTTTGTAATACTCAAGGTTGGTCAGTTTTTAATGCTTGTTCCAGTTAGTAGTTTTGTTATAGGAAAATAATATCTTATAACATTTTTCTATCACAGATAAACAATATCAATCACTCTTCTAGGGTATCAAAAGTTTCATATCTTAGAAGAAGGTTTGTAACACCAAGAATTATAAGATTTGAGTTATTTTATTTATTTATAATGTATTCTATTATATTAATGTTTAAAATGTATATTATATTTAGATTGTTGTTTTATTCATGACTATTGCTTCTAAGGTTTGATTGTACTAGTTTTTACATCAATGTTTTAGATCATAGGATGCAATCCAATGATGCTATTTCATTTTCTTAAAAGTCTCAAATATTAATGAGGGTTTAGTGCTTGCTATAGTTAGTAGCTCTACTTTATATAAACAAGCTATGTTATTACCTATTTTGGCCATAGAAAATAAACAATATCAACCAATATCAAAAGTTCATCTCTTAGGAGGTTTGAACACAAAAAATTCCTAGGTTATTATTATGTGAAGAGTTATTTTATTTTATTTAGGTTTTAATTTAATTTTATTTGTTAGTTTTTGCATAACACTGTGTGATCCATTGTCAAAATGAAATAATAACTATTTTGCCCATCACAAATAAACAATATCAACCACTATGAGTGAAAGGGTATCAAAAGTTTCATCTCTTAGAAGAAGGTTTGCAACACCAAGAATTATTAGGTTTGATTTATCTTTTATTTAAGAATTATTCTATCATATTCAGATTGCTTATTGTTATTTGAAGAGTTATTTTATTTTATTTAGGTTTTAATTTTTTTTTCAGGAACAAATTTCTATTTTCTTTAATTTTTATGTAAATAGTTAATTTATGGCTATTTTGTTTATGACTATTGTTTCTAGACTCTATAACATGTTAGTTTTTGCATCAACTTTTTGGAACATATTCTATGATCCATCATCAAAATGAAATAAGACTATTTTATTTGCTTAAGAGTTATTATTTTTACTTAAATTTATTCTAATTAGGGTTAATTTTATGTACATTTAATTTGAAGTTATTTTATATATGTAGATTGCTTCCCAATTCTATTGTATAATAGTTTTTGTATCAACATTTAGGATCACACTTTCTGATCTAAGATTAAAAATAAATAATGCTATTTTAGTTTTAATTTTTATGTGAATTATTAATTTAAAGTTATTTTATTCATGACAATTACTTTCCCATTCTATTGTGAATTTTTGTATCAATATTTCAGATCAGATCCTGTGATCCATCATCATAATAGAATATCATTTTATTTGTTTAAATTATATTTACTGAATAATTATTTTCTAATTTTACTATTGATTTTGCAAATAGCTACAGGTATGGATCTCAACAAGGAGGGAGATAGTGAGGATCCTCATCCTGTGGTGGAGAGTTCAGAGTCTAAACCATCTGAGAAGAAAAGGAAGAGAAATAAAGAAGCTGGGCAACAAGATGAAGTGCGAACACCAGTAGTCATCATTAGCAGTGATGAAGAAGACAGCAGATCAAAGAAGAGCAATATTGGAGAATCCACAGGAATAGGATTGAGTCTTGATCTGAACATTTCACCACCACAAGGAAGTCCAAGTGAAGTAAAAATGAATGTGTGTCCTGATCTTAACTGTTTACCACCAAGTCCAGTACAAGAAAGTCCACCACCACAAGAAAGTCGAAGTGAAGTAAAAAGGAATGTGTGTCCTGATCTTAACCGTTCACCACCAAGTGCAGTGCAAGAGAATGAGGCGGCGGCGGCGGCGGCAGCAGCAGAAGAAAATGAAGGCATTGATTTGAACAAGCCTTCACTTGATTTGAACATGCCTCCATCATCACCATAGTAGAGATTAGGTTTCTCAGATCTGCAACTTTTAATTGGAAAAATCTTTAATTCGGTACTGATTAGATAGTTAGGTTTGTTGTTTTCAGTCAAGAAATAAGAAATGCATTTATGCATTTCATTTGATACTTCTGTTTTCTATTTTTCAATTGAAACTGTTTCTTGCCATGGTTATTACATTCAAGATATCGGATTTATGGGTTTAAGTCTCTGCGAGACATTAAGTGAAGCAAGCTATTTAACTCTGCTACAAGTCTCCATATTGCTTTTGTAGAGAGAGAAATAAGTTATAATATGGAGGTTTGATGTTTTGATAATGTATGTTAGTTCTTGATAGTGATAATAGATGCTTGATACTTGATAATGAGTGTTAATTCTTGACGGTGATAATGATTGTTTGATGTTTGATAATGGGTGCTAATTCTTGATAGTGATAATGGATGACTGATACTTGACAATAGTGTAGTTATAATATGAAGGCTTGATGCTGGATAATGCATGTCTGCTCTTGATAGTGGTAATGGATATTTGATGCTTCATAATAGGTGCTAGCTCTTGATTGTGACAATAGATGTTTGCCAATAATACAGTTATAATATAAAGGTTTGATGCTTGATAATGGATGCTAGCTCTTGATAGTGATAATTGATGCTTGATACTTGACAATAGTGTAGTTACTTCAAATATGAATTTCTCTCAGATTTTGTAGTATAACTTTGATATCATCATGATAATATGAAGGCTTAATGCTTGATAGTGGATGCTATCTCTTGATAGCCATAATGGTTACTTGATACTCAACAATAATGGAGTTACTCCAAAGTGCCACATGTGCTTTTGATTCTAATGTTATCTTGGAAGAAATACATGAGTGAAGATCTTATTTATTAGTACTTGCGGGTAGGCTAAGTACTATTGTATTCGTGTTTGAGTTTTTGAGTTTTTGATGTTAACTAGTGATTAAATGAACTGTTGTACACCAATGAAAATAAATTTTTTTAATATTTCATTATAAGTTTTTTCATTTGTAAAATATAAAGGCAAATTATTTAACTTTATAATATCTAGAAATTAATTTTTGATAATCTCCATTTGAACTCTTATTACATGAGTGAACCAATTAAAATTTACCACATTTGTTTCATTGACTATTCTACATAATTACATTTTATAAGAAAAATATTTTATTTTAAAAAATGAAATATAAATAAAGGAACTTTTATCTTATACTTTATAAAATAATACTTATTTAATATGGATAAATTTTTTTTATTACTTTTCTCACTTTTTATAGAATATATTGAAGGAAACTTCCTTTCTCTTTGAAACAAAAAATTACATTTTATTTATTTGAAATACAATTGGTTGAATTGGTTTGGTGTATAGGACCTTTTAGAAGGCTTCTTTTGTATTTACATTTTTTTCAACAAGAATTTTACAATTATATATTGTATTAATATTATACTTTGAATAATTTTTCAATTTATTAAATTTACATTTTTAAATATTTATAAATTAAATTAAAAAATTAACCAAACTTTAACATAATTAAAAATTAGAATTAAAAATAAAATTTAATTGTTAAATAATAATTATTATATTTTACACAACTATCTTTTGCACTGAAACTAAATAATTTATTTAATAATATTAAACTAGAAATAAAAAAGTTAAAAGTTTAAATGGTGGCACATGGCCCAACTACATTTGTTTTCAGGAGCTCTAAGAAAATTAAAAATAAAGGAACTATAGGTAAAGTTGAAAATTTTCCATATACTTTACTAAAAGTGTAAATAGAAATATAAAGAACTATAAATATATTTTTATAAATAAATATAAAATTATCTATTTTTAAATTTCATATATATATATATATATATATATATATATATATATATATATATTATAGTTAAAAAGAACACATAATATTTTTAACATTATAATTAGATTTCTATTCTTAAAATTTCAACTATCATTAATGCTATCAATATGATTCTACATTACAATTTTAAAGTTATTACTTCTACTATAACTTTAAAAAATATAATAATTAAAAAAACTTAGCCACTACGTGGCACTTGTTTGTCTCACATCACATTTGATGGCAGCTCTTAATAAAAATTAAGTGAAGGTGAGATCTATAATGCACATAGATTGATTTGTTTAATTTGAGAGGGAAATGTTAGCTAATTAAATAATTTTAAAAATATCTAATCATAGAGAACCAAAATATGAATTAATTAAATAATAAAATTATACAATTCATATTGGAGAGAGTGAAAGTAAATAATAAAAAATATTTAATTAATTAATAACACAAGAAAAAGATAATGAATTTAGTTTAATATTAATTTTTTAATTAATAGAAGAAATGTTATCTTAACTAAATAATTAAAATTATTTAGTTATTAAAGAAAAATTAGATTAATTAAATGATTAAAAATTATTTAATCAAATAAAAGCTAGAAGAATAATGCTAGGGATGACATGATAAAAATGCACAGACAATCCTTTATAACATTGTTTCAAAGAAAAATGCTCAAACAATAAGATACAAAAAATGATAGAAGGATGAATGAATTGCCCCTCAAGAGATTGGCCAAAATGTAATTTTGGGTCAAACTCTTAAAAAGAGATGTGAAATAAATGTGTGTCCAAAAGATGTGTAAGTGCAACTAGATCCATAACTATATGCAAGTTAGCCTAGTGATCAAATGTAAGGTAAATCATATAAATGGGTAATGAAATGGATAGGGGAAAATACAAGATGATAGTATAAAATGAGATAAATTGGAAGGCTATGAAAGGATATGTAGGATAGATAAAATATAAGATGGAGGGATATGCCTTTTGTGACTTGTCATGCTTTGTATCATCATCGAGCAATTTGAATCAAACAACACACAAGAAAATAATGATCAAGATCAAAGACAAATAAAAAATAAAATGATAAATCAATGAATTCCATGAATTCCATGATAAAAAATAAAATGATAAAATAGATCACGAATTCCATGAGCTTCCTCAAAATAGGAAAAGAAAGATCAAAAGATAAAAACTCAGAGACTAAAGACTAAAATTAAAAATCAAGGATCAAAGATTAAGATAAAAAAATTAAAGCTCCAAGCATCGAGATAAAATAATAAATGCAAAAGATAAATCAGAAAGTGAAAAGATGTAAGTGACAAACCAACCAACCAACCAACACATCCCTTTCCAAAAGGATGTGCTTAGTGTAGATAGTGCATAATATATGAAAGATATATTTGTTAAGGTGAAGATAGCTAGATAAGGCCAAATATAAAATGGATACGCCCCAAGTCAAGGCCAAGATAGATCAATAGATAATGAAAAACATGAATAGATTCTGCAAGATAGAAATAAGCTTAGATCAACATTAGCCTTGCACTCAATTTTTTTTTGTGAAATCTCAACTGTTCTTATCTTGTGATAGACATAGTTTTGATCTTTGTTGGGTTTCAAGTTTAAGTTTGTAATATTATTTTTCTCAAGATAATAATGTAGGTACACTCTTGTGACTTGGTCTAGATGATGCCCCCCTATTAGGCATGAGGTGTTGTGGGATAGGATGGATGCATCAAGGATCTTTGTGATATGATCATTTCTTTATGCAAACCTTAGGCTTATGAGTTTTGATCTTCTTCTTGGAGATATGATGATGGTACTTTTGGTATACTTGGGAATGATAACTTAATATGAAAGCTAAGAGATAAACCAAAATTAAATATGGGATGGAGATTCTTAGGTAGGATGAAACATATAAAATGGAGGACATAGATAGGATAAACAAGATCATAGATATGAAGGTGGAATGAGATATACTTGATGAAAAGTTTGGCTTAAGGGTGAATGAGACTTTTGGTGAATAAGTCTGGATACCATTTTAGGTTGTGCTTTCATATTCATAGCTTGGGTAGACATGGTTGACTCTTGTGGAGGTTTATGATCATGAAGGAAATGAGAAGGTATATTAAATAATATAGAGATAGAGATGGAAGGAATTTTTTAACTCGACTCACTATAGGATCATGATTTGGAGGGAATTCGGTCTTGAGATGACATGGAAGGAGTACCTAGGTCTTGTGATGTGGGAGGTATATGATGGTAAAAATGGAACATATCTTGATCTTTAAATTCAATGGATGCATTCAATATGATAGTTCGATCTTGATTTAAACATCTTAGCTTTACATGTTGTTAACTCATAAGGGATATTTTGACTTCGATTTGGGACGAGATCTGTGGACTATGGAAGGTAAAAATCCTTTGAAATAAGCTATAGTATGATTATCAAACATTATACAATAATCAACATTCTTAGCTGAGCTATTGATGCAGCAGTGGTTAGTGGAAGCCTTCAAACAATGGTAAATGGCAAGGTTTCAATCCCTCAACACCCAAGGTGAAGGGGTCAAGTGCTAAATACCTATCATAGGTATGAAAAAAGGACTTGGAGAAGGTTATCACAACCTTACAATGCAATACAACCTAATCACTAGGCTTGCCAAAGTCCTAAGCACCAAAAACCAAGAGTTCACTAAGAGGTCTCCTTAGGGAAAAAAGTGCTCAAACCCCATCAAAAGGATACTAAGACCAAGGGTGGATTATAAACATTACTCTAGCCTATTTAGGTCTTATTTTGATAGTTCCAATGGTTCTTCCACCATTGAGCAACTCATAAGGTTATGCTACTGCACAAACCTAGGATTTGGCTTGTAGCCTTTTCAAACTAGTATTTTGAACCTAGTTCAAAATCCTTCCAAACAAAGTGTAGATCAGGTTGAGGATCCTAATACCATTTTGGGGTTTACAAAATATACTTGAACACAAAGGAGTGGAAATGAGCGGAAAGCTCTGCTGTCACAGCATTAGATTGGGCTAATAGGCCTAAATAGGGCTCCAAGTGCACTACAAGTGCTCTTTCTCCTATGGAAAAACATAAATCAATCATGGAGGAATGTGTAGACATGTAAAAAAAATTATAATCCAAGTTTTCAGGCTTTGGTGAATCCCCAATCGCAATCTAGGATGACTGTCCTAGTTAATTGACTGGTGCACACATTGAGATGTACACCTAGGGTATGGTGGCAAACTCAATCCCCTGCTTTTGATCACTCCTAACTTGAAAAAGATGAAAATGAATTGAAATAAATTGTATTCCACCAAGGGGCATCAATTTCCCATGGTGGAATGTGCCTAAACAATTAGGCCCTATTAGGTACCCTGGTTTTAAGCCTCAAATCTAGGCACCTATGCTAAAAATCAGATAAATTTTGATCTAAAGGAGATTAACACATGAGACCAATTGAAAATGAGAGAGAATTCAAGTCTTCAACTCTTGGGATCATTTTCACATGCCCTTGCATCCGTACATGTCCGTACAGGGTTCTGAAACATGAAAAATTGTAGAGAAATGATGGTTATTTTATTGATAAATGCCAAAATTACATTGTATATCCTATCACCCACCTGTAAGGGCTTATATAGGATACTAAAAATGGTTACATAAGTGGTTTGAACCATCTAGCCATTTGGGAGAGGTAATTACAAGTTTTGACAACTATTAGAAAGTTGCTCGAAAGTTACTTGACAACTTTTAGAGCAACTTTTGCCTATTTTGCTATCTTGCAAATCTAAAGACCAAAATTGGTCTTAACCTTATTTTGATGATCCCTAATGGATCCAAACATAGAAAACACAAGATTACCTATGACTAGGGTGTTGGATCATTAATGGTCACTAGTTAGACCAAGGGCTCATAAAATGCCAAACTTGGAACTATGGCCTTACAAAGAGATCCAATACTTAACCCCTATTCTAAGCATGAGTAGAGGCCCCTAAGGACCTTAGTGTGACATCCTAGGTTCCATAGGAGTGCTTTTTGAATGTAGAGTAGGTGCTCCTGCACCATACTCCCCTTGATTTTTAAAACTCAAGTCCCTACTTGAGGATAACTACTCCACCGAGGTCCCATGTTGCTTGACTTGATCTTCGGTCAACCATGTAGCATCAATATTGGGAAGGCCCTTCCATTTAACTAAGTACTACATGTAATTCTTAGATCTGGTATGTTTTAATATCTTGGAGTCCAAAATTGCTTCAATCTCCATTGGTTTTCTTTGAGGAAGATTGGTAACATAGTCTTCATCCTCAATGCTTGTGTCCTTACCCTACTCATGTAATGAACCTGCTATAGCTTTGTATGGTGTGAGGTTTGCAATGTTGAAGATTGGAGAGATCTGCAAAGTTGGAGGAAGGGATATCTCATAGGCATTCTCACCTAGTTTGTTAAGTATGCTACAGGGGCCTACTTTCTTCATTTGAATTTTGGAGTATCTACCCTTAGGTAGTCTCTCCTTTCTTAGGAAAGCCCAAACCCTATCTCCTACTTGGAAATGGACCTCTCTCCTTCTCTTGTCAGCATTTTATTTGTACTTCAAACTAGACTTTTGCAAAGTTTCTTTTACTTGTTGCTATACCTTTGTGATGAGCTCTGCTAGTTCTTGGCCTTGAGCACTGATTCTAAAATCAGAGGGGAGTTCCATTAGATCCAATGGTCCCTTGGGGTGTAATCCATACACTGCTTGGAAATGAGTTGTATCGATTGACCTGTTTATAGAGTCATTGAAGGCAAAATTTGCTTGGGGCAGTATGGTATCCCAACTTTGTGAGTATTGTTTGGTTAGACATCTTAAAAGATTTCCTAGGGACTTGTTTACTACCTCAGTCTACCCATCTATTTGAGGGTGATAGGTAGAGCTATAGGTGAGGTTTGTACCCAACTTCTTGAAGAGTGTCCTCCAAAAGTGCCCTTGGAACTTTACATCCCTATCTGATACAATTGTCTGAGGTAAGCCATGAATTCTAACTACTTCTTTGAAGAAGAGATTGGCTATATGAGATGCATCATTTTTGCTCTTGCATGGCACAAAATGGGCCATTTTGCTGAACCTATCCACTATGACAAACACACTATCAAATCCACCCTTGGTCTTAGTATCCATTTCATGGGGTTTGAGCATTTTTTTCCCTAAGGAGACCTCTTAGTGAACTCTTGGTTTTTGGTGCTTAGGACTTTGGCAAGCCTAGTGATTAGGTTGTATTTCATTGTAAGGTTGTGATAACCTTCTCCAAGTCCTTTTGTCATACCTGTGATAGGTATTTAGCACTTGACCCCTTCACCTTGGGTGTTGAAGGATTGAAACCTTGCCATTTACCACTGTTTGAAGGCTTCTGCTAACCACTGCTGCATGAAGTGGTATCAGAGCTATGTCTAATCTTGAGAATGAGGAGATCCTTGAAAGGGTTACAAATAGTGAGTTAGCAAAGATGGTGAGAGAGAAAAAGGCTGCAAATAAGGCCTTAACTAAGAGGCTTCAAGAGCTTGAGAAGAAGCTTGATGACAAGGACAAGGATGGGTCTAAAAATGAAGAAGGGAGTGAAGAAGAGGAGGATAATCCTAATCAGCATATCCCTACAAACCAAAGACCTTTCAAAGATGCCTTGAAGTCCATGGGAAGAAGAACCATGGAGGAGAAGATAGATTTGCCAGTTTTCAATGGCAAGATGAATGTTGATCTAGCCTTGGATTGGATAGAGGCATTGACAACATTCTTTGAATGTGAAGATATCCCTAAAAAATAGAGGGTAAAGGTAGCAAGATCCAAGTTGAAGGGAACAACCCTAACTTGGTGGAACTTCATCCAAATAGAGAGGGTGAAGAATGGGAAGAATATGATCAATTCATGGAATAGAATGATAACATTGATCAAAGAGACATATGTACCTGAGGACTATGGGGTACAAATCCATAGGAGGAAGCAAAGTCTAAAACAAAAAGACATGGATGTTGGTTCATACATTGAGGAGTTCTTAAAATTGTGCATGAAAACCAATATGGATGAAGATGAAGAAGAGAAGATAGTAAGGTACATGAATGGCTTGAAAGTATCCATTCAAGAAGAGTTGAGTCTACATTTCCCTACCATAGTCAATAGGTGCTATCAAATGGCACTTAAGGTAGAGGGAAAATGGAAGAGAAAGTAGGATTTTGGCAAAGGGAAGAGCAATGATAGTGGGAAGAGTTTTAGAGGCAAAAACAACTCTTGGAACAAGGGACAAAGTAGTGGCAGTAGAAGCAAGGCCCCTGACCAAGGAGACAAGGAAAATAGTGACTCTAACTCAAGAGGAAACTATAGAGGAAGGACAAATTTAGGAGGAGGTAATGGACCATTGAAGTGCTTCTATTGCAACCAAATGGGACACCATACAGGATGATGCCCTGAGAAGAGAAACAACAATAACCAAGGTGGGAGGAGAGCACAACTTGTCCAAGAAGATAAGCAAGAAGACAATGCTAATGCTAGAGACTTGGAACCAGAAGAAGGAGTGTGTCTAATGATGATGCAGGTCCTCCTTCAAGTACCAAAAACCCAAGAGCCTCCACAAAGAAAGAATCTCTTCAGGAAAAAGATCAAGTGTCATGGAAAGGTATGCAATCTTCTTATTGATTCTGGTTCAACTGAAAATCTTGTGTCTTGTGAAATGGTTCAGAAATTAAAATTGCCTAAGAAACCACACCCTTTCCCCTATCATGTTTCATGGTTAACCAAAGGCCAAAAAACTCTACTAACATAACAAGCATGGATAGAGTTTTCAATTGCAGATTTTAAAGACAAGGTTCTTTGTGATGTAGTTGAGATGGATGCCTCACATATTCTTCTAGTTAGGCCTTGGCAATTTGATGTTGATGCCACTCACCATTGTAGGAAAAACACCTACTCCATCACCAAAGATGGGAAGACCTTCACTATGAAGCCCCTACCAGATAGTAAAACTGAAAAAGAACCCACTGTGATTATCATGGGAGAAAAGGAGATGTTAAAAACCTTGAAAGAATATGATATTGAACCATTTGTTTTAATCTCAAAGCCCAAAGACAACATCAGGTCTGATAAAAAAGAGCCCATACCAAATGAAGTAAAAAATCTACTGCAAAAGTATAAGGATGTCACTGTTAGTGACCTGCCCTCTAGCCTCCCTCCCATTAGGGACATTAGTCATCAAATAGACCTCATACTAGGCTCATCCCTACCTAATAAGGCACCATACAAAATGACACCATTGTAGCATGCAGAGATTGCAAAATAGGTCACTGAATTGTTGGAAAGAGGACTCATCCAAAAGAGTCTCAGTCCTTGTGCTGTACCCTCAGTTTTGGCCCCTAAAAAGGATGGAAAATGGAGGTTATGCACTGATAGAAGGGCCCTAAAAAAAATCACAATAAGGTACAAATTTCCCATGCCAAGGATTGAAGACCTACTGGATCAACTAGGAGGTGCTTGGTACTTCACCAAGATAGACTTAAAGTCTGGTTACCATCAAATCAAAATCAAGCCCAGAGATGAATGGAAAATAACATTCAAGACTACTGAAGGTTTGTTTGAATGGTTAGTAATGCCCTTTGGTTTAAGCAATGCCCCTAGCACTTTTATGAGGCTTATGAATGAGATATTCATAGATTTTATTGGAAAATTTGTTGTTGTTTACCTTGATGACATACTAATATTTAGTCATAGCAAGGAAGACCATCTTGATCATGTGGAATAGGTACTAAGAAGACTCCATCTTGGTAATCAACTTGGAAAAATGCATGTTTATGAGAAAGGAACTTGCATTCCTAGGTTTTGTGATCTCACAAGGTACTCTCAAGATGGATCCTAAGAAGGTAGATGCAATCATTAATTGGCCTCCACAAAAGAATCAAGGTGATGTAAGAAGCTTCCATGAGCTTGCAACATTTTATAGGAAGTTCATCAAAAATTTCAGTCATGTGTGCACCAATGCTTGAAACAATCAAAGGTGGAAAGAAGACTAAGTTTGCATGGACAAAGGAAGCCAATGATGCATTCCAATACTTGAAGACCCTTGGGATCATTGTCACATGCCCTTGCATTCGTACCTATCCGTACAGGGTTCTGAAACATGAAAAATTGCAGAAAAATGATGGTTATTTTATTGATAAATGCCAAAATTACATTGTATATCCTATCACCCACCTATAAGGGCTTATATATGATACTCCCAATGGTGTGGTTTGAACCATCTAGCCATTTGGGAGAGGTAATTACAAGTTTTGACAACTATTAGAAAGTTGCTCGAAAGTTGCTTGACAACTTTTAGAGCAACTTTTGCCTATTTTTCTATCTTGCAAATCTAAAGACCAAAATTGGTCTTAACCTTATTTTGATGATCCCTAATGGATCAAAACATAGAAAACACAAGATTACCTATGACTAGGGTGTTGTATCATTAATGACCACTAGTTAGACCAAGGGCTCATAAAATGCCAAACTTGGAACTATGGCCTTACAAAGAGATCCAATACTTAACCCCTGTTCTAAGCATGAGTAGAGGCCTCTAAGGACATTAGTGTGACATCCTAGGCTCCATAGGAGTGCTTGTTGAATGTAGAGTAGGTGCTCCTACACCAGCTACCTTTGTTAGAGGAATATTATTTTTTATATTTAGGAAGAGGATGTTTGATTGTCTTAAGATCAAAATTTATTGTAAAAGCATCTTCAATAGTAACTTAACCAATATGTATGAGATCTTAGACCAAATGTTTCAATTTAATGCAACTTAAAGTTTTATGTTCTTTAATTTTATGATAACAAAAAAAAGTCAATTTCTTTGTACTACAACTTTTTTACTACAAGTTCACTGTTTCTTGCTTTAGGTAATGTGATCATTTAGATTGAACACATTTTTGAAAAATAGTCTCCTAAGATTCTTCAAGGGGATTGAATTGTATTCTAGGGTTATTTTTCCTCATTGAAGTGATACCTTTTCAAAAAAGTTCAATACCTTGAGTGGTTGTTGTATACACCTAAAAATGGTCACCTAGACTATTAGCCCCCATTTGCTAAATCATCAATTGCTTATTCTTGATCAAATCCTAGTTCTATCATTTATTTGATTATTTTCTATGGGCTAACCATCTTATCCTAAGTCTTTATTTATTTAAAAGGAATATTTCCTCCCCTTTTAATAAATAAAAAGCCCCCACTTTTCCTCTTATCCTAAGTTGCACAAATAAAGCATTATTCTTATTTTATAAAAAGGGAAAAAACACTTTTTGTCTCATATGGACACAAAAGTCAACTCTTATTTTCCCATTGGAGGATATTTGTGCACATGGATTGCTCCTCTTTTAAGCTCCACCATTGATTAAATCTTTTGCCTCTTAATCTCCATGGTCCATTTCTCCTCATTTCCTATAAAAGAAGAGCTCTCTTCTTCATTCTACATCCCCAACTTTTTATGCTAACTTTATGCTGCAGGTTTTCTAGGTACATTTGGAGCTTTTGAAGATTTGGAGCATTCTTGCATTATACATCTCATTCTTGCATTCTTAGCTTAGCTTCATATTTATGCTTTCTTAGATTAGCTTCATTTCTATGCTCTAGATTAGCTCACATAGATTAATTAACTTGGGTTGTAACACTTGCATATTTCTTTTCATAGCTTAGCTTGCATTTCCATTTCTAGCATAGCATTGCATTGCATTTTCATTCTTGATTCTTGAGGATATTGGCATTCTTGCCCTTGTCTTCATTGAATCTCCCATTGCATGGTTTACTAGCAAGGTTATAGGCTAAATAGCTCTAGCTGAGAGCATTCTTAAAAACCCTTGCACTCCATGCCTAGGGAGCTATGGATCAATTTGTGAGGGCTCATTCTTGAGTTTCCTTGCATGTAATGATCCATAGAAGTGTGACACAATTATAGCACACAGTTGTTAATATGTTGGATGAGTTTTGAATAACTTTTGATTCCACAACATCATCAGTGAGAACATTCTTATTTTTATCCCAAAGATGAGGTTTATCATTAAATGTTGAGGGTTTGTCCTTGTCCTTATAAATCTTCACAAGGCCCTTAGCAATAAGAAAATTTTCAATAGTAATCCCTTTCTCTATAATCTCATCAAATGTATTGGAACATTGAACTTAAAAATTGAAAATCATTTCTTAATTTAAATTTTTAATAAATATGTCAACAAGTTTTTTTCAAGAAGGCGATAAGGACCATTTCTTGCTAGATTTCTCTATTATTTTAAGAAGTAAGTGATTGCCTCTCTATTTTTTGTTTTTTTTTGTATTGTATAGGTCTTTTATCAAAACTTAATTCTCAATGTTGTATGGAAATTTTTATTTTTTTTCTATCAGCTTAGAAAGGACTTAATCCCATAAGGTAAATTTGAAAACCACTCAATAGCTTGACCCCCAAGCTTATTAGAAAAAGGCACATAAGATAAGTGTCATTGCAAACTATCTCCATGTAAGCTATATGAAACACTCTTACATGCTCACAAGGGTCACCTTTTCTTTTATACTTGTCAAATTTAGAAACTTCATAGTGTTGGGGAGAATGTATTACATGTATAAATCTATCAAAAGGATAAGGGAACAAGGATAAGGGAACATGTCCTAAAGTTTATAAATATTCTTAGTGTCTCCCAATTTCCATATGAATTATTTTTCAAATTAATCCTTGTATTTGGGATGAAAAGTCAACCATGGGTATTAGTTGAAATGAATAGGGGTTGTTGGGATTGTTTGAATTTGTTATAGTTTTCCTTGGTTTTTTTCTCTTGGTAGGGTTTTTGGAAATAAATGTAGGAGTACAACCTTTATCCCAAAACCATAAACCTTTGGGTATGGTTCTTTTGTTTCCTTTTCATAATTCATGTTCTATTCTTCATGGTAATTTTTGTTGTGACTTGAGCCTTACCCAATGTTTATCTAACTAACCCTTTGAACCTTGTTATCTTGGTTCACCCGATTACCGCTGGTTTCATCACAAAGTTTCTAAGTCTTCAAGCTCTATTACAGGTGTATGCTTTAACCTTATGATGCATTGGATACTTGTTATTCCTAGTTCATAATACTTTAAGTTATAATTTATTTCATTTAGCCCTCTGTGTTTACCAACCCCTTGTATTGAGTTACCTTTTTTCTTGGTAGGCATGCCCTCATCCTCACATTCCTTATCATCCTTGCACCTTTTCTCATATGTGTGGTTAGGATTGATTACATAGTTGTACATATTTATCAAGGATAAAAGTCACAAGATGTGCAAACCTGAGCATGTTTTTATCTTGACATGCTCTTCTTATAGGTTAGAGATGATCAATGTTGGCGATGTATTGTGCAGTTGCATAGTTTCAAGATTACCCTCAAATTAGTAATGTGTGAAAGAGTTTATATTGAATTTTCAAATCTTGTTAATTCTGGGGCCCTTTGGGACTTGTGGACAATCCAAATGCTATTACAAAAATGTGTCTCAACCTTGCATTTACATACGGTTACTATTTTTTGTAATTTTTTGTTTGAGCATGAATTTTTCCTATTCTTTTCTTAAAGTTTTAGATGGGATAGATAAGCATTCCAATAATTTTTTTCCATGAGATCATCTCCAAATTTGAAGATATTAAAGTTTCCTTTTTTGGAAATTGGGCAAAAATAATTCAATCTCAATTTTGGGGGCTTTAGAGGCTTTGAAATAGACCAAAAATGTGGATTAATGGTTTAGTTTAAAAGGTGATAGGGTACCTCAAAAAATTTCTATATTTTCAAATGGTTTGTGAATCAGGCACTAGTTCAAAAGTCATGGCCTTTAAAAGTTGGGTCTCCTGTAAAAGTAAATATAAAAAATATGTTGAGCTCGTAAATGAGTTGTAAAATGGAGTTACATGTGTTAGTGTGTGTATTAACACATCATCAAGAATCTTTGGTAAAAAATAATATGGACATTACTCTATAAGTAATTTTTAGCCCATGTTTTTAAAAATATTGTTTGGTAGTTTCTTATATTCTTATATATTACATGCGTGAGATGGAGTGTTTATGTAAGAGTCTTATAGCTATTCGGTTACTTCTGGATCTTTGGTTGGTGATACTTCTAAGAGAAGCTTTCTCTACAATTATATTGCAATTTGTTTTTTTAATTTTTGAATAATATATTAGTCGGTTTTTGGAGAGAGGTTTTTCTCCTAAAAGGTTTTCCCCCATGTAAATGACTATGTTGTTGTATGCATGTTATTTTTGTTAAGTTTCTATAATTGTTAAATAAATATTTGAGAAATTTTTTATATTGCCCTCTCCTGAAGGTTAGTATAGCAAGTTGTATCACTAATTAACTTCCTTACAAGTGGTATCAAAGCTAGATCACCTTTGGTTTCAGTTATGGGTTGTTGGGGTTTTTGAATTAATCTAGATTTTGAGTAGGAGATTTTATATGAGATACTTTGTGATATTGCTACAAGAATTTTTAGATGGCTAGTTTATCAAGGAGAATAGAGGTGGAGAATTTTTTTGAAAATGATTTTGAAATGTGAAATTTAAAAATAGAGGATCTGCTAATAGATTGAGATTTGTGGGAGGTTATTGACGAGACTATCACGAGACCTACATATTTGGATTTGGCTACTAAATATGCTATTATGGACCATAAAAGAAAGGGTTTTAATCAAATTATGCCTTGAATACTTTTTTTTGATCAATGTCCATGGAGAGTCCTCTATGACAAGTACTCTAGAAAAAGTCCATGGAATAAGTTTGGGAGATGTATAAAGTAAAATCATTAGTAAATAATATTTTCTTAGGGAAGAAACTATATTCCTTTAGAATGGAAGAGGGCAGATAAATTATAGACCACTTGGAAGAATTCAATATGCTGGCAGCTCCATTGGCACATGTTGGTGTCAAGATGGATGAGGAGGAGAAATGTTAGATATTTCTTTGTTCTTTGCTTAAGTCATGAGATGCTCAAGAGTTATGACCATGAATAGTGCTTCTATTATTTTAAGGATGAAAGATGTGGTGGGTTAATTTCTTTCTAAAGAGATATAGAGACAATGGAAAAAAATCACTAGTTTTTTATGGAATACCTAAGGAAAAAGACAAGTAGAATGAGAAGCATAACAAATCCAAATCCAGAGGGAGATGCATATCTCTTGGAAAGTTCTGTTGGGGTAATAAATTCCTAAGAAATTTGATAAATACCTACCAACATATATTCATTCTTTACCAAGTCACCAAAAATTCAAAGAGAATAATGATTTCTATATCACATGAAGAGGTCGTGAAGAGGTTGCAAAATAGAGAACATCACTATTTCATTAAAGGCAAAAATGTGAGGTTTGTGTGAGAGAGAAAAGGTTTCATTTTTCATCTTGAGGCTTTCAGGGTACTACAAAATGATGGTATATTTATGAAGGGTCGGTAGAAAGAAAGGTGGTGATTGTTTTGGAGGGATTGTTCACACATGTAGATGTTTTGAAATATTTTTTTAAGCTGAAACCATTAATGCAATATTATTCCCAGAAGAAGAATAGAGTTGTGCGCAGTGGATAGTTTACTGCTTCATTAGAGATAGTGGAGAAGCTAGAAGGCATAGGGAGAAATTCAGTAAGTGATTCATACTTTTGTTTGATTTTTTTTTCAAATAGCAATATGCCTAGGAAGAAGAAGTTGGTAATAGGGGATACAATAATTCATCCTCCACAGTACATGTTGTTAAAAGTATTTCCTAGATTAGGATGTTAGGATGAAGGGCATTTTTCTAGATAAATGGTCAGAATGTGGGTATTCTTCTATACCCATTCACAACATGTCATTATTTTGGTCATTTTATTCAAAAGATAATGATAAGATCCCGTTGTGTAATATATGGAGGCTTAATATGGCTAAGCTCATTATGCTGAATGCATTTATTAATGTTGAATTGATTGGAAAATTAGATGCACATTACAAGGCGAAAAATAGAATAGGGAGAAAGGTGGATGGAAATCCCCTCTTAATCATAACAAAAGAAATGATTCAAGAATGTTTTGGTTAGAATACTCAGGAAATTACTAAGTTGGATAGAGAGTCCTTCCCTATAGAATATGAGCAAATGGTAAATAACATGACTCTGAAAGAAGTGAAATTCCTTATGAATAGGGAAGATAATAAAAAGGGTGGTTAGACTGAATGGAAAAAGACCCTTTCTCTATTGATAATTTTATGTGGTTCTTTCAAAGAACATACTGGAGTTGGGCACAAGTATTGGAGGAGAACCATAAATCTAGAATGCCAATTGATCTTATGTATTTATCTATGAAGACACTATTGGATTAATTATGGAAAGATAAGTATTAAGAGGGGAGGGGTGCATCAGTACTTCAAAACACTTTTATATAACTTTCTTAACCATTCAAAAATATGATAACTTTACATATAACAACATAAAAATGTAAAACAATCTCATAACACATAAATCATAATACTATTATTTTGGTATCACAGAAATCCTTGTTAGAGGATAAAAACTGTGGTGGGGATGACACCCAAAACACTTCACTATTGCAGTAAAAAGTTTGCTCGGTTAGAGCTACAGTGTTAGCTATTTCTAATAGCTTACCTTGTTAAGAATATTAACCCTGTTAAGAGTCTAAAGACCTATTAAGTCTACCTTGCTAAAGGATTTTACAATTCTAATCTAAGAACTATACCCTATTAAAGGATTTACAATATAAGATCTATTAGGATCTGCTCAGTTAAGAGACTTTTACAATTCTGGTTACACTTTAATTAGTACATAAACTTGTCTATAATACTTGCATCAAATTATGATTTTCAGACTCAATATGCTCAATAACAATTTACCTCATAATGTGCTTCACTCACAATATCAAATTTATACTCGGTAACTTCAAACATGAATCACATTCACAATTTTCTCTCACTGCTCTATTACTCGGTGGCTTCTCTGCTCATCACCCACTTTATGAAATTTCTCCTTTGCACATACTCTCTCTCTCTCTCTCTCTCTCTCTCTCTCTCTCTCTCTCTCTCTTATTGTGATCTTCACATTCTGATCCGTTTATACTCAATTCTAGAAGTGGTGGAAATAATCTAGAATCTTCTCCTTAAGTGATGCTTGCATTGGTTACTTCCCCAATGCATATATCAAATTTAATTATTATTGGTGAATCTCACCTTGTAATCATGCATAATCATTATGTTTAAATCTCCAATGCTTTGTTAAACAATTTCCTCAAGATTTGTAAATTGTTTTAGCTCGGTGTCTAGGTTCAATGTATCTATATATTCTCTTTGTGTTGGCATGTGATGGTTAGTAATACATTTTCCTTCTACTTGGTAACATGAATATTCTCTTGGTTAGGTAATTTTTCTAACTCGATACTTTCTCAGTGCTCGATGCTTGGCTTTCCTTCATCTACCTTGATCAATGTCTAGACTTCCTTTGCTTTTACCAAAAAATTTCTTTCCTCTATTTCCTTTTAATGACTTCACTTTCCTTCTTTACTGAATGAATTTGACAATCAATATGAATTAATTATAACTAATGACAAAAAAATAACTATATACGAGTATCAATCTCCCCCTTTGGCATTAGTTTGGTATCTTTGTTAAAAACCTTCAAAGTCATCAAAATCTTTGACCTTGTATACATGTCTCGGTAAACTCAATTGCTCCCCCTATGGAAATACTTCTCATATCATATCTATCCATCTTTTCTACATAACATATTTTCCCCTTTTTCCATAAATATCTCTTATATACTTATATTTCCCCCCTTTTTAACAAAAATGCCAAAACAACAACTTACTGTTTATCCAATGGAGGGATCTTCTAATAAGTAGTTTTATACCTTTCC
Organism: Chamaecyparis obtusa; assembly: GCA_027943335.1. Classification (NCBI taxonomy): domain Eukaryota; kingdom Viridiplantae; phylum Streptophyta; class Pinopsida; order Cupressales; family Cupressaceae; genus Chamaecyparis; species Chamaecyparis obtusa. The sequence continues at coordinate 2,857,930 of BSBK01000441.1, read as the reverse complement.
TGTGCATCCTTTAGTGATGCCTTCCATGAATCTTTTAGTGTCTTCAACATTATAATATGTTAATTAATATCAAATTTTAGACTTACCATGCCATCCATAGCACTTACATCCGATGTAATCACTAAGTCTTTGGCCTTATGCACATGTTTTTGCAATGACTCAATTTGTGGTATCAAAAATGTTTGTAGCTCCATGAGATCCATTATGATTTCATTTTCCTATTTCCTCATCTCATGTTGCACTCCAATTAAGTGCTTCAGCCTTTCATAGTATTCCTTGAATTTTTCAAGCTTGGTAGATACCTTAGCTAGCTGCTTAGTTAGCTCCTTCTCAACATTTTCATCTTTATCTTTTATGTCCTTTCGGAAGTTGGAAATCAAACAAATTTTCTAAAATAGTAAAATAATATTTTTCAACTCTTTTTCCAACTCTGTAACCAGCTCAGAAAGTGTTACCTTGTCAAGTGAAACCGATTGAAGTAATTCTTCAATGACCTTATTTTCCATTTTCTTTCTATGCATTTGCACCAATATTCAGTCATCTCATTACCTGGTTTATTAATTTGGCTCACCAATTCACTTAATTGACTGTAAATGTCTCCTTTCTCATTGATATCTTCCTTTGACACAATCTCTTATACTATGTCTTTGACATTTTCTAAATCATCCATTCTCTGCTTCTTTGCAAGCAATTTATCTTGTGCATCTTTCCTTTTGAGTAAATTTCCAATCTTAGATAATTCTTTGGGGTTCATAGTGGAGATATCTACCTTCAGTATAATGATAGGCTAACTCAAATCAGCTATTTCCTTTTCATGTTTCCTCTTCTTTTATGTCTTCTTAGTGACTTGTGCACTCTCACCAGTACATAAATTCTCATCAGAAGTTATGGTAGCAGTAGTATCCTTGGTTTTATCATCTTTTTCTTCCTTTTTCTCTTCTGGTTTCTTTTCCTCCTATTTTTATTCTTTCTTCTCTTCTTCTTTTTCCTTTTCCTTATCCTTCTCTTGTTCTTGTTTCTATTGGGGATCAGTGGTCTTGGTAGGAGTAACTGACTTTGTATTTTCCTTTCGTTCTTTCTCCTTTTCTGGTTCGATGGGGGTATCAACATTTATTGGAATATCTTTTGTAACCTCTAAGATAACTTCTTCAATCTCAGGAAAATTATTATCTATTCAATAATAGGATTTTCATCCATCATGTTTAATTGTGCTGAATCATCAATATTAATTTCTTCAGTCTCTTTGACCTCGGTTGCCTTTATATTTTCATCATTTGCAAAATCCTCTGCTGGGTCTTTATTTGTTATATCTTCTATGATGACCTCTTCTTTATCTATTGTCAAATCAATAGGATTTGACTTTCTTTGAGTTTCCTTGATTTTAGTCTGTTGGTCAAGAAAGAATATCTTTCTCCATAGATCATCTGTCTTTGTTTTTACTTCTTCAAGCTTACTGACCATTATCTTTAGTGTTGTACTCTTAACTAGGAATCTCTTAGAGTATTCTTGCAATGCTTCTTTGATTCCTCTTTTTGACAATTCAAGTACTGTGATAGCTGGGGTTCTCTCCCTCATTTGTTTTTCAGATGCTAAGGCATATTTCCATCTAGCATCAATTTTTTGATATAACTCATTTGATAATCGGATGACTATCTCAACTAGAGTAGTTCTAAACTTATGAAGAGTAAACACAATAGTTTCTTCAATCTTCTCTTTTTTGTCATCAGCCCTATTATCATATTTAATCTTTTTAAACCCTAAATAACCTCTATATTTATTGAGTATTTTAAGTGATTCATATAAGTTTCTATTTTAGGTACCTAATTTTGCACAACCTTGAATTGTGAAATATCTTCTAATTTGGTTTCATTCTCTTCTTGCAATCTCAACTTCCTTCTGGGTCTCCCAGTAGTCTTCTTCTCCCGTATGTAATTTTTAGGATTTGGTGGTTCAATCTCTTCTTTCTTCTTCTCTCTCAGTGTGGAGGAAGTCCTTGTTGATGGTCTTATACTGATTGGACTAGGGGTATCCTTATTCATTCTTAATTTCTTCCCTTTGATCTCCAAAGGACTAGCTTCATCTTCTTCAACAACAACTCCCAAATTTTCTGATAAACTACTAACCATTCTTCTATTTTTCCTTAAAGCCTTAGGTATCAATATACCTAGTTTTATTTTATTCTTAACTTCCTCATATGTGCCATACTGAGTGGCTTTTCTTTCAACTGGATTCTCTAATAATCCTTTAATTTGTATTGATGCTGCATTAATATCCATTTCATAATGTATTGGTGGTAACTAGATGGTTCTTGGTTCCACAACTCTCACTATACAAGTGTTGGTATCAACTTCAAAACATATATCATCCTTGTATTTTTCCACTAGCTGAGGTGGAATTATAAACCTTTTATGCATTGTGTCTTGAAAATTTGAAAAATAATCATTCATGATCATGTCAAAGTTATGTCCTAATCTTTGAATAAACTTATTTATTTGATATATTATCAGTTTGTTCACATTACACACTACATCACCGATTGATGGAAAGAAGTTTTGAAAGTAGAAAAATATGCATACCAGTAGTGAACCAAATTTCAAAGTATTGGTCTTTTCCTTCTTGATTGTAATCATATTGTCATCTAACTACAATAAGATCTCACAAATATCTATCTTCATATCTTTCTTCACAGTCTTGTAAGCTATGTTAACAACTCCACACGATACATTGTCTACCCAAGATGACTGGAAGATTTGGTAGGATATTATCTCACATGTGAATCTTAACTTAGGATCATCAACAATAGATAAATTCAAACCTCCACCATCCCATTTAGCTTGAGTAATCTCACAAAGCTTATTCTTGTCTATTTTCTTGTGTGCTCTTGGTCTATCACTGATTAGATAACTTGTTACTATATGCAGTAAATCTTTTGTGATTTTAATAGGTGCATCGAGCCATATGATGATCATGTACTCAGCTCAAAAAAATTCTCATCCATTCCTACTTGAATATTGTTGGTACATGCATAGCATGAACCAAACCCTTTGTCTCCAAATGTGTATGATCATCCTTCAATTTCTGATTTACACATATGTTCATGTATGATGTATCGATCTCTTCTTGAAAAATTTTCTCTATCTTACAATGTATGAAGGCACAAACATATTCAATAAGAATAAATCTTGACGAGATCGAAGATAGGTGGTAGCCTATACTTTGGATTGACAAGGTCAATATTCTCCAAAACAACAAGCTTTTGTACTTAATTGGGTTCCATTGATTCACATAAATAATGTTTTAATTGGTAGGGTGTCAATTAAAATAAACTCAATAGTTCTTTCATAGCTTGAAAAATGCTAGTACTTACTTGAATATGTTTGACAATGCTTAGATCTTCTTGATTGATCACTCAGATGCTCTTGGTGGGTTTGTATCTTCATAGTGCTTCAAATGCTCTTGAAAACGTAAGGTGAAAATAAAATAAAAGTGGTCTATTTATAGTTTTTCCTTAATTAGGGTTTCTAACGACTGTAATTTTAGCATTAAATTCTCTTTATCGACTCCCTTTTCACCAATTAGAAAATAAACTTTCCTTTCACCGAGTGGAACAAAATAACATATACTCTTATCGATCAAAATATGAAATGTAAACTTCACAAATATCCAAATGCATCTTAATATGCTAATATGGATCTTTGCACAAATATTAAGAATCGATTTAAGATAGAATTTAGTTATTATCTCCTAAGCATACCTTTGAACTATTAGGTGAAGATAGATGTTCCTGATCCAGAGGATGTGGTGCCATTAGTTGTTCAAAGTTTAGTTCCATCACCTTGAGACTTCCTTCTCCATGTTCTATTCATCTAATCTCTTATCTCATCAACATTAACTTGAGCAGTTTCACTTGATTGTTCCTCGGTTGGGGATTTTCCTCGATACTTACAGTCTTTGGCTAGGTGACCGAACTTGTGAAAATGAAAACAATCCATCCCAAAGTTTCTCCATGATTTTCTATTTTTCCTTCCATGCATCAACATGCAATTTGCAGCAATGTGACCAAATATCCCACATGTAGTACATGTAGTTCTTGTATTGTAGTCCCATGGTATAGATGATCATTGTCGGTTCTTAGCAATATTTTGTCGATTAGGCACCATTTCTCATTCTTTCTTTGTAACTTGTATTCTTCAGACTTGTGACCATATATTTTGCAATTATTACAATAGCCATTGAATCTTGGCTTCCTTGTATTATTAGAAATCCTTGATCTACACTCAAATGCCTTATGACCATACTTATTGCAATTGTAACAATAACCATTAAACTTAGGAATGCTCAGTGGATTACCTATTTTTCTTCTGTAGACATTAGCTGTATGACTCAATTTTCCACAATGATAGCAATTAGGCTTCTTTGTCTTCAGTGGAATATCATTATCTCAGTTTGTTGCTTATTTTGAGCACTCTCCTTTTTCAGTAGTATTGTTTGCATTAAATCCAAGTCTAGAAGTATCTCTCGGTTATCTCTGGCCTCTTAGTTGTTCATCTAGTATCCTCAATGATTATTCATTACTTTTTAATAGTTCATTAGCATCCTTTTCATATTTCAGTTCATTCTTCAAATTTTCATTTTTTGATCTCAGTTCAACAATCTCTCCAACTTTTCTTGCAACTTCCTGATTTGCACCGACTAGTTGATCTGTCAAGTTGTATTGCATTTGTGTCAACCTCAATATTTCCCCATATTTCTCATTCATCCTTGCATTCATTTCCCTTCTCTCATTTTCAACCATTATTTTTTCATCTTCAACTTTTCTCTTTTGTTCTAGGACTTCACACATCCTTACCGATTGAGCTTCTTGTTCTATTTTCAGTGCCTTTACCTGATCATTTAGGTTTCTATTTTTTCTTTCAGTTTTGATATTGCAAATTGAGGTTCATTAGACATACTTCCTCTTGATAGTTATTCAACCTGATGTTGTGTATCTCTCAATTGATGTGCTAGCTCCTTTCTCTTGTTGAGTGAATTTTTTAGTTTCCTCCTTAATTATTCAATATTTTCATTAGCCTTCCTCAGTTCCATGTTCATGTTATCAATCAATTTTTTATACCTATAACTTTCCATCTCTTCATATCTTTCCTCTCAAGTGGTTAAAATTCTGAATAAGAGACTTTTCTCTAATACCAATTGTTGGATTAATTATGGAAAGCTAAATACTGAGAGGGGAGGGGTGAATCAGAACTTCAAAACACTTTTATCTGACTTTCTTAACCATTCACCAAAATCATAGCTTTTCATATAACAACATAACAATTTAAAACAATCTCACAACACATAATTCATAACACCATTATTTTGGTATCGCATAAATCCTTGTTAGAGGATAAAAACTATGGTGGGGATGACACCCACAACACTTCACTAATGTAGTAAAAATTATGTTGGATTAGGGCTAAAATGTTATCTATTTCTAATAGCTTACCCTGTTAAGAATATTAACCCTATTAAGAGTCTAAAGACCTATTAAGTCTACCTTGCTAAAGGATTTTACAATTCTAATCTAAGAACTATACCCTATTAAAGGATTTACAATATAAGATCTATTAGCATCTACTTGGTTAAGAGACTTTTACAATTTTGATTACACCTTAACCAGTACATAAACTTGTCTATAATACTTGCATCAAATTATGCTTTTAAGACTCAATATGCTCAATAAAATTTTACTTCATACTATGCTTTACTCACAATATCAAATCTGTACTCGGCAACTTCAAATCTGAATCACATTCAAAATCTACTCTCACTTCTCTATTACTTGGTGGCTTCTCTCTCTCTCTCTCTCTCTCTCTCTGATCTTCACCTTCTGATCCATTTATAATCAATTCTAAAAGTGGTGGAAACAATCTAGAATCTCCTCCTTAAATGGTGCTAGCATTGGTTACTCCTCCAATGCATATATAACATTTAATTCTTATTAGTGAATCTCACCTTGTAATCATGCATAATCATTATGTTTAAACCTCCAATGCTCTGTTAAATAATTTCCTCAAGATTTGTAAACCATTTTCTTCTCGATGTCCAGGTTCAATGCATATATAGATTCTCCTTGTGTCAGCTTGTGATGCTCAGTAATATGTTTTCCTTCTACTCGGTAACATGTATCTTCTCTCAGTTTGGTAATTGTTCTAACTTGGTAATTTCTTGGTGCTCGGTACTCAACTTGCCTTACTCTATCTTGGTAGGTGTCTATAATTCCTTTTCTTTTACCAAAAACTATCTTTCCTCTATTTCCCTTTACCGACTTGACTTTCCTTCTTTACCGAATGACTTTGAAAATTAATATGACTTAATCATAACTAATGATAATAAAAAAAATCTATAGGAGTATCAGACACAACACTCCCATTTATCACATGAGTATGACATAGCCTTTAATTGGAGAGAGTTTCGAATAAAGAATTAATTTAATGGGAGAAGACAAACAAGTGTAAACACTATTCTTTATTGTGCTGTATGATTTTGTTCCAAAATAGTAGTATCTTCCATAATTCATTAAATTTAACTACTATGAATGGTCAGGGAAACATGCTTCCAATGCAACTATGGTGCCAAGCATATGAAAAAAATAGTAAAGATGCTGACTACATAACATTCTATGATAGATTCATGGTTTGGACTATTAGGGACATGGACAGTGTAGTAAGGATTCCCCCTTTAGTGAGAGAGTTTCTAAGGCCCAAGGAGACAAAGCCCGATGAGGATTTTACACACAATTTTGTAGATTGGATGTGCAAGTCTGATCATACAATACTCAATGTATATGGGAGTAGGAAATCCCCACACAAACTACCTGTCTATGTATAATAAAGAGTTTCTTTCCTAGAATTCATGTGGAAACTTCCATGGTTTTGAAGGGAAATCAATTCCCCTAGAAAGAAAGGTACTTTTCTACCTAATGTGACTAGATTTATGGGATTTTCCATAGGTTCTATAACCCTTGAGAAACTGCAGGATTACCTGAATGTCTATCGGATGGGTGGTGCAAAGTCAAGAGACTATGATCTAGAAAGCCACATTAGGTCTATAGTAAAGGAATATATGCATTCTTTTGAATTAAATGAAAATGTCGCATGGAATTATAATGATTATCCAAAAGTATTCCAAAGGTTGAACAAGGTCAAAACCCTTGTGGACTTGGAAAAAAAGAGAATAAAGGGGATTTCCCTAGTTTTATGATGAAGAAAACAATGAGGTTTATCGATGAGAATTATGTATGGAAAATTTTGATAAGATGAAAGGAAAGAGTGTTGTAAAAGGAGAAGTAAAAGCCAAGAGCATCCTCCCAAAAGGTTGAGAAAATCAATTGTTATTGATTTAGATTCAAACTCTCCTCCTCCTAAGGTTTCCAAAATTGAGAGCACACATGTTCCTATTTCATGTGAATTGTTAGAAGAGAAAGGAGACATAGATGAGATAGCTGCAACTTTAAGGGGCATGAGACAAGTTGAAGAAGCAGGCCCTTCATCCCCATTTTTTGTTTTTCAGGAAGACATTCATTGTTATAAGGCTCATCTGCAAGAAGATGAGAATCCTATGGGCCTTGGAGATGAAAGAGAGGCCATATTTATCAGATTTGTTGAACATGATGATTTCATTCACTCCCAAGAATTCAAGGAATTCTAGATTCAGGTAAAGATGAAAGAGTTTGGGGAACAAAAGTAGAGTATATTAATGGGTGTTGAAGAATCTAAGCATGAAGAGATTGTGAATCAGATGTTCAGGAAACTAGACTTAGATAATGTAAACTTCACTATGGATGAGGCAAGAGAAATGTTGAGAAAGAGTGACATTCTCTTAGTTCATGGTTTGTCCCCAAGGGAAATGTTCTTATTGGATCAAGTGAGGAAACATGATGATCCCAGTTTTGTGACAGAACTTGATACTGAGGAAAAAATCATAGGGTCTGGTTACAACCCTAAAAAAGATACATTGGCCATATGGGTGAGCTTCAAGAGAACCTATAAGCCTAAAATGATGGATTTATCTAAGAAAGTTGAAGGGAATGAAATTGTACAAATAGTTGGGGATATCAATCCACTTGTTTCTTCCAATGAACTAGTTTTATGAGCCATGTTAAACAAAGATTAGGTAAATCATATGCATAATGAATTATAGAATTCCATGAATAGGCAGATATAACTGAATAAGGTTATAAAAGAATTATATGTCAAGATTGCATAAAAAGATAAGGAAATTCAGAAGAAACAAGGGACAAAGTCAAGGCAACCTATTGTTGTCTACCATAATGTTTAGAGTTCATATGCGAGTGAACCACAAATAAAATCAGAGGATGTAGAAGGTATAACCACTGTCAAGTTCAAGAAATAATTCTCAATACAAATGTTCTCTATCTTGGAGAAATTTTTATCTTTCAGAGTTAATGTTTTGATTGGGAAGTGTGCTGATGTTCATGACGAGTGTTGCCTTTTTGCTAAGATGTTAAGTAGATTCAAGAAGAATAAGCCTTTGTTGCAGGATCTGGCTAGGAGATGGAATCCTTATTCATATGAGATATAGAACATTTGTGATGTAATTCAAAGAGTCTCAAATTCCCCAGAGGAGATTAAAGAAACAAAATAAATTATGGATTCTATGTTTCAAGAATAAGAATATATCTTTCATGAAGAGGGTAGGGTTGAAGAAAATATGTCATCTTTGAAGTCAATCAAGCATTGGACTATTCCAGACTTTGTATATCACAAGGGATGTGTGAATAATGTTTAAGAATGAAATCTATAATATTTAAATATGGCCCCACGAATTGTAGAACATTTGAAAGAAGATAGGAATTTCTCGGTCGAGAAATTCAATATTTTATTAGATAGGATCATTATGTTTGAAGAGAAATTCTTGAAGTTCATAATTGAAGCTTGAGTGGTTATAGGGGGTAGATGGAAGTAGAATCTCCTAATCATGCCAGATATATCACACCATCAATGGCCATCACTTGTGCAAGTTTCAGAATGGGTTAACAAGTATCTAGAACCAATCATCAGTACTTCAAGAGGATTGAAGAGAATCTCAGAGCATAAAGATACTTCATCAGACTTGTGATTGCAATTTTTGTTTTTGTTAGTTTCTATTTGTTTGTAATATTTTGTTTCTTCTTTTGGTTGATTAGAATTTAGGATTAGGTAGATGAAAAGGCACAAAATGTAAAATGGTTAGAAGCTTACCACTTCCCTTTTTGGGAAACCACATTTGTCTAGTATATATATTAGTCTCGACTGAAAGTACAAATACCTCTCTTGATTGTACTTAATTTTTTTGATATTAGTAAAATAAACCCCTTTTCTTGTTTAATTAGATTTGGTATGATATTACTGATGAGTCTAGTTTGTGGGTTTTTTTTAATGATTTTCTGAGTCTAGACTTAAATATCTTATGGTTTTCATAAACATTATGTAGACTTTTATGTTTCTATGCTTTAGCCATGTGTATATCTGATACCTTTGACACTAAAAGAAAATATTGAATATATATATATATATATATATATATATATATATATATATATATATATATATATATATATATATATATATATATATATATATATATATATATATATATATATATATATATATATATAGACTAATGGATATTATGATGAAATTTGGTATTTCTCTTCTCTAGTGTTAATGGGTAGTGTTCCTGTAGCCATGTGACAAGGATGCGTTAAAATAGGGAAAACTTATTATAAATCTTTGCCTTTGGATTTGTGTTGTGGATTTTGGTATGCTAACCTTTTGCACAGGAAGAATAAGTCCGCAAGGAGTAAGGACTCAATGATGAAGTGGTTCCTTCAAGGTGAATAACTATTTCCAAAATTTATCATGGCTCCACTACTTCCATAACCTCGCGATTGTTGTCACAGACTGGGTCAATCCAGTTACTGGGTGTTCCTATATTCTTGAAGCACTAAGTATGGTTTATCCTCTTGCATAAATGATGTTGTCATTCCTATAACTGAAGTTGTTATGCTATGTAATGAAGGACCTAGTTTTTAGGTGTTCTATTTTCTCAGTTGCTTTTAAATTAGCTGGAACTTATGATTTTGAGCTAGTTAGATATTTTGAGGAGTTTATATTGTAGTCCAGCAAAAAAGTGAATACACTTTGATATTCCATCTTGTACTTGTGTTTTGTTAAATGAATATATGATAGTTCTAGATTTTAACATCTAAGTTTTAGATCTATTCACACTTCCATGGGGGCCAATGCAGGAGGTGAATCCCTTGTTCATGTTCAAGTAGGACTTAGTTAATTTTCTTTGAAGTTGATAAGCACTGTTGCTCCTACAACCATTGGTAGCAGAACCATCAGTTGTTTCCTGCAACATAGATTTACATTTGAAGCATTATTAGTTTACTGCTGAGCATTTCCTTTAAGTTGTGAGTTAAGTTGTAGTTTTAGTTCTTAATATAAATTTCCTATAGCAATACCTTTACTTTAGTAGTGGTGACTTTTGAAGAGAAGTAAATCATAGACCTTGCAGCCACCATCTCAAGCTCACGTTCTTAGATTAATACATTTAATGAATTCAGCTTAATATTCTAAGTAGACATGTGATAATTTTAAGCAATGAATCACTGTGAAAGGATGTCCAATCTTTGAAGTTACTAGGGTATTATTTTGACCAACCATTTTTGGTGCATTTTCGGGGATGGTGTCAATTTAATTTAACCCAGAAGTCATTAAGTTAGTTTGCATTCTGCATTATTTGTATGCATAGATGTAGGGATCATCTTTGGAGATTCCTTCCTAATATTATCCAAGTAGAACCATTTGAGGTTTTTAATCAAGAATCTGAAGAATCCCACACTGAGAACATACAAGAAGAAGAACCATTTGAGAATGTATTTGCAGATTCCTATGAACAATTACCTTCACCTACAACCTCAGAGAAATCATACCATTTGAATGACCTATTTTCTGAACCTGAATATCAACCAATAATGGCCCAGCCTACCTTCCCTTTTCCTATTCCTAATCAGCAAGTTTACCAAAACCTGAAGAATATACCTTCTGCTACGCTTCCAAAATTCTATGGCCTTATCACAAAAGATCCTGAGATATTTCTCTTTGAGTTCAACATACTCTACAGGAGTTATGACTACTCAACTGACACCCATAAGATGAATTTGTTTCCCTCTACCTTGAAGGAAGCTTCTTTATGATGGTTCATGAGCTTGGGTTCCAATGCTGTACAAGATTCACCTAGGATGAACAATCTATTTCTTTCAAAGTACAAGGAGTATTATAGAGGAAGAGACCTAAAAGGAGATGACATTTTTAAAATGTCCTAGAGAAATGATGAAAACTTGGAGGATTATGTCTCTAGGTTCATGTTCAACCTACAAAGCAATACACAACATAACTTGAATCCAGAATCCTAGAAACATCTTTTTCTGAAAGGTGTGGGTGATGGAAGTATTAAGGCCCTCAACCTCATGGCAAGAGGTGATATTACTCAAAAAACTTGGGCTGAAATAAAGGATATATGTGTGAACTATTCTAGAGCTACAGTCAAGAAGGGAAGAGGATTGAGAGACTTACCTCATAAGTCCAACGATGGTTTAGGAGTATAAAAAATAGAGCTGTCTAATTTGTTGTCTAACTTTAAGCAAGAAATCATCAATGATGTTGCAACATAGCTGGATACCATGCAGGTGAGAAGAAAGAAAGATGAAGTTGATGCTATGCTAGTAGAATACTATCCACACTATAGGGAGAAGAAAAAGAATTGTCAGTGCAAATCTGTTGCAAGCCTGGAGTCACAACCTATGCCTACTAAGTTTAAAGCCATCAATGAGAATGGAGAGGTACTCTACATTTCCCAGCGGTGACCATGGGCTCAGAGACCAGGTATTCCCCAAGATCCTCTTCAAAATTTGAATAGTAATAATGCATGGAAAAATCAATAGCATAGTGGTTTTAGTGGGTATAATAGTTGGCAATAGCCTCAACAAGGTTGGAAACAACATTATAAAGGTTGGCAGTAGCCTCAACAAGGTTGGAAACAACCTCAGTAAGGCTGGCAGTAGCCTCAACAAGGCTGGCAATAGCCTCATCAGGGTTGGCAACAACCTCAGAAAACCTGGCAACAACCCCAGCAAGGGTGGCAACAACCACACAATTGGATGAACCAATCAAGCCAGCAAGCTTTAATGCCACCAACTCAACAACAAGCTCTAATGCCTCCTCCTACAGCCAAGACTACTTCCCCTAAAGAGATTCAACTACCTACTTAGCCTTGTTGGCAAAATGGTCAGCGCTCCCCTCAGGATTCATGACATGGCTTAACCACCTCCTGTGTCTTCTATAAGTCTAGTGGTTGTATCAGGCATTAACAGGTTGATCTTTTGGTGCAACGACAACTATTACTTGTAACAAGTGGTATCAGAGCTTGGTCATAGGTTTGAATCCCCTTGGGTAACACTAAGGGGGATATTGTTGGCAAAATGGTCAGTGATCCCCTTAGGATTCATGACATGGCTTAACTACCTCATGTGTCTTCTATAAGTCTAGTGGTTGTATCGGGCATTAACAAGTCAATCTTTTGGTGCAATGGTAGCTACTACTTGTAACAAGCCTACCCCTAATCCCAACAATACCAAGCCCATAGCACAACAATAGAGCTATGCTATTTTCTTAAATGATATTCATTGAAGATCAGGCACAACTCTTTCTCCTCCACAACAACCTATCATCACTAAAGTTGAGGATGCCTCGGTAGAACCAACTGAAGTGCCAATAAAAATTACCTCTCTTGCAGCTCAAGAGCCCCCATTTCCTCATTGATTGGAGGAACAAGCTAAGCCAGTTGAAAACCAAGCAGTTTTGGACTTTCTTACCCAACTAAAGTAAATGATAGTTAAAATACCATTGCTAGATGCCATAAAGGAAGTGCCTACATATACTAAAGCCATCAAGGAAGCCTGTATAAAATAGCCCAGGAGGAAGAAAAAGGATCCCAAAACCATACATGTCTTAGGATAGTTATTTGACCTAATGTTGAAGAAATTGATAGTTTCAAAGTATTTGATCCTAGTAGCCCTGCAGTTACAGTCACTATTCAAGGAATACAAGTTCAAAAGCTCTAGTTGACTTAGGTGCATCCATAAATGTCATGACCAAGGAAGTAATGTCTCAATTGCATATCATTGGTCTTAGGGAAACCCCAACCATCCTTTAGCTTGCTGATAGTTCCACCATTACACTTGATGGGATGGTAGAGGATGTTATAGTCACCTTAAATTCTTGGGAGTATCCAGTTGACTTTGTTGTCCTTTCTCCAAAGGTTAACATGGGCGGGTATCCCATAATTCTAGGTAGGCCATGGTTTGCTACTGTCAATGCCTATATAGCTTGTCGGTCAGGAAAAATGACTATATCTAATGGAGTCAACACTAAGAATCTGACTCTATATTCCCGAGCTCAACCTCTATTGCAAGATGAATAGATAGTTTGACCAGACTTGGGTGATACTGAACCTGAGGTCAATTCAATCTACCAGTTAATGATGATATCCCAAGAGCCATTTGTAGTCTCTAGGGGAGAAGATGAGATAATTTCCTCCATTATCATGAATGAATATGAGTGCACTCCCAAATGTGTTCCCAAACGGACTGTGTTCTGGAAACTTTGTTACCACCTCCAAATGCTCCACAATATTCAAAAACTTCACAATTCCTTCATACATTATTACCTGATGAAATAGATTCTTTTCCAGTTGCTCAGTTGTCTATGGTAGAAAAGGTCATTAAGCTAGAAGTTAGTCTAGGACAAGAATTACATTTGAGCATTGCTTTGTTACTCTCTCAGTAGAAAGTTTTCCTATAGCTTCTACAAGAACATCAAAAATATTTTTATTGAGATTATACTGATATGAAAGGCCTATATCCTAAACTCTACACTCATAAAATCTACATTAGTCCCGAATGTAGACCTGTCTGCCAACCTCAAACAAGGGTTAATCCAGCTTTGCGGGATATAGTTAAGAATGAGTTGCAGAAGTTGTTAAATGCTGGCTTCATTTATCCCATTTCTGATAGTCAGTGGGTCTCTCTTCTCATTATCATACCAAATAAATGAGGAAAGTGGCAAGTTTGTGTTGACTACAGGGAGCTTAACTCAGCTATTAAGAAGGACCACTTTTCATTGCCGTTCATAGATCAAGTCCTTGATAACCTAGCTAGTAAGAAATACTTCTCTTTTATAGATGGATTTAGTGGTTATAATTAGATACAAATAGCACTTGAGGACCAGGAGAAGAAAATGTTCACCTGTCCATGGGGAACATTTGCCTATTCAGTGCTACCTTTCGGGTTGTGCAATGCTCCTGCCACTTTCCAGTGAGCTGTGATAAGTATATTCTCTAATATATCTATTGATTGCATGGAGATTTACATGGATGACTTTACCACATATGGGCATACTTTTGATGAGGCTAAGGAAAACTTGGAAAAGGCCTTCAAAGATGCCGTGACTACAACCTTTCTTTCAACAACAAGAAATGCTTCATGATCATGGAAGAAGGGGTTGTCTTAGGGCATTTCATATCTTCAAAAGGTATTCAAGTGGACCCTACCAAGATTGAAGTGATTAGCACATTGTCTAGCCATATATTTCTCTATTTTATTCTCTTGGAGACCCTATTCTTTTTTCACTGGTTTGATGAATTTCCAGATTGAGCTATACGATGATTGAAGCAATTCACTAAATCCTCTATGCCATCCCTCAATAGAATTATTAGTTTTGGGAAGACCATCTTGAATAGGTGAATAGCAGTTACACATTATGATTGGAAACTTGGGTGACCATCTGTTGCCTCTTCTAGTTAGTCTTCCAATCTACATGTCTTCAAAATAAACAATTATGGGTTGCAAAGTCTCCTCATGTTCTATTTAATAAGGAGATTGTAGAAGTGTTTCAAATACATTGATTACATATATAGATGAGGCATAAAAGCTAATGCAACAAGTTTTTTGATCTCAAATGAAAATACTTCATCGACATTGTAACATGTTTGTAGACCTTCTTCTTGAACTTTCATCCACAAGCACTGAGAGAAATGGAAAAAGCATCCCTGAATTATATCTTTTCATAATAACTCTTATTTAGCTTATTCCCATGAATTTGTCTTTATTTCTATAATTATTTACCATTTTATACAATATTTAAGCATATTAAAGATGTTTTAAGGCTATTTTAGGGGTATATAATGGATATATGGTCTAAAAATGACCTAAATATCCTCTATGATGCCTCACAATCCCTTTCTTAGCATACTAACTTGATCTAAAATGACCATGGGTTATTTTGTCCATGGGTTATTTTGACCATGGGTTATTGTGTCCTTGGGTTATTATGGTGGGGTTATTGTGTCCAGTGTTATTTTGGCCGGATTATTATGTCCAGTTACCAAAAAAAAGATGTGTGGAGTTTTCTTGGACATGCTGGGTATTATAGAAGGTTTATAAAGGATTTTAGCCAGCTTGTACCACCACTATATAATTTTCTAAAAAAGGATGCTGAATTTTCTTGGGACTCTAAGTGTGCAAAGTCTTTCCTGCAGCTTAAGGAAGTTCTCACCACAACACCAGTTTTGTGAGGACCTGATTGGGGCTTGAATTTTCACATTCATACTGACACCTCAGACTATGCTATTGGTGTTGTACTTGGTCAAAAGGTGGAATCAGTTGAGTGTGCTATTTACTTTAGTAAAAATTGGCAAGGTGTTGAGTTTAATTACATTGTCACTAAAAAAGAACTGCTTGCAGTCATCTATGCCCTGAATAAATTTAGACACTACATTACTGGATATGATATCTATGTGCATACCAACCATTCTGCTATTAAGTACCTCATGAACAAGCCTACAATCTCTAGAATACTGGCTCGCTGGTTTCTCCTTATGCAAGAATTTGACATCACCATAGTAGAAAAACCTAGTAAGGCCATTGTGGTAGTTGATTTCCTTTCTCAGTTGCATGTCCCTGATGATCCTATAGCCATTGATGATAGTTTTCCTAATGAGAACCTCTTTATATTGTCTGCACACAATCCTTGGTATGCTGATATTGCCAATTATCTCACCACTAGTAAGACACCTGCTCATTTCTCTGCTAAAGAAAGAAGACTGTTGACTGAAAAGAGCTTTAAATATTCATGGATTTTTGGATCGATGTTTTACACCGGTCTTGATCAAGTGACTAGAAGATGCATATGGGAGGATGAAACATATGATATCCTTTGGGCATGTCACAATGAACCTTGTGGTGGACATTTTGCTGCCAAAAGAACAACAGTGAAGATCTTGAATACATGCTACTACTGGCCCAGTTTACACAAAGATGCTTCTCAGTACACCAAAAAGTGTGACAAATTCCAATTCATGGGACAACCTACTAAGATAGATGAAATGCCCCTACAGCCATAGGTCATTGTCACACCCTTTGATAAATGGGGGATTTACTTTGTCAGTCCTATTGAGCCATCTTCAAAAGGTAAATCCTATATCCTTGTATGCACTGACTATGTTACAAAGTGGGTTGAGGCTAAACCTATGAAACACCCAAGGGATAAAAATGTTGCAAAATTTCTTTATGAGTTCATTTTCATAAGATTTGGGGTACCTAGGGAGCTTCAATCTGATCAAGGTCCTTAGTTTACTTCCAATTTGATAGCTACCCTGATGGAAGAGTATAACATAAGGCATGGTAAATCCTCACCTTATCACCCCAAAGCTAATGGGTAGGTAGAAGTTACCAATCAGGAGTTGGAATCTATTCTCACCAAAACTATAGCCATCCATAAGAAAGATTGGGCCACATGACTCCTAAAGCTCTTTGGGCTTACCGGACTACCTGGAAATCTACAATTGGCTTCACACCCTTTGAGCTTGTATATGGTCAGTCTGCAATTATGCCTATAGAATTTGAACATAAGACACTAAGGACAACTCTTGATCTTGGTATGGATCTCACTGCAACACAACAAGAATGGATACTGAGCTTGAATTGTCTTGATGAATGGCATAAATCTTCCTTGCACAACACATAATTGATACAACACCAGCGCAAGCATTGGCACAACAAGTATATTAAGGATAAAATATTTTATGTTGGTGACTAGGCACTCCTCTATGACTCTTGGTATCAACATAATCCAGGAAAATTCCAAACTAGGTGGTTAGGACTATATGAGATTATAGGAGTATTTCCTAATGGAGCGGTTCAGCTTTCCACAATTGATCCAGTTCAATTCAAATTATTAGTCAATGGTCATAGGTTGAAGTTATATCACAAACCCCAGAGTAAGGAAGAGTTCCTACAACAATTTTCATCTTCTATTGGTGATACACTTCCTGCAGCCTCTCATAATGAGCTTTATGCTCATTTGCCTTCCTCACTCTAAAAGTTCTCATCACTTTCATAATAAATGCTTTCTTAATGAAAGTTGCTTCTCCATAATAAACTCCCATTTCATTTCATGTCTATCACCCATCCATTTCATTTATTCTTCATTCGTGGATAACAACGACTACCACCTCAACAACAATTCAGGTTTGTACACTTTCCAAGGTATGCAGCTTTAATTTTTTTTCTGATCTTTTCATATGCCTTGTCATCTATGCAAGTGTGGGACCACTTGCCTAATTTAGCTGGGGGGGAAGTTATATCATTTTTGTCATTATGTTTATGGAATCTTTATGTTTATTCTTTTATGATGTCATACTTGCATTTCTTGTCATGATTTGACACTTTTTGAAGAGTTATGTGCTACATTGTTATTTCACACATATCAAGTGAGGGTGGTGAGTACATGTTAAGTACAAAGTCTATGAATGAGTAATTATGAGTAGTTAAGAGATGTTATTGGTTTTCATACATATTACTTATGAGCTCATTTTTTGAACTACACTGCTAGAACTTTCCATGTTTGAAACCTTCTTGTAACTTGCCTTTTCGAGCCTCCTTGTCTGAATTTGTTCATGACTATTTTAATCTCCTGTAAATCTATTTTGGGTATTTTGACAACTAGAAGATGGGAGGTGACCTCATTTGTAGGGGACCCACTGTGCATAATATCCTGCTAAAAGACCAAGCTTGCAGGCCATATTTTCAGGCAAAAGGTTGGCTAGATTATATCCAAAAGCTAACCAGTTGGGATGATGAAGTCACGCTGTAGTTTCTGAGCTCATTAAATGATGGAGTGGCTATAGTCAAGGTGTTGATGGTACCATTTTTGTAGGCAATTTTGGAAAAAGTTATGGGGTTTTTGCAGGAAGGGGAGGAATTTGTAGAAAATCTTGATCCAGCCACATCTAGTGCTTAATTCACCCTACATTCAGACCCACCTCTTGAGGTTGACTGAAAACAAGGTACATACAGACTGTGTCTTCCAGAGCCATTTAGGTAATGTGTAGTTCATGTCATTAGATATTTTACCTATGAGGGATGACCTTCATACCTGCATTCCATTCATTTTAAATTTTTGAGCAGTCTAAGGCACAACAATAGGCCTATCAATGTTCCTAGTTTCATGTTTAGCATCTTGTCGAAGTAGGCCACTCTAGTTCAGGAGGGTAAACCTAATTCTGTCTCACACCACCATTTAGTCAAATTGATAGTTGAGAAAGCCTTAAGGGAGCAATCAGAAATCTCCTAGGATGAATTTCTACTGCAAGGGTTTAAAGAACCAATGCCAGGACCTATTGGGTGAAGAGAGGGGTAGAGGATTCAAACTGATAAAGGGATTAGGAAAATTATTATTGAACTTGGACAAGGTTCTTCATCCAAGAAGAAATCTAGGTTTAGGACTCCTAATTCCCCTAATTCCTCTACTTCAATGTTAGTTCATGAAGAGGAAGAGGAGACTTCTACACGAAAGGCTAAAGCTGCTCCTGTGAGGAAGTGGGTTTCCCAGAAAGACATGAACAAGAAAAATAATCTTGGAACTAGTAAATAGACTAAGGAATATTCTCCTCTAGCCACAAGCACTTCCAAAAAAAGGAAAGTTCTAGAAAAGAAGGAAGAAACTCCATTAAGGAGAAGTAAAAGGAGGAAGTCAAATGTGACTACAGATATTCCATTTAAAGAGTCAAATATTGAACTAGAAGCTTTTGGGAAAAAATAAGAAGAGTCTAGAAACATTCAACAAGAAGCTGGAATACAACCTTAAATTTCAGAGCAAGAAGAACAAGGGCCCAAGATTATGTAGTAGGAAACATTTGAAGGGTTTCCTAATATTGAAATAGAATAGGTTCCTGATAAGCCAAAAAATGTAGAAGTCATTGTAATCAGTGATGAATCCAGCTCTGAAGAGCAAGCTTATGTATTTCAGAGAAGAGGTTCAACCTCCAAGAATCCTCATAAAGATGAATCAGATAGTGATGACTCAGAGAGTTATATAATGGAAGAAGATGAACCAAGATTTTTTTGAAATTAGGAGAGATAGGTACTGAGAGGGGAGGGGTGAATCAATGCCTTCAAAACTTTACTTGTAAAACCTATCTGATCTATAACTGAATACTATGATGACCGATCAAAATAACTTGAATCTAATTACATAAATCAATCATCTAGTTAACTTAAGAAAGTAAACAACATGAAATCAATATGAAAATCACATAACACAAGTATTTTGGTAACGCAGAAACCCTTGTTAGAGGGTAAAAATTGTGGTGGGGATGACACCCACAAATTCTTCACTACTGCAGATAGAAAAGGTTTGCCTATTAAGGCTACACGTTTTGATCACTTTTGGTGATCTTACCCTGTTAGGAGTAACATATTAGATCAGCTAGATCTACCTAGTTATAGGATTTAACAACACTATATGAAGTGTGTACTCGGTTAAGAGATTTATACAAAGACTGTTAAGTCTACTCGGTTAACAGATTTTACAAAAACTCTATCACAATTGTCAGAAAGTAATAGGTAACTATCTGCTAGTTGACAAATCAATTGTCTAAAATAGATCTATAAGTGCTTATCAAAATATCACCTTATCTGTGATGGTTCTCTACTCTGATCTGCTCAGTAGCCTTGTCTGATTCTGCTCAAATTGAAAACCTCTGTACTCTGTTCTACTTGGTAAACTGATTGTCTTAAAGATAGGCAATTTCTTCAAGTGCTCCATGATTCATATATATCAGTTCAATAACCTTATAAAATGGTGTGAACATATACAATATATAGTGTTCTATTTTGCTACTTAAACAAAATTAGGTTACAAAAAAATCATAACCCTAAGATCTACGGTGCAAAATAACCTAGATCAGCTAATACAAATAAGATAATCATTGCATTTAATGAATATCTTTTACAATAAATGCTCCTCGATCTTGGTACACCATTTTATGATCTGTTATAGCCGTTTGCATAGAATAATGTGCCATTTCTGATTACTATGCCATTTTCTGTGATCATCGGTGAACACTGTATAATTTTCTCGGTGTATACTACAATGCCTGGTGTTTATTGACCATCGGTGTCAGTGTCACTAGTGCTCGGTTAACTGTGTGATGCTCGGTGTAAGGCTTTACCGACTGCTTTGTCTTACTTCTAGTTATCGACTGTCTCAATATAAATGACCGACTGACCTATTTACTATCCTTTGATACTAATGACAACCTTAAATGCTCAATAGAGATTAACAATCTCCCCCTTTGGCATTAGTATCAAAAATTCAAAATTTATATAGACAAAATGTTTCTATATATTCCTTATGTCTCCGCCATATAAATATCCACAACAAAAACTTCTAAGTACAAAAGTACTCCCCCTCAGTGCATGCTCCTGGTAGTATGTAATATACATAAAAAAATATACTATTTGGCATATACATGTTTTCCCCCTTTTTGATAATAATGCGAAATACCCAAAAATATAATGTATACTTACATCTTATAAAAAATGTGTGGATGGGTTTTCTTCACAGACTCCAAGAGGTTTTCCCATTCCTCTTTCAAGTTGGTAAGAGCAATTTTCTCAAGACCAACTTGTGCATGCATATCAAAGATATTATCCAACATCAAAATCTCTGGTGTTGCCACAAGTTGCCTAGCTTTGACAGTACGTGTTTCAAAAATCTTTAGGTAAGGAGTGAGTTCTTTCTGTAACTTTGTAACCTGATTGGTGATGTGCGCTTCTTGTTTCCTTAAGTTTTCTATTAGCCACCGGAGTTCCTAAACTCGGTTAATGTGCTTTAAGAAAGTAGTTGGCTCGGTGATAGCTACTTGTGTACTTAATGTTATTTCTATTTCTAAACCTTTTATCTTTTCACTAATTTCTATAGTGAAGGTGTCTGTAGTACAAAGCTTTATGAGAAATTGACAGATTATCTGGGTAATAGATTTTACCTCGATAATGACCTTAGATAATTTCACCTTGTTCAGTGCCACTTCAGTGCTAATCCTTTCTACCAATTTGTTTTGAATCTTTGACTCTACCCTTTCTTCTATTCTTTTGTCTACATTTGTATCAAGGGAATTGATTTTGTTGGTGAGGGTGGCAAGTTGATCTATGATGGGAGTATTCTCATCAATATTTGTTTTTGGTACTATCTATTGTAGAATATCCTATACATCATTTAACACTTCTTTGCATTTGTGTTCTTGCCTTAACTTCTCTTGTGCCGCTTTCCTCGAACATAACTCCCCATACCGACTTAGTTCCTCAGGGCTTAGGGTTCTCGGGTCACATTTAGGTATAATGATAACTTCATCAATGGTGACCAGTCCTTTGGCTTTCTTCTTCTTCTTCTTCTATGCAAGAGGTGACTTCTTCTCACTTATGACAATGGCTTTTTCTTCACTCCTCGGAGTATCCTTACCAGTTGACACTATATCATCCTTCTTTTGCTCCTCGGTAGATTGAGTGGGAGTCTTGGTGGTAGTGTCAAGTGGGTTCACCTCAGTTGACTTGGTTTCTTTAGGTTCCTTTTGTTCTGTAGACTATGCCTCTATTTGGTTAGGCTCATTTGTATCTACAGGTTGCTCAGGTGCTTGAATCTTAGTTGTATCTTTGGTTGGTTGAGGATGAGAGACATCGGGTTGTACTTGTGAAAGTATTTCAACTGCCTCTACAAGTACAGGTAGTTCACCCAGTAGAGATGTACACACATTATTAGTGTTTAATGCTTCATCTTTGTATTGTGTAATGATTGCATCTTCATCATCATTATCATCAGGATCACCATTAGTGATGTCCTCAATGAGTGCATCATCATCGGTTTTCTTTTTCAAGTGGATCTTAACTTGATCCGGTGCATCCTGTGAAATTTTGATTTCTTCCTTTGTTCAGTGATATCAATTACCTCGGTAACTGATATACCAGTGTCTTCTATTTTCTTTCCTTTACTATCATCAATGAAAATACTTTTACCTTTTGAACTGTGTCTCTTTTTAGATAGTTTCAGGAATGCTTCCTATTCAGCTTTCTCTTCTGCTTTCAAAATTGATGTCCATAGAGAGTCACATATGACATCTATATCATCTACATTCTCATCCATGATCTACATAGCTCTATTCTTGACTGAAAATCTAGGTTGATACCTTGTCATGTATTCACTTACCTCAACATAGCTAAAGTGTGTGGCTACACGATCTAGTGACCATTCTCTTTTCCTTTTCTCTGTTTCAAGTGCAATAGCCCATCTCTCACTTATTTTGTCATCAAGTTCCTTCAGAAATTGAGATGCAAATTCAATCAATACTCTCTTGAACTTGATCATCATCTGGATGATAGCATGTTCTATCTTTGTCTTGTTTTCAATTGACATGTTGTTAAATTTGCCTATGCTTGGATCATTAAGATTTCCATTCTCAATAATATCTTCAATTATTTCTTCTATAGTGCTATCCCTATTATGAACTAGCTTAAATTGATCAGGATCATTTTCAGTGTCAGTCTCCTCTATATATTCTTTACTCCTTATGTATTTCCTCTTTTTCTTCGGTGGTTCAACTGCTTTCTTTTTCTTTCTTTTGATGTATTTCTTTGTCGGTGTAGCTGCTCTTCTTTTTGCTACTTTTACTGCTTCTTCTTTCTACTCAGTTGATTGTGCTACAATTGATGAATGTGTCCTCATTCCTTCAAGTTCTGGTAGCTGAATATCTTGTTCATCATTTGTGGATAGTTGAATTTCTTCTTCATCATTGGTGGGAGGAACCGATGTCTTATCCTTCTCTTTGTCTGAATCGGTCTCCTCACTATCATAGGCTTTGTCATCCAATTGTAACTGACCTTCAGTTGCTTCATCAATTGGTGACTCCTTAGGTGAGTCAGATGTAGTTCCATATTTTTCTATGAGATCCTTTTTCATTTTCTTTGCCCTTCTAGACATTTTACCGATCTCAATGTTCGTTGTGATTCTAGACTTAGCTTCCTCATACACTCCAAACCTACTAGCAGTGATGTCTATTGGTAATGCTAGCAATGAACTTCAAAATTCTTTGGCTTTGCCAGTTGTAGGGTACCCAGTAACCCTACTGATAATCTTCTTGGTGACCTCAACAGGTTTATCTAACCAAAATTTTCCATCATGAAATCTACTTAGCACGATTCTTATCTAGTCATTGTGAAATGATTGTGGGAAGCATGTGAAACATCGTAACCCTGACTCTTCAATCTTCTTGTATTTTGATTTGATCTTACCATCTAGTCCACAGACTTGCTGATAAGCTACTATGGTCTCAAAATCACATACTTCACTGATCTTGCTGTGAATGTAAGCCCTAACATCTTCTGTTAACAAAACCTTATTAGGAATACTAGAAAATGTGCCCATATCATCTATTTGTGCTGTGACCTTAGGATGAGGTTTGAATTTCTCCTTGGCAAAGTGTGCCCTAGCAATTAATTCCACTTCCTCCTCAAAGTTCTATGATTTGCTTGTAGTCGATGTCGATGCCATAAATTGTTTCTAGGGTTTTGGCAAGCAATAGATAACTAGTGTTCGGTAGGCAGATGAACTTACTTGCTATCATCGAAGAAATTGTTGGCAGTTTGATCTCTAGTAGCTTGGGATCTATTCTAAAAATCTTTAGCTCAAACTCTTCTCTATAAAATCTCCTTTCTTCGAAATCGCAATGTAATAATGAACTCTGTTTCTGTGTATATATAGGGTTTTTTGATATTCTCACTCAAACTTTGATGCATTAAATGTGTGACCTAACTTTTGGTATGAAATGGTTGTCAGCTTGGTAATGTCTACAATATCTTTTGCTTGGTTAACATAGAGTTTCTTCATCAATTTGAACTGTTGTTGATTAACCTTGTATAGTGATTACCGATGGGTAACCAACTCACTTTTCTTCTTTTACCGACTAGATAACATTTGCAAAATTATAATATATAAACCATAGTTCATCTTCATTCATGCAGATTTGGTATTTGTACATTAGATATAAGGAACTATATGTAAAATGTGATCATTTAAAATTTAAGTTCCATACATACCTTTGTCATCTTAAGTGGAGGTACCGATGTCACCCAATCCAGTGGATGAGGTTTGACCGACAATGTTACTAGACTCAACATTCTCATTAGATGCCTTCTTCCACATTGTGTTCCTTAACTTTGTAATATTTGTAATGTTATATCCACTCTGAAATATATAGTTTTCATCAAGTGCTCAGTCTTTGTAGTTCTTGCTTACATGACCGACCTTGTGACAGTGCATACATGCCATTCCTGCATTTGTCCAGTTTCTTGATTGTCCAATCTGACTCTTTCTGTAATAGTTTGCTGCAATATGTCCATACTGACCACATGTAGTACAATTAGTCCATGTATTATAATCCCAAACATATGAGTTACCTTGTCTCTTTAGTTGATATGGCTTTCGTTTTAGTTTCTCTTTAGGTGTCCAAACTTGTTTCATTTTTGCCTTGTAGTTCCTTGCAGTGTGTCCATACTTATTACAAGTATAGCATATTTTCTCCTCAGTAGTATTATTAGCAATGTCATTCTTCTTTGCTCTGCATTCATAAGCTGGATGTCCAAACTTACCACAGTAATAGCAATATCCATTGAACTTAGGAATGACAGGAGGCTTACCTTGTGCTTTGCTTCTACACACATTAGATGTATGTCCTATTTTTCCATAGTGATAGCATGTCAAAACTTTAGGTTTTTGACTTTGATTGTTTTTGACTTCTTCAGCTTGTTGTGATGATTTTCCTTCACCGGTGTAGCCTATACCAACTCTGCTTCCGAATCTCCTCTGATTAGTCAGAAAATCATCAATCTTTTTAGAGTTGTCCTCGGCTATCTTCATCATCTCATTGTTTTGCTTTTGTGTTTTTATTTCATTTCTCAATTTTTCATTATCTTCTCTGAGTGTTGCTACATCTTCAAGTCTTCTTGATAATTCTCCATTTACTCAGTTCATTTCTTGATTAACTTTCATCATTTGATTTGATACTTGGAAGTGACAATCAATGAGTCTCTGAATTTCATTTTCTTTTGCTTGAAGTTGTTGAGTCATCAGTCTTCGGTCTTCAATAGCCAAATTCCAATCTTTTTAAGCTTTCCTACCATTGTTCATGATTTCCACCATTCTCACCATTTGAGATTCATGACCGATTTGAAGTGCTTTCACTTGCTTAGATAGATGCCGATTTTTTCCAGATAATTCAGATATTATGCTTTCGGATCCGTCAGAGATGCTTCCAGAGCTTGATCCAATATGATCAAATATGTCATCAATAGGATCTTCATGATAACTTATTTCATTCAGCTGAATTGCAAGGTTCTTTCTTTCAACTAGTAATTTCTTCAGTTCTTCCTTGGCTTGTTTATACTATTCCACAAACATCTGCATTTGTATCTTCTGATTCTCAATAGTCTTGTCAAGCTTGTATCTCTCCATGATTTAGATCTTTTCCCTTCAGTGGTTAAACTATTCAACAAGAGAGCTGTGCTTTGATACCAATTGTTGGAATTAGGAGAGATAGGTATTGAGAGGGGAGGGGTGAATCAATGCCTTCAAAACTTTACTTGTAAAACCTTTTTGATCTATAACTGAATACTGTGATGACCGATCAAAATAACTTGAATCTAATTGCATAAATCAATCATCTAGTTAACTTAAGAAAGTAAACAACATGAAATCAATATGACAATCACATAACACAAGTATTTTGGTAATGCAGAAACCCTTGTTAGAAGGTAAAAACTGCGGTGGGGATGACACCCACAAATTCTTCACTACTACAAATAGAAAAGGTTTTCCTATTAAGGCTACAAGTTTTGATCACTTCTGGTGATCTTACCCTATTAGGAGTAACATATTAGATCAGCTAGATCTACCTATTTATAGGATTTAACAACACTATATGAAGTGTGTACTCGGTTAAGAGATTTATACAAAGACTGTTAAGTCTACTCGGTTAACAGATTTTACAAAAACTCTATCACAATTGTTAGAAAGATCTGCTAGTTGACAACTCAATTGTCTAAAATATATCTATAAGTGCTTATAAAAATATCACCTTATCTATGATGGTTCTTTGCTCTGATCTGCTCGGTAGGCTTGTCTGATTCTGCTCAAACTGAAAACCTCTGTACTCTGTTCTGCTTGGTAAACTGATTGTCTTGAAGATAGGCAATTTCTTCAAGTGCTCTGTGATTCATATATATTAGTTCAACAACCTTATGAAATGGTGTGAACATATACAATATATAGTGTTTTGTTTTGCCGCTTAAAAAAAATTAGGTTACAAAAAAAAATCATAACCCTAAGATCTATGGTGCAAAATAACCTAGATTAACTAATACACATAAGATAATCATTGCATTTAATGAATATCTCTTACAATAAATGCTCCTCGATCTTGGTAAACCATTTTACGATCTGTTATAGCCATTTGCATAGAATAATGTGCCATTTCTGATTACTATGCCATTTTTTGTGATCATCGGTAAACAGTGTATAATCTGCTCGGTGTTTACTGACCATTGGTGTCGGTGTCGCTGGTGCTTAGTTAATTGTGTGATGCTTAGTGTAAGGCTTTACCGACTGCTCTGTCTTACTTCTAGTTACCGACTGTCTCAATATAAATGACTGATCGACCTGTTTATTGTCCTTTGATACTAATGACAACCTTAAATGCTCAATATAGATTAACAAATTTTCTCCTACAACAGAAAGGAGTCCATATGAAGAACACCCTGATATTGATGAAGACCTTGTTAATAAGGTAGTAGAGAAATCTTTAAATGAGGGTTTAGATACATTGGCCTCTATTGCATAGCAATACTCTAATACTGAGAGATCCATGGTGGTTTGGACAGAACCCAAGGAAGGGATAAATACAAAAGAAGGTAAGCCTCCTGTTCTCTCTTTAGTAGATAAATTTTTTTACAATTCCATGTGAGGTCAGTCTAGTTTTGTGTCCCTATTGTCCATTATTTCTCAGTTGTCCAATCAATTAAATTTGGAAAGGGAACAATGGAGGCATCAGAAGAAAGAGTTAAATAGAGTTATAGACCAACATTTTTAGGAGATTGTTGAGCAGGAGGAAAAAGTGGAGCAGTTGCAAGAAAAACTTACCAAAGTTACATCCCTTATCCTTGAGTTAATGGGCTGTAGGTCTCCATCACTAGTTTATGCCCTATTTATGAAAGAACAACTATTGAACTATCAGATGACCTGCATTATGCAAGATAGATCTCCCTCATTGCTAGAGCCTACTCAGTTTTCTCAAGCTTTCAATAACTCTCCTGCAGCCATTCACAATCTATTGTGTGAACTCTTCCTCTACAACCTAGTAGTCCCAAATGACTGAGTTTGGAACCCCTTATTATATGTTGGGGACATCCAGCTTAGGGCCCTTATGTCCTGGGTACAGAATGAGATTAGTTGGGACACTCAAGCCAAGTTGTATAGGGATTTAGAACAAGAAATTCCCCTATATCTAAGACCTAAAGCCAAAGATCCTAAAACTTTCTATTATGATTGGTTAATAATTTCGCCCTCTAAATCAGGCAGCAAGCTCATCTACCCACTTAGAAATGCAACATTTGATGCATATGAATAGCTAGTGAATTTTGAATTGCTTGAAGCTAGAAATGCCATTCAATGGTGTTGGATCAATTTATCTAGGGAGCTGAGAAATAAGGAACCACATTCACCCCTAAAATTTGACATGAAAAATTAGTGTGCACCTTGGTATATTTCTTTGGGTACTGAGCGAGAGAGTTTCTAGATCCCATTGACTTTTTAGCCACCATTGCTAATGTCTCCTCTCCTAGCAAACTTAGAAAATTTGGACAACTATGATATGAAGGGAGAAAAGGAAAAGTGGAAAAGATATAGAGAGACAAAGGGATTCTATTGGAGCCTTGCCAAAGGAGGTTCTGGATAGAAGACAGCTGCTGGTTACAGATTGACAGCCAGGTTGAAGAATTTTATGTTTTCTGTGGGACCAGCAAATAGATAAGCTGGGGGGAATGATGAGTCTAGTTTATGGGTTGTTTTGTTTATGATTTTCTAAGTCTAGACTTAAATATCTTATGGTTTTCATAAACATTATGCAGACTTTTATGTTTCTATGCTTTAGCCATGTGTATATCTGATACTTTTGACACTAAAATAAAACACTATATATATATATATATATATATATATATATATATATATATATATATATATATATATATATATATATATATATATATATATATATATATACACACACACACACACTAATGGATATTATGATGAAATTTGGTATTTCTCTTCCTTAGTGTTAATGGGTAGTGTTCCTACAACCATGTGACAAGGATGCGTTAAAATAGGGAAAACTTATTATAAATCTTTGCCTTGGATTTGTGTTGCGGATTTTGGTATGCTAACCTTTTGCAGGGGAAGAATAAGTTAGCAAGGAGTAAGGACTCAATGATGAAGTGGTTCCTTCAAGGTGAATAATTGTTTCCAAAATTTATCATGGCTCCACTACTTCCATAACCTTGCGGTTGCTGTCACAGACCGGGCCAATCCATTTACTAGGTGTTCCTATATTCTTGAAGCACCAAATATGGTTTATCCTCTTGCATAAATGATGTTGTCATTCTTATAACTAAATTTGTTATGCTATGTAATGAAGGACCAAGTTTTTAGGTGTTCTATTTTCTTAGTTGCTTTTAAATAAGATGGAACTTATGATTTTGAGCTAGTTAGATATTTTGAGGAGTTTATATTGTAATCCAGCAAAAAAGTGAATACACTTTGATATTCCATCTTGTACTTGTGTTTTGTTAAATGAATATATGATAGTTCCAAATTTTAACATCTGAGTTTTAGATCTATTCACACTTCCATGGGGGCCCACATGGGAGGTGAATCCCTTGTTCATGTTCAAGTAGGACTTAGTTAAGTTTCTTTGAAGTTGATAAGCACTGTTGCTCCTACAACCATTGGTAGAAAAACCATTGGCTATTTCCTGCAGCATAGATTTACGTTTGAAGCATTATTAGTTTACTACTGAGCATTTCCTTTAAGTTGTGAGTTAAGTTGTAGTTTCAGTTCTTATTATAAATTTCCTACAGCAATACCTTTACTTTAGTAGTGGTGACTTTTGAAGAGAACTAAAGCATAGACCTTGCAGCCACCATCTCAAGCTCAGGTTCTCAGATTGATACATTTAATGAAGTTCAGCTTGATATTCTAAGTAGACATGTGACAATTTTAAGCAATGAATCATTGTGAAAGGATGTCCAATCCTTGAAGTTACTAGGGTATTATTCTGACCAACCAATTACTGAATTTGGTCTCCTTGATGTAATCAATCTTAAGATTGGTAGTCACCTTGAAAACTTGTTTATCGTGGTTATTGTTTTTGTGATATTAATTTAAGGAAAATAAGAATTAATCATGAAGTGTTGTTTGAGTGCTTCTTATCCGATTGACTTTCTTAAAGGGATTAAATACAATTATATGGATTGATGTTATAGGAAATATCCATTTACATTAATAGGATTGGGTGATTGATGATACCGTTGAAGGTTCAAAGTATTGTCTTTTAGGGAAAGTACATGAATAATCATGTAAAGCTTGACTCTATGTCCAATTGGATGAGGGACTAATCTCTGTAAATCAAAAGGAGTAAGGAATACTAAAAGTTAATTATTGTTCTTTTCCATTTCTTGATTATTGGTTGTTAGTTTGAAGTAATTAGTGAAGGTATTTTCTTTTGAAAGTATAGAAGGATCATATTCTTGTATTTAAAATATTTTCCATTTTGAAGTAGAAGATTATAGATGCTTTATGTATGTCATCTTCTATAAAAGCCTCTAACTTAGAAGGCAGTTGGGGAGAAGGTTTACCTACCTAGGTTGTGCAGAAACTAAAGAGGAGGGGATTTAAGTCAGGTTTGATTTATCCTGTCAATTGACCAAAATCTATTGGAAAACTCAAGGATAAATATTGGAAAACTTTTAGGGATTTTCAATCTATGGTTTTGGGAACCAACAAGTTCAAAGTTATTTATTGTAATTGCAGTAAGCCTAGACACATTTGTAAGGACTGGAAAGAAGAAAATAATAAAAAGAAGAAATTTGATTTTGATTCTGAGTCTAAGAAGGGAGACAATTATGCATTTATTGTAGCTTTGGCTACTCATGCATGTGATGATGCATAGTTAATTAACTCAAGTGCATCTTTTCATATGACCTATAATAAAGATTGGTTTTCTAAATATGATGAATATGATGAAGGTAAGGTGTACTTGGGTGATAATTCTTATTTAAATATTGTTGGTCATGGTAAATTTAAAATTTGGTTTCCTAATGGTATGATAAAAAAGATTAATGGTGTGTTGCATCTCCTTTATCTGAGATGAAATTTATTATATGTGAGAAAACTAATAGATTTAGGTATGCAAGTAGTCTTTTATGATGAAGGATGAAAAATGGTGAGATGTGCTATGGTGGTTCCAAGAGGTGTTAGAATTGACACTTTGTATGAGATAGATGCATACATTGCTAAGTGTAATAATGCTTATATAAACAAAATAATTGTGGATACTTTGCCGGAAAAGGTGAGGGTTTCACCTTCAACAAATGGTCATGGATTATGGGTATCTGAGGGTTCTTTTTTATAAATCAAAGTTACCTATAGATAGTGTTGGTACTCTCAAATTCTTGAGATTACCATTGTTAAAATTTTGAAGAAGTCATTTACATGTGAGTTGTGGTGCCCCATTTTGGCCTTCAAGCATTAAAATACCTATTCTGAGTGGTCAAATTTGCAAGTTTATAACATTTGATCAAGTGATTGTAGTAAGGTCTAGGTTTCATCTTTGTATTGTTTATATAAGAGTGAACCTACATCGCAAGTTCCAGGTCATGAGGTGACCATATGATAAGTTTTTAAAGCCAAATCCAGATGCAACTTATGTAGATTATTATTTATTAACATGTCTGGTTGCAAGACAAAATGAAATTGGAAAGTTTAGAGATTAAAATCCTTCACCCTAGATGATGTTAAGGCATATTTCCTAGGATTTTACCAGCAAAAAAATGTAGAATGTGGAGTTTCTGAAGAACACGTGGAATAGACGTATCAATTGCCTAAGTTTCCTTTGTGCATCTTGATGGTGGATTGACAGTTTTGTAAAGGAACAATGTGGGCCTTTATCCCATATTTGTGGTGTGGGGACTCAAATATATTTCTAAATGTGCCAACACACATATTGTTAAGTGCTTAAAAGTCATGAAGGCTTTTGGATGCTTTCTCATGCGTGGAGGCAACTTGGCGGCATACAACTAGTGATGGATGAGAAGAATATTTTGTGGGCCCACGTACATGGTCAACATGAGAAAATTAGTGTTCGACACATGGAAGAGGAGACCAAGTGAAGGCAGTTAAGTCATGATCAAATCTGAAAAATTTTGTGATCCTGCAAAAGAAGTTGTAAGGAATATAGTGACCGCAAGATCATGAGATCCTAACATGTGCCCAGGATGAGGTGATGTAGATGCTAACTCAACAATGATGTGGAAGGTTGAAAACTAAGCATAGATCAACATGTGGCATGTAACTCAAGGTAGTGACGTGGATCTAGGGTATCATGTGGCATCACCCCATGATCCCATAATCTAGATGGAGATTATTGATTCAGACTGCAAGATTGTCACTACTACATCTGGGGCCAAATTTTGACAGAAACTTCTGACGGGTAAGTTTTTTTAATGAATTTTTTAATAAAAAAAATAGGCCCCGATGGTGTTGGTATTTCAATGGGTTTTAAATTAACCATTGAAATTCTGATAGGTTCAGGGTATACATAAAAAAAAAGTGAAGCGCCAAATCATTTTTATTTCGATTGGATAGAGGAGCGGGAGAAAAAGAGCGAAGGATGAGCACGAGAGAAGGTATGTAGTTTCTTCATCTTTTGAGCCTCTTGCATCATATTCGAACACAAATTTTAAATGCATTGCATTTTATTTGATCATGAATTCTCTCTAAAATGACCACATTCTACTGGTGTCATGCCCTAGCCAGTGCTTTATCTCTATTATTTGATGTTATTGGTGCTTGTGCTCAAGGATATTGATTCACTATTTTTAAATGTTTGGATTCATGTTTGTTGATATTACTGGCATGTTTAATGATGCCATTG
Organism: Chamaecyparis obtusa; assembly: GCA_027943335.1. Lineage (NCBI taxonomy): Eukaryota > Viridiplantae > Streptophyta > Pinopsida > Cupressales > Cupressaceae > Chamaecyparis > Chamaecyparis obtusa. Next base: position 2,825,227 of record BSBK01000441.1, on the reverse strand, counting down.
TATATTGCTGAGATGCTCACTGAAATGACTGCATTGTACTGGTGTTGTGCCCTAGCCTATGCTTTAACTACATTATTTGATGTTATTGGTGCTTGTGCTCAAGGATATCCATTTTTTTGAAATGTTGACTATGGTTATCAGATGGACAACCCGTGAGCTTCTAGCTAGGTGCCATTTGTATTGATAGCTTAGGGAATCAAATGTATTGTTGTTGGAAATTTGGCTGAGTTGGTTACATAGATGTTGTCATTATGGAAACATATGATCTACATGAAGATCACACAGGTCAGAGAGCTAGTATGTCAGAGCACAATGGGAAATTGTCTAAGTATGAGACAATGTGTTTTTACCAGTGAACCTGAAGATAGTTTTTGTTTGCAATGTCGACTGGAGTAAGTTCAGTGCTTTCACACTTGAACATAGACTCTATGGTGACTATTGAAGACTCATCTCAGAGTGCAAGTTAGTAAGACATGTACGGAAGAAGTTATGACAGTTTTTCTAAAGACAGTGTCAAACCGATAGGACAAAATATGAAGATAGAATTGATAAAGAGTTAAGGGATTATTTTTTTCATCAAAATAATGACTTAACAATATAAAGGGATGAAATCCTAGATGTTAACCCTTGGGTAAAGTTATTTTGTAATATGATAGCCGACTGAAAAGTTATTAGCCTTAATAACTTATTTAAATGTAATTATAAATTGTAAGAAGAATGATGATGAAGTGATATGATGCGAGATATATGATGTCTATGTAATAGCAATAGTGAAAGAGCAGCAAAGAGATATTGATGCAAGAATTATAAGGTTATGTACCTTGACCTACTCTTGTAATCAGTGAATATTGTAAATTATGTAGATCCTTGTAGTGTTGTTGATCATTAGTGTTTTCACACTTAGTCATATCTAGGCAAACATGGTCGGTCATCACTGTGACCGAGTTGTTTTGTATAGGCCGAGTTTTGTATTGTATACTTATCAAACAGTAGTACTGCCGAGTAAAGTCATGGTCACTATATGTTTGTAATATGCCGAGGAGTATAGTTGTTGCCGAGTTACATATATCAATGATTTTTGAGTGACAAAGAAGTCAAACTGATGTCGAGTATAGTTAATGCTGAGTGCCAGAGATAACTTTTGCCGAGTGAGCTAGAATTGACATACAAGTCTGGAATGGCACAATGATCGAGGTAAACCATTTTTGGTAACAATAATATTTTGTATTTTGTCTATTGAGACAATCACAGAGGTAATTACACATCTATGTTATTATCATTGATCCCTATGTAAATCCTAGAGCCAATCAGAAAATTGTATAGTTTAGGTGGCAATAGAAATAATTCTGTACCATAGATCTTGAAGTGGTAAAACATTTTTGTTGCTATATAAGGGAAGATTTGGACAGAGATAAGTGTGTGAATCAGAGAGAAGAAAAGAGATATTGAGACTGGATGAATGCTATAATCAAAAGAGAATAGTCAAGCATTCAGATAGAGATTAGTGACTGAGTAAAGTAGTGAAAAGAGAAGAATAAAAAAAGATCAGATAGAAGAGATCACAGACATACAGTAAAGAGAAGATCTGTAATCAGCATACAAGTGCAAACCAAAAGATCAGGTATTGAGACATTTTGACCGGTGTATCAGTGTAAATCTCTTAATCGAGTAGTCCTAGCAAAATTTTTGTAAATCTCTTTACTGAGTACTTATTTCATTATAAGTTTATAAATCCTTTAATAGGGTAGACTGAACAAGTCTTTTAGCTTTTAACCGAGCAGACCTTTCACAGGGTAGATCATGTTCGATCACATTTTGTAAGCCCTAACAGGCAAAACTTATTACTGCAGTAGTGAAGATTTGTGGGTGTCATCCCCACCCCAGTTTTACCTTTTAAGGGTTTCTGGGTTACCAAAATTATTGTGTTATGTGTGATTTCATGGATGCTACTTGACATGTTATGTTACTTAGAATGATCAAGATTTGTTTACATGATGCATAAAGTTTTAACAGTTTAAAAGACATAGAGATGAGTGAAATCTGATTCACCCCCCCTCTTAGTATTACTTTCCCATTCATACTTCCAACAATTGGTATCAAAGTAGAAGGTTTCTCACAAGGAAGTCTAACCACTTGAGGAAAAAGATCTTGAGATGGAAGCCTACAAACTAGGAAAGTTTATAGAGAACCAAAAGATTGAAGTACAACTAGCATTACAACAGATGGAAGCAGCCAGAGGAGAACTGAAGAAATCATTGAGCAAGAGAAGAGAGATTGCAATTCAACAAAATGAGCCACAGTACAAAGAGGAAGACATTTCTGGACTATTTGGCAATGGTAACTCTACCGAGAGTGATAAAGCTATAAAATAAATGCTGGAGAAAAACACCATACTGAATGATGAAATCAGGACTCTAAAGAGAGAACAAGAAATCCAATTTGTTAGACTTTGTGAAGTAGTGGAACAGAAAAAGAAAGCTGAAGATGATAAGGAAATGGCTGAAGAAGACAAAAGGAAAATTTCAATAAGGCTAGACGAATAAGTGACATGCAAAGGTTGACCAACAATCAACTAGATATGGTAAATCAACTACTGCTGGCAAATCAAGAATTGGGCAGGAAATATATGGTAGTCAATCAACTAAAATCTAAAAATAATCAGCTGAAACAAGAGTTGAGAATTGAAAAAGAAATTAATGAGAGGATGAAAAAACCTAATGAAGCTATAAAGTATTTTGAAGAACTGCTAAGGTCACCTAGGAGATCTGATGATAGATCTGGACTTGGACTGAATGAACATTCATCTACTGAAGAAGGAGAATCATCAATGAATGAAGAATAGAAGACTGCTAAACCAAAGAACACCAAGCCCACTTGTCATCACTGTGGAAAACTAGGACACATGACAAACATATGTAGAACTAAACATGGTAAGTCTAATCCTAAACCTAAGTTTAATGGACATTGTTTTTAACTACACAAGCGTGGACATCAAGCACATGAATGTAGATCAAAAGTTAGCTCACCTAAGTTTCAAGGAAGTTGTTTCAATTGTCATAAATATGGGCACAAAGCATCTGAATGTAGATTGAAACCAAGATGGACATCTAATGAGAAAACTAAGCTAGTCAAAAGGCACAACTATTACAATTGGGATTACAACACTTGGTATAATTGCCACTATTGTGGTAAGTATGGACACATTGGAGCTAATTGCACGAAGACTCATTTTAGAGGCAAATCTAAAAGTTGGATGAAAGGAAGCATGGTCTGTTACAAATGTAATAAGGTCAGTCATTTAAAGAAAGACTGCAAATCACCCATGTCGAGTAATAATAATAACCTGAATGAAAAGATTCATGAGAAATTGAAGAATCAGATGAACTAGACATGGAAAAAGAAAGAAGAAGGAACCACAAGTGAAGCAAGCACATCTGAGGTCACCCAATCTGATGGATTAGGTGATCACACCTCTTCTAACTATGTATGAAGGATATGTTTGGAACTGATTCATGCAAAGCTTATCTTTCATCAGTTCCTAACATAGTAGTAAGCAAAAGTCCATATCTGCATAGAAAAAGATGCATTAGGACACATCTGAGCAAAATAATAAGTTTCACTTATGATGCCGAGCATTAGTGTTTTGACCAAGTTGTCAACATTTTCCGAGCACCTGTAATGACCGAAATGCTTTATATATATGCTGAGCTGTATTGCATTGGTTATATTGACTGAGCTTGTATTTAATCGAGGTCAATATGAGTTTTTCTGAGACAGCTGTACTCCACCAGAACTTGTACGAAGCATTTATCAACATTAATGAGACCCTAATCCTAATTTTTCAGATCTATTAAAGCAAAAAATTGCCGTTATTTCATTTTACTAGGCTAATTGAGATTTGAGAGAGTAATTATGAATCTGAGCAACCAGATCAAGCAAAGCATTTCCAAATCTTTTCAGCATGCCGTCGACAAAATTCATTTACAGGGTCAGTGACAAAAAGGTACTTTATCGAGTAAAATATTCTATTTTTGAATATTTCAGTTTGAAATGGCATCGTCTTCATCTGAACCAGTCAAGAAATAGGGAAAGGAAGTTTTCAATGTGAAACTCATGAGAAATGAAGTGTGTAAACCGAGCGTATTCAAGGGTATATCTGAAAGCGCCATAAAAGAAGATTTGAACGGAGCCTTGTTGTCGACTCCAGAGAATGTATTAATGATGAACAATGTGAGATCCTGCTATATGTGCAAAATTGGGGAAATTGGTGACTATGAGATCAGGGAAGCGTATAATAAACTTTGTGTCAATGAAGTGTTGAAGTTGGAACACAAGGTCATTGCCGACTGAGGGTTAGTTCATGCCCTAGATTTCTCGCAAAACTTTAAAGTTGAATGGATAAAGATTGTTTTGGGTCGAGTGCATGACATGAAATTATGGCTGGAAGATGGACTGGTAAAGATCAGGAAGGAAATGATACACAAAGTTACTAGTTACCCTACGATTGAAGGCAAAATAACAATGAAATGTGCAAGCAAAGAAGAAATACAAGCACACACATAGGCAACTTGGAACAAGCACGAAATTACCATCTCCACCATTACAGATCCGGTAATTGACTTCGTCGTCCGAGTTATCTCGCACAAGTTTTATCAGTCTAGTCGGTTGGACAATGTCCCCTGTATGGCAGTGGACCAGGCATGGAAAATAGTTAAGAAAGGGCACACATATGATCTTGCCAAGCTCCAACAAGTTGAACTTGCCAAGAACCTGAGCTCCATTCAGACAAAAAAGAACTCTATGTGTAAGTACAGTTCCCTACTGATCTGTATATTCTTCTATGTCAAAAAGTCTTTTCCTACACATGGTGATGTAGTATGGGATGATAAGAAGCCCGTAACTATTCAAATTAATGAGTTTATAAACCAGATAGGTGATGATTTTGAAGGGATAATGGACAACCATTTCATTGAATTTAAGAAAAAGATGAGAAATAGGACTAGAATCCCTGTGTCTCTAATTGAGAAATATAGAAAAGACATTTGTTTTCTTGTAGACATAGACTTTACTTATGCATAGGTATTCCTACCTAGGGTTTCATGGTTAATGCCATTACCCTATGAACTCAATATTGATGAAGCAATTGCTACAATCATAGCACTACTAGCTGAGGAAATTGATGCTAAGGCACCTTACTTTGGTACATTTGAAGAGGCCAAATCAAAGATATCTTTGGGATTACTAGCTGTTAGTACAGAGAAGAAAAGACAGAAAATAGTGAAAAATCTAGAAGAATATGTTAAAGAATCTGAGAAAAATAAACCATTAGAGTTAACCCAAGTATTGGGTGAAGACGAAAAGAGTGCAAACAGTGAGAGTAAGAAAGAGAAAGAAGAAGAAGAAAAGAAACCAGAAATTACCGAGTCTCTACCAAGAGGAAAAGTGTTAAAACAAAAAGTGACAGTGACACCATCACTTAGACCTTGAACTAGGAGAAATACTACCGAGACCCCTAAAGTGTCTTCTACATCTGTTAAGAAAAAATCTGAGGCAGTGCCAACTAAGGCCATGAAGAAATCAAGAAGGAAACTTGTTCTAATGGAAGATGAGGATGAAGAAATCAAGAGTGATGAAGAAGTGAAAAGGAAAGTCACACAAAAGGGTGCACATCAACTCACTGTTGATGAATTATGTCACAAACTTACTAGTACAACTGTAGTTGATGAGATAAAAAGATTAAAGTTTGGACAAATGAGCATTGGTGATAAAGAGAAAGTTGAGGATACCATTCTTGAAATGTTATGCATTTTCAAGATGCTACCAATTGAAATTGAAAATAGAATTCCAAAGGAATTAAGCACCAGGGTCGCACAGAAATGGGAGTTTTCTTTACAAAAAGAGAAGGAAATAGGAGAAAGCACATTGGCACAAGTTGAATCCACCTGTTAGCTCTTTTTCATGTAGAATCGCCAATTTAGCTATTAAGCTTGACTCTCAGGTTCCCAATTTTGGATTCTTACAGGGAAAAGGCTAATTGATAAGGACCAAGTCCTTCTTCTACTTCGGGCTCCACAGACCTAGGTAGGTGTACCTATCTTCAAAATCACTACTTCACAATGAAATCCTTGCAGTGGATTAGGGGTTCTCACAATGATTTGCTAATGTCTTTTGTTGCAACTGATGCAGAGCTTAGAAAGCCAATCCATGATATTAACAAAAGCAAACAATCATTGTAGAAAAATGGCAAATGTGACAAGGGTATTCACCCTTCTTCTCTTTGAGTTTAAAACTCAGGCAGGTTAACCTATCTAATTCACTTCTACAAGGAATCACCAAAAGCACTTGCATTATTTAATGTGATTGACAAACATTTATGCTCTTGAACTAGAAATGGAAAAGTGATTTGAATTTAAGATTTGGATGCAAGTCTGGTGTAAAACCAATGCCTTATCCTAGGGTGCGGAGTCAAATTGAGAAAACATCCACAAAACTTCATCAATTCAAAAACACCTGAAATCAATACCCTGCCTTACAGACTATCATTTTCACTGCAAACACATGATCATCAAATCTATACATTCTTGAAATTCTCAGAGATTATCCAGCTAGATTTACTCCTTCCTTGGAGGAAACTTATGGACAAACTCATAGTCTACCTTGTAAACGACAAATTGAACATTGCCTTACAAATCCAATTCATAAGAATTTCTAAAACACACAGAGACATCAGAATACTTGCAATGAGATTCCAGTCATATCTTATTGATAAAACCTATTTCAGTATACTCAAATTAACATTACACTTAGGCTAAAACAGTAAATTCAGAACCAAGCTAGCATTAATGGAACTTGCTTTGATTTCTCCCTTGGAGAACCAAAATTCAGAAGCCTCTACCTTGAAAGAATTGCAGAATAAGAAGGAGAAGGAAAAAACTCAGAAATCATCACAAAGCACCACTTGTCTTCCTCCTCTCTACTCATTTGATGAGTCATCCACCTTCAAACTGGAAATGGGACCTGCTCTCAACTCTAGAAAGCACTTGTCATCTCTTCCAACTGAAATGTGAATCACCGGATGCAACAAACTAGATATTTTCAAAATATCTTCCCGGACCCTATTTCAATCAACTGGAAATAACTCAAACCAGTAACCACTTGCACTGAAATTGATCCCAAAAATAGAATCCTCTCATTGAGACCTTTCCGACGGTATATAACACTTGGTATTTGGGAGAAAAATAAAGCCCCCAGCCATTAAAAAAACTCCCGTGTCTGCAACTTTGATACTTGAATTTTTTAATATAGTCCAAACTATATTAAAATATCTTTATAACTTTGATTTTTGCAATTTTGAAAGCACAGGAAGAAATAAAATATTATTTTTAGCTGGGACCCACATGATACATGGCAAGCTCAGATTGGCTAGCTCATCACTGCTGCCACGTGTTGCCTTGTTGCATGATCGCATGGGCTAGAAATGGCCCATGCGATCATGTGACCACTCTGCAAAATTTACTTTCGTCTGGGTGTGGGCATGGAAACTGAGGCAGCTGCACAAGATTACATAGGGAGAGCTTCCTCCATTTCAATTTACTTCATATGTATGTTGACTTGTTTATAAACAACTCAAATTTGCCCAGCAGGAGCAATGTAGGATTAAGCCCAGACTCGGAAACTGAGGTAGTTGCACAAGATTACATAGGGAGAGCTTCCTCCATTTCGATTTACTTTACATGTATGTTGACTTGTTTATAAACAACTCAAATTTTCCCAGCAAGATCAATGTGGGATTAAGTTTCTGAGAGTTTTTAAATATTACATTAAAATATATCTTAGTGCGCCCAGCTGGCACACACTTTCAAGTGGGCCCACATGAGCAAAGGATTCCACATGCCTTCTTCCTTACTTGATTCACATTCATATTGGGTGCCAGTGTATATAAACATTACTTTGACATCAAAACTCATGAATGTGGGATAAATGTTCTCTGTGATTCTTATGGGCAGTTTAGATAGTGCTGTACTCAGATGCCTGTATCTCGCGAACTAGGAAGAAGTTTTAAAATCTCTCCAGTGAGAATGTAGAGAACTTGATTTTCAACAACATATCCAAAACTTAGCCCGATCCAACGGTTCAAAACAAAGTTATGCCCCCTGCAATATGACTATTTTTTCTTCTTCTACAAATCCGTGACTTCACAAATTCATGTTTGCAAAAACAAATCATTATGTGGATGCTATTTCCTTTAGCATCCTCCTTTCTTCAAAATGTCCCTCTATCATATATTGGCTTCCCTTTACATGCTTAAAATGTGCCTCTATCCTTCACATGAGGCTCTCTGATACCTTCATAAAGCCTCCATTTTGCAGGCTTCTATATCAATGCACAGACCCTCCAATTCGGGTATGAGATCCCTGTAAATATTGCGTGAGTCTCCTCTCTTATATTTCCCACTGATAGAAGTAGAGCCCTCTTGCTATGCACAAATTCCTCTTTTTGAATTTGCACAAGGCATCTTCTCTATCTACTCACTTTGGCGGCTTACTTCAAACAAAACATGTATGCAAAATGTGAGCATTTGGTTCATCATTAAAACAATGCAGGCCGCTCTTTTTTTAAATGTGTGGGCTCACATTCATGTTTACTGGTTCCTTTCTATCTTGAAACAACAAAGATTGATAGGGATTGAAGGGATTGTAAGACATCATCCAACAGCCTTTCAATGTCATTTTCATTCTTTCGAAGAGCTTTTCTTATTAAAACGTGAGGCCCCACATGCATATACATTGCGTGAGATTACATATTTCATTTGTATTTCCATATTCAGACATGTACTCGATCAGTTCAGATTCTTTTGCCAGTGAACATGAATAGCTTTAATAACTTCAACAGTTGCAATATCCCAACAAAAGTCAGCTACTTCATCACTGTTCAAAAGCTCTCGTTGTTGTGTAAAGGCAGCTTTTTCCAACAAGTCCATAATTCTTTCAAAAGTCTCTTCTGATACATGACTTGGTTCACAGCCCCCATCGCCAATCCTTCTTTCAAGATTAATGCCACTTTTTCTTGTGACAGGAAAAATACTAGAGAATTTTGTCAAAATTATCAATGCATTATGAATATCCATGTATTCATTTGATTCCAAACATTGGGAATCGGTGCACACTTAAAACATGCAACCGTTGATGCTCTCTAAGCATCATTCATCTCTGACGAAGTATGACCATGATGTAACAAAATTTTAAACATACTTCTCACCTTTTACACTTTTGCAAAGTCACCATGAATGCCGACTGACCTCTGGAAGTGACCTTAAAATTGACAAAAAGAAAACATAGGATCACGCCATCGGGAGCATAAAATCCTCTCCAACTTCTCAACACACTGGTCAAAGGAAGATGCTTAGAAAGATTTGGGCCAAAAGAGTTCAACAGTCAAAGAATGCCCTTTGAAATCATTGCCTATTCGCGCTTGTCAAAGCATATAAATTTCATCTGGAACTGGCCTAGAAAACTGACTGTGTCACCTAACTAGGTGCCACCACTGAACATGCACATTCTTTGATCTACAAACTATCATTCCCCAGAACGGCATCTCATGACTGTACCCGAGGCAAAAGTTATTAACCTCTGAAGTTGCCCTTTAATTCTGCCTTTTGTAAACTACTGTTACAAGTAATAAACTGCATTTGAAATTACCTTGGCAAAAATACCAAATGAATCCCTGGGAAGCCACAAACTGGCACATAAGCTCATTGAGATGTAAACAATATAATTCAATCATCATATGGATCTGGGAGTCAATCAGGCAAAAGATATAGCTTCATGAAAATCAGAACTTGTAGAGATAGACCCATAATACACAAAAAACAATGGAAAGTTCAGTTTGGAAATGCCTTCAAAAAGACATCAACTGGATTGGCAGAAAGCTCAAATCTGAACTGGAAGCTATATGTCAAATTTGCAATGCAGACCAACAAGAATTTCACTGATAAGTTTGATTGGTCAAAAGTTATAACCTCATAAAGTGGGCCCCTGACAAACAAATAGTTTAGTACAACTAGGAAATTCAATTTTTTGCAAATGGAAAGGGCTCACAAAACTGACCAAACGGATTCACCAAGACTCATCATCCTAGGTCATGGAAGTATTTCATGTTTAGAAAATAGGATAGTAGTTGGATTGCAATTTAGATCACCTAGGAAAAAGATACAAGCTGTCTTAGTAGGCTTCTGACAAGAGTTCACACAGTGCACCCTGTCCAAACAGCGAAAACTACAAATGGAATCGCATTGGGAAACTCATCCAATGGATTCGTCATGAGCTACAAACCAACCATGATGAAGAAAAACTTGTTTACAATACAGGAACATGACCATCACTTCACTTCCAATCATCAGGAAAAAGGTACAGCTCCACAAACAGGGCCTCCGAGAATAACTAAACAAGTGCATTATGCAAATCCAAGAAAACACCTCCGGAAGGGGATGAACAAGCCCTATCAAAACTTATCACAAGAACTTGAAATAGGAAACATAAGTCAAATGAAGCACACTAAAGATGCCCCCATTCCTAGATTTTCATGACACTTATCAAAATTCAAGATATTTAATCTCAAAGTAGCCCTTCCCGGTGAATTCTACACTTAGTAATTTTTTGATTTTGAGACCCCCTAGGAATGAAATGATGAAAACCCATTTGAACATGCCATCCAAAGACTCAAAAAAACTCGATAGGATGAATGAAAAGAAATGAACACATAGACCTCAAGATTTGACACCAAATATGCCCCTACTAGTATGCAATACAAAGCCAAAAATGAGCACTTAATCAAGAATTTTACATGGTACCTCAAAACTACATTTTGAGTACCAACACCACCCTCACCCCCAAAGACATCAAACAGATAATTGAACAATACAGAGGAAAATTTGATCCTAAGCTTAGAGCCTATCTTATTCTCCAACACAAGGTTGAAGATGTTGTGTAGGAAAGTTTAAAAATTTGGAAAATAGTGTTTGGACTATTGGTTGATAAAGATGAAGGATAGGTTGATAGCACTTCATAGGCTGCAGAACCTGAAGCAACACACAATAAAATAGAGACTGATACTCCTAAGGAAATGAAATCTCAGGATACTTTTGAAGTCCATATTGTTGACATACTAGAGGAGAAGCCCACTAAGAATTTGTTCTTAACTGAGGATGACTTAAAGAACTCAAGTGCAACTGACACACCCCTGCCAGGTAGCAATCCTGTACTATTGCAAGTCATGGATTATCCCACCATCTCAAGCACATAATATACCGATGGAAATCCTTTTGTACCTAGAGTTGCTACTATTGTTAAGTCAATCGGTACAAGTCTTACCGAGGAACCCATCAAGTCGGTACCCCTACCTCTATCTACCGAGGAAGAAATCAAACCAGAAGACAAAATTTAAAGTCCTCCCAAAGTAGTACACAGTACAAAAGAACACAGAACAAAATTGGATGAACAAGCTGTTAGTCCTAGTGCCAAGGAAAAGGAAAAGGAGAAAGGAGAAGGAAGCACCAAAGGTAAAATTATTAAAGAACAAGAGCCAGAGGAACAAGAGGCAATTGAAGCCCTTATACAAATGCCGAGTGGAAGCACCCCACCGAGAGCACAAAAGAAGAAAGATGAGGTAACAATTGATGAAGTAATTGTTATACCGAAATGGGATACAGATAATCTTTCTTTTGAACAATTATAGATAATGAAAGATTTTCTGACAAGAAAAAGTAGGCAAGAAGAACTCCGCAGAGAGCATCAACAAAAAAAGGTTCTTCATGAAATAAAGGATATATTTAGTGAGGTTTATGATCTATCAGATGTAAATAGTTTTGTTCCTATATTAGAACAACTTGTACATATTGTCCAGAAAGTTAATAATGATGCCTGTTCTGCTAGTGATAAGTTATATGAATGGTCAAAAAAGTGATTTGAGACCAAAATGCTAGACAAGATATCTGTCAAGATAGCAGTTAAACAGGTTGTACTGTCAAATTTGGTAAAAGAGACCGAGCAATTAGTTGTGAACGGACAGTCTCTATTGGCCACAATATGTAATGTTGAATTGTTTACAGATGAGAATAACCATTTTCTTGAGACTCTCAAGCAAGAGATCAAAGCTACAAGTCAGTCCCTGACTTTGGATACAGATACAAGTACTATACATTATGTGAAAGTGATGAAGACACAAGGAAAATTAGTTGAGCTGATGGCCAATGATGGCAAGATTCGTTCTCACCTACTTTCTATTCAAACTATCTTAACACCACATCTGGAGGCTATACAATGAAAATTGGCAAAGGCTAAAACATTACTTCAGAGTGATCCAAATCTGTTCACCACTGAAGGACTCATAACTTTAGCTACCGACTTAGAAGTGCAAATAGAAGTTTTGAACCTTGCTTCAACTGCATGGACAGATGCACTATACATGGTCACGGTGTTGCATCGACCATTTCTTGAGAAGATTTGTGATCTTCCTACTGATGAAGAAATTAATCATGTCAAAAACAAGGGGGAATCATTATGACATGAAGTACGAACAAGGAAAGGTAACACAATTTTGAATGGTAACAAAATTTTGAATATGTATATATATCTCAAGGGGAGTAATAGGAATATTAGGGATTACAAACATACTTCTAAATATGAATGTCATGACAAAGTGTTTTTGCCACTAATGCCAAAGGGGGAGATTGTAGATCCCTGTAGTGTTGTTGATCATTAGTGTTTTCACACTTAGTCATATCTAGGCAAACATGGTCGGTCATCACTGGGACTGAGTTATTTTGTATAGGCCGAGTTTTGTATTGTATACTTACCGAGCAGTAGTACTGCCAAGTAAAGTCATGGTCACTATATGTTTGTAATATGCCGAGGAGTATAGCTGTTTCTGAGTTACATATATCAATGATTGCCGAGTGACAAAGAAGTTGAACCGATGCTGAGTACAGTTAATGCTGAGTGCTAGAGATAACTTTTGTCAAGTGAGCCAAAATTGACATACAAGTCTGGAATGGCACAATGATCGAGGTAAACCATTTTTGGTAACAATAATATTTTGTATTTTGTCTATTGAGACAATCACAGAGGTAATTATGCATCTATGTTATTATCATTGATCCCTATGTAAATCCTAGAGCCAATCAGAAAATTGTATAGTTTAGGCGGCAATAGAAATAAATCTGTATCGTAGATCTTGAAGCGGTAAAACATTTTCATTGCTATATAAGTGAAGATTTGGACAGAGATAAGTGTGTGAATCAGAGAGAACAGAAGAGATATTGAGATTGGATGAATGCTGTAATTAGAAGAGAATAGTCAAGCATTCAGACAAAGATTAGTGACTGAGTAAAGCAGTGAAAAGAGCAGAATCAAGAAAGATCAGATAGAAGAGATCGCAGACATACAGTAAAGAGAAGATCTGTAATCAACATACAAGTGCAAACTAAAAGATCAGATACTAAAACATTTTGACTGGTGTATCAGTGTAAATCTCTTAACTGAGTAGTCTTAGTAGACTTTTTGTAAATCTCTTTACCGTGTACTTATTTCATTATAAGTTTATAAATCCTTTAACAGGGTAGACTGAACAAGTCTTTTAGCTTTTAACTGAGCAGACCTTTCATAGGGTAGATCATGTTTGATCACATTTTGTAAGCCCTAGCAGGCAAAACTTATTATTGCAGTAGTGAAGATTTGTGGGTGTCATCCCCACCCCAGTTTTACCTTTCAAGGGTTTTTGGGTTACCAAAATTATTGTGTTGTGTGATTTCATGGATGCTGCTTGACATGTTATGTTACTTAGAATGATCAAGATTTGTTTACATGATGCATAAAGTTTTAACAGTTTAAAAGACATAGAGATGAGTGAAATATGATTCACCCCCCCCTCTCAGTATTACTTTCCCATTCATACTTCCAACAAATTACTTGTTTGGGCAGTGGGCTCATTTGGTAATCACATTTTGTACTACCAACTCCTAACAGGGTTAAGGCTTCTAACAAGGCCTATAGTCCCTTAATCGGGACTGAGACACTATATGCATGTAATAGACTCCTAACAGGGTCAACATCCTTAAGAGGATACTTTTGATTAGAGGATCTTTGTGGGTACCATCCTCGCCGGGGTTTTCCCTTGCCCAAGGTTTCCTCAAGAACAAATAATGTGTTATGAGTTCTTTTGTTTTATTTCTATGCACATTGTTTAGCTTTCTATGTTATGCATGCATTAAGATTATCTGTTATATCCATAATTGGGCAAAAGTAAAAGTTTGTAGAATACTGATTCACCCCCCCTCTCAGTATTCCCTATTTCTAACAATTGGTATCAGAGCTTAGTTACTCAGAAAAGAATCATTCAAGGAAAGCCTAGTAGCTTGAGTAAGATCTCTATGGATATGGATCAACTACAAAAGAATCTTGAAGAAGCTCTTGAACAGATTGACATGCTTACTGATGAAAGAGACACTCTAAAAAGAAAATATGACGATGCAAAGAACCTTATTGAGAAACTAAAAAACAAGTTGGAAGATTTGAAATCTGAAAAGGAATCCAAAGTTCTTATTGAAGATTGTGATGACAATTTAGAAAAACAAAATTAGATCCTTAATGGTTATTTTTATAATTGTCATGGTTTTGGACATAGAGCTATTGAATGCAGGAAACCTAAATTTATTGAGAATAATAATAGTAGTAGAATGTTTAGGAATACTAACAATGCAGAGAAGAAACCTATCAAAGATATGAATAGAAGAAATGGAGTAATATGTTATAGATGCAACAAGGTTGGACACATTGCTAGAAATTGCAGATCACAAATCAATCAGCCTGGACCAAGATATGGAAACAATGGAATTGTTTGTCAGATATGCAACAAGATTGGACATACAACAAGGTTTTGCAGAATGAATAATAGAGTTTTTCATCCTAACCCTAACCCTAGAAGTCATGCAAGAGGAAATGAAGATGGAAGAAACAGTCAGAAAGGATGCTGTAGTAATTCAGATGAAGTGAAGTTTATCAAAATCATAGATCAAGGAGACATATTAAACATTGAAGGTAATTAGGAAGGTGAAGTATTAAAAGGTAAGAATGAATCTTTACCTGACCCATCTCAAAGTACTTAATTTATGAAAATTACAGTAGAATAGGAACTTAGATTAGTGTAGAAGTAGATATATGATGAATTGAGTCTTGATTAGTTAATGTAATATCTTATATGATTTTCTAATGCTATGGTTAAGAGCTCAAAGAAAAATATTATGTTTTGCGAGATCGCAAGAAGTTTTAAGTTTTGCAAGTTAACATAATCAACTTTTTGGAAAGAAGCAGCAAAAGAATTGAATGTGATGTCAGATCTAAGTGAGATTGAATTAATAAAAGGTCATGATTGGTATTATTTGATCACAAAAGTGAATTCAAGTGTTAAGGAGATCAAACAGCAGTAATTGGAAGCGTTTTGCAAGGATTTGGTGAAGAATTTTGTGCCGAATCTACGCAAGCCCTAAATCGCGAAATCAAGGTATTTTACTTGGAAAATCTTTAAATTAGTTAAGGAATTAGAGGAAATCATGGATGTTTCTTTGATTTACAATCTCAGAGATAAAAATAGACCTAAGATGAAAAGGGAACCAGTAGAACCCTTGGAAGATGATCCTAGGTATACATAGTGTAGAACTGTTTGAGAATTTGGAAAAGATTAAGAAGACTAAGTATACATAGTTTAGATTCTCATCCTTAATCACTTATATGTTTTTTCATTTATTGAGAAGATTTCCTTACACCATTGGAAATGACTGGAATGATGGCCAAACTACAATGGAAAGGATTAACCAAGTGTATAGGAGGCATGTTATTGATAAAGTGAATGAGAGTGCAATGTTGGTAATTAAGACATTTCAGAATTTGGTGACAAGAAGATCAAGGATCCCATAGTCTCTTGTGGAGAAGTATAAAAATGAGATATGTTTCATGGTTGACACTAACTTTACTTACATTGAAGTAGTAGAACCTAGAACAGAGTTCATAGACCCTCTTGGCTATGAGATATCTGAGGTTTAGATAGAAGAGTATGTGAGCAGGTTACTTAAGTGCGAGTTGGACACTCACTATAACATGTTTGGAACCTTTGAGGAGAACTTCAACTCTGTAAAGACCTTACTTGAAGAGAAATAGTCAAAAAAGAGAGTTGAAAGTACTATCAGGAAAATTCTAAAAGATACAGGGATGACTGAGCATGAGTTCTTGGTAGCCAAGAAAACAACAACAACAATTAGAGATATTGGAAAAAAAGAATTTTTGTCTGTTCCACCTTTATCATCAACTGTAATACAGCAAGGAGAAACATAAGTTAAGGTGAAAGTGGAAGAAACAAAGAAGGATCAAGAAGCAAGGATATCCACTAGATCCACCTCCTCCACACCTAGCAAAAGAGTAAAAGAGAGTGCTACTAGACCGGGTAAGAGGCATAAAACATTGATTCCACCAGTTCAAAGAAAATTTGCAGAAATCAAAGATGATGACACTTATATTAAGAAGAAAACCTGGAAACCTAGAGTTGAGAAGGTTAATGAGCAGATCATTCAAGATGGAGACTTTAAAAAGATGAATAAGTCTTATGATCTCTATGATTATGCAGAAAGATTAAATCTGGAAAATGCAGTAGTAAAGCATATGATTCTATCTGATAAGAAGTTTGACACAATTTAGGGTAAGACACCTGATGACTTGTACAATAAACTTGTAAATAGGAAGAAGAGAGCATTGGAAGAGGACAAAGCTATTAGAGAAAAGCTTGTAAGAAAGCTTTGTGTTGTGAAAGATGAAGTACACTTCAATCATATTATGAAAGATTTAAGCACCCATTTGAGAACCAAGAAGAGAACCATTCAGATTATGGGAGGAAGATATGAAGAAGTTAATGTAGAAACAGAGCAAGCAATCATTAAGGTAATGTCAGAGAATGCTGGAGAATCATCAGTTGCAACAGAATTTAAAGATCAAGCAGCAGAAGAAGCAAAACAAGAGGACATTCCCTCTCCACTAGCCATAAACATTGAGGATGAAGTCATGAATGTAGAAGGAACTAAGATCACCTTGGATAGTGATGATAACTTATTCAAGAATCTTGAAAACATTTTTGACAATTCAGCTTTTTAAGAGCAGGAGACTACCAAAGGAGAAGAGAAAATGGAGACCATAGTTGTAGACCCTAAAGTGATAGAAAAAAAATACCTGTTCCCACTCAAGAAGATATCAGTCTTACACCTGAGATTGGCAAGAAAACTCAGATTGGTTCTATGATTGAGAATTTGGGAAAGGAAGTAGATGATGATGATCAGATGGAATTGATCACATCTTTGAACAAGATCATTGGAAAGAATAAGAAAGTAAAGAGTCTTGAAGGATGCCTGAAGGAGCTTACTGAGAAATTACAAGGCATTATTACTACACAGATTACAAAAGATGACCCTCTGGAAAGAGCAAAGGAAGTAATGAACACTTTTGATAATGAGTTTATAGATCTATCTGATATAGCAAAAGTGAAAGCTCATGCAGCTTATGAGGCCAAAACACTCTTGAACATCAGTCAAAATATCAGGAATGATATCAATAACCTTGATATTTGTATAAAGGACTTGAGGAAGAATTTAGAAAGAGGTAAATCCTTGTACATTCAGTGTACAAAATTAGAGACCTTGGTAGTAGAGGAAGATCAGAAGATGAAGATGAAGGAAGCAAAAATTTAGAATGAAACAAACCTTCTTTCAAGCCCCAATGTGAATGTATCTAATGTTGAGCAGAAAATTCATAAGATTTATGATGAGATCAGAATTTTGCAATATGACAAGCATAGGAAAATGAAGAGATTCACTCTTTTGAGAGAACACATTTCTATAAACTTGAGCACTATTGAAGGGAAATTGGAAGAATGTCTTTCAACAAAGACATCTTTTCAAAAGTTTAGCTTTGAGAATCTCCAAGCATGTGAGATAGCATCTTATGGATTGTGCATACTACACAGTGTGGTAGATTCAATTAAGAAATCATGGGAGAAAGAGTTAGAGGCTATGAAGATCAATTTTGCAGATTGTGTTGCAAGCCTACCGACTTTGCAATATTGAATTAAGGTATAACTTTTTGTGAACACAATTTTGTTACCCTCCTTACCTTTTTTGTCATTGTTGTCAAAGGGGGAGAGATATATAGAATAAAATTGTTAAGGATAAATATTCTTAGGGGGAGTATAGTATATAGAAAGGATTAATAAAGTCACAAGGATAGTATATATATGTTTTGTATTATGGCCACAATTTTGAGATTTTGAAGTTGTAAGACTTAGCCAATTTTCTCATATGTTACCAGCAATGACAAAGGGGGAGATTGTCAGAAATTTGGCTAAGTTGGTTACATGGATGTTGTCATTATGGAAACATATGATCTACATGAAGATCACATAGGTCAGAGAGCTAGTATGTCAGAGTGCAATACGAAATTGTCTAAGTATGAGACAACGTGTTTTTACAAGTGAACCTGAAGATAGTTTTTGTTTGTGATGTCGACTGGAGTAAGTTTAGTGCTTGAAAACTTGAACACAGAATCTATGGTGACTATTGAAGACTCATCTTAGAGCGCAATTAGTATGGCATGTATGGAAGAAGTTATGACAATTTTTCTAAAGAAAGTGTCAAGTCGATAGGACATAATTGATAAAGAGTTGAGGGATTATTTTGTTTATCAAAATAATGACTTAACAATATAAATGGATGAAATCCTAGATGTTAACCCTTGGGTAAAGTTATTTTGTAATATGATAGTTGACTAAAAAGTTATTAGCCTTAATAACTTGCATAAATGTAATTGTAAACTGTAAGAATAATGTTGATGAAGTGATATGATGTGAGATATATGATGTATATGTAATAGCGATAGTGAAAGAGAAGCGAAGAGATATTGATGCAAGTAGTATAAGGTTATGTACCTTAACCTACTTTTGTAATAAGTGAATATTGTACATTATTTTTTTGGGTAGTGGGCTCATCCGGTAATCACATTTTTTACTACCAACTCCTAACAGGGTTGAGGCTTCTAACAAGGCCTATAGTCCCTTAATCAGGACTGAGACACTGTATGCATGTAATAGACTCCTAACAGGGTCAACATCCTTAACATGATACTTTTGATTAGTGGATCTTTGTGGGTACCATCCCCACCAGGGTTTTCCTTTGGCCAGGGTTTCCTCGAGAAAAAATAATGTGTTATGAGTTCTTTTGTTTTATTGATATGCACATTGTTTAGCTTTCTATGTTATGCATGCATTAACATTATTTGTTATATCCATAATTGGGAAAAAGTAAAAGTTTTTAGAATATTGATTCACCCCCCCTCTCAGTATTCCCTATTTCTAACAATTGTATCATTGATAGTTGAGACTTTGTTAAAAGGAAACAGGACAAAGAATGATTTTGATTTATTTTCTCTATTTTGATCCCTAAGTGGCTTACAACCCTAGAGAAGTATATGCAGATTTACAGATGTCATTACATGATACATAACAACTGATAATTCTGAAGAAATATATGCATCCAATTTGAATAGCAATTAATACAAAGAAATAGGGTCCTTGAATGGCCTAGTCATCCAGACCTTGACTGTCCCCTCAACTAGTGACCCTTCAAAACTGGGTTGTCATGCAATCAGTGAGTCATCCTTCATTCTCCTAGTCTGCCCTATATCCAAACATATTGGAAATACACAATACAATGATAACAAGTCTTTCACAATCCCCCTTCCCTCAAGGAATTCACTATCAACATTCAGACCTTGATTGTCCCCTCAACCAGTGACCCTTCAAAACTGGGTTATCATCCAATCAGTGAGTGATCCTTCATTCTCCTAGTCTTCCCTGCATCCAAACATATTGGAAATACATAATACAATGATAACAAGTCTTTAAAAATCCCCCTTCCCTCAAGGAATTCACTATCAACATCCAAACCTTAATTGTCCCCTCAATGAGTGACCCTTCAAAATTGGGTTATCATGCAATCAGTGAGTGATTCTTCATTCTCCTAGTGTGCCCTGCATCCAAACATATTGGAAATACACAATATAATGATAAAAAGTCTTTCACAATCCCCCTTCCCTCAAGGAATTCACCATCAGCATTCAGACCTTGACTGTCCCCTCAACCAATGACCCTTCTAAATTGGGTTATCATGCAATCAGTGAGTCATCCTTCATTCTCATGGTTTGCCCTGCATCCAAACATATTGGAAATACACAATAAAATGATAACAAGTCTTTCAAAATATCCCTTCCCTCAAGGAATTCACTATCAACATCCAGACCTTGACTGTCCCCTCAACCAGTGACCCTTCAAAACTGGGTTATCATGCAATTAGTGAGTGATCCTTCATTCTCCTATTCTGCCTTGCATCCAAACATATTGGAAATACACAATACAATGATAACAAGTCTTTCACAACCCCCCTTCCCTCAAGGAATTCACTATCAACATCCGGACCTTGACTGTCCCCTCAACCAGTGACCCTTCAAAACTAGGTTATCATGTAATCAGTGAGTGATCATTCATTCTCCTAGTCTGCCTTGCATCTAGACATATTGGAAATACACAATATAATGATAACAAGTCTTTCAAAATCCCCCTTCCCTTAGGGAATTCACTATCAACATTTGGACCTTGACTATCCCCTCAACCAGTGACCCTTCAAAACTAGGTTATCATGCAATCAGTGAGTGATCCTTCATTCTCCTAGTCTGCCATGCATCCAAACATATTGGAAATACATAATACAATGATAACAATTCTTTCACAATCCCCCTTCCCTCAAGGAATTCACTATCAACATTCGGACCTTGACTATCCCCTCAACCAGTGATCCTTCAAAATCGGGCAATGCATTTCAGTCACTAGTAATGCATGGAAAGTCAAACCATTAGTCTCCAAAGCATTCAATAAGTGAATATGAATGTTTTAAAACTTTCCTCTTAATTTCCCCAACCACTCCTAATCAGTTAGAGGGATATTTCTAGAATCTCCACTATTGCTATCCTTACCAACAATTCTTAAACATACTTTATCTGATATGATAATAACATGATAAAATGAACCAATGGAATGTTCTTAGTGTGGTATAAGAAATATTTGGCTATCAAATCTTCCTTCATGAAAGTTGAGCGTGAGAGAAGGTATGTGATTTCTTCATCTTTGATTGGTATCTTTGACGGGCAACATCTTTCGAGCCTCTGGCATCATATTCGACTGCAAATTTCAAATGCATTGCATTTTATTTGATCATAAATGCTCAATAAAATGACCACATTGTACTGGTGTTGTGCCCTAGCCCATGCTTTATCTCCATTATTTGATGTTATTGGTGCTTGTGCTCAAGGATATTGACTCACTATTTTGAAATGTTTGGACTCACATTTGTTGATATTACAATTCATCATATAAGATAAAGTATGTTTAAGAATTTTTAGTGTCTAAACAATCAACTAATCCCTCTAACCGATTAGGAGTGGTTGGGGAAGTTGAGAGGAAAGTTTTCAAACATTCATATTCACTTATTGAATGCTTTGGAGACTACTGGTTTGACTGTCCATGTGTTAATCTTTAGAAGAGATCAATAAAGTATTTAAAGACATTATTACATGTTTGGAGAGGTTTGAGAGGCACTTATCATGACTGTACCCTCACAAACAATGACATAGACTAGTTTTACTAAGTTTCCTTTCTCTATTTTGAGGTTTTCTTTCTTTGCCGTAGGGGTACAATCAGAGGGTTCATTGAAAAAATTATCCTTTGAATGGTTACTATGAATATGAATGATTTGATATAGCATATTTCTCATTTTACTTGAAGTTTGGAATAGCTTGTGCAAGGGTGAAAGTACTTTTGATTGTTTTGGTCGTGATTGTTCCTCTACGCAGTTAGGAAATGTAACTGTCTAATGATTATATGTAATATTAAATGGATTAAATGCTTTAGTCTTGGTAGAAGTGAATGGAAGGAATAGTGTTTGCATTAGGTTTCATTTATTATTGAATTCAATGGTTTCCAAGATGTGTTGAGGACTTTGCTCCTTGTTTAATGTTAACTGTTACTACACAATCCACTCATACAACAATGAAATGCTATGTGATTGACAATTTCATACAACTGGTCCTTTGGTGTGTATTAAACAAAATAGAATTTTTAGCATATTATTATCATTCTATTTCTTTTTTGTAAACATGCCATTGGTTTAGTTTTGTAAAAAAAATTTCGTGTTAATTTTTTTTTTCTATTTTTTCCATTTGATAACCATAGTCAACATTTCAAAATAGTGAATAACATCAAATAATGGAGATAAAGCATGGGCTAGGGCACAACACTAGTAGATTAAAACTAAACCAATGGCATGTTTACAACAAAGAAATAGAATGATAATAATATGCTAAAAATTCTATTATGTTTAATACACGCCAAAGGATCAGTCCCAACAATTCTTAAACATACTTTATTTTGTTTAAGAATTGTTGGGAGTAGTTTTCAAACATTCATATTCACTTATTGAATGCTTTGGAGACTAGTGGTTTGACTGTCCATGTGTTACCAATGACTAAGATTCATTAAGAAGCTTCTCTCTTTTATATACCCTCTCAAGTAAGAAATTAAATTTATTGTTGAAATCAAATGTGTCTCTCCTTCTTCTCAAGAAGTATGTTTAAAAGACTGAATTTTATAGGGAAAAATCAATGTGTTCGTAAGGAGAATGTGCCTAGCTAGAGGGAACCTTGGGTAAAGGACATAGATGTCATATTGAAGATGCGTATAAGGATAACAATACTTGTAGTTACTCCTCAAATGTGCTTTTATTGAAATGTGTGTACAAAATGTTAGTGGGTTGAACATATTAATTTAATTGAATAAGAGGGTAGCCATATGAATCATCATGTATTTCTCTCCCTCTATTAAAGAATCTATGAATTTTATTTTGGAAAATGGTAAAATTCAAACAAACTGTTGGAAATATTCAAGACTAGCCAAGCTACTGAGAGGGGAGGGGTGAATCAGTAACTTCAAAACTTTTAACAAATTCAGATCTTAACCTTATTCCAAATAACATTTAGATCAATAAGCTAATTGCATGCATGAGTAACAAAAAGAATAAAACATTCATAACACTTTGAACACAGAGATTTGGTGACCCAGAAACCTTCCAAATAGAAATTAAAACTGGGGTGGGGATGATACCCACAAAACTTCAATACTACAGTATAAAGTTTGCCAGTTAAGGCTTACAATGATCACTTCTGATGATCTGCCTTATTAGGAGCAATAAGGACTGCTAGGTCCACCTTGTTAGAGGATTTACAAACATACACAAAAGTATGCACTCGGTTAAGAGATTTTACAAAGACTGTTAAGTCTACCCTATTAAATGATTTTAAGATGATTCACCTATTAGGATGAAACAATAGATCTCTTACTTGCAACTGTACTTGCTGATTGAGATTCTTTGATGTACTGATCACCTTCTGTGATGGATATATCTTTGCTGCTCCTTGTACTGCTGTAGCCCTTTGTAATTTTCTTATCTTTGCCTTTCTTCTCTTTTTCACACTTCTCACTTCTTCTCCACCTTGGATATGATACAAAATAATGTTTATATATCAATCCAAAACAATTAAAAAATAATTACAAAGTCATCTCTCAAACAAGCTAACACAAATATTACTGAGTCGGCCCAAATATAGTTACTCAGTTACTGCAAACTAACTCAATGACTTTCTGATACTCAGCATCCACTACATTACTCGACATCGTCATGCTCTCAGTAAAAGTGGAGGCTCGGTCCATACTAACCACTCGGTTGTAGTTTTGAACTCGGTATATACTGGAGACTCGGTAGATATAGTGTCACTCAGTAGAAACTGAATTCCCTATTTACCATGTTGGCACTCGGTAAACACTGCTCATCTCATCACTCGGTAATGATAACTCGGTAAGCACTGTGAATCTCGGTCTGTTCGGTAAACATTGTCCTGTCTACTTGGTAAACATACAGAGTCTGAATAAGTGTTGTCACTAATGACAAACATACTTAATGCCAACAACAAACTTGTTAATGCTGGGAAAAGGTATACTCGTAAGAAGATTATTATGGATTTATAGGATATGGAATTGGTTAAATAAGCTAGTTAATAAGTAATGTTAATGAAACTCTATCTTAATGAATCATGTTAAAATTTCTTAGGAATATCTTTATGTGTATTCCATCTTGTGTGTAAGTTGATATTAGATATTATCCTATAAGTATACCTTAGATCTTATGGGCAAAAATAACTTGTTCCATAAAAGAGATTTGTTTTTATCTTGTCAGAAATGTTACTCACAAAAAATGTGCTGATGTATGTGGAAATTTTAATATTTGAATGGTTTTAGTTTTTAAATGTTCACAAAGGTAGTAGTATGATAGTAGTATCTTATGTATACCCATTGAGAAGAGATAACCCCTATACTAATATGTCTCTAGTTTAGAGGATGAATTTTGAATTCTTAACTATATTTTGGAATCCAAACATATTGGAAATATAGAATACAATGATAAAAAGTCTTTCACAATCCCCCTTCCCTCAATGAATTCACTATCAACATCTAGACTGTGACTATCCTCTCAACTAGTGAACCTTCAAAATTGGGTTATCATGCAATTAGTGAGTGATCCTTCATTCTCCTAGTCCACCCTGCATCCAAACATATTGGAAACACACAATACAATGATAACAAGTCTTTCACAATCCCCCTTCCCTCTAGGAACACTATCAACATCCAGACCTTGACCGTCCCCTCAACCAGTGACCCTTCAAAACTGGGTTATCATGCAATCAGTGAGTGATCCTTCATTGTCCTGGTCTGCCCTGCATCCAAACATATTGGAAATACACAATACAATAATAACAAGTATTTCACAATCCCCCTTCCCTCAAGGAACACTATCAACCATCCCTATATAGCTCTCTACTATATATCACTCCATCCTGTGATGACCATAGTGATTCTCTTTACCGCTATAAATCTTTAAAGGTTTCTACACTTGGATGGATGTGTACCATTGTTAAGAGAATTGGACCGACTTTGGCTTACCTCAAATAGGTGAGGCAACATATGAAA
Organism: Chamaecyparis obtusa; assembly: GCA_027943335.1. Lineage (NCBI taxonomy): Eukaryota > Viridiplantae > Streptophyta > Pinopsida > Cupressales > Cupressaceae > Chamaecyparis > Chamaecyparis obtusa. The sequence continues at coordinate 2,800,012 of BSBK01000441.1, read as the reverse complement.
AGGTTGTTGTCTATTGACCCAAATACCAGGACTATTTTGATCTGTGGGTACCCTAATGTTGGTAAGAGTTCTTTTATTAATTATGATGAGTTGTATCATTCCCATCATGTCCCATGCTTGCACCATGTGTACCCTCAAATATAGGATGTAAATCATTATTCTCTTCTTGACCAAAGGCTTCCATATCTTGAGGTAGTGGAGTTATGTCACTGTTATGAACTCAAAATTATGGTCATACCTTGGTGACAAATTTTAAATGAATACAAGCACCTTTTTTGTGCAATGGTTGATCAGGCCTAACCTTTATATCTTGAATGCCAATGCTAGATGCCTCTTCTTTACTGATTAATCCATGTGACAAATCTGCAAACTTGTGAGAATGAGGAAAGGAGTCTCTATAATCTAAATTCAAAACTTGGGACTTTTCTTTCCTTCCATCTTCAGATTCACCACACACCACTAAATTTAGATTTTCCTCATCTTTAGATTCACCACACACCACTTCATGTTCTTCACCAACTGTTGATTCAAAATCAATCTTTGAGCAATTTGAATACTCACCAAACCTCTCTTGAATTTCCTCACTACAAGGCACATGTCATCTTCATTGCATCTTTTTATTTCATGTTTTAATCTTTAAGAACTTGATCAAGAACATAGGTTTTAATGAAATATCAATTTAATTTTCAAAGTTTGTGTTCTTTACAAATTTGAAAGGCTCTAATACTTACTAGGGAGGATGTGGATGTGCAACCTTATGCTTTTACTACCAAGTCTCTATTTGTTGGGCATACTAATTATAAGTACTTGACATATATCACAAATGTTGGTAATTAAGGTTGGTGAGATGATTATGCCTATCCTGAAAAAAAGACTATCAAATCATTATGCTTTCAAATCAATTACCTATCGGCGTATCCCTTGCAAGGGAGAGAAGCCAAACACATAAAGAACATGCACATAAACACGGCAATTGAAAAACTTAAATGAAATATGCCAAGAAGTACCAAATGATGAATTCTCAATTGTTGTAATGGAAAAGCATCAGAACCATCCATTTATAGAACTTGATTTTCTAGTCTAAATGGTTTTTCTAGAACTTGATTTTCTAGTCTTAATTATTTTTCTATAGTCCTAATGATTTTTCTATAGTCTTAATGATTTTCTATAGTCTTAATAATTTTTCTTTCATCCTAATGTTTGTTGCTCTTGATAAATTAGACCTTGAATTTGAATTTTTGTTCACTATTTTATTTCAGCTTGATATTTCATTCATTTTTCATATATGCAGAGACTACACATGCTGATAAAAAAATGAGCTATTTGATTATTCACTGTTCATGATTGTAAATGGTCAATATTTTTGATGGTACTCCTTGGTATATTCCATTTAAAAATAATCATATTTCTATGACTATGATAAATGTCCCTCTGAGGGCCTATGAACTGTGGGCTTAGTTCCATGCTTTCTTTCATTCTTGCATTTGAAATGTTAAATATGGGTTGCATACAGAGGTATTATGTGTATCATTGTTGGTGATTATTTAATTGCAATATTTTCTTTTTTATTTGTTTTTTTGTTGTTTCTTTTCCATTTCTACAATATGGACATATACTTTGCTTTGAGCACTGTGCTTTATGTTGTGGGCTACAAGGTAGAGCCATTAGGCCTTCGTGACAGTCTGAAGCTATTTAGCCTATTGATACCCTTGGTATTTTGGACCACCCCTTGGAGGATAGGAACACCATAGAGATGCTCAATATTATTACCTTGGCTCATTTGAAGGTGGTTGTTTTGTTTTTCCTTGATGTTTTTGGGTCCTGTGGTTATGTTCGGAATGGGAACACTGAGAGGGGGGGGGTAATCAATGTAAACTTAACTTGAATGCTTAAGTACTGAAATGAAAATTAACATAAACAAAATAGATTAACACAACACATAACACCAATATGGTTACGGGGACACCCAAATAGGTAAAAACCCTGGTGGGAATTGACACCCACTAATAATCTGTACTAGTGTCTTATGATCCTTGTTAGAAGATCCTTAACCCTGTTAGGAGTTGCTTTACAATGTATTTAGTACAATGACCTTGTCAAGGGTCAAACCCTGTTAGGATTCTTTTACAATAACCCTGTTAGGGGTGTGGAAACACTATCCTAGAGCTCACTGCTCAAGTGGTGAAAGCTACAACCTTCTGATCTTAGATACACACAATATCTGCTAGATGAACTAGTGTTGTGACAGTGCTTGTCAGATCAGTTCCTTTGATGCACTGATGCTTTGAACTCTTGCAAAGCTCTAATACATCTTACCAACTCTTCACATACCTCTTCTCTACTTATCTTAACTCTATTTCCACTCTCATGCTTAATTAAAAAGGCACATTTGATATTTATATGTGCATACAAAATAATTAATTAGGTCGGCCCTATAACCGATTACATACAACGCTTCCAATTGAATTGGCTCAAGCATGTTTACAAAAAAACATAATTATATGTCTACAATCTAATTCCAATAGGTGCATAGCCATTACATAACAACATTCTAGTTGCTAATCAATTTACCATCAGTTGGCTACATACATTGTTTTGTTCTAGCATTTACTGGTTGTGTAACTTCAACTATCTGTAACTTCACCATACTTGCATATCTGATCATGCACTCATAGAATAAGCATGAATGCACTCTTACCAACTTATCTTCTAGGGTACATACCATAACTCAATCATATGCACATGCGCTGATGCTTTGTTAACTGTCCAGTCTTCTACTCTTAGTCAATTTTAGATCTTCTCATCAAGTGCGCTGACTCCAGAACACTATATGACTTTGTTGCCATAATGACAACACTATATTAAGTCATATAAAATAGTATAGTCAACTTTCCAATAGGTTATAGTATTGCACAATAGGAAGCTCTATTTCACAACATAAAACCTATGTTTGCCAATAAGCCTCTTATTGTAGTTTGTAATAATATTGATTTGTAGCTACTAGAGACTACAAGCTTGAAGAAGTGGTATATTTTGGCAAATGAAGAGTGGAAAGAAGATGATATTCCTGAGATCATGGATGGGCACAATGTTGCAGACTTTATTGATCCAGATATCTTGCAGAGGTTTGAAGAATTGGAGAGGGAAGAAGGGCTTAGGATGGTAGCTGAGGGTGACGAAATTGATGAGATGGGGTAAGTGGAGTTGAATTGTTAGAATTTAATCTTTCCTTGGTAAAAATGTAAGGGTAAACCAAGGTATCCTATTGTATTTGTCCTCTAGTCCAAGTGGGAGGACATGTCATATTTGTAATTCCTTTATTAAAAAAATTAGATATTCCTCCTTATGAGGAATCCTACACTTGTCTCACACACTAGTGAAATGTGGCATACATAGAAATGAGAGTTACAATGTAACTCCTTTCTCACATCTCTATTAAAAGAGATGGCTCTCCTTCTCTCTTTATACACACACATGAGATACTTCTTCTTCTTGAACAATTGTATGAGCTAAGCTCTCACTCTATCTCTCTCTCTCTCTCTCTCATTCTTAGGATTTTTTGCCACTTTCATTATATCACAGGGGTTTTTTTATGCTTTTCCCCCTTCAAAATATTGTCTCCTTTGTTTCTTTTCTCTTTGGTGAATGCTCCTAGTTTTGGGTTAATTTATGGTAAATCTTCTTACCCTAGCTCATTACATTAAACAAATTCTTGTCTCTCAATATTTTGTTATTATTTTAACATGGTATCAGAGTAGGTTGGTTTAATCATGTTTTGAGTGTGTAGGTAAAGGAGCTACCATATCTTGATGCACTACAAATTTGGAGACGTTGTTTATAGAGATTTGAATCTCATTTTAGCTCTTCAATTAAGTTCCTTACAATATCTTGGTGAACTAATTTTAATTAGTTTATTTTTCAGTTTATTTTTTTAATCTTTTAATATTCGGTCCATGATTACTAATTTACTAACTTAGTCTCTAAATTTTTTTAGTCATTGCATTTACTAATTTAGTCTCTAAATTTTTAATCATTACTTTACTAATTTAGTCTCTAAAATTTTCTTTTTGATGTCATTGGTATTATTCAATTTTTTAATCATTGTTTCTAAATTTCATTACATGTGGTTAGATATTATTTATTATTCCTTGCATGTGGTCATCATTGATTATTTGTTGCATGCGGTTTTATCTTCTATAGATATGTTAGATAAATTTAGTCTGCCGATATAAATTTGTAGACACGAAAAATTGGCAAAAGGCTTAAATTCAATCAAAAAGTGCAATCAAATCATCAAAAATAGCACGAAAAATCAATAAATGGAACAAAGACAATTCAAATCAAAGGAAAATTCAATTAAATGATTAAATGATTAAATAAAGCTTGAAAAGGGGAAAAACACTACGAAATTGATTAAATTCAATTAATGACATAGTTGTTGAAAGCAAAAATCAAAATGAACATCTTACCCTTCATGGCTAAATTTAATTACTTTAATTAATTAATAAATACTAATTTCCCTCAACAAAGCAAAAAAAAGAGACAAAATGGACACAAATCACTCACTTTTGTTGAAATGGTCCAGCCTTTTGAAACCATTTAAATGATTGTCCCCTCCTTGTCCCCCATTTATGGACAAAGCAAAGCCAATTGACCTTACCAAAGCATAACCATGGTTATCTCACTCTACCCCCTACCCTTGGGAAAATCTTATATATTGAAGGCATTTAGAAACATTAAGGATCCACTCCATATCTTTGAATTGCAGCAAAGTTATGTTAATTTGCATCCACATCACTCACTTATCATTTGTCATTGCTAATTAGCTTAAATTGCATTGATCATAGTAGATTTTTCATCAAATAGAGCTAGAATTTGATAGAATAGATCTAAATTTGCATATCATATAGCTTAATTCTCATCTTTAGAGTGTCACTAGTGATGATCATAGTTGAGAGCCTCATTTACCACTTTGTTTTAGAGATCCATGAGATATTTAGATTAATTGTGCATTATTTAGATTAGTTTGCTTTGAATAGTGTAATTGTCTTTTAAATCTTGTTATTTCATGAAGGTGTAAATCACTCACACACAAATGACACCCACCGTGGGGCCCTAGGCCTCAAATTCATCATTATTTCCACGTTATTTGCAAAATTTAGGCTAGAATTGCATAAATTTGCTTACTGTTTGCAGGTTACAGAAAAGAAATCACGCATGTCAGTAAAGAAGTCACGCCTAAAGCAAAGAAATGTCGTAGACAAAAATTAAAATATCGCCTACAGTCTGAACTCTTACGCTTTTTAGCCTGCAGAATCATGCTTTTGGTGAAAGAAATCACGCGGTCAAAAATTAAACTCTCACATTTTGGACAAACTGCTGATGCCTTTGGTCATTTAAATGTCGCGTGATCAGAATTAAAAAGCCGCAGCCAAGGAATCATTTTACGTCTGGTGTGAAGGGAGTACTCTACCTTATCCATTTAATTTCTCGCTTCCTTCATTTTAAATATCGCCTTTGATAAATTAGATATCACTTTTATCACATCAGTTTGTCACGTCTGGTAAAGATTTCACACGTGGATAAAACTAGACATCGCTCCTGGTTATTTTAATCTCGCTTGAGCCCCGTAAGGTGACACTCACAGTTAAAGTAATCACGCGTTTGTGAAATTTAATCTTGCGTACAGTCTGGACAATGTCACGTGGACTATACTTTTGTATTTTATCAAATTGTTAAAATGATGATTGAATTTTAACTCTATGTCCATTTTTCTGTCTTAGGTATAGGTTCTGTCGCAGAAAAGTGCTCAAAATTTTTATTTTTTTTCTTTTTTGCATGCAAAAAAGAAACAAAAAAGGACGTCCTATTAGAGTATACCTTGCACCTTTTGGATTTAATTTGCAAATATTTGAGTTCAAAATAAATCAAGAGCATAATCAATTTGATCATTTTAAGCTTTTTTTTGATTTTGGTTTCCCCTCACTTTGTATGAATTTGTGTTGACTAACTTGTTGGTGGAGGGAACGTTTTGCTAAGGTAAGGGAAGGATTTGGAGAGAAAATGAGAAAATCTACTACTTAAAAATGCGCCTAGCCTTTGCTAGCATCGTTTGAGGTATTTCTCTCATCAAGCTTGCAAACTTCCCTTAAATTGTGGCATTTTCAAAGTTCAAAACATAGTTTAATCATAAAAGGAAAAGAACAAACATTTCAATTCTAAGAACCCCTTTGTCACAGGGTTGAAAAAGAACCAAATTGATTGTGAGTGTTTGGGATAAGGGAAAAGCAATAGGGATATGCTCTTCACTCTTTGAGTGAAGCAAATTCCCAAACTTTCTCTACCAAATCCACTTTTCATGCTTTCAAATGAACATGTTTAAAACTTAGTGGGCTCACCTCCCGAGATTGCCTTAAAGGGCCGGTGAGAGGGATAGCTCAAAGTGGGATACAGTTGCCTTTGCCGCAAGAATCCGACCCACTATAAAAAGAAACGCGTGTATCCTTAATGGGGTGCACGACAAAAGGATTTTAGCCCTTTCGAACTTCCTCTAGCAGTCCTAACGGATTGCACAAAATCGTACTTCAGTGTGTGTGGGAAGCCCCTTAACATACTTGGGGGATGAACAGTTGAAATCCATTTTGAATGGAATCCACACTACGAAACGGTAAAAATAGCAAAAACTACCTAATAGAGCCATTTAAAAGCCAAATCTGTGCTAGGTAGCTTGCTTGGAAGTCTTTCTTGTGATCAAACCCGTGGAAACATTTGAGAATATACACATTAGAATGATCTAGGGATATGGTGAACTATTGATGTGTGTGTTGAGATTGTCTTCAACTTTTCAAACAAGAAGTTCCAAAGTACTTGATCAAAATACAATTAAATTTTTAAATCTTATAAATTGATCAAGACTTGTGACACATTCCAAACCAACCCAATTGGATTGAAATTAAAGAAGGAAGGATTGATCCATAATGATGAGCCTATTTGAGGGAATGTCCGACGATCAAATTTTAGAAGCATCCAAAAATACCGAATTGATCAAAGCAATGGAATTAACTTTGAAAAGATGTAATGAAGCATATTCCCTTTATTTAGCTCAATCAAAAGCTAAGCTTCCTCATAATGATGACATGTCAACTTTAAGAAAGGATGAGGAAAAACAAAAAGATACTTTATCTAAAAGGCGATCATTAAGATCAATGTGTCCTTTTCTTTATAATGATAGGCCATCCATATCTTCATTGTCCTCATATTCGAATGTCCATTGGAATCAAAATGATGAGGTGTCTGAAGAAGAAGTTTTAGAAGCAATTCAAGATCCCAGGTTTATGGAAATAATGAAATTAGTCTTGGAGAAGGATAAAGAAGCATATTTCATGGAGTTAGTTCAAGCAGGAGCTAAGCTTCCTCATAATTTTGACATATCAACCTTGAGAAAGGATGAGGAAAAACAAAAAGATACTTTATCTAAAAAGCCATCATTAAGATCAATTTGGCCATTCCTTTATGATGATGGGCCATCCGTATCTTCATCCTCCTCACAAAAAGAAGCATTTCAGAGAAACAAAGTTATCTCAGATCAAAGGAAATTGCATAATCAACCTATTTGTGATCAAGATAATAAAGAGTATGGAGTGAAAAATACCACTCTCAAGAAAGATAATAAACCTCCATATAGCAAGAGTAATCCATTCATCCTTTGTCAATCTCCTAACAAGGTTTCTCCCTGGATGACTTGTACACCTTTCATCCTTCATCCATCTCCCAAACCTCTATCTAGCAAAGACCCTCCCATAGCTAGCATTCCTTTCATCTTTTCTTCATCTCCCAAAGCTCCACAATTATCCAAAATTCCTCCATCAAAGAATGAGCCTAATGATGACACTTTTCCCATTAATTATGTCTACCCTCAAGGGCTACCTCTAAAAGAAACCCAAGCTAACTTACATCTTGCTGTAGATCGTTTCCATGCTTCAAAGATCTTAGAACCCAAAGCTTCATGTGCCTCAATGCCTATTATACCTATTTAAGAGGATCCTACACCATTCTTCCAAACATTCCCCACACATATCCAAACATCTACCTTGTCCTTAGAAGTGGCTTCATGTCAAGAGGATAATCTAAAAAGAAAAGAAACAAATATTGATAAAGATCAAGATCAAGATTATATACAAACCCCTCCCATATTTGATGAAGGTCCCATATCCCTTGAACCTTGTGATGATCCCCTTGCATCCTTTCATGTCTTTCAAGATGATATCCTTCCGTTCCAAGAACAAAGTACCCTTCCAAGTTCCATATCTTCTCCACTTCCCAAGCAAGATCAAGATATCCCTTCCATAACTTCCAATGAGCATATTGAAAATCAAGAGCAAAATACCATCTCTACACAATTCAAAGATCCTTGTCAAGATCAAAGTATCCCATCATTTCCTTGTCATATTCCTCCATGTTCACCTCAAGAAAACATCATTCTTCCAAATCCCTTGCAAGATAATAAATCCCTTCAAGCTTCAGTTGATCCTATCAAATGTGTTCCTATCAAAGCTACTCATGAGCCTATTAGTATAAAGATAAATCTTAAAGATGAGAACGTTGACGATGGAGCTCCTTCCAAAGATATTGATATCCCTTTCACACCTTATATCCCTCCATTCAAATACAACCACATACTCCACTATCCTCCAAATCCATTTTGGGTGCCTATGTCCCAAAACAAAAGTCTTCATCCCTTCCATCCATACTAGGTCCATATATTCCCCCATCAACCATTCCTATCATCCCTTGCTATCCATTCACTTACCCTACCATGTATCAAGATCAACAAAGACACACATATTTGAAGAATGTCCAAACACCAATCCATATGAACCATCCATATTATTCCTATTCATCCACAATTCCTAAGTCTTTTGGAAGCAATGTTGATGTGCAACATAAAAATCATAAATCCAAGAATCCATATGTGCATAAAAATCACAATGTCCCATCTAATCGACATGTGAATGAAAAGAAAAATGAAATATCCAAAAGGCCGCAAAGGTCCATCAAGCAAAAAGAAAAAAATAAAATGTGGGTTCCTAAATCCCTCACTGAAGAAATGCATTCAAAAGCATTCTAAAAGGAAGAAAAATCAAAGAATATGTGGATTCCCAAGTCATTGTTGAAAGACTTGCACACAAAAGAAGAATCAAAATTGACATTCAAGCTTCCAAAGGCTTCCATTCCATCTCCTTCCAAATATCCTTCATCTTCTTACATCCCAAAATCCACTACCTCAAAAAGATCCTTACCTCCGTCATCTATTGTTCCTCCATCATTCCACCACTCTTCAAAGTGTGTGCCAAAGTTGATCTTGCCAACATTTCCATCTTCAACATATCTTCTTCTTATCCTCACATTCATTTTTCAATGCATACTTTCTGTACTTCCATCCCTCTTATCAATACCTTTGAGCATCCTAGTCATACCCATGGTTTATTATAGTATATCTTTCAGAGGAGCATTGTCCAAAGATTCCACTGTTGGGAAAATATTGAAAAATACAAAAAAAGAAAAAAACAAAGAAAAAAACAAAAAAATGAAAAAAGAGAAAAAGTGCCTTGGTGAAAACCTAGCAATAGGCACCTTGGTAGCAAAAATAAAAAGAAATAAATCTAGGGTGAAAACCACTTCTTGTGGCACCTTAGACAAGTACCATGATGAAAACCTGGCAAACAGGTGTCATGCATAATTCTTCCTTCTTGCACTCTACACTTGGGGACAAGTTTCATCCATATTTCCATCATTCACCTTTCGTCTTGACAAGGTTGAACACATCCATGAACATCAAGTATCTTGACATCCGTTATCCTTTCCATCAACTTATGTACTTGCTGCATCCATGTTACCCTATCATGATCTTGCTTATCCCAAATTCACCTTCATTATTCCTTGATAGCTTTTTCATAATCCCAAAACATCCCGTCATAGCCTCCATCACTCCTTTATCATGATTGTGTTATCTTATACACATCTTACCCAAATTGACCCTTGGTCTTGATCAAGATGAAAAAAAATAAAAATAAAATTGTTATCAAAAACTTCTTGACATGTCCACTCTTTTGGATCACTCCTTTTCATGGCAGCAGATCATTATCCTATAGGCTATCTAACACTGTATCATTGGCTTTCATGGCTTATCCAAAAACATGCTTCACATTGCTATATCTTTTTTTTCTTAGCTTGGGTACTCTTGAGGAGATAGTCCTATGGGTCACATTTGCATACTTCTTCCATCATAGTCTTTCCATCTCTAATCCATCAGCTAGAAAATCCATCTTTCATGTCCTATATCTTGCTAAGACATTGGGGGCAAACCAATGTGATCTTGTTTGAGAGCTGGTAAAAAGGAAAGCATAAAATGCTTTGAGCTGCATCTTGCATAAACCGAGCTTCGGTAATATTTTGGAAGTTTTTCCAAGTCCAACATTTTTTCTATCCAACTGGGGCATTTGATCTTAATTAGTGGATTTCAACAACATGCATGAATTCACATGAAGCAAGGCATTAAACCCAAAAAGGATTCAATAGTACAATATTTAGTCACATCAGAGAGGGAATTATCAGAGTTTCAGAAGAGAGAAGAAGATTTTCATTAACCTTTGATGGATATCATTGTTCACTAACCAAGAATTCAATTACCACAACTTGATCCATGAGCCTTTATTGACTTTATTATTCAGGATTAAAAATTGACAAAACACTTTAAAAAGATCAGAATCCTTGGAAATAATTTTTGAAAATCATGAAACAATGCAAAACACTTTAAGCTTTCTTTTGATGATCTTTACTTACATTGATTTTTATCACATCTTTTTAGCTAATCGATGATGTTTCGACTAGATTGACAATGATGGAGACATGATATTTTTCTTGCCTTTGAGTGATTGTCTTGAGGGATATCCAACAACTTATGTGAATTCATCTAACGACATGGTCATCAAAGAACCATCGAGGACTTTCATATAAGGTGGAAGGTTGACCTTTGTTTGTTTATGCAACATTGAATTCGTTGAAACTGGTATTCATACTCTTATAGTTGGTTTATTCGACTAGTGTGGGTTGTACTAGTTCAAAAAGGAGGTTACTAAATGCGATAAAAAGTGGTATTCATATCATCATGTCAGTGGGCAGTGGTGATTGTATCAACTTTCCAGTCCCAAAGTGCTCAATGATGAAAATATATCCTCAAGGCATTTATTTGCTAAAAGCTAGTGACACCTAGCTGCATTGCATTGCATTATCATGGAAGGTTAATTGCATTATCATGTTAGATTAATTGCATGTGCATTTCTTTGTAGTATTTTTCCAAGGGAAAAGGGGGGTCATTCAATTGAAATCTTGATCAATCATCAAAATGGGTCATTCAATCAAGAATCAAGGAAAGTCCATAAATCATAAGTGTCCATAATATCAAAGATCCATGAAGTCTATCTAATCAAAGATACAATGTCATCAAAGTGATACATCAAAGTCCTAATCAATAACTGAAATATCATGATACAATATCAACAAACTGAAAGAGCTCCATAATCAATAATCTCAATAACCTATACTCTAGTTGGGTCAAACCCATGACTTAAATCCAAATATCCAAGAAGCTAAGGTCCGTATATATATCATTTATGGAAATGTGCCTATTTTGCAAATCAAGGGAATCATATCAGTATTTTATATCAATGAATCATCTTACGTCAATCAATCAAGTCAATCAAAGCAATCAAACCTATCATTATTTGTCTGTGTCTCTATGTCTTGAGAGCGAAGTATCAGTTTATCAATCCTATCAGGATCCCATATCGGTTTTCACACTGATCAAGATCAATCTTATCAACTGTATCAGTTTTCACACTAATCAGTTATCCCATATCAGTTTTACTATCCTATCAGATTGACAAATCACATTCATTGGTACCATTATCTTGTTATAATCACTTATTTTTCTTAACTACAACAGACCTATCTATCTTGGATATGCAAATTGCAAGTCATGGCATATCATCAATATTTTTCAGAAATGAAAACATATTGGACCAATCAATCAAAATCTTTCAAATCAAGGAATCAATATGTTTTATTTCTGAGGGGGCATCAGAGTATCAAATTGGCATTGCATCAAAAACATTTATCAGTGGGGCATATCATATCAAGTTATCATATCATATCAATTTCATATCAGGAGGAAAATTAGTATCAGATTAGTTTACCATATCATATCAAACCTATCAACATATCAGCAATCAGTGAACCCAGGACCTTTATCAGTGAACCCAGGACCTATCATCAAACCAAGACCTATATCATATTAGAGGCATCAGAATCATATCAGCATCATCATCAGAGGCACATCATCATCATCAGGAATTACATCAATCAGAACTATCAGAGGCATATCAGAACTAGTACCTGAATCAGATCATCATACCAAGGGAATCTTTGAATCGGTGTTCTTCGCACATCGACTCAAAGAGGGGCATTTGTAGACATGAAAAATTGGCAAAAGGCTTAAATTCAATCAAAAAGTGCAATCAAATCATCAAAAATAGAATGAAAAATCAATAAATGGAACAAAGACAATTCAAATCAAAGGAAAATTCAATTAAATGATTAAATGATTAAATAAAGCTTGAAAAGGGAAAAAACACTACGAAATTGATTAAATTCAATTAATGACATAGTTGTTGAAAGCAAAAATCAAAATGAACATCTTACCCTTCATGGCTAAATTTAATTACTTTAATTAATTAATAAATACTAATTTCCCTCAACAAAGCAAAAAAAGGAGACAAAATGGACACAAATCACTCACTTTTGTTGAAATGGTCCAGCCTTTTGAAACCATTTAAATGATTGTCCCCTCCTTGTCCCCCATTTATGGACAAAGCAAAGCCAATTGACCTTACCCAAGCATAACCATGGTTATCTCACTCTACCCCCTACCCTTGGGAAAATCTTATATATTGAAGGCATTTAGAAACATTAAGGATCCACTCCATATCTTTGAATTGCAGCAAAGTTCTATCAATTTGCATCCACATCACTCACTTATCATTTGTCATTGCTAATTAGCTTAAATTGCATTGATCATAGTAGATTGTTCATCAAATAGAGCTAGAATTTGATAGAATAGATCTAAATTTGCATATCATATAGCTTAATTCTCATCTTTAGAGTGTCACTAGTGAGGATCATAGCTGAGAGCCTCATTTACCACTTTATTTTAGAGATCCATGAGATATTTAGATTAATTGTGCATTATTTAGATTAGTTTGCTTTGAATAGTGTAATTGTCTTTTAAATCTTGTTATTTCATGAAGGTGTAAATCACTCACACACAAAATCCAGTCCCTTTTTCAGTATCTACATTCTTTTTAGTTGAGATATATTTATATTTCTGTCAATAACATCTTTGTATGCCTTATCTTATCGAGTTTCTTTCAGTTGCATGTGTTTTCTTAATCTTGGCATTGTTATTTCTTTGCATGCGTTGAATCTCATCGGTTGCATTTTCTTTTAAGAGCACTAAACCCTATTATACTCACTTTTTATATAGCCAGCAACCCGTTGCATTTGAACTTAATTTTTTGAGTTAGTAACTTTTTTAGATATCTGTTTATATTCTTCTTTGTTAAGTTTTGTGACTTGTTTTTTTTATCTTCCGCACTTTGGTTCTTGAGCTTCATCTGCACTGAGGTTCTTGAGGAATCATCTGGTTGTGGAATGCTAACAGCCAAATCCCCTATGGCATCTTGGGACATATCATGTGATTCAGTGCTAGGCATCTTTGCATGTTTCTTCATTAATCTGGTTAAATGTTTTTTGGTTACGATTTTGCATGTTAAAAAAAATCTTAGCAAGAGGTAAAATTTGGGGATTGTTCCAAAATCGAACAACCTTCTTACTTGCATTTTTTTTCATTTACTTGCATGCGTTGTTCCATTCTTATTACCATTATCTTTCATGCATTGTTCCATAGATAGTGTTAGAGTAATAAAGTGTTTTACTAATTAATTGAATCATATTGATTTAATTATTCAATCACTTATTACCTCTTTCGACTTAAGCTAAACTTTAGGCATATAATAATTAATTATCTTTATTAATTATTATTATGTAACCTAGGGTTTTACCTTTTTAGGGTTTCTGATCTCCTTTCACAAGGATTGATCTCCTCTTGTTTTGTAACCTTTTTTTTGACATTTCATTATTGATTGCAACTTTTGTTTTTGCACATCAAGGATTTCTCCTCTCTCGTGGATCAATGCATTTAGGCCTCCATAGCTATTTGCTTCTCTCTCTTTCTATGACAGGTGTTTGCATGAAAGTGTTCTTGGGAGATTTGGGTTGTTTTTCATCAACTCCATCATGGTATCAGAGCTTCATATCTTCTTGCCCTTGTCCTCTTTCTGAGAGATTTGGCCGTGTTCGTCAGATTTGCATTTTCAGAGGGTTTCTTGTCAGATTTAGGGGGGCCTATTTTCTGGTCATCTTGGCTTCAAAAAGACCTCACGGTTGCATTCAGAGCATCCAAGAACCCCAAGATCTATATAAAATTTGTCAAATTTGGACAAAGTTGGATCTGTGAGAAATTTTTTTTGCAATTGGCCCCGACATGGATCCCGAGGTGATCACTATATTTTGGAGCACTTCTGGCCCAAACGGACCTCATGGTTGTGTTCGGAAGGCTTGAGATAGTCAAAATCCATATAAGACTTGTCGAATTCTAACAAGTTGGCTTCTGAGGCAAATTTTTTTTGCATACCAGGGTCATACGGCCCTGGCAAGCACTCTGAGGCAGGTACAATACAACATTTTAAAAAGAAAAAATATTTTTTATTTTTTATTGGCAATCACCAAGTGGCCACCTGCATGCAGCCCAGTGACCACCACCAAGCCACTGTCACCCAGCAGCCACTGCAGCACCACCACCCACCACGACCACCACCCACCACGGCCACCGCGCTGCCACTCACACTACCATTGGTGCCGAAGCCCGTGCTGCCATCGGTGCCAAAGCCCTTGCCACCACCAGTGCCCCCGCTCTGCCTAGCGGCCCTAGGGCTGCCCTACCTAGCCTATTTGCTTTAGCCCCTGGTCGCATATGTGACTAGGGCCAAACTTTTAAGCCCCTGGTGGATATGCCCTCGACACCCATTTGGATGTCAAATTCAAGCTCGCATAGTAATGACGTCAGCCCCTCTTTCTTCTTTTTTGAAGCTTTTTAAGGGTATTTGGGCCTTTTTTGTGAATATCTCGGGCATCTGGGATCGTAATTGGGCGTGCGATATATCATCAAAAAGCTGGTTCCAAGCCTGATCTGAATTTGCTGGTTTTGATGCTCTTTTTTTTGCATCATGGCATCTCAGACCTCCTACCTTTTGGGATTTGTTTCTCTTGCATTCGGGCTCTGTTTTCAGCAAACAAGATATTGTCGAAAAGCTCTTTCTAAGATTTTTTTAGATCTGATGGTTTCATGTGGTTTTTTGTCCTTTTTATGACATCACGCATCCTCAGATCCTTGCAGACACCTTCTTTGGGCCCTCCAGCGTAGCTGTTGGTTTTTTGCTCATATCTTGAGCATACGGTGTCAAAATTTGGCAAACAAGATATCATTGGAAAGATGATTCCAAGCTCTTTCTAGATCTAGAGGTTATTTTTTTGATGGTGTTTTTCTTTGTCAAAGCTAGATCTTTAGTTCTGCACTTTGAGAGCTCTATCTTACACATCCAAACTCCATTTTTGGAAAATGATATATCATTGGAAAGCTTGTTCAGAGAGATTTTCATTGGTGTGAGTCATTTTTCTAGATTCTGCTCCAGGTTCATTTTATTCAGATTCTTGCTTTTTTGCAGTTTAGTGGATATCTTGGTTGTTTCAGGTCTTGGGATCTCTTCCCTTTGAGGGATGGCTCATCTTAGGTTGTTCTTTTGTTTAGTAGCCTTTGATCTTCTTTAAGCAGTGTATACTTCACTTTTGTTGCATTCTTTTGTGCACACGCACTGAGATAAAGTGCCATTTTATTGCTTTGATGGGATCTTGCACATGTTTGTGCTATTTGTACTCACACTCCATTATAAAGTGCCAGGGGGGTTTGATGTTTGCCTTTTTTTTCCATCTTATTTTGTCATGTGAGAATTCCTCCACCGACATTAGCCTCAGGTATCTTTATTTGTGTTTGTACTCTCTCTGGACATTTGATGTTTCAGATTCATCTTCATCATGCAGTTCATATTGGATGATTTTTTTAGTGTACCTTTGATTACTCCCTTGTCAGAAGTATGGGGGGGTTTCTACTGTTGGTTCTATTGCTTCCTTGGTTCGATAGTGTGAGCTATGTATTTAGTATTTGATCCTATGTACTAGGCAGTTATAGTGGCTGGGTACCTATGCATTTCGGTGAGATGGATCATTTACCATATGGACACTCTTTTCTTTCCTATTTTTGGATGAACTCTTCCAGCTTTGATTGATCAACTCTTTAGGCTTTTGGTGTTTATGCCATTTGTATCTTTGAGTTCAGGTGTTTGCCTTTGTTTGCCTCTTGATTCGAGTAGTGTTATTTGAGGGCACTCATGCAGATTACAGTCTTCTCTACCTGGTCATATTTCATTGGAGGATCTTCAGATCATCAGTTTCTTCTTGACAGAGTTTGCAGTTTCATGCTTTAGTGATGTTGTACATGTTCATCTTTGTTCCTATTTTTTGGAACATTCCTGGTTTTGGAGGCTTCTTCAGTCCTTCAGACTAGTCTTGGTCTCTTTTTGGAGTATATTTTTTCCCATGTGGTTTTCTCTATTTCTCCACTTTGTAGAGACTCTCTTTTGTACTTGGGTACCTAATCAAGCCTTTGTTGCCGGGACCCATTTGCTTTCAGTAGTTATTTCTAGATTTTTAGCTTCTCCCAAAGTTTATCTTAAGGGGGGGTGTTAGAGTAATAAAGTGTTTTACTAATTAATTGAATCATATTGATTTAATTATTCAATCACTTATTACCTCTTTCGACTTAAGCTAAACTTTAGGCATATCATAATTAATTATCTTTATTAATTGTTATTATGCAACCTAGGGTTTTACCTTTTTAGGGTTTTTGATCTCCTTTCATAAGGATTGATCTCCTCTTGTTTTGTAACCTTTTTTGACATTTCATTATTGATTGCAACTTTTGTTTTTACACATCAAGGATTTCTCCTCTCTCGTGGATCAATGCATTCAGGCCTCCATAGCTATTTGCTTCTCTCTCTTTCTGTGACAGGTGTTTGCGTGCAGGTGTTCTTAGGAGCTGTGGGTTGTTTTTCATCAATTACATTAGATAGTTTTCATAATATGCTTGGCATTCAATTTGCATATGATCTTCCCTTACCATTCAATAGAAAAGGAAACCAAACCCTGGAGCAAGATTTGATTTCTTCGACAAATTCTGAATCGAAGCCTTTTGTTATTCCGTCTACTAAAATTGCACTTAGTCTGCATTATTGGTATTCATTTCAAGAATTTGTAACTTTTCATTCTTTTATTGTATCTGTAATAAAATAAACTAAATATCTTCATTGGTATCTTAGTCTATTATTATCAGTTTTTTTTTTGGTTCTTAATTTAGTTTGCATGTTTTTTATTCCTAATATTTTTTTCCTTTGCTTGCAGTGCTCTGAGATAAGTGTTTAGTTTTCTTGCTCATAGGGTTCCTTCATTTCTTTCTATCCATTCATGCGGATAGAGGCAGTACTGAATCTACCCCTCTAAATTGTGGATCAAGGAATTTTTAGTTTCCATTTGATTTTGTACAACTCTCAATGTTTTTGGCCTGCAATCCATGAGCTAAAACTCCTATAGTAGATGGTAAATCATTTGGCCAAAATTTAGTGGGAGTTTATAGCGCCAAGAGTCTTTTTTGAATTTGTTTTAGCAAAAGATATTTGTTGTTATAATAATTTTTTGGTTTGAGGTTTTTGTTCTATCTTCATAGCTATTTTTTAATCTGGTATTAATAGGTGTTTAATTCAAGTTCTAAGGTTTTTAAGTTCTTTAGTTAGATTCAATTTTATTTATTCCAGATTACTAATCTAGCATTTTATTTACCC
Source organism: Chamaecyparis obtusa (assembly GCA_027943335.1). Taxonomy (NCBI): domain Eukaryota; kingdom Viridiplantae; phylum Streptophyta; class Pinopsida; order Cupressales; family Cupressaceae; genus Chamaecyparis; species Chamaecyparis obtusa. The sequence continues at coordinate 2,781,887 of BSBK01000441.1, read as the reverse complement.
GGTTAATATTTTTTTTGCTAATATTTCTTTGCAGGTCTGAAATTTTTTTTTGTTATTAACTCTTTTAGTATATTAGTTTCCTAACATTTCCTTGTAGGTTCAACACTTATTTGTATTTACATCTTTCTTATTACATGCTATAGATTTAGTTTAGTGTTTTTAGTTTCAGTTTTACCTTTGGTTATTGTTTTCTCCTTGCATGCCTCCTTGGCGAAAGCTTTTATAGCTTTCTACTATTGCATGCAAGTGTATATAGTTTCTTTTTCTTGCGTTTGATCTGAGTCTCTTTTCTAGGTTCTGTTAAGGTTTTTCTTTCATTTCTCTAGTTTAGGTGCTCTTTACTTTAAATATTTGTATTTAACCATGACCACCCTGATGCCAGAAATAAAGTTAACTAGTACAAATTATCATGCATGGAAAATGCACATGACCTTCATCTTAAGATTTAGACATATTTTAGATATTGCAATTAATGCCAGTTCAAAACCAACAACCTCTACTCCTCAAGCTAACCAAACTACTTGGCAGGCTAAAAATGAGGAAGCACTTGGTTTAATCGGGATCTCCTTAAGTCTTGAATTGTATGTCTTAATTTTTACATGTACAGAGGCCCATCAAGTTTGGGACATCCTAAAAAATACCTATGACAGTGCAGATGAGACTTGAAAAATCCAGCTTCAAGACCAACTTGAAGACCTCAGGTATACCGATTTCAACTCTATTGATGATTTCTTGCTCAAGTGTGATTCAATTAAAGTTTTACTAACTGGTTTACAAGTTCCTCTTTCTGATTTAAGGATAATCCACATAATTATTCGTAAATGTTTGCCTAGACAGTTCCAACAGTTTATTACAAATATTTACTCTCAGTTAGCTATTCCTTCTTTAGCATCTCAATTAACTTATGTCATCTTTCAAAATATGTTGCGTTAAGAGGAAGCAAAATTGATCCAATTTGGCATACTTAAAACTCACGAACATGCATATGTCTCTCAAAGTCACAATAACAATAGATCTTCTATCACTAATCAAAATAACCAAAATTATCAAAGATCTAACAATACTAATAATTCAAATAATAATTCTAGGCCTTCCAATAACTATCATAATAATAATAATCATTCAAATAGGCCACATTGCACCTATTGCGGTAAAGATGGTCTCTTAATAAATAACTATTTTAAGAAACAAAAGGATGATCAACATAATTCTCAAAACTACTCAAATGGAAAATCTAATGGAAATCAATCTCGTTCTACTTTTACTGTCTATTTTAATGCTTCTAAACCACTTGAATGGATTATTGATAGTGGTGCATCTCAACATGTTACATCTCATAAGGAAGTCTTTGATTCTTTGCAACCTGATTCTATGAATATTCCTGTTTCTTTAGCTAATAATTATTGCTATCAAGTTGAAGGAACTGGTAATGTTTCTGTTCCAAATGGTAAATTACATGATGTGCTTTATGTTCCTGATTTGAAAGCTAACCTTATTTTTGTTCCGTAATTATCTCAAGATTATAAGGTTGAGTTTTATAAAAATATTTTCCATATCATTGATCCCAATACTGATCAGATAGTTGCTAATGCTAAATTAGATGATGATAATCTCTTTAAATTTTATCAATTTGCCTCTCCTAGATATTCTTTACTTACTACTGTTGATTTTCACATTTGGCATAAGAGGCTAGGACATTTAAATTCTGATTATATCTCATTAATGCAAAAAGAAAATATGGTAGATGGGCTACCTAAGTTTACTCCTAAGTTTGATTGCAATGAATGTATGAGTGGTAAAATGCATAGAGAATCTTTTCCCCATAAATCATCTTGGAGAGCTAATAATAAGTTAGTTCTCATTCATAGTGATCTTTTAGGTCCTATGGAAAATACTTCTATTTCAGGCTCTAAATATGCTTTAACTTTTGTTGATGATTATTCTCGTAGAACTTGGATTTATTTCTTACACAGTAAAGATCAAGTCCTTGATATTTTTGTTGAATTTCATGTTTTTATGGAAAGACAAAGTGGTTGTAAAATTTAGATTCTTAGGACTGATAATGGTACTAAATATGTTAATCATGCTTTCCATTCTTACTTAAGATGTTTTGGTATCAAACATGAGCTTACCATTCCTTATACACCAGAACAAAATGGTGTGGCAGAATGGAAGCATAGAACAATAGTAGAAATGGCTAGATGTTTTTTACATGCTAGAAATATGGATTATAAATTTTGGGCTGAAGCCATGGCATGGGCCACCTATATTCTTAATAGAACTCCTACTAAGGCCCTACCAAATAAAAATCATGAAGAAGCTTGGTCAGGAAGAAAACCCAATTTGTCTTATTTACAGATTTTTGGCTCCACTTCTTATGTTCACACACCCAAATAGAAAAGGAAAAAGTTAGATCTTAAATCCTCACCTCATATATTTGTTGACTATTCTGAGAACACTAAAGGTTATAGAGTTTATGATCCTCTTACTAATAAAGTTCAAATAGCTAGAGATGTTCACATTGCTGAAAATGGTGTCCATGACTGTTCTCAAATTTCAGATTTTGATTTTAGTCACAACAACATAGTTCTTGTGGAGGACCAACCTCCATCTCTCAACCCTACTCCTCACATTCTTGATGTTCCTTCTATTTCTGCTCCTAACACTAAGGATAATGATGAACATAAAGATAGTAATGATACTCCTTCTAATGATTTTGTTCCTTCTAGTAGTAGCAGTGATGATGATGATGATGGTAATGATCTATTTACTCTTCCTAGTAATATTTTTGTTAATTCTAGGAGAAGTCCTTGTTAGAATTAATCTTTCCTTGGTGTTTTATTATAAACCAAGGTATTTTATTTTCTTATGTAAGTAGGAGATTCCTATAGAATCCCTACAAGCTATTTTGTCCTCTTCTTCCATGTGTGAGGACATATTTCTTTTTTGTATTTTCTTTTTCTTAGATTCCTCCTTAAGAGGAAATAGCACAAGTGGCACACACATTATGAATGTGGTTCACATGCACATGGGAGTTACATTCTACTCCTTTCCTCTCATCTCTTCTTAAGAGATGCTTCTCTTCTCTTTTCTCAAGGCATTCTCTAGCATCACATAGTTTTCTCATTCTCTCTTGAAGCATTGTATGAGCATTTTGCTCTCATTTTTTTTTCTCTCTCTCTCTTAGGCTTTTTGGCCCATTCATAATAATATCACGGGGGTTTTTTTATGCTTTTCCCCCTTCAAAATATTGTCTCATTGTTGGTGAATGCTTCTAGTTTTGGTTATCTCATGGTATGATTTTCCTCACACTTTGCTCATTAGATTAAACTAGATCTCTTGCTCTTTCCTACAATTTCTTACAGTCCTAAATGGTTTAAAGATTTACTTAATGAAGGTGATGATTACATTTCTAGAATGGGTGGACTTAAACCTAGAAGGATAAACTACTGCAATTATGCTCTTATGACTTCTCTCTCTAATTCTAATGATCCTCAAACTTTTGCTCAAGCTAAAAATTAACCTCACTGGAAAAATGCCATGCAAGAAGAATATGATAGTTTAATTTCTAATAATACTTGGGATTTAGTTACTTTACCTCATGGCAAAAATCTAGTTTCATGTAAATGGTTATACAAAACTAAGTTGAATGCAAATAATGATATTAGTAAGTTTAAGGCTAGACTAGTTGCATGTGGTTTTTCTCAAATTGAAGGAATAGAATATAATGAAACCTTTTCTCCTATTGCTAAAATGTCTACCATTAAAGTTGTTCTTTCTTTAGCTGCAAAAATGAATTGGCCTATTCGCCAAATGGATGTTAAAAGTGCCTTTTTCAATGGTGATTTGCATGAAGAAATCTATATGTCTCAACCTCCTAGTTTTATTCAACAAGGTAATGAACATTTAGTATGTAAACTCAAGAAGTCTATTTATGGTTTAAAACAATCTCCTAGAGAGTGGTATTCCAAAATTAATGCTTTCTTTATTTCTCAAGGTTTTGAAAGAAGTAAAAATGATCCTAACTTGTATATCAAGCATACTGAAAATTGTTGGCAATTTGGCTGAGGTATGTACATAGATGTTGTCATTATGGAAACATATTTTCCCTATTAAGATCGCATAAGTTGGAAAGTAAGTATGGAAGATCGCAGACTAAAATTGTCTATGTATGAAATAGTGTTTTTGACAGAGCACCCGATATAGTTTGTTTTGGCAATGTTCACTAGAGCATGATCAGAGTTTGCACAGTTGAACATAGAATCTATGGTGTCTAAGGATACTCCATGTCAGTGTGCAAAAGAGTATGGATAGTACAGACAAAGTTATGATTGTTTTACCAATGACAGAGTACAGTCGATAGAGCAGTTTTGAAGATAGAACAAGTAAATGAATTAAGGGATTATTTTGCTTGTCAAAATAATGACTTTATATTATAAAGAGATGACATCCTAGATGTTTACTCTTGGATAAAGATATGAAAGCTAATAGGAGAAATATATTATGTTTGTATCTTGTATAAATAAAGATGTACCGAACATACTTGAAATGTAACTTGTAGTATGTAACTTGTGATAGTTGTATATTGTGATAGCAGTGAAAGTTGTTGATGCGAAGTTGTAAGCAGTACCATATTGTAATTAGTAAACATTTTTATTACTTGTTTGGGTAGTGATCTCATCTGGTAATCAGGTTTTGTATCTATAACTCTTAACAGGGTTGAGGCTTCTAACAAGGCCTATAGTCCCTTAACCAAGACTGATACACTATATGATTGTAACAGGCTCCTACCAGGGTCAACATCCTTAACTGAATATCTTTTGATTAGTGGATCTTTGTGGGTACCATCCCCATCGGGGTTTTCCCTTGGCCAAGGTTTCCTTGAGAACATATCATGTGTTATGAGTTCTTTACTTTTACTATTATGTATTTTATTTAGTTTCTTATGCTTTAAAGTAATCTGTTATATCCATAAGTGGGCAAAAGTAAAAGTTTGTGAAATACTGATTCACCCCCCCCCCTCTTAGTATTTCCTATTTCTAACAATTGGTATTAGAGCATAGTTACTTGGAGAAGAAACATTCAAGGAAAGCCTAGTAGCTTGAGTAAGATCTCTATGGATATGGATTAATTACAGAAGAATCTTGAAGAAGATCTTGAGCAAATTGATATGCTTACTGATGAAAGAAACACTTTGAAAAGAAAGTATGATGATGCAAAGAATCTTATTGACAAATTGAAAGGAAAGATAGAAGATTTGAAATCTGAGAAGGAATCTGAAATTCTTCTTGAAGATTGTGATGAATTAGAAAAAGAAAATGTGATCCTTAAACATGAATTGAAGATAGCAAATCTGAAGCTTAGCTTGAAAGATGGAAATGATAATTTAAGATCTGAGAATGAAAACTTGAAGAATGAGAATGAAGATCTAAAATATAAACTTGGCAAGGTAACATCTGAATTTGATAAAGTCAAACTGCAGTATGACGAACTTGAGAAATAAAACAAAATTGTGAAAGGTGAATTGACTCAATCCAAACAACAACTTGAGAGGCTATATTCAAATAGTGAAAAGATTGATAAGCAAGTATCTTATGGAAAACCATTCTATGATAAAACTTGTCTTGGATTTAACATATTGAAGATAGTTTGTGAAAGCAAGAAACCAGATCTTAATGAATGTGAAAGCAGTGGAGGAAAGAAGTTAAATGAGAACAAATCAGAAGAATCACCAAAGCAAGAAGAATCACTGAAGCAAGAAGATGCACCAAAGCAAGAAGAACCACCGAAGCAAGATGAATCATCCAAAGGTATGCAAAGAGAATTCAAAGGTAGATGTTTTTCTTGTAATACTATTGGTCATATGAAGAGAAATTGTATAGGTAAACAATTCAAACCTCTTAATGGTTATTGTTATAATTGTCATGGTTTTGGAAATAGAGCTATTGAATGTAGAAGATCTAAAGTTATTGAGAATAATTGCAATAGTAGAATGCCTAGAAATACTAACAATGCAGATCAGAGATCAATTGAAGACATAAAAAGAGGAAACATAATAGTATGTTTCAGATGCAACAAAATTGGACATATTGCTAGAAATTGAAGGACACAAATCAATCAACAAACACCTAGATATGGAACCAATGGAATCACTTGTTTGATATGTAACAAGATTGGACACACAACAAGATTTTGCAGAATGAACAATGGAGGTTATCATCATAACCCTAACCCTAGAAACTATGCAAGAAGGAATGAAAATGTAGGAAACAAAGAGAAAGGTTGTTGCAGCAATGAAGATGAAGTAAAATTTGTTAAAGGCACAGATCAAGGAGGTATATTCAGCATTGAAGGTAATCAGGAAGGTAATGTATCTAATGGTAAGAATGAGTCTTTACCTAACCCTTCTTTAAGCACTTAAATTTTGTAAATTTCTATAGTTTAGGAGCTTAGAATTAGTATAGAATTAGATTTTGAATGAGTTAAGTTTTGCACAGTTAGATGAAGATTTTTTATGATATACTAATGTTATGGTTAAGTGCACAAAAATAAATATTATGTTTTGCGAGGTCACAAGAAGATTTATGGTTGCAGGTTTACAGAATCAACTTTTTGACATTTTAGCGGCAAAAGAATTGAATGTGATGTCAGATTGAGTAAATGCTAAGTATTAAAAGACTAAAATCAAATTTATTGTGATTATCAAGTGATTAGAAGTGATTTGGAAGTGAAGAAAGAAGTTTGGAAGTGATTTGTAGAAGTTTGAAACGCCGTTCAAGCGAAAGCCCTAATTTTACAAATTTAAGATATTTATCCAACTAAGATCTTGAATCAGCTTAAAGTAATCAGATATAATCATGGATGTATCATTGATTCACAACATCAAGGATAAGAATAGACCTAGAACTAAGAAAGATCTAGTTGAACCCTCAGAAAGAGATGCTAGTTTAGCCTTATCATCTGTACCAAATGGAGTTCCTCATTTAGAGAATGTTAAAAGTTATCTTGGATGCAAGTATGAAACCCTAAGGGAGAGTGATTTTAATAGTGAATATAAGAAATTGTACAACATGGATATGTCAGTGAAACAAGGTTATGAACATCTAGAAAACAATGAAATCATTAAGTACTCTATGAAATATAAATTTGATGATGAGGAGTGTACTAAGATCATTTTGAGTAGGATACATAATGGTAAATTTTGGTTGGAAGACAAAGTTATAGACATAACTGCAGACCTAATTCATAATGTGACTGGATTATCAAAAGTTGGTGCAATTCCACTGAATGAGAAAAACATGAGAAAGATTGTTATTGAAAACACCAGTTTAGTATACAATGGAAAAGGTATAGTCATTAGTAAGATTAAGCAAGATGATGTAAAATACTTTTGTAAGATTTGGACAACAAAGTTTTATGGAAGCTCTAGAGAAGATGATATGCCAGCAGGTATGGTACACATTACTTATTTGATGTGTGTGGAGAAGAAGCATATGGATATGTGTGAAATTTTGAGAATACAGTTGTTTGAGAATTTGGAAAAGATAAAGAAAGCTAAATACACTCACTTTAGATTTTCCTCATTGGTTACTTACATGTTCTTCCACTTGCTAAGAAGATTTCCTTACACTATTGAATGGAATGATGGTGAGAATACTATGGAAAGAATCAATAAAGTTTACACGAAACATCTTATTGAGAAGGTTAATGATGGTGTAAAGTTAGTGTTGAAAACTTTTCAGAACATTGTGGTAAATAGATCAAGAATTCCTCCATCCCTAGTTGAGAAATACAAAGATGATATATGTTTTATGGTTGATACTAATTTCACTTAGATTGAGGTAGTAGAACCTAGACATGAATTCATAGACCCTCTTGGTTATGAAATCTCTGAAGTTGAAACAGAAGGATATATTAGTAGATTGTTGAAAAGTAAAGTTGATGCTCATGGCAATAGATTTTGAACATATGATGAAAACTTTGATTCAGCAAAGACACTTAAGGAAGAGAAATAATCAAAGAAGAGAGTGGAGTCTACAATAAAGAAAATTCTGAAAGAATCAGGTATGAGTGAGTAGGAATTTGATATTGCAAGAAAGACTGCAAAAGCAATAAGCTAGAGTGAGGTACTATCAATCTCACCTTTGGCATCAAGTGCAGAACCTATTCAAGTTAAGGTAAAGGTTGAAGAACCTGAGAAGGAACAAGAAATTAGTCAAACAAAGAAACCCTTTTGTTTAGCACCAAGCAAAAGAATGAAGGCAAGTGCTTCAGGATCAGGTAAAAGATAGAAAATAATTTTTCCACCAGTACCTAGAAGAGTTGGAGAGATAAAAGATGATGAAGTGACAATAAAGAAGAAATCATGGGAACCAAGGATAGAAAGAGTTAATGAAGATATAATGCAGCATGGAGACTTTACCAAAATGAACAAATACTATGATTTATATGGATCCTCTGATAGATTAAATCTAGAGAATGCAATGGTTACACATATGATTTTGACAAAAAAGAAATTTGATACTATTCATGGAAAGATACGAGAATATTTGTACAACAAACTTGTGAGAAGAAAGATGAGAGCATAAGAAGAAGATACTAAAATGAGAGAGAATGTGATTAGATAGTTCTATGAGATAAGAGATGATGACCACCTTAAATAGATCCTAAAGCCACTTGAAACCCTATTAAGAACCAAAAGAAGAATTATACAAATAATGGGAGGTCAGCATGAACAAGTGTAGACTGAAACTAAATAGGCAGTTGTGCAAGTGCTAGCAAAATTGGTAGCAGGAAAAGATAGAAAAGATCAATCAGTTGTAGAACCAATAGAGAAACAGAGTTCAGAACAAGTAGAGGCAACAACAGAGGTAGTTGAAGCTAAAGATGTTCCCTCTTCTTCTATAAACATTGGCATAGAATCTATCGACATTAAAGGAACAAAAGTTACTTTAGATTCAGATGATGCGGTACTCAATAGTTTGGATAACATTATTGACAATTTGGTTTTGGGAGAGCAAGAAAAGAGTATTGAAATAGAGACTACTCGAACTGAAGTGCAAATGGAAACAGAGGCCCATACACCTATTGAACCACAAGAAGACATTAGTCTTACTCCTAAGATTGGAAAGGAGAAAGGAATAGGAACATTGATTGAAGATTTGAGCAAGGAAGTTGATGATGATGATCAATTAGAGTTGATCACTTCTTTGAACAAAATTATTGGAAAGAACAAGAAAGTTAAGAATTTGGAAGGTAGTCTGAAAGATTTGACTGAGAAGCTACAAAGTGTTATATCTACAAAAGTCTTTGATTCAGATCCACTTGAAAGAGAAAAGATGGTAATTAATTCTTTTGATGTTGAGTTCACTAATTTGACTGATATTGCTAAGGTTAAGGCTTAGGTAGCTTATGAAGCAGAGATGTTACAGAATATAAGTCAAAATATCAAAAATGACATTGACAGCCTTGACAGACACATTAAGAACTTAAGGAAACATCTTGAGGCTGGAAAGTGTTTGTACATTCAGTGTAAAAAATCTGAAAATATTTTAATTGAGGAAGAGAAGAAGATAAAAGAGAAGCAAGATGAAATTGTAGTAGAGACAAACTCTTTGGCCACCCTAAACATAAAGATCAGTACAATTGAGAAAAAGATCAAAAAATTATGTGATGAGATAAGGACTTTGATTGATGAGAAGAACAAGAAAATTATCAGAATAAACATCTTGGGAGAGCATGTCTCAATCAAGTTGACTATAAGAGAAGAGTAGCTAGATGAATGTCTTATTGCTAAGACAACATTTGAGAAGTTCAATTTTGAGTCCCTTCAAGCTTGTCAGATTGTAGCATACGGATTGAGTACTTTACTCAATGTAGCAGAATCAATAAAGAAGGCATGGGAGAAAGATTTTGAGACTTGGAAGATAGATTTTGTAGATTGTGTTGCAAGCCTACTGGCTTTGCAATAAGACAGTAAGGTAAAAGTTTTGACACAATTTTGTATATCCCTTTCCACCCTTTATTTTGTCATTGTTGTCAAAGGGGGAGAGATACTTAGAAAATTGTCTATATATGATAAGGAAGGATACTCATAGGGAGAGTTCTATGGATTATTATGAAGTGTTATAGATTATGTGTATATTTTGAGGAGATATAAGGATAGTATACTTATTTTATACTATGGCCACAATTTTGATACAAATTTTTAGATTTTGACTTGTACACTTAGCCAATTTTCTCATATGTTGCCACCAATGACAAAGGGGGAGATTGTTGGTAATTTGGTTGAGGTATGTACATAGATGTTGTCATTATGGCAACATATGTTCCCTATGAAGATTGCATAAGCTGGAAAGTAAGTATGGAAGATCACAGACTAAAATTGTCTAAGTATGAAACAATGTTTTTGACAGAGCAGCCGATACAGTTTGTTTTGGTGACGTTCACTAGAGCATGATCAGATTTTTCCTAGTTGAACATACTCTATGGTGTCTAAGGATACTCCATCTCAATGTGAAAAAGAGTATGGATAGTACAAACAAAGTTATGATTGTTTTACCGATGACAGAGTATAGCCGACATAGTAGTTTTGAGGACATAACTAGTAAATGAATTAAGGGAGTATTTTGCTTGTCAAAATAATGACTTTATATTATAAAGAGATGGCATCCTAGATGTTTACTCTTGGATAAAGATATGGAAGCCGACAGGAGAAATATATTAAATTTTTATCTTGTATAAATAAAGATGTACCGAACATACTTGAAATGTAACTTGTGATAGTTGTATATTGTGATAGTAGCAAAAGTTGTTGATGCGAAGTTGTAAGCAGTACCATATTGTAATCAGTAAACATTTGTATTACTTGTTTGGGCAATGAGCTCATCTAGTAATCAGGTTTTGTATCTACAACTCTTAATAGGGTTGAGGCTTCTAACAAGGCCTATAGTCCCTTAACCAGGACTGATACACTATATGATTGTAATAGGCTCCTAACAGGGTCAACATCCTTAACCGGTTATCTTTTGATTAGTGGATCTTTGTGGGTACCATCCCCACCAAGGTTTTCCCTTGGCCAGGGTTTCCTTGAGAACATATCATGTGTTATGAGTTCTTTACATTTACTGTTATGTATGCTATTTAGTTTCTTATGCTTTAAAGTAATCTATTATATCCATAAGTGGGCAAAAGTAAAATTTTGTGAAATACTTATTCACCCCACCCTCTTAGTATTTCCTATTTCTAACAATAATGACATTATTATTATCATTCTATATGTTGATGATTTGATTCTTACTTCTAGTTCTAACTATTTAATTTTTGATATTAAGTTCCAACTCAACCAAAAATTTCAAATGACAAATTTAGGATTTTTACATTACTTCTTAGGAATGCAAATTTGGCAAACCTCTAAGGGTATTTTTATCTCTCAAAGTAAATATGCTAAAGATCTTCTAGACAGATTTCATATGAATGATGCTAATCTTGTTTCAATTCCATGTAATTTAGGAACTAAGTTAATGATAGATATGCAATCTCCTTTCATAGATGCTACTCCTTATAGAGAACTTGTAGGTAGTTTAATTTATCTAACCCTCACTAGACCTGATTTATCTTTTAGTGTTGGTTTAGTTTCAAGATTCATGTCCAAACCTCAACAAAATCACTTCAAATTGCTAAAAGAATGTTAAGTTACATTAAAGGTACTATTAACTTAGGATTATTTTATGATGCAAATTTTGATTTTTCTTTAAAAGTTTTTACTGATTCAGATTTAGGTGGAGACCCCAATGATGGGAAATCTACTTTTGGGTATTGCTTTTCTCTTGGTTCAGGTTCTATATCTTGGAAAATTAAAAAAGAACAATCCGTGTCTCTATGTTCTACCGAAGCTGAATATAAAATTTGTACTCATGCCTCTAAAGAAGCTCTATGGCTTATAAGAATACTTGAAGATTTGGGTCTACCTCAACACGAACCTACACCATTATATTGTGATAATCAAAGTGCAATAGCCTTGGAAAAGAATCTAGTTTACCATGCAAAGTCAAAGAACATTTCTCTCCACCACCACTTCATTAGAGAACACATTGCAGAAAAGAAAGTTTCCCTCATCCATTGCAAAGGTGAAGATCAAGTTGCAGATATTTTAACAAAACCTCTTTCTAGTGATAAAATTGAATTTCATTGTAACAATTTGGGTTTGATACCCCTTGATGTAATTACCCCAAGTAAAGATTAAAGGGGGGTGTTAGAATTTAATCTTTCCTTGGTAAATATTTAAGGATAAACCAAGGTATCCTATTATATTCATCCTCTAGTCCAAGTGGGAGGACATGTCATATTTGTAATTCCTTTATTAAAAAAATTAGATATTCCTCCTTACGAGGAATCATACACTTGTCTCACACACTAGTGAAATGTGGCATACATAGAAATGGGAGTTACAATGTAACTCCTTTCTCACATCTCTATTAAAAGATATGGCTCTCCTTCTCTCTTTATACACACACATGAGATACTTCTTCTTCTTGAACAATTGTATGAGCTAAGCTCTCACTCTATCTCTCTCTCTCATTCTTAGGGTTTTTTGCCACTTTCATTATATCATGGGGGTTTTTTAATGGTTTTCCCCCTTCAAAATATTTTCTCCTTTGTTCCTTTTTTCTTTGGTGAATGCTCCTAGTTTTGAGTTAATTGATGGTAAATCTTCTTACCCTAGCTCATTACATTAAACAATTTCCTGTCTCTCAATATTTTATTATTATTTTAACATGAATCCTGATAAAAAGGAAGCTCTGGCTGCAATTAGGAAGAAGAAGAAGATGCTTATCATTGAAGACACATTGAAGAAGAGTACTACAGAGAGCATGCCTACCGTACCAAAGAAGTTTGACAAAAACAAGGAATATGGCTTAAACATAATGGGAAGACATCTTTCTAGCTTGGGCTTGGATCCTTCGACAATTAGCTTGATAATAAATGAAGTAGATGAGAGCTAAGCAATTAGATTCCAAGAAAAATCTTGTAAATGAATTGTGTGTACCCCCAATTCTTGTGCCCTTTGTGCGTACCTAAAGGATATATTTGAAACAACAAGGGTAAGGCTTAAAGAAGTTAATTCTACATCACTTGACAGATCTTTAAGCCTTACTCTTATGTTTCAAATTTATCCTTTGGGTACGCACAGAGGCCACAAGAATTGGGGTATGCATAGTTCATTTATGGGATTTTTCTTGGAAAGCTAATTTCTCTTCTGTCATCTAATTCATTGTTATGAAGCTAATTGCCATAGGATCCAGGCCTAGGCTAGAAATATGTCTTCCCAAACACATAAAAAACATGCACATAAATATGTATGAAAGCAGAGAAACATAAATGTAGATATCACAATAGCTAAGAAACATAAATGTAGGCATCATGGTCACAATTTTTTGGAGACAACATAATTGAGTTGTATACCCAGACGATGCAAAACAACTAATACTCCTCTGGTTCCAGAGGAGTAGTGGTTTCTTTGCATCATCTGGGTATACCACTCAATTATGTTGTCTCCAAAAGCTTGTGACCATGATGCCTACATTTATGTTTCTTAGCTGTTGTGTCCAAGGACCCCTTATGACCCTTTATGACCCCTAAGAATACACATCTTAGAGGTCTTAAAATGTCATAAAGGGTCATAAGAGGCTCCTAGGAGGGTCCAGATGAGCTTCCACCTTCATGTGGTTGGCCCTGTTAAGTAGAGAATGTTAAACTATTCTCGAACAAAGAGAAGCTCAATAATTTAAGGTCTCAGTCCACGGAGATGGTAAAAAATGATGGGAATCAATGCTGGAGAGTTTTTAGATATTGAGAAGACGTATATGTAGTGGAGGCTAGAAAGGATTTTTGTGGAGATTTGCTAGATGTGGAGATTTTCTAGAGAGGGTTTTCAGATTGAGTACCAGTGTAGAGATGATGATTTAGTACTATGTCTATAAAACCTTCAAAAATATCCCTTTTTTGGCCTCCACTCATAGCTCTTCTCAGAATCTAGAAACTTTGGATACTATTTCTCATCCATGCACGAAATGTGCTAGTGATCGTATAAAATTACTTTTGTGAGACTGGGATCAATTATGAGAAGGCAAATGAGATAATTTTATTGTATCTTTCATTTCTTTTATCCATTCATATTTTTTGCCTTCTCTTATATTGGATACTGTGCAGTGTACATAAAGGAAAGATAGTGATTATTCTCAATGATCAACAGGTATAAGTCTTCCAACCCTTACCCTGTAGCTAGAACTAAAGATAGCAAAGCTCAAGAGACCATCATAGTTGATCTCCATCCTTGGTCCATATACTGACAAAACATTTTACATTTCATTAGCTCATCAAATGCGGTGATTTGAAAGAATTTAATGGATGATATTTTCATGTATAACGTATATTATTTTAGTTTGATGCTGAATGAATTTATCTACTTCACACACTTGTAAACATCAAACACATCCATAAAGAAGCATCCCCTACCATGGCTTGAGTAATGTAGGCCACGGGAGGAGATGCTTCTTTATCACTGTGTTTGATGTCTACAAGTACACTGAGTCAATAAATTTGTACAATTTTAACTTAATAATATACCTTATCATGAAAATATTCTATTAAATTCTTTCAAATCCCCACATTTGATAAGCTAACAAAATGTAAAATGTTTTTTTAGTATATGGACCAAAGACAAAGACCAACTATGATGGTCTCTTGAGCTTTGTTATTTTTACTATGCTCATCCATCAATTTTTCAACAAGCAATAATCCTTTTATGATAGAAGAGCTATTCCTCTGATGGCTACTTGTGTCAGAACTTGATTACCTATCATTAGACATTCCACAGGTAACCATCAGCAGGACCCCAATCTAATAGATGGGTGCAAGGGGATGGCTATACCTCTGACAGGTACTCCTATCGGAGACCTACTAAATATCTATTGCCTTTCTGACTGACAAAATGTCGTAAGAAGAATTTTTCAATAGATTGGTGACATTGTAAAATTTCTATTTATGTGGCTAATTCCGATGGGTAGTGATGTCAAAATACTGATGGTTATCACTTCCGTCGCCATTTCTAGTTCAAAAATGCCAAAGGATAGATGTGTCGCAGTTTCGACAAATGTCCATTGAAAATCTGACAAATGGCCATCAGAATTTGGCCTCAAATGTACTAGTGTTTGAAAAGCCAACATGTGGCGGGTGCAGTCATGGTGGATTGTGGGATCAGGAATGACAAGTGGAAAAATTACATTGTCCCATAATCCTAGTTGATAAAGAGATGAAAATAATCGTGACATGTTGACGCATGGCAGGGGGTGACATGACTGGTAGTGTGTGATAGGATAGTGAGTTGTAAATCAAAGGGTAAATCATAAGCTTCCATGTGGTAGTCAAAGGGAAGTTATCTAAGTTGACCATGGTTGACCAAACTAGAAAATGAGTGAAGATTTGAATTTGAAGCTAAGGTTGCATATCTTTGGATAAAATAAAAGGTAAATAAAATGAAATATTCGGTGGGAATTGTATAATGAAACATGAATGTGACGGGAAAAATTAAAGTGAAAGGCCATGAGAATAAAAGGTAGGGTGGCTATTTATTTAAGCTCGCTAACATATTTTTCACGCACATGTAGGATAATACAAAGAATGAAGGTGCTATAAGGGAAATTTAAAAGGGTATTTTAAAAGGTGGTGCAAAGAAGAATATTGGATTTAGGGCAAAGAGATGAGAGAGAGAATTTTTAATTATTAGGGAAAATTGAAGAGGGACATGTGGGAGCATCAAATGAAATTTGATTTCCTTCTTTTGTCTATATATTCTCTTCTTCTCTCTTTTCTTAGGGTTCCCTTTTGGTTCCAACTTTTTGGTTCTAGCTCCAATCTTTTAGAGGGGTTCTAGTAGCAAGTTCTTGTGGGTAGGAAATATTTTTTAAATCTTCCATAGAGCAAGTTTTAATGCATCAGGGTTGAATCCTTTTGCTCAGTTTTGGGTATTTTGGTTGTATTTATGTTATATGAAAAAGGTAGATTATATTTTTGAATGAAATATAATACTAGTTCAGATCTCTCTAGTGTATGATTTAGTTAAGTTTTAAATGGAATAAAATAAAGAGTTATCCCATTTAGTGTCTTGTTGTGAGATATGTAACTATCTTTTGATGATTTAATTCAAATAATTAACTAATTCTAGATAGAAGTTACAAATTTTTTGGGCTTGTGTAGGGATTTTGATAAGTAGGATGGATTGGGATTATTGTTAAAGAATAGTCTAATTCAATGTTCTTAAGATCTTAGGTTATTGAAGAAACTCTATTGTATGATGTTATACTTCTGATGACTCTAATTTCCAATGGATGAGGCACTAATCTCAACTAGTTGTGGGATCTACATATGTGCTGCTATCTATATTAAGGTGGTCCTTTCTTTGATTTAAATTGGAATACCTTTACTTTTGAGTATGCTCTGTTGTTGTCATACCCCAATCTCATGCTCCATTTAGGTTGACGTTCAATAGATAATTAGCCATTATCTAGTATCTCCTTATTATGTTGATTTCCTTATATGAGATTATATGCTTTGATTCTAATGCCAGTTAAGGATTTTAAATGTTTGTTTTAAGGGCATTAAAGGTCTACTTACCTTTCTTTTGCATAGCCTAAAGTGTAAAAGGGTTTTTAGATCCTTGTCAGTTGGTCCACCGAGATTTCTTATTACTAGAGTTGGCTTCTCCATAGGAAATTGATATGATCAACTTGGTAGCTATTTTTTAGTGTAAACCTTTTCAGGAGCTAAAAGATAGGAATATGTTATGGCACCAAAGACTAAACAAATTTTTCAATGTGAGTGCTTCTTTAGAACTTACCATGTTTTCCATGTGAGCAGTGACAACTGTGCCAACAATAAGAGATATTACAACCGAATCATGCTCAAGTTGAAATCTTCCTTTGGATTTGAGAGGGGAAGATCTCTCGTATGATAGGAGTATTTGGTATTTTTAGTACTTTTCACCCAAAAGTACAAAAAAGTGATAGACAAAACTAAAGTACATGGTTAAAATGAACCCCAACAATAGACATGTGATTACTAGCTGAGATTCACAATGGATAATGATTAAAAAAGGGGTTAAAGCATAAATGAAATGATGAAAAAATAAGGATAACAAATCTTGGCATATGAAAATATAGGATATTCTAGTACATTCACAACAAGATACCAAGAAATGAATGTATTCTATCAAAATGATTACATAAATAATAAAGACTATTGGATTATATTATTATATAAGAGATTACTAACTTAACATACAAAAATTAATTAATAATAACTGATGAACACATTCAAGACATACAAATAAATGCATTCTTCATTATTTCCTTGAAAATATACAAGCTCAAGAATACTTTTGTACATAGTGTTGACCCAAAAGTCTCTTTTGAGAATTTTTCATAGTTTCCACTTTGAAAAAAAATAGTTCCCCCTATTACGTTACATAAGCCTTGTATTTATAGGATCATAGAGTAACTACCTCGTAACCACTTATCATAACCACATAACTACCTCATGTAAATACTTGAGATAACTACCTAATTACCTGAGATAACTACCTCATGTAATTGTGTGTGTGAATTATTGACCTGCAAACCTGCAACACAACACTTCAATAAAACATTATATCAATTGTTAGAATGATCAATCAAATAAAGAAAATAACAATTGAAATCATCCTATTAATCTCTAACTAACACAAGCATGAAAAGGCTTCAAAATTTTCTCTTAAATTATAATCCTAAATAGTGACAATGCATGTTAGAATGAGAGATTTAAGAAAATATGCAATGAAACTAACAAATTCATTCAAATTATGCATGAAACCCATTGATTCATCAATTCATTACTATTATCCAAATTGAAGTGTTATCTAATTATCTATGAAATCAAATTAACAACATGTATGTATGAATTCAAATTAACTATATAGAAAAAATCAAAGAGTTAGGAGCCATTGAAGATTTGAAAATTCCTCTTTTATAGAATCTTGAGATTTTGGACGGTCAGGATGCATCCATGATGAGTGGTTGAGATGCCTCCAAGCTTGATCCATGTGATTACCTCTCATTGGCTTGAGGTGTCTTTATTGTCCCCTTTAAGGTGACATGTCATTTTGAGAGGGATTTATTCATTTCTTTTAATTAATTACTCTAGCCATGAATTTAATAGGTTTGATTTAATTAATTAGGCATAGAGATAACCAAATTGACTTTGCTTGATTATTTGATGATAAATTCTTGAATTATGATATTTTATTATTTAATTGAATTTAATGAATTATGTTAATAATCAGGAATTAAGTTAACATAATTAGGGTTTTATTTTGAATTAGGGAAAATAGGGCCTTAGGTTCTATTAGCCCAATTTTAGGTGATTGCAATTGCCCCTCTTTGAATTGCTTTGCAAACAACATAGGGATTCAAAGCAAATCTGATTTCAAAACATGATTCAATAGAATTAACAGATTCAATGAGATTTAGAGAGCAACGAGAACTACTCTGAGCTCAAGTGATTTAGATAGCAATGAGGACCACTTTGATTTTAAGGAGATTTAGAGAGTAGTGAATCCACTATGAAAGATTTAGAGAGAAGTAAAGAGAACCACTTTGAATTTGACAACTCCAAACTTGATCGAATGCAATCCTACTTGATTCGAAAGTCATCAATTCTGAACTTGATTGAACAAGAATTGACCATACCGATTTCGAGCTTTATTGAATGAAAATAGATAAGAGATTTAAAAAGATATTCTAGCTAAATTTGATTTGTAGTAACTGAACATGCTTACAAATAACCAATTTGATTTGAAGCGATGAAATTGATCAATGTCGTAAAGACTAATATCATCAACTTGATTGAAGAAAACTATCATGCCCCTGGTGTTTAAGAATTTGATTTGAAGAATTGAATTTTAGTATGATTTTTTAGGAATAACAATCCATAATACAACTAAGAGGGGGGGGGGGGGGGGGGTGAATCAGTTGTATAACAGATTATTAAAATTTAAACTTTAAGCACCACAATATTAGATCTAATGAACACAATGAATGCCAACACAATAACACAATATTTTGGTCTCAGGGAAACCCTGTTAAAGGTAAAACCCTTGGTGGGAATCAACACCCACAAATGATGTAATGAGAGTATTGTTATCCTTGTTAGAAGATATAGCCATGTTAGGAGCTTATTGAATCATTACAGTACCTAGTCCTTGTTAGAGGACATACCTTGTTAGGAGTTAAGAACAAAAGGGAGGGATCACTGCCTAAAGAAGGTTAAGTCCACCTTCGGAACTCACTATTCATAACACAAGTGTATATGAAGAAATACATAATCTTTTGAACTATTTGGTAGTAATTGTCTTTGCTTGATCAGTTCCAATGAAGTCCACCAATAAAAATCTACTCTACATACAACAAATACAAGCTCGCAGCTTTCACAAGCTCTCTATATCATCTTTTTTTCTTATTACTTTTCCAAAGAAAAGATCTTTCATTTATACATTATTATAATTCTTATAACAGGTCGGCCCATAAGGCTTTCCTAATTACAAATAATTACATAAACCCTTGCTAAGATACACATGGTATTTAGGAAAAGTCTACAATGATTACATTACAATAATTAAGGACCGACATCCTTAATTTAAACTCACCATCCATCATACATGCTACATCTCTATAGTCGGCTTCCAAATAGATCACCTTCCAGAGTGCACACCACAAATGATGTCATCCTACATTGTATACCTTGTGTAGTTCATATAACATTCTTCAATACTCTATCTTTCATCCTTGAAGTTCGCATGCACTAATTCGGCATCACCAAAAATCTATACATAAAACTCAGAGACTAACTCAGTTATTTCTCATTGTCACAGTTAGTGACTAGTCTTCACCAAAACATCTATAACTCATTCACTATGAAACATTATATGATGCAATCTTGGATATAAGATCACAACATCTTCCCAAATTCTCATCTATCTTCATAGCATCTGAAACATATGTACAGTGTCTATACACTGTAATTACCAGTCTGATTCCCTCACAGAAACATATGTTGACATCAGTGACAAAATAAAAATGACAAAAATATGATTTCCCATTGAGTAATGTAGTGATTAAACATATTAAATGTCTCAATCACCTCCCCATGTGTTAGCAATATACAACAATCTCCCCCTTTGGCATTGATGTCAACATATGGGAAAAACTTATCCCAAAGTTTATATCTATCCAAATTCTTGCAACCAAAAAATCTCCCCATACAGTAGGGATTTTATAATAGCAACGTTCTCCCTTTGAAAACAATGGAAAAGGGTGCCATGAGTCATCAACTACTTTCCAACATCTCTCTTCCATGATTAATCCCTCTGAGGAGTAGATCCCTACATCTAGTGTAGATTATGATAAGTCTTTGAAAACCCTTGGACTGATGCATCTCTGCATCATTTAATTTTGACTAGGAGGGGCCTAAACCCCCAACATACCTCTGAGATATTCAAAGGTATCTATCAGTAGTGGCTTTGTGAAGATGTCTGCAATCTTCTCTTTTGCAATTTGTAATCTTCCACCTTGTCTCTCAAGAAGTGATACTTGATAGAAATGTGTTTAGTTTTGGAGTGCATCACCGAATTATTTGACATATTCACTCTATTGGTGTTATCACAATGGATAACCATAGGCTCATCAAAAGTTATTCAAATTTTTGTCATCATTTGTTTCATCCAAACAACCTGAGTGCAGTTTATAGTAGCAACAACATACTCTGATTCAGCAATATATTGTGCTATACAATCTTGTTTCTTACTTAGCCAAGAAACCAACTTTTTCCCAAGGAAAAATGCACCACCACTAGTACTTTCTCTGTCATCAATATTTCCTTCCCAATTAGCATCAGTATATGCATGAAGTTCAAAGCTATCATTTTTGTCATACCATAAGCCATAGTCTATGGTTCCGCTTAGATACCTCAATATCCTTTTCATAGTAGCTAGATGTGTTTCTTTCAGTTCTGCCTGATATCTGGCCACAATTCCAACAACATTAGCAATGTCTAGTCTGGTGTGGGTCAGATATTGTAGTCCTCCAACCATTGATCTATACAAAGTCTAAAAAACACTCTTTGATTCATCATCAATTGTTAGCTTGTTACCAATCACCATAGGTGTTCCTACTAGTTTACAATCTTCCATTCCAAATTTATTAAGCAATTATTTGAGATACTTGGTCTGAGAAATGAAAATACCATTCTCATTCTGAGTTATTTACAATCCAAGAAAGAATTTCATTTCACCTATCATGGACATCTCAAATTCACTTTCCATTTCTTTAGCAAATCTCTTACATAAATCATCATTACCTCCAAAGATAATGTCATCCACAAATACTTCTATTATCAGGATTCCATCTTCACTAGTTTTTAAATAGAAATTATTGTTCGCATTACCTTTTTTGAATCCAAGCCCAAGTATATACTTGTCTAACCTTTCATACCAAGCCCTAGGAGCTTACTTCAACCCATACAGAGCTTTCTTCAAATTTCACACCATGTCTTTATCTTCACATAGAGGAAATCCATCTGGTTGATCTATATAGACTTCTTCTTCAAGATCTCCATTTAGAAATATAGATTTTACATCCATTTGATAAACTTTGAAGTTTTTATGTGCATCATAGGATAAGAAAAATCTTACTACCTCTATTGTAGCAACATGAGAAAATTTTTCTTCAAAGTCTATGCCTTCTTGCTATGAGTATCCCTTACACACTAGTCTTGCTTTGTTCCTTACAACAGTTCCTTCTTCATCCATTTTGTTCCTATTACATTTTTATTTTTAGGTCTAGGAACCAATTCCCAAGTATTATTCTTCTTTATCTGATCCAATTCTTCTTTCATAGCATTTATCCAAGATTCATCTTTAAATGCTTCATCTGTAGTTTTTGGTTCAACTTGAGAAATCAAACAAATTTCTTCTCTAACTTTAGATCTAGTTAGCACTCCCTAACTGGCATTGCCAATAATTTAATTTTCAAGATGGTTATTTTTAACATACCTTGGTGTTTTAGGAGTCTCAGTAGCTTTACTTGTGCTAGCATCACATGCCTCTTTTTCACTTTCTTCTTCAACAAGTTCTTCTCCTTCTACATCAGTAGTAGTTTCTTTTATCTCTGCAATCTGATTACTGTCATACATTCTTTCTTGTATCTGAAATTTCTCATCTATTCTTACATTGTTACTTTTGGTTATCTTCCTCAAACTTAGATTCAAACATTTGTAAGACTTTCTTTTAATAGAGTAACCAAGGAAGATTCCTTCATCACTTCTAGCATGAAAATTCCCTATTTAATCATCTCTCTTGATATAACACTTACTACCAAATATTTTGAAATATTTTATAGGAGTATGATCAAACCATAATTCATAGGGACTCTTACTTGTACCTTCTCTGATTTGAATTCTATTCAGTGTATACACTACTATTCCAACAACCTCTCTCCAATAAACATGAGATACATTTCCTTTGATCAACATTGTCCTAGCAGCATCAAGTATAGTCCTATTTCTTCACTTTGCTATCCCATTCTATTATGGAGTCCTAGGAGTAGATGTTTGTCTCTTTATCCCATGCTCTTCGCAATATGAATTGAATAAGTCTAAAGTAAATTCTCCACCTTTGTCTAACCTTAAACACTTGATCTTTAAACTTGATTCATTGTCTACTTTTTCTTTGAACAATTTGAATTTAGCAAATGCTTCTGATTTCTCTCTTAAATAAGTAACCCACATCATTCTAGAAAAGTCATCAACAAAGAGTATAAAATACCTTTCACCATAGTATGACTTTGTTCTTGTAGGTCCACATAGATCTTTATGTATCAGATCCAACTTTCCTTTTGATGTATATGCTTTTCTTTTGTAACTACTTCTAGTTTGCTTTCCCATAACACATTCTCTGCATATAGTGTTAGATGGCTTCACAATCTTTGACAAATCTCTTACAACATTAGCCATACTTTCCTTCACTATGTTATCAAAATTAACATGACAAAATCTCCTATGCCATAACCAACTGTCATCTACCTTTGCAACAAAAAAAAAGGCTCCAGATGTTTTTAGTTCAAATACATTACCTCTAGATTTTGAACCAGTAGCAATCAATTTTCCTTCCTTACTTCTAATAAAATATTTACCATTAACAAAGCTTAACTAAAATTCTTCATGCATTTACTATCCAACACTCAATAGATTATGTTTTAGTCCTCCAAAAAGCAGTACATTGTCTGTGTTAGTCTTTCCATCTAGAGTAATGGATCCTACTCCTATGATAGATTTAGGGAGATTGTCCCCAAACCTCACAACACCTCCATCATACCTTACTAATTTAAAAAATTTGTTCTTATCACCAGTCATATGATGAGAACAACCACTGCCAATTATCCATTCAGTTTTCTTGTCAACATGAGATACTAAAGCTTTTTCTTTATGTACTGGTTCATCTATAATAGCAACAAATCCAATCTCTTCATAATCTAAATCATCATCATTAGAGATTCCTTCACTAGCATAATAACATTCTCTATCCTTTTTAATCTTTTCATAATTAGGTTTGTACTTAGAAACTCTTGTAGGACATCTAGATGCGAAATGACCTACCTATTAGAATAACTGAGAGGGGGGTGAATCAGTTATCTAGTGTCCCAAATCAAAATGTATAATCCAAAACAATTCTACTACTTCTATTACTCGGTAAACATAAAATACTTTCACTGTCTGTGTTTTTACCGATTGTCAGTCTAAACTTTATAATCATTATTGATTAAATCTAACATGTAATATGCAAAGTATGATAACAAACAAATATGACAATCAACACATAACACAAGAGATTTAACGTGGAAATCTTGTGAAGGGAAAAACCACTTGGGACCGACAACCCAAAATTGTTCACTCTTCTGAAGTGAGGTCGGTGAAGACCCAACCCTGTTAAAGGTTACAAACACACTATTAGGTGTGACCTTGTTAGAGGATTTTAGACCAGAAGTTATCATCCAACCAACAATCACTCTGGGGTTGATAGGATAACAATGTTCACTCTATGAATGAAACATAAAAAGACTTTCATAGTCCACTAGGTTAAGAGATTTGTCTACGTACAATGGTTAAATATGTAACAGTAGATGATCTACCTTAACACAACTTTAGTTTTCAGTTTATAGATCAATGTTCAGCTCATTCAAATATTTCTGATCAATATAACACTTTAGATTCAATACTATATCAACTTACTATCTGTCGGTAATAACTCTTTGTAGCTCGGTAACTATTTTGCAGCTCGGTTCTTATTAACCAGTATGATCAGAATGCATGAAAACTTCTTCACGTGATAATTTTGCAGTATCTTCTTCTTCCAGCATATGTTTCATAATGAAACCAATGTCTCTTATATAGACAAGTAAATCATTTTCTTTTCCTCCATTAGATTTTTCTGCTTAATCATATTCATAGTTTTTTCCACTTTAAGCTCCCTCGGCTGATGTGTCAGTAACACATTTCAATCTGCTCCATTAGATCCTTTTTTTATTTATGTTAGCCATTGATCTTCATAACAAACATTATATGTTACCTCAATTTAATAAACTTTATAGCTCATCACTTTATCAGCTAAACGGATCATTTAATTCCTTTTTGTTTTTCTCGGTTAACAAAGAAATGCATCGGTGAACACAAGCTCGGTTAACACTGCACTTGGTATACACTACACTTCGTCGATGTATACTGAAATACTTTATTTACTGACAACATTGCTTTGTGTCTTTCATCTCTATTCTTCATCATAGATGAATGCAACATAATAAAGTCAATTTCATCAAGTCATAGACTCATCAACAAGTTACTTAGTGCATTCCTTATCCTCACCTGTCATATACATCTTTCTCATGTAGATTTTTATGTTCTTCAACTCTTTCACCTTCCTTCAGATGTGTCGGTATAGTAACTTACAAGATAAGTATTGTCAAGCTAGTTGACATCAATGAAAACATAATACTGATTTAATCATCTTGCATATCTAATCATCAACTCCTCAGTAATCTTGAATTATAGATTCTTCATTTAGGTTCTAAATCAGTTGTAGTTCATCAATCTCTCCCTTTGGAATTGATGGCAACTCAAGTAATATGAAATGTACCATACACATACCAAACATGTATTCTAAAAATTTGTGATCGAATGCTGTGTAGTGTAAGCTCTCCCTAGTTTAATATGTTTAATCACTATGTTACTAAAACAACATTATAAAATACAACTTTGTCATTCTGTAGATATAACCTTTTCAGTTCTCAAGTTCCTTTCAGATTATCTCTCCCTCAGATAGTTCTCATTGGTGCATATCTCCTTTTCTTTTTCATATTATTTATCTCTCCCTTTGATAATAATGCCAAAGAAACAAATAAATAATCAACTCTATAGTAGCTAAGTAACTCTCTGTTGTCCATTACTTCCTTTGTATCTTAGTATACTGATATCCCAATCTATTTTAGTTCTTCAAACTTAATCACAACCTTGAACAAAATCCAAAGTGTGAACTATGCTGCATCAACATGAATGGTCTTCTAATAAGATTAGGTTGATGAAACATCTAGATCACATTAGTGACCGATAGATAGGGGACAGACCCCAAGTCTAGTCGTCAAATATTCAAAAGTGTCCTTCAGTAGAGGCTTTGTAAAAATGTTTGCAAGTTGTTCTTTAGATGTAACAAATTCTAACTTTACTTTCTTCTCTTGCACTTGTTTTCTTAAGTAGTGATACTTAATTGATATATGATTTGTCTTAGAGTGCATCATAGGATTCTTTGAAATATTAATAGTAGTTGTGTTGTCACAGTATATGATCACTGGGTCGGTGATTACTTCATTCATTCCTTCCAACACATGCTTGATATATGCAATGTTTGAGCAATTAGTAGTAGCAGCAACATACTCTGCTTTAGCTGTAGACTAAGAAATACAAGCCTACTTTTTACTTGTCTAGGTTACAAGTCTTTCACCAAAGAAAAATGCTCCTTCGGTGGTACTTTTTCTGTCATCCACATTTCCAGCCCAATTAGCATCAGCATAAATCTTCAGCTCAAACTAACCTTCCTTAGGATACCATAATCCATAATCCTCCATCTTTTTCAGATATCTTAAGATCCTTTTAGTAGCAATCATGTGTGATTCTCTAGCTTTAGCAAAATATCTACAATTAATTCCTACAACATGTGCTATATCTGGTCTACTATGAACTACATACACGAGCTTACCAATCATGGATTAGTAAAGTGTCTACTTTACCTCTATAGTTTCATCTTCCTTTGTCAATTTAATTCCAGTAGCCATCGGTGTTCCCACAGGTTTAGCATCTTTCATGCCAAATGTCTTCAAGACTTCCTTTATGTACTTGGACTGTGTGATGAATATCCCATCACTCTATTATATCACTTGTAATCTGAGAAAGAATTTAATCTCTCTAAACATAGACATTTCAAACTCATTCCTCATGTCTATTAGCACGTGTAAAAAAATTTCATGGCTCTAGCCCTTTTCCCTTGGTCTTTGCAGTTATTTTTAGGTCTTTGCCTTTAGCCCTGGTTCAAATAATAAAAAACTAGCCCTTGCATACAAAAACCCTTTGAAAAATCCTGGCCCTTTTCTAATTTCATGTTACCTTTTCGGGTCACTTAAAAACTTTCAAATGCATGTGCTTTATATTTTGGTCAGCCCCAGTGTTAACTTTTCCTAAGTTTCTACCCCTGGTGAATTTAATATTTCCTAAAGTCTTTAGCGCCTAATTTTTTCCCTGAAAGCCTAAGTCTTAGCGTTTAATTTTTCCTATGTTCAGCTGTAATATTTTCTTGGGCCCATCTCTAACACCATTTCCCTCTAACAGTTGTTGCTAAAGCGCAAGGGTTTTGTCAGAAGTATGCAAAGCTATGCCCATCATTGATCTTTCCTGATGATGTAGCCTTCCTTTTCAAGTGGGTCCATTGACAGTTAAGCTGACTTGGCAGTATCTCATTGGTTGACAGAGGTATGAGGTGGAGTTTTGTCAGTGGGACTGGTTTTCTTGGCATTCAGGCAGGTTAAAGTTCAATCTGATCTTGTGGCTATCATTATATTATTGATGTAACATGCTCGACCTTTAGCATAGTGGTATAGTGACAGCCATTGATTCTCATAAAGCCTACAAGTGGGTCTGTTGACATGTATGCACAGTTGGTAGCTTCTGATTGGTCCATGTATTAACACATTGGCATGCTGTCAGTGGGACCTAGTTTCCAAATGTGTCAGAGGGTCTTGATCTTGTCAATGAATTGGTGGATGGCATATGATCTTATGGGTTTTGTCAGAAGCTTAAGATCTTACGATGACCGTTGATTTTGTTTCCTGTTAGAAGGTTTTCAGAGATGGGAGGAGATTCTTGATCTAACAGTGGGTGTGAAATCTGATAGAATCTCGGATGGGTATGCGAACTTCAGATGACCGTTGATCTTCCAGGCAAAGGCTTGGCGGTTGGGATAAATGTTTTAGCGGCTGACAAAATTTCCAAGGCTTCGCTCATTCACATGAAATAGTGGTGATTCTCTAAGTGTTTTAGTGGTTCAGCAAACAAGTGTTCATGGAATCGCTAAACTTTTTGGCAGATAGATAAAGTGTTTCATGAACTGGCGGTGACCTTTGGTCGCTAGTTCACTAAATGTGGGGCCGAGGTTAATGTCTTTCTTTGGTTGCCAAGTCATGAAGTTAAAAGGTGGGTTAAGTTTTCTTTTCATGAATTGGAAATGCATTATCGCATGGTCGCTAGAGGGTAAACCCAGGGTGGCAATTGAGTTAAGATCATCAAGACCACGAAAGGAAGAGATCGAATGGTCAGGACTTAAAGTTGTTTTAGATTCAAATGTTGACCGCCGATTTTCTGTTAAAGCCATAAAATGATCGTTGAAGTTCAAATTCAAATTTGCAGAGGGTTTCAAGTGACAGAAGGTACCAAAATTTATGGTTTTAATGGCCGGTTTCAATTGATTTGGTGGCGCTGGTTGTTGCAGACTAGTCTGAGGGTCCCTGTGGTAGGTGGCATGATGTTTTTGTAACAGGAGAAGTATGGTTTTGTGCTCAAGATATGTTTTTAGGTGGCCAATTTGACTGGTTTTCATGGCAATTCCTAGTTGTTTTGTATTGTCCTCATGGATTTTGATGATTGCGGATCCCTATGAGATTCTTTTTCTCCAGGTTGCTTATGTTTCTTCCTCTGTGATAATTTATGATGTAGTTTTTGGTTAGTTGAGTTGTTGCAACCCTAACCCTAGTCACCTGAAGCTTGATGCATCCTTTTTGAGCATTCCAAGGTGACTAGGGGTATAAGAAGTAAAATGTTTTATTTTGAAAGGGTTCTAATCTTGATTAGTTCTAGGGAGTTGTAGTAGGCGGTATCATATTGTATTAGATTGAATAGAATTTCCTTGTAGTCTTTTTGCAAGTTATTGAAGTGGTTTTCTCTCTTCTCTACTTTGAACATGTACATGATTCATTATACTTAATATAATTATTTCAAGCTTTCAAGTCTCTCCTTGGTGTCAATCTTGTGAATTCTGGATTTTCTGATCCATTGCATAGGGTTACCTTTGTATATGTTCTAGTCTTTAGTTCTTAATCTAGGATCAAGTGAAATATACTTTGGATAGGACATAGATTCACTTTGATTTGTCTACAAAAGGATATTATAAGTAGTAGATGGGCTGAAATACTTGTGTTTATGGCTATGAGTCTTTGACAATGGTTGGTTCATGTTTCAATGTCTGTATTTGAGATTTGCCCAATCGATAATGGCACTGATCAGAGATTAGTATATTCAGTCAAGTTCAACGCTAGATTGGCCCTTGCTTACTTCCTTCCATCTCTAAATATCAACACTTTCAAGTTTTAATTGTATTTGGTTGATAGTAGTAATACCCTATAGTAATGGAGAGTCAATGAATGTGAGGTTAGCATTTAGCACTTTCTTACTTTTCAATCTATTGTTTAGACCTAGTCTTTGGTGTGTGAAGTATAGTTTTCACTGGGTTAGGTGCACCCGCCTTGGTTTTCGAGAGCTAGAAGTGAAGAGGGCAGTCTTGTCCCTATAGTTGGTCCAGTTACCCTAAGATTCTTATACATTTTGGAACTAACCAATCCTAAAATCAACCTGAGGGTATATTGGTAGCCTAAGAGCATAAGCGTCCATTTTGAACACCAACAAGATGCCAACTCTGCTGGGGAAGTGTTACACAAGTCTATAGTAACCAATAGGTCATCATTGAAAAATAGGGTTATTCTTGTCCCTTGTCTTATAGTCTCATTTGGATATTTGTTAAGTGGTATTGTAGGATTCCCAATATATTTGGGTGGTGACTCAAACATCTCTGTAGCAGTGCTAGTCAATAGATTTTTATGAAATGAGTTATAGAGGTACTAGGTCCTGGAGAAAGGAGCATCCTGAAAGCTTAATGGAAGAAGGTATTCCAAGCATTTCCAGGCCTAGTCAGACAAGGGGAGGAAAGAAGAAAGGAAATCTTTCTCATACTTGGAGAAATAAAAAGGATACAAGACAAGAAACTCAAGCCAAGCTTGGTCAAGAAGAAAATATTTTAGAATATGAAGAGGCTGTTGATTTGGGATTGAACCAGTACGAGAATGAATTTCAAGTGGGAGATGATGAGTCTGAGACTACTCTCCCTAAATCAAAAGAGATCTATGAGGAGGTCTATGAATTGGAAAGAAGAGTCCAAGAGCAAGTTGCTATCAGGCAATAAAGAGAAAAGGACAAAGAGGACAGAGTAAGACAAGAAATGATAAGGGATGATCAACTAAAGAGGTAGTTGTTAGATTTGGAGGCAATTGATTTTGTCCCAGAGCCTAAAAGAGCAAAGGAAAAACCTATTGTGTATAAAACACATGAGATAACTAGGCCTAGAGATAAGGGCAAACAAAAAACTGTTGGAGTGCAGATTAGCAAACATATTCATGTGGAAAACCCATTAGATCAAGGGTTGAGATTAGATGCAGACCTTGAGAAGGCTAGAAAAGAGAAAGAAATGTGGGCTAAAGAACTAGAGAAGGCAGAGTTGGAAGCTACTGCTATAGAAATGAGGAAGAAGATTGATTTTCTCAAGAATACCTCAGGGCCTTCAAATGTTGCTGCTTCTTTCTTGGGACAAGGTGGAAATCATGGTAACCTTGCAGCTCAAACAAATGGCATTTCAGGTGCTGCTAAAATTCTTGATGGTTCAAACACAAGGACATCTACATCTCAAGGAATTGATCTACCACATGGAGTTCCTGTTCATGAAAGGTACAAACAAATTATTTTTTTGGGTATTCTTGGTTATCCTAATGTTATTCCTGATGAAATTAGAAAGAAACTCCCTAAGTTTAATGGAAACAATGTCATTACATGTGAAGAACATCTAAAAAATTTTATGGATGTAATAGATGACTATAATGTTGAGCCTGATGATGTTGTAATGAAGTTATTTGTACAATCTCTGACCGAGGATGCTAGGGATTGGTTTAGAGGATTGCCCCATGCTAGTATAGGATCTTGGAATGATTTTAAGAATTGTTTCAAAGAACATTATGGAGATAAAACAAATGAGGGTTTTATTTTGAATGAATTCAATAACATAAAGAAAAATCAGAATGAAGAGGTCCTTGAATTTAATATAATATTCCAAAAGGCTATGCATAGGCTATTGCAAGTTATCATATTAGATGATAGGGTGTGTCTTGTGACATACTTAAATGCTTTTGATGCAAATATGGGTTACCTCTTAAGGGATAAGAACCCTAGAAATCTTGGGGAGGCTTACAAGTTGGCTATCAACATAGAAAGCAATAGAAGAATATCAGGAAAGTTAGGGAGAAGAGATGATTATAGGCTTCAAGTGAAAAACAAGAAAGAAATGGGAAGGTCTACTAATTTGAAGGCTAAGGAGGAGGACAATCTAAAGTAGATTCTAAGTGCTTTAGAGAGTCTAAATCCTTATGAAAAAAGAAACAATCAAGTTGCAACAAATGATAGGCCAGCTTCAAGTAATTTTAGTAGGCAACCAAGAATGCAGAATTACCCATACAATACTCAATGGAAGGACGGAAAGCCCATTTTTCCAGTTAAAAGGGATAGGCCTGATGATAGGATTCATGATCCTTTGCAAAGAAATTTAGTTAACATGAATGATGATATCCCATGGTGTACTGTTTGTCAATCTCCTCATAGTCCAGAGCATTGTGTTATTGCTTTGAATTTACTTGATAACCAAGAACAAGATGAGCAATATGATAAGAGTGGTTGTGGAATGACTTCTTCACATGCATGGGATGAGGTTGACTCTACTGATGATGAGGAGGAAGAATTTGATGATGTTGGATGTGGTGCAGTGAAGTGTGAGGAATATGTTTCCTTAAAGAGACCCTCTGATGAGGAAATTGCACAAATCATTGCAAACATGGTCACTCAAGCTAGGAGTAATTACAATTTGAGAAGTAGGACAGTTGGAGGCACAAGTGGTATACCAGGTAGCATGTTTATCAAGAATTCTGAAAGGAACACACAACAAAATGAGGAAAAGGAAAAGGGTGCTGGTGTTTTCAGTCAGGTTAAAATAAAAAGGAAGAGTGGGCCTACTGCAATACCTAAGGGTAAAGTAAAGGCATCAGAAGTAGCTGTCCCTGTACCTCAAAAGGAAGAAGAATTTGTACAAAAGAGTAACTCTAACTTGATTGTCCAAGAAGAGGATAGAGGTATCTTTGAGATTAAGGAAGATATGGGCAACCATTTTTATGTTCCCATTGATATGACTAAATTGCTTTCACAAATAACTATCAAGGTTCCATTGTTAGAAATGATGAGAATAGAAGAGCACAAGGTCAAGGCCTTGGATTGGGTAAGTGGTGCCTCTTCCATAAAGGTCCAAGAAGTGAAAAGAGGTGACAAGCATGTGGCTACTTTAGATGACACACCTGATAGTAAAAATGAAGAAATTGTCTCTAAGATTCCTCAGAGGTATTTGGATGCAAACATTGTAAATACTGCATTAGGGATAGTGGATCCTTTTTTCTTGTCCCTTATGATAAATGGAAAATTATTGAAGAACTACATGATTGATTCTGGAGCATCAAACACTATCATGCTTGTAGAGATCATGAAGTCACTGGGACTAAAGGTTGATACACCTCATGGGAGATGCCAAGCTATGGTCTCAAGAGAAGTGCTAGTTATTGGTACCATTAAGGCTTTGCCTTATAAATTAGTATCATTTCCTAACAAAAAATTAACTATGAGTGTTCTTGTAGTTGACATTCCCCCTCAATATGGAATGTTGTTATCTAGAAAGTGGAGTGCCTCTATGGGAGGAAGTATTCAGTCTGACTTGTCTTTTGCTACTTTTAACATTGAAGGTGAAAATGTGAGTCTCAAGGGAAGCTAGAACTCCACATATGATTGAGGAGGATGAAGAGGACAATATGAATTGTTTTGTGGACACTGACATTGGTTCTTTCCAAGTTCAGGAGAGAGAGATGCAAGAAAAGGTCAAGCTTGTCTTTCTGGCTGATGACAAAAGTAACATGGCAGAAGGTAATGTATTATGGACTCTATATTTTGATGGAGCATGTTCAAAGGAAGGTGCTAGAGCAAGAGTGCTATTGATATCCCCAAGTGGTAAGACTTTTAAGTTTTCTTTCACTCTCTTGCTCCCTTGCACAAATAATGTTGCTGAATATGAGGCCCTACTAATTGGTTTGAGACAAGCATCAAAACATGGGATCAAACATCTTAGGGTGATTGGTGACTTTGAGTTAATAGTTTCTTAGATTAGATCAAAGTATGCATCAAAGAATAAAAGGCTGAAACAATATAGAAATGATGTTTGGGATGAGATTGAAGGTTTCAGTGCCTTTGGTATTGATTGGGTGGATAGAAGCCAAAACAGGATGGCTGAATTACTAGAAAACATAGCATTAAGGCTAGAGGATATTACCTTTGCAGGGATATCTAGGATTGAGTGCAAGTTTTGGCCTTCTATCCCAGACAATGTTGAGAATTGGCAGGTATTTTCTGATGATCAGGATATACTAAGGTTTTTGCAATGTGAATCTCATTTTGATGGTTAGGAGATGGATTTCAGCACTTATGTTGACATCAGAAATGGAAAAGAGAATTTTCTTGGGAAGGAAGTTTTGCAATTAAGATCAAATAGGATCCCAAGGGGACTGGTTGCTCTTGAGAGGGCATTTGATGATAAAGAAAGGACTTGTTTTCCTAAATTTGTTGATAAGATAAATGATTTGGAGGAAATAAATTTAGGAACAAGTCAAATACCCAAAAATGTTTACATAGGTAAATGTTTGTCCCAAAGAACTAGGAATAATCTGATTGATCTTCTCAAAAGATTTAGACATGTCTTTGCATGGTCTTATGATGATTTGAAAGCCTATAGAGAATATTTATTCTAGCATGAAATACCATTTAAGGAAGGAACCAAACCTTTTAGGCAAAAGTTAAGGCCTGTGAACCCTACTTTGGCACCAAAAATGCAAGATGAACTCAAAAAAATGATGGATGCTGGCATTATCAAGCCTGTTAGACATTCTACTTGGGTGTCAAACTTGGTTCCAGTCAGAAAAAAGAATGGTGACATTAGGTTATGTGTGGATTTTAGGAATTTGAATGTCAATTCTTTGAAGGACAATTATGGTTTGCCTAATATGGAGAATATGCTACAGAAGGTTACTGGATCAGAGTTAATGTCCATGATGGATGGTTTCTCTAGATATAATTAGGTCATGGTCAAGGAATCAAAATAATTTAAGACTACATTCACTACCCCTTGGGGAACATATGTTTATGTTAGAATGACTTTTGTTCTAACAAATATAGGAGCTACTTTTTAGAGAGCTATGGGTGTAGCCTTTGTCGACTTTATAAAAAAATTTCTAATGGTGTATCAGGATGATCTCATAGCATATTCAGATAAGGAAAGTCAACATTGTGAACATCTTAAGAAAAATTTTATTAGGGCCTTGGAGTATGGGATCTCTTTGAATCCAAAGAAGTGTTCTTTTGGTGTTGTGGAAGGCAAGCTCTTAGGACATATTGTGTCCAAGGATGGAGTGAGAATTGACCCTGAAAGGGTTATAGCTATAGATAAAATTTTACCACCTAGAAATATTAAAGGAATATAGTCTTTCTTTGGGCAGGTAAATTTCCTAAGGAGATTCGTTACAAATTTTGCAAAAATCAGTAGCCCTATCTCTAGGATGTTGAAAAAGGAGGCAAAGATTGAGTGGAATGAAGAACCAGATGAATCTTTTAGAAGTTTCAAAAGGGCCATCAAGGATGCTCTAGTTTTAAGGATACTTGATTATGGTAAGCCCATGAAGATATTTTCTTTTGCTTCTTGTCATACAATTGCAGTAGTTTTATTACAAAAGAATTCAGATGGATATGAACAACCCATATCATTTTTTAGTAAATCTTTACAAGTAGTAGAATTGAAATATGATATTATTGAGAAACAGGCTTATGCCTTAGTCAAAGAAGTCAAGGCTTTTAGATGTTATCTTGTAGGAGCTAAGGTGGTTGCTTATGTTCCTAGTGCTACAGTTAAGGATATATTGGTGCAACAAGAAGTTATAGGAAAAAGATGTAGATGGATCAATAGGATCCAAGAATTCAATATTGATATCCAAATTACAAAATTGGTAAGAGGCTTAGGTCTTGCAAAGTTGATGGCACAAAGCAATTTAGTTGCAAATCATGTGAATGTGTTAGAAGAAGAACAAAGGCCATACATTTGTGATATGGATTGTTGTGAATGGTTTAAAGATGTTATTGGTTACTTGCAGAAATTGGTCCTTCCCCTTGAGATGGATGAAAATAGAAGGAGAACTATCAAGTTCCAATCTGCAAGGTATGCCATTATACATGGTAGGTTGTGGTGGAGAAGCAATGAAGGAGTATTGCTAAAATGCATAGACCATTAGAGGTTTGAGGCTCTCTTAAAGGAAATGCACCAAGGTGTGTGTGGAGGACATTATATGGCAAAAACCATAGCCCACAAGATCCTTAGGTCTGGATTTTGGTGGCCTATAGTTTTTAAGGATACCCATCAATTTGTAAGAAAATGTGGTGCATGTCAGAGATTTGCTAGAAAGTTGAAGTTTAATAGGAATTTACCACTCAGACCTGTTGTAGTTCAGGCTCCATTCCACAAGTGGGGTATTGACTTCATTGGGGAAATTCAAAATAAGTCTAGTGGTGGACATTCTTACATACTAGTGGCAACAGACTATTTTACTAAGTGGGTTGAAGCTATCCCCACTAGAAGGGCTACTAGTAGAGTGGTGACAGATTTTATGATGCAAAACATCCTCACCAGGTTTGGTTGCCCAGAGATAATTGTGGTTGATAATGCAATGTGTTTTACATCATAGGAATTTAGTGATTTTTGTCAGCAGTATGGGATACACATTTCATTTTCTTCTCCATATCATCCACAAGGAAATGGCCAAGCTGAGTCAAATAATAAAAGTCTGATTAAGATTCTCAAGAGAGTGTTGGACAAGAATAAGAAAGCCTAGGACTCAAAGTTATGGTGGGCATTGTGGGCTGATAGGGTAACTGTAAAGAAGGCCATAGGTTGTGCTCCATTTGATTTGGTATATGGAATAGGTACTAGATTGCCTCAAAACAATCTATTGCAGATGTATAAGTTTATCCAAGCATATGATGAGGACTTGAATGATGAAATGAGAGTAAGAATGGATGAACTGATCCAATTGGAAGAGGTAAGGAGGGATGCACATGAAAGAAATGAGGCATTGTAGAGACAATGTAAGAATTTTTTTGATAGGAGGGCCACCCAAAGAAGTTTTGAAATTGATGACCTCATCTTGATGTGGAATACAAGGTTGGAAGATAAGAGGAAGGATGGAAAGTTTGATCCAATTTGGTTGGGCCCTTATCTTATTGAAAGCAAATGGGGGACAGATTCTTATGTTCTGAAAGATTTAATTGGTGGTACTTTGGAATTGCCTATTCATGGACAATTCCTAAAGTTTTACTTCTCCTGAAGTATCTTTTCCATGAGCAGTAGTTTAGGTTTTCCCTTGTACAATCATTTGTTTTTGCTTTTTGTGTGTCAAAGTTTTGAGTTGGTCTACTCTTCCAGGAGATTCTAGCTTGCTCATTGTATCTCCAGGAGATACACGTCCCCAAGTATGAGCCACTGTTAGCACATGTAAAAATATTTCATGGCTCTAGCCCTTTTCCCTTGGTCTCTACAATTATTTTTAGGTCTCTGCCTTTAGCTCTGGTTCAAATATTCAAAAACTAGCTGTTGCATACAAAAACCCTTTGAAAAATCCTGGCCCTTTTCTAATTTTGTGTTACCTTTTCAGGTCACTTAAAAACTTTCAAATGCACATGCTTTATGTTTTGGTCGGCCCTAGTGTTAAATTTTCCTAAGTTTCTACCCTCAACAAATTTAATATTTCCTAAAGTCTTCAGCACCTAATTTTTTCCCTGAAAGCCTAAGTCTCAGCGTTTAATTTTTCCTATGTTCGGCTTTAATATTTTCTTGGGCCCATCTCTAACACCATCTCCATCTAATGGTTATCGCTAAAGCACAAGGGTTTTGTCAGAAGTATGCAAAGCTATGCCCATCATTGATCTTTCCTGATGACGTAGCCTCCCTTTTCAAGCAGGTCCAATGCCAGGTAAGCTAACTTGGTAGTATCTCATTGGTCGACAGAGGTATGAGGTGGAGTGTTGTCAGTGGGATTGGTTTTCTTGGTGTTAAGGTAGGTTAAAGTTTGATCTGAACTTGTGGTTGTCGTTATACCATTGATGTAACATGCTCAACCTTTAGCGCAATGGTATAGCGATAGCTGTTGATTCTCTCATAAAGCGTATAGGTGGGTCTGTTGACATGTATGCACAGTTGGAAACTTCTAATTGGTCCATGTATTAACACATTGGCATGCTGCCAGTGGCACTTGGTTTCTGGATGTGTTAGAGGGTCCTGATCCTATCAGTGAATCAGTGGATGACATATGATCTTATGGGTTTTGTCAGAAGCTTAAGATCTTACGATGGCTATTGATTTTGTTTCCTATCAAAAGGTTGTCAGAGATGGGAGGAGATTCTTGATCTAATGGTGGGTGTGAAATCTGATAGAATCTCGGATGGGTATGTGAACTTTAGATGGCTGTTGATCTTCAAAGTGGAGGCTTGGCAGTTGGGATAATGTTTTAGTGGCCGACAAAATTTCCAAGGCTTCACTCATTCACGTGAAATAGTGGTAGTTCTCTAAGTGTTTTAGTGGTTCAACGAACAAGCGTTCGTGGAATTGCTAAACTTTTTGGTGGATAGATAAAGTGTTTCATGAACTGGCGGTGACCTTTGGTCGCTAGTTCACTAAATGTGGGGCTGAGGTTAATGTCTTTCTTTGGTCACCAGGTCACAGAGTTAAAAGGTGGGTTAAGTTTTCTTTTTGTGAATTGGAAATGCATTGTCACATGGTCGCTAGAGGGTAAACCTAGGGTGGCAGTTGAGTTAAGATCATCAAGACCACGAAAGGAAGAGATCGGATGGTCAGGACTTAAAGTTGTTTCAAAATCAAATGTTGACCATTGATTTGCTGTTAAAGCCATAATATGACCATTGAAGTTCAAATTCAAATTTGCAGAGGGTTTCAAGTGATAGAAGGTACCAAAATTTATGGTTTTAATGGCTGGTTTTGATTGATTTGGTGGTGCTGGTTATTGCAGACTAGTTCGAGGGTCCCTGTGGTAGGTGGCATGATGTTTTTGTACTAGGAGAAGTATGGTTTTGTGCTTGAGATATGTTTTCAGGTGGCTGATTTGACTATTTTCATGGCAATTCCTAGTTGTTTTGTACTATCCTCATGGATTTTGATGATTGCGGATCCGTCTGAGATTCTTTTTCTCTGGGTTGCTTATGTTTCTTCCTTTGCAATAATTTTTGATGTATTTTTTGGTTGGTTGAGTTTTTGAAACCCTAACCCTAGTCACTTGAAGCTTGATGCATCCTTTTTGAGGATTCCAAGATGACTAGGGGTATAAGAAGTAAAATGTTTTATTTTGAAAGGGTTCTAATCTTGATTAGTTCTAGGGAGTTGTAGCAGGTGGTATCATATTGTATTAGATTGAATAGAATTTCCTTATAGTCTTTTTATAGGTTATTGAAGTGGTTTTCTCTCTTCTCTACTTTGAACATGTACATGATTCATTATACTTAATATAATTATTTCAAGCTTTCAAGTCTCTCCTTGGTGTCAATCTTGTGAATTCTAGATTTTCTGATCCATTGCATAGGGCTAACTTTGTATATGTTCTAGTCTTTAGTTCTTGATCTAGGATCAAGTGAAATATACTTTGGATAGGACATAGATTCACTTTGATTTGTCTACAAAAGGATATTATAAGTAGTAGATGGGCTGAAATAATTATGTTTATGGCTATGAGTCTTTGACAATAGTTGGTTCATGTTTCAATGTTTATATTTGAGATTTTCCCAATAGATAATGGCACTGATCAGAGATTAGTATATTCAGTCGAGTTCAATATTGGATTCGCCCTTGCTTACTTCCTTCCATCTCTAAATATCAACACTTTCAAGTTTTAATTGTATTTGGTTGATAGTAGTAATACCCTATAGTAATGGAGAGTCAATGAATGTGAGGTTAGCATTTAACACTTTCTTAATTTTCAATCTATTGTTTAGACCCAGTCTTTGGTGTGTGAAGTATAGTTTTCATTGGGTTAGGTGCACCCACCTTAGTTTTGTAGAGCCAAAAGTGAAGAGGGCAGTCTTGTCCCTATAGTTGGTCCAGTTACCCTAAGATTCTTATACATTTTGGAACTAACCAATCCTAAAATCAACCTAAGGGTATATTGGTAGCCTAAGAGCATAAGCATCCATTTTGAACACCAACAATGTCATCAAAAAAAGATTTACATACATGATGTTGACCTCCAAAAATGATATCATCAACAAAAATTTTAGGAATAATAATAGTGTCATCAGTATCACCTTTCATGTACAAATTGATGTTCTCACTAGTTCTTAGAAATCCAATACTTAACAAGTAAGTGTGTAGTCTTTCATACCATGCTCTTAGTGCTTGCTTCAAACCATATAAATCTTTGTGTAATCTACATATCATGTTTCTATTGTCTGGATCAATGAATCCTTCAGGTTGTTCTATGTAGACCTCTTCTTCAAGTATACCTTTCATAAATGTTGATTTCACATCCATTTGATAAACCTTAAATTTCTTGTGTACAGCATATGAAAGTAACATTCTAACTCCTTCCAATGTAGCAACAGGTGCAAATGTTTCCCCATAATCAATGCCTTCTTCCTGTGCATATCCCTTGCATACCAATCTCACTTTATTTCTTGTCACTTCACCATTTTCATTCATTTTGTTTCTGAATATCCATTTAGTACCGATAAAATTCTTATCTTTAGGTCGGGGTACTAAGGACCAAGTTTTGTTTTTCTCTATTTTTTCTATTTCCTCCTTCATTGTATTAACCCATTCTTCATTTTCTAATGCAACTTTCACATTCTTTGGTTCAAATTCACAAACTAGACATGTACCTTGTCTTGTTTTGCTTCTTGTTTGCATTCCAGCTTGTCTGTTTCCAATAATTTGTGTCTCAGGATGATGTATTCTAACAAAACTAGCCAGTACTCAGTTTCTTCTTTCTTGTTCATCCTATTCAGGTTCATTTTCTTGCTTGGTAGCACCATCTTGTTCGTCGGTTTCCCTTTCCTGTTCCTCTGGGTTATTTTCCTGTTGATCAGTTATCACAGGTTGCGAATTCGGTAGATAGTCAGGAAGTTCAATATAAGTGAATCTACCATAGTCTTCTAGTTCCTTTCTTTCTTTTGTATTTATGTCATCATACTCATCAACATGAACATTAGTACTTTCAATCATCTTATTTGTAACCTTATTTAGACATTTGTATGCTTTACTCTTAGTAGAATATCCTAAGAATATTCCTTCACCACCTTTAGAATCAAATTTTCCATTTCTCTCATCTTTTAGAATAAAACTTTTGCTTCCAAAAGTTCTGAAATAACTTACAATAGGTTTGTGTCCAAACCATAGCTCATAAGGTGTCTGGTTGGTGTCCTTCAGTTGTACTCAGTTAAGCACATATATAGCTATGCTGATAGCATCTCTCCAATAAGTCTGAGCAACATTCTTTTGTAGCATTAGTGTTCTAGCATAGTCAATGATTGACCTATTCCTTCTTTTAGCAATCCCATTCTACTGAGGTGTTCTCAGTGCATAGACCTGTCTCTTAATACCATTCTCATTACATAAATTAGTAAATTCATCAGAGATAAATTCACCTCCTCTATCAGATCTTAAGCATTTGATTTGTTTTCCACTCTCTTTTTCTACCTTCACCTTATACCATTTAAACAACTTAAAAGCTTCAGATTTCTCTTTCAGGAACATAACAGTCATCAGTCTAGTATAGTCATCAACAAAAAGAATAAAGTATCTATCACCATAATAGCTCTGAGTTCTCATAGGACCACATAGGTTGGTATGAACCAGTTCAAGTATCTTCTTTGTTGAGTAGTCTTTTCTTTTAAAACTAGACTTAGTCATCTTACGTTTCTGACATTCATGGCATATAGCATGATCTAGTTTTGACATGACATAACCTATTATGCCACAACAATGCATCTTCATCTTTCATTAATAAACAAGAAGATTGATCAATATCAAGATAAAATAGATTACCTCTGGATTGTGTACTGGTTCCAACAAGTCTTCCTCCATCATCATATATTCTTACCTTTCTTCTCTCAAAAGCAAGTCAATGTCTTGAGTTGTTTAGATGTGCCACACTTATCAAATTGTAGTTCAGTCCATCTATCCAGTATGCATTCTCACATTTTATTTTGTCATTAATCATCAGTGACCCTTTACCTCTCACCATACAAGGTGCATCATTTCCCATTCTAACAGATCCACCATCATATTCATCTATTAGATCAAATTTCTCTATATCACCAGTCATATGATGTGTGTAGCCACTATCTATGATCCATGTATCATTTTTTCTTACTTTAGAGATCAATGCTATCTCTTCATGTTTCTCTTCTTCCTCTGAATCATCCTTC
This sequence comes from Chamaecyparis obtusa, assembly GCA_027943335.1. NCBI lineage: Eukaryota > Viridiplantae > Streptophyta > Pinopsida > Cupressales > Cupressaceae > Chamaecyparis > Chamaecyparis obtusa. Next base: position 2,740,547 of record BSBK01000441.1, on the reverse strand, counting down.
ATAGCAACAAATACTACTTCTACATCATCATCAGTGTCAGATTCAGATTCAAATTCTTTGGCTATGTAACATACCTTTTTCCCTTTGTCATAGGTATCTTGATTGTCTCTTTTGTTGTGTCGGTAGTCTCTATTGGCTCTGTTCCCATAGCTTCCTTTAGATTGGTCTTTGGATCTATCATCATATTTCTCATTCGGACATCTAGCAGTGATGTGGCCAACTTCTTTACAATGAAAACATGCTAGAGGTAACTTGCCTCTATATCTTCCCTTACCTTTGGGCAATCTTTTGGCCATAAGAGATTCAAGCTCATCAAGTTCATCATTGGTATTACTGTCATTGTCATTATTCTTATCATTCTTGCTACTAGACTTACCAATCTTCAAAGAGAACATGAAAGAGGATTCAATAGAAGGTACAACACTATTGTCAAAGTTATTCAATTGAAAGGTTGTAAGCTTACCGATCAGAGTGTCAAGGGTGAGGTTGGATGTAGCCCTTGTTTCATGAATTACAGAGATCCTGATCTCATAAACTGGTAACAAAGTTATGAGAATATTTCTTATTACTATTTCATCATCAATAACTCCACTGGATGCTCTAATAGCATGTACTACCTCTTTTAGTCTATTTGTATATTGCACAATGTTCTCACCTTATTTCATCTTCATATCATCAAATTGACCTCTTAGGCTTTTTGCTCTAGCTCTCTTAACATTCGCATCTCCACTGTATATTAGAGTCAACTTGTCCCACATCTTCTTAGCAGTATCACATTCCTTGATGTTATCAAATTTGGCATCAGTACAGGCAGCATCAAGTTCCATCATAGTAATATTGTGTTCATACCTATCCTTCAGTTGATCAAGAGTCATGGGATCTAGTGTCAGTTCAATGTAGCCATTTTCCATCAGTTTTAGTGCAGAATTCCCAATTCCAGATATGTGCAACTTCATCCGGCTTTTCCATACTATGAAGTTATCTTTGTTTAACTTTGGCACTTCCCTCTTATACATCTTGAGACCTTTTTATTGAAGTCCTTAAAACTCTATTCTAAGCAACCACAGCTCTGATACCAATTGTTAGAATAACTGAGAGGGGGGTGAATCAGTTATCCAGTGTCCCAAATCAAAATGATTAATAAACAATTCTACTGCTTCTATTACTCGGTAAACATAAAATATTTTCACTATCTGTGTTTTTACCGATTGTCAGTCTAAACTTTATAATCATTACTGATAAAATCTAACATGTAATATGAAAAGTATGATAACAAACAAATATGAAAATCAAAACATAACACAAGAGATTTAACATGGAAACCTTGTGAAGGGAAAAACCACCTAGGACTGGCAACCCAAAATTGTTCACTCTTCTGAAGTGAGGTCGGTGAAGACCCAACCTTGTTAAAGGTTACAAACACACTGTTAGGTGTGACCTTGTTAGAGGATTTGAGACCAAAAGTTATCATCCAACTTGTAGTCACTTTTGGGTTGACAAGATAATAATGTTCACTCTATGAATGAAACATCAAAAGATTTTCATAGTCCACTCGGTTAAGATATTTGTGTATGTACAATGATTAAATATGTAATAGTAGATGATCTAGCTTAACACAACTTTAGTTTGCAGTTTATAGATCAATGTTCAACTCATTCAACTATTTTTGATCAATATAACACTTTAGATTCAATACTATATCAACTTACTATCCATCGGTACTAACTCTCTGTAGCTTGGTAATAGTTCTGCAACTTGGTTCTTATTAACCAGTATGATCAGAATGCATGAAAACTTCTTCATGCGATAATTCTATAGTATCTTCTTCTTCCAGCATATGTTTCATAATGAAACCAATGTCTCTTATATAGACGAGTAAATCATTTTCTTTTCCTCCATTAGATTTTTCTGCTTAATCATATTCATAGATTTTTCCATTTTAAGCTCCCTTGGCTAAAGTGTCAGTAACACATTTCAATCTGCTCCATTAGATCCTTTTTTATTTATGTTAGCCGTCAATCTTCATAACAAACATTATCTATTACCTCGATTTCATACAATTTACAACTCATCACTTTATCGGCTAAACTAATCATTTAATTCCTTTCTATTTTTCTTGGTTAACAAAGAAATGGTCGGTGAACACAAGCTTGGTTAACACTGTGCTTGGTATACACTACACTTCATCGGTGTATACTGAAATGCTTTATTTACCGACAACATTGCTTTGTGTCTTTCAGCTATATTCTTCATCATAGATGAATGCAACATAATAAAGTCAATTTCATAATGTCATAGACTTATCAACAAGTTACTTAGTGCGTTCCTTATCCTCATTTGTCATATACATCTTCCTCATGTAGATATTTCTATTCTTCATCTCTTTCACCTTCCTTCAGATGTGTTGGTATAGTATCTTACAAGATAAGTATTGTCAAGCTAGTTGACATCAATGACAACATAATACTGATTTAAGCATCTTGCATATGTAATCATCAACTACTCAGTAATCTTGAATTATAGATTCTTCATTTAGGTTCTAAATCAGTTGTAGTTCATCACTACCTTGTTGCATGAAAAACATTTTAATGGTAACTTGGCTTCAACCTTGCCCTTACCTCTTTTTTCTATTCTATAAATTAGTGCAACAAGTTCATCCATCTTTCTTTCTTCATTCATTATTTGTTTCCATTCCTCAGCATACTCACCAAGCTCTTCTTTTAGGTCTTCTTTGCTGGTGCTCAAAAGTGCAGATAATTTCATGTGTGCAGATGCCTTAAATGTAGATTCAACTTTAGGTACAGCTTCTCCTAATTCTGTAGATTCAATAGTAGTTAGCTTTGCAATCAAAATCTCTCTGCTAAAGTTTGGAGTCATAGGAATAGTTTCTTCAATAGACATAACCTTGAATTTGTAAGTAGGTGTTAGTGATCTGAGGATCTTCACAATAACTTCTTCTTCATCATAAGTACCTCCACAATTTTTGATTCTAACTACTGCTTCTGTAACCCTTCGAACATAGGCCCTAATTCTTTCATCCTCATTCATTTGTAGCTTCTCCATCTTTGTCTTCCAATTTTGTAACTTCACTTGTTTGGTATACTTGTCTCCTTCATATAGTGCCTCTAATCTTTCCTAAATTTGAAAAGTCAAATCCAAGTCTTTAACTTTAGTAAACTCTCCTTTAGAGAGTGCACTGATCAGAGCTTCTCTTGCGTTCATGTTTAATAAAAATATATTCTTTTCATCCTCAGTAGCAGTTGTCAATTCATCTTCAGTCTTTATAGCTATCTTCTTCATTGTAATCAACCAATAGTCGATCCCCTCACAAAAACATATGTTGACATTAGTGACAAAACACAGATGACAATAGTATGAGTGCCCATTCAGTAACGTAGTGATTAAAAATATTAAATGTCTCAATCACCTCCCCATGCATTAGCAATATCCAACATGATTATGGCCCCTTGGAACCGAAATCAGAATGAATTCAGAGAAAATCAATGATTTCAAGCATTTAGGAAGAATTACGATGATTGAAATAAATCTAGATCAAGCATAGATCATTTAGGAAGTGTTAATAAGCAATTAGGATCGATTTCAGTGTTAAAAAAACATTGTTTGACCAAGAAAAGGAGAAAGTTGACCATGTTTGACTGATGTTTAAGCAATATCCTGAGTTGAAAATTTGATGCATTAGTGAGAAAATCACTTTTTACAGCTTTCAGCAAGCTTTCTGTTCGGTAATTACGCTCTGCGCAGCTTTTGTTAAGTGCATTTGATTGAACTTTGACTTTTGTTGACTATGCATTTGAGTAATAACCATACTAAATTGATTTTCCACATTTACGATATACTTTCTACTCAATTTGCCTAGGTTTGACTATAATTTGACCATAGTTGAATTTTGCATTTTAACAGTCAACTTTGCTTTGTAACTCCATTTTTACTACATTTAAGTGATATAGATCACCTATTTCAATTTTGGTCCCAATATGAAGCTTCTGTGATGTCTTTCCATGAATGTTCCTTAAGTCACCGGGGCCCTCGAGAGGCTTAAATGGGTCAAAAATGTTGATTTTACTATTCATTTTCACTTTTACCTATAGTAAATTACTGAGCTCTAAGGAAAAATGGTGTATCCAGTGGATAAACATTGATTTGAGCTAGCCAGGTGACACGATCATCCAACACATTATGCAACACATGTGAGTACCCAATAATGATCCCATTCAATTTAAAAATTTAAATTTCATGTATTTTTGAGCTTTTTAGGGCTAGTTTAACTTAGGATCACATCCCACATGCGGGATCGCACGCGGTAAATCCCGTGTCACATATAGTTTTTTACATAGTTCTGGATTGCACCCTGTCGGGTCGCACAAGTCTTTTTCATGCAAGTTCTTAGCTTTTTCTTCCTTTTTTCGCATTTGGTCAAAATAGGGTCGCATCCAGATTTTGGATCACATCCTGGATTACCTATGTCATATCTGGGATTTCTAGGCTCATATCCTATTAGGGTGTCACATCCCAGGTTTGTTAGATCACATCTAGGAACACATGATCACATTTGGTTTTATTGATTTTTGAGCAAATTTCACTTGTCTATTTGAACTTTTTTAGCAGTTTCTAGTCAATTTCCTTTGTCTAATGCTGACATAGTGCCCCTATTTTCTATTGTGCAAACACATTTTAGTGTCATTTCCTTTAGATCTCCTTGACTGACCTAGGTCTTGGAGTTGCATGAGCAACTTTCTCCTTTTGATAGATGTACTATTGCTTATTGTGGCCTTTGGAGCTTGGCTAATTTACTTGATATTCAGGTAAATCATGGGTTGCTGACATCCCTTGCTAAGTGGTGGAATTCTGAGCATAACACCTTCCATCTCCCCATCGGCAAGATGACAATCACACTAGAGGATGTCTGGTGTATCTTACACTTTTCTATAATGGTGTCTTGATTTGAGTATGAGGTGAGCGCTCTAGTGGTGATGATGGACACACATAGGCTCTTTCATGATGATACCATAATGAGATGTTATATCAGTTGGGACCACATGGTGGCTAACTATGAGCCTCTTCCTATATATCTGGTTGGTCTTGTTGGAGGATTGATGATGCTAGATCGAGGACAACATGGATTTATGTGCAGATGGTCTAGAGTTATTGAGGATATGATACGTTCACCTTGACATTTTTCTTGGGGGAGATGCATCCTCACTCACATGTACTATGAGCTTCACACGATTGTATACTAGCACTCTTGTACTATGACAATTAGGATTTTAGTTCTTCAGGTTTGGATGTGGGAGCACATCCCCGTCACATAGCCTATTGTTGATTGGAAACATGATGCCAAGTTGCCTTACATCTATATGTACTCAGGTATGCTTCAAAAACCCCATCTAGGCAAGGTGGACTACTGGCGTTGTGTCCTGGATGATGTCACTGATGTTGTATAGAGATCCTACCTGGATTTTGAGTGGCCATCTGACATCAGGAAGATGCCATATTTATTTTGGTCGAGATATCTGATCAGCACGAACCGCTATATAGTGGAGCGGTTTTTTATCATCCGTGTCTAGAGGCAGTATGGAAGAGTGCAAGGTGTATCACAAGAGACTACAATTTATGCACAGATTTGAGATGATGAGACACAATGGGGGTCTCATCTTATATATGAGACTGCTTTACATGAGATTTCATAGATTGCACCTGTAGCCTGGGACTACCATGCAAAGATCATTAATGGCTACCATACATATTATTCAAAACACCCATACCCATGATTTATAGCTCCTAATGAGGCCACTCCTTGCCTTGAGGATGCTTTAGACTATGATCCAGTTGATGAGGGTGGTGGCCAAGGATGAGATGCAAGAGGTGGAGATAGGGGTTGAGGCAGGGATAAGGGATGAGAAGGAGGGAGAGATGGTGCCCGTGGAGGTGGAGGAGATGAAGGAGGTGGAGGTGGAGGTGGAGGAGATGAAAATAGGTGACAAGCCTCTAGTGGAGATGGGGGCCAATAGATTCGATAATAGAGATTGAGGGTTCATCCTCCTTAGATGGATATAGGTCCTATGTTTCACAAAGATCAGCATGCACATAGGGAAATAGCAGGAGATGATAGTGGTGGAGGCGATGAGAAACCTACTAGGGATCCACTTGAAGGTAGAGATGGAGATCTATTAGGAATGAATGATGAATATATCCTATGGGAGAGTATTCACAACCATTTTGTAGCAGTTGTTGTTGCATTCATGATTGTGATTATGATTGATATCAACACAGTGATCTACTAAAGATTAGTAGAGAAGCAAATAGTGTTTGAGTTAGCGCACATGGGATATTGAAGATTAAGCCGATAGTTTTGTGTAAATTTTATGTAACCTGTGGAAACTTTTATTTTGTAATTTGTATGCCGACTCATTTGTAATTATTTGAGTGTGGCATAAAGGAAGGAATGTTTTCCTTGTTGTAATATGTAGTTGTGAATTGTATTTGAAAGTGAATTGCATAATTATGCAATACTTGTTGAAAGAGGATATGTGAAGTACAAAGATCTAGTGTTGAGATTTGATGAAGTAGTTGGCGTGGTTTGGCATAGTTAGAGAAGGAGTATTAAATTATTGAGATCATTAATCTTTTGGTATTATTCTTTTGAGTAATACAAAGATTAGTTGGACAGTGTGTTCAATGATCTTACACCTGAAGTTGTTTGGGCAGTGGGTCCTTCTATCTTCCATAACTCCTAACAGAGTTAGAATCTTTTAGCAGGGTTTCAAAGTCTCCTAATAGTGACTAATATGTACTAAATGTATTTCATAAGATTCCTAATAGAGTCCATCCTCTCATAAGGAACTTTCATATTAGTGCATCTTTTGTGGGCATCATTCCCACCAAGGTTTACTCTTTAATCAAGAGGTTCCCTAGTCAACATATCTTGTGTTATTATGTATGTATATCTTTCTATGGTTATTGATTACATTGCTTACATGGTTAAAATCTATTCAAGTTGATAAAAGTTGTATTTATTTGATAACTGATTCACCCCCCCCCTCTCAGTTATCTTGGTGGACTTTACTTTCTAACAATTGGTATCAAAGAAACAGATCCTTGAAAGAAAATTTTAATAGCTTAAGGAAATCTATGGTGAATCATTTCAAGAAAGAAAGCCCTAAGTTTGATGGAGTAAATTTTGATAGCTGGAAAGAAAAGATGAAGACACATTTACTTTATTTAGGACCAGGTTATTGGTTAATCATAAAGAATCAGAAGACTATCATTGATGAGGATAAGATTGAAGAATGTACTAATGAGGAAAGATATTTGTTCATGTGTAAAATACTTGCCAGAGAAGCACTTTTGTTAGCCCTTCTAGAAAATGAGTACAGTAAGGTAAAATATCTAAAAAATCTCATGAAATTTGGTTAGCTTTACAATCTAATTTTGAAGGTGATGAATGTAATACCCCAAAAATGGGCTATAAGTTCATTAATCTCCTACATCTTCAATTCGAATGAAATCGACATCAAAGTCCTAATCTAAGGCACATCTAAACATCATCGAATCATAATTGATTATCTTAAATTCTGCATCAGAGAATATTCCTAGCAATATTCTTAATTATCTTAATTATCTTTAATTTAATGATTATTTGGCAATAAATCACATTTATCCTAAGTTTGATTAATTGAATATTTTCATATTTAATTAATTAGATTTAATATCTTGCCACTTAATTGTTTAATTAAATTTAATTCTATCTATTATTAATTGTATTATTTAATTTTGACAATAAATCTAATATCATATGAATAATTGATTAAATTTTTATTTAATTAATTAAAGCAAGTTGTCATTATTTAATAATATAGTTTTTAATAAAAAATTGATTAAAATAGTTAATTAACCCATAAATTAATTATTTTATTTTTAAAAGTAGTTAAGTTGGAAATAAATCACTTTATTATTAAATTAATTCATAAATAAAATATGCACAATCATAAAAGCAAACAACTATCAATTATCAATTAAACCTAAACTCTATTTTGAGTTAAAGCTTAGCTTTTGCATGTTTTTGTGAGTTAATTATCCTTTATTTAAAAATAACTCAAAAATCAACCTGAGTTATTTGAGTGATTTATGGCTTTTTTCCATGCACCTCCAAAGCCCTGGATTTCTATAAAAACAAGGCTCAGCTCTTCATAATTCATCTCTCAATCATCTCGCAAATTGCAAACTTACTCTACAGGAATCATAGCATATCAGATTTGGAGAATTTGCACAATTGGAGCTTGAAAGAATCAACTTGCGAATTCAAAGCTTTGTGAGATCAATTTCAATTGCATATTTTTCATATCATAGCATATAATTTCATAGCTTTGCATATCATTGTTAGATCATTTAGCATTCATTTCATATCAGTTTTCAATAGCATTCATAGATTCATATCAGTTTTTATCATTCTTATTGCATAGAAAATATCAAAAATATAGATTAATTGCATTCAATTTCATATCCATCTTTTGCATTCAAATCCTTCATTTATGTGTCGTCTAGGTCACTGATCTCAATTACAATCTGAGAACATCAATCTCGCACCTATTAGAAGGCAGTAAATCACTTGGTTACATAGTTTTCAATTTTGCACGATTTCAATTTTTGTTAACCTCTAATGTTTTACTGAGTGTTGTGTCTACAGATTAGGTACAATTTTCACACACACATTTCTAGCACCCACCGTGGGGTAACCCACCTTTGCATGCTGATTTTGATTCTTGGAGCTAAAACCCTAAAGTTTCAAAGATTTAATTTTATCTCCCAAACGGCTTGGAGTTTTGGTCTGAAATTTGTTTTACAGATTGGAGACATATCAAGGAAGCTTCGAAAAAAAATTTAGAATTTTTAATAATTTTTTTTTGATTTTTCATAAAAAATTAATATCGGACGCAAATCAACATATTTTTCTGAAATGTTTACATTTTCAGAAAGATCTTCAAATTTTATAGGGGGTCTATTATTTGTGTTTTAAATTTGGATGCAATTTAATAGCTCAAATAGTCAATTTGCAAAAACTAGTCTATTTTGATAAAATGGGTCTCTAGGGCACAAATGAAGAGATTTTTCTAAAATTTTTACATTTTTGGAAAGCTCTCTATTTTTTAGTAGGGGTCTCTATTTTGAATTTCTATTTTTGTGGCCAAAATCATATCAAAAAAATTAGATCTTGTTGACTAGGTCAAATGTAGTGCAAAAAAATTAAAATTTTATGATGGGTATGCACTTATTTTTCATATGATTCAATGCATGATATGAGTTGTCATTTGGATTAATTTATGGTTATTATTGCTCCTAACAATTGATTTTTAGAGCTAACCCTATGGTTTTCATAAGTTGAATATATTTTGCATATCTTGTTTGCTTGTTTGCTTGTTGGAGAGTTCGTCACTTGCTTGCATGGAAAAACTAAAAAAAAATTGCTAAAAATCAGGTAGAATCTACTAAGCGCATTGCGAGGATCATGAGGCATTCTCCTTGTTCTGAAAACATTTCAATTTGGACTTAAAATAAATCTCTTATGTGTCAAGCTTGTGTGCATCTTTTCATGCTTTTGATCTATTTCTACACACTTGCATAATTTGATACTAGGTTGTGATCCCTTAAGGATTCATTAAGTAGTCTTAGAATACTTGTGATTGATCTTGATTGCTATCTTGGGTTATTGGACTCGCTAATCCGCCGGCCCCTCATTTCCGCCCCGTGGTTGCAATCTCAGCACCATAAAGGGGAGGGGTCAACAGGACAAAAGCATTAAGTGTTCCACTTGGCAACCCTTTTGTGCTTTTAGGAACTCACTTGTTTTCTAAGTTGTGGACTCATTTTTAGCTTGTGTGAGGTGTTAAGTGTTCCACCTTGTGGACTCATCTCATATTTTCTTTAAGCGTTAAGTGTTCCTCTTTCTACTTTTTGGATGCTTTTGGTAGATTTGCTTTCAGGAATATATCTATGCTCACATAGTAATTAGGTCCTATGAACACTATTCATGATTCTTGAGAGATTGGATTCCTAGAGAAATCTTTCTTGTTGATAGAATCCTTGTAGGTAGGGAGGATACTTAGTGCATTTCACATTCAACTTGGTTAGTGCATCTTCTCTTATTGATCGACACATTCTCTCTCCGGAGAGGTTGATAGATCACGTAGGGTTGATATCACGAGCTTTGGTGAATCAAAATTGGTTAGTGCATCTTCTCTTATTGATTGATACATTCTCTCCCCGGAGAGGTTGATAGATCACATGGAGTTGATATCACAGACCTTGGTGGAACAAAACTTTGTCTTAGCATGTCGGATTAATCTGCTTGCTTTGTTTGGGTTAAAAGTGAAGAGGTGTCAAAACCTTGAATCTGGAGCCAAGTCCCCTTGTGGTATAAATCTATGAGTCACCTTTAGAGAGGGTTAACCATAGTGGACAATCCCTTCACAGGGTAAACTGCGTTGACGAAACCTCAAGCGGTAATAGCCATTTTCACCATGGTAGTGACAGCCGCTATATAAATGTCCTTGTGGAAGAAATCTCCACGGGTATGGTCCATTGTTGGGTTGTCAGATCTCCCTAGCAGCTCTTGAAGATTAAGTTCTCGGACTGTGTCAAAACCCTGGTGCACCGGGATTGGAGTTCACCCCATTGAATCATAAAAGTTGCAGAGTCAAACTATTACTAAAAACCCTAGAGAGGCCAATTTTTCACTTTTAGGTATATGTGTGTTATTGCAAAACTTTTCAGAACATACACAATTAGTACTCTCAGGGATTAGCACAATTTGGTCACTTGATTTTTCATGCACAAGGTTGCTTTTACCCTTGTTCATTATTTTCAGACATGCTTGGAATCACTTGCTTGCTATTCTGCGTGCTTTTTTATCTACTTGGCTATTAAAAATAATCAAATCTGGTATAACCTTTAAAATCTGGATAGTACAATTTGCAAACAATCCAGAACTGAAGAACTTAAATTTTGCAAAAATTGACGTAAATTCTTTCTGGAGTCAAAAGTCATTTCAGAAAGTCAAAAGTCGTACGAGTTTTGTCAAGTGTCATTTTAGTATTGCCCATCTGTCGTACGATTGAGAACCCAGTGTCGTACAAGTTTTCAAACCAGCAAATTCAAGAAAGTCAAAATCCTGTTAGCAACTATCGTATGATATTTACAACTATCGTTTCATTGCTACCCAACTGTCATACAAGTTTTACAACTGTCGTTTCATTTCTACCCAACTGTCGTACGAGTTTAGCAACTGTCCTTTCATAAACTACCCAGTGTCGTACGAGTCTGCAGAGTGTCATTTGGAAAAATTTGAGAGAGTTGTCAGAAATTGTCAAATTGCAAGATATCCAATGTTTCCAGCCTAGTTCTAGAATCTGTCAAAAATATCATTTTGTCAGGAACAGAGCAGTAGCTATTGAGCATTCTACCATTTTCCAACTTTGATCTTTTGAATCTGATCTAGTCTTCTGTTTGATCAATTTGAGTCCTTTTTATCTCGTGTCAAAACCTTGTCATAACTATCAATCTTCAATCAATCTTTAAAAATAGACTAAGTGTTGAGAACTCATATCCGCTATCTTTTGGGTGATCTATCCCATACATCCAGGGCACAGTTTCCTTCACCCACATCTCATCAAATCTTCAAAACTATCATAATCTTGACAAGGTTGCGCCATCTAATTTTCTCGAATCAAATTGTTCTTCAGTTGTCTTCGTCCTTTTCTTCTATTTCATTCAAAGTTAATGGTAGAGACTAGAGCTTCTTCACACAAGAAATTAGAAGAAACATCTTAGAACTTACTTTTGACCAATACCCCAGGTCCAACTCTTGAACAACTCATCAAGTTAGGTATCTACGAAGATGATGGTCTCGGTAACTTTTGATTGAAAATTGGTTACATACCTCCTCTATCAACTCACAGAGGTAATCAGCAAACTCCTCCTCAATCTATTCCAGGGAGCCCAAAAACTCCTACCATGTCTCAAGCAGGGACAAATCATGGTTCTCTAGGAGGAGGGTCCCAAGGACACCATTCTCAACATAATGCCGACCAAGAACCTACCCCCTCTAAAATCCATCAATGTCAGAATGATGATGAATTCAAGAGAATGATGAGCCATTTCTTGAAAGTGGATAGAGAGGCATACTTTTTACAATTAGCCCAGGAAGGGGCTAAGCTTCCTCCCAACTTTAACGTTGATGATATAATCACACATGAGGAAGAAACTCCACTCACAGCTATGACAAAATAGATGCATGCTATACAAGTCAAATTTAACAATCTTAAGAAGGAGAAGGAACCCAAGGAGTTCTCCATGGAGGCCCTTTGTCCTTTCCCTTTTGACAAAGACTTGTATATGCCTCCATTCCCAAAAAGAGTGGAGATGCCAAAGTATGACAAATATGACAGACACTCTGATCCTTAAGATCATGTCAGAGAGTTCTGTACGCAATCCATGAAATTCATGCATGAACTGACTTATCTAATGTGTCTTTTTCCTAGATCCTTGGGAGGAGCATCCATTCAGTGGTTTTCAAGATTACCTTCTACGATCAAAACTTTTAAGGAATTGATTAAATTGTTTTATCAACAATATTCCTACAATATTCAACATTCGGTCACCATGATCGATATCTGTAACCTCAAGCAATATCCAGGGGAATCATTCCTAACTTTCCTCAAGAGGTGGAGAAAGAAGTTCTCTCTATATGCTAGACAAATTCCCGAAATGGAGAAACTTGAAATCTTTATCAATAACCTTGTTCTAGAGCTCAATTATCCATTACAAATGCAAGATCATGTATCTTTTGATAAAATGGTGGATAATGCAATCAAGATTGAGAAAGTACTTGTCAAGAAAGGAGAAATCACACTTCAAAAGGACAAGTCTGAATCTGGATCTAGCTCAAAAGATAAAAACAAGAGCTGGAATAGAAACAAAGGTATCATCTCTGATGGTGTTGTTGACACTATCCGCACCCCATCAAAGGCACCGGCCTACAATCTCACCCTTGCCACCAAAGCCATTGAAGCTTCAGAGAAAAAATCTGTTGAACCATCTCCAAAGAAGCCATTCAAACGATGGGATAATAAAGGAAAGTTTACTCCCCTGGGAGAATCTTTGGAATCTGCCCTGAGAACCCTGATAGCTGATAACATGATCTCTTTACCACCAATCTGAAACCCTGATCTAGATCCAAAACCATATTGGTGGAAAGATAATGAATTCTATGCTTTCCATCGGACTAAAGGCCACCGAACTAATGGATGCTTCCACTTGAAGCATACCATTCAAGAATTGATAGATCAAGGGGACATCACGATCGATAATCCTACCAGCAATAATGATCACACAACATTTACAGAACCGTTTCCACAACATGGCAAGGGAGTTTCCACTTCTCAGCCTAACATGGGGGCAAAAGTCAACTATGCCTACCCTGGAAATAATGTTGTCATCAATATGGTTGAACCATATCTCTCTGAGAGCTACAATGTCATCACAATTGTACGAAGAGACAGAAATCATTCCTTAGCTAATGTGGTTAACAGATCACAAGCTCAGGCTCATCTGAAAGGACAAACACCAAGTTCATCTAATGTCCCTAAGATACCTTTCAATATCACATCTGCTTCTAAACAGAAGGTTGCCTCGAAATCTTCCAATCCAAAGGATACAAGACCTACATCTTACAACATCATCCAACAACTCCAGCATACCAATGCCAAAATCTCTATGTTTGAGTTACTTCAAATATCTCCAGCTCACAGAGATATCCTAGACAAAGCCTTGCTCAGCTCTAATGTTCCTGATGATCTAGATCTAGATAGGTTCTAGACTATGGTTGGTCATCTAACGTCTCCGCAATATATCTCCTTTTCAGAGGAAGATGACAACTCCCTAAGTCACCCACATAATCAGCCCTTGCACATAGAAGTCTTGATCTAGAACTGTCGAGTCAAACGTGTGTTGATAGATGGGGGTGCAGGCCTCAACATTTGTTCTTACAACTTAATCACACAGTTGGGATTCTCAGAGATGGCTATTGATCCTCGAAAGAAGATCACCATAAAATCCTATGATGAACAAGAAAGAGCTTCTAAAGGCACCATTGTCTTACCTATCCGAGTGGGTCCGGTCATCAAAGATACCACATGTCAGGTGCTTGATCTACCATTGGCTTACAATATCCTTCTAGGGAGACCCTGGATACATGAAATGAAAGCTATTCCTTCTACGTACCATCAATGCTTGAAATTTCCCTATGAAGGAGTGGAGGTTACTATCCCAGCAGATCTGAGTACAACTTGCAATACATTGAAGGAAAGTGCCGATAAGCTTGTTCCCAATAACAGAGAATCTTCCATCAAGCAACAAAATGTGGCTTCCACATCTAAGATGGATGACATTGCTAAAGAGATCAATATCAAAGAAAATAGGATGGGAGGATACACTATAGAGCCAGTCTTGTCTCTAACATCTCTCCCAATCTCACCTAAGTCATATGGACAATCCTTGAAGCAGTCTAAATCAGAACCTAAGGAACCTATGGAAGCATACAAAAGAAATTTTGTGGCGGAGCAAGTATCCAAACAAGAATTTGAAGAGGATGAAGTTGTGCTGGCATGGCTATATAAAGAGGATTCTGAATCTAAAATTGTTCAACCTAGTGAATCTATAGCACCTACAATCCCTTCTAATTCATATTGTCCAAGAAACAACTTGATAGCTAAGATGGGATATTCTGGTCAAGGACCTCTAGGAATCAGGGGAAAGGGTCTTGTGACACCCATTTCACATATTGGTAGAGCCAACAAAGATACTGGTGGCTTAGGGTTTAAGAAGAAACCCTATCATCTCAAAGGTGGTTGTTCTCATGTCATAGAACAAATTGCACTAGGAGAACCCCTTCTTAAGAAAGAAGAAATAGAACCCTCTGATGATGATTCAGATAGCTCTGAGCTTATCCCCTATGAAAAATTTCCTAAAGAGATCAAAGATCTTCTTGATGATAAAGATGATCCTATCAGAAGAATTAATGTAGTAGAAACACAAGAACCTACTGTAGCGCAAGAGATGGCCAATCTTGAAGGCAATCAAACTAATCAAGAAGAAGGGGGTAGTTATTCTGACACTGATTCCCATGAATATGAATTCAAGTCAGAGATTGAGGGTAATCCTTCTTGGGGTATTCATCCTGATTTCACACATTTTCTAAGATTTCCTAGAGATCCTGAATTAGAAGCTGAGTCAAATGACTATGAATGGGGTGCCATCCGAGAAGAAGATGAGCTTATAACAGAGAAATATATTGATGTTATTCACTAATATGTATCTCAACCCAATGTAGGTCTAGAGTGAAACAATGAACTTAACGTGTCTGATCCACCTATGGCTGAAGAGGACTCCCATGATGATGTTGAGCCTATTCACGAATTAAACATTTTGAGCTGTAATATCACCTTTGAACTTGAGCTTCGGGTTAGGACCAATGATGACATATCCATGACTATGAACACCATATCCCAAGCCTTTCTTGCTTTGACTATCCAACGCGCTGATCTTATCGACCAAACTTCCACAAACCCAAGCCATGGTGTTTGCACCTTTTTCAGTGACTATGCCCTTGCTTGTTACCTCAATGTAGTCAAGCCTATGAGGACTTCCATCAGTGAACTGAGCATCAGCATGACCGAGTCGGACATCAAATATCTTAGTCAAAAAAATAAAAATAAAAAGAAAAAGATTTCTGAGGGTGAAAACCACTTTGTGGCAGTCGCAGAACCTACAAAAGTAAAAAGAAAAGATGTATCTGAAGGTGAAAACCTCTCTGAGGCACCTAAGGATGAGATATTTGATGTCCTTCTGAGTCATTTATAGGATAGATCTCCAGTTCTGATTGAGCCAACTCAATCCATCAATTTGGGTACAACAGAGGAACCACAATTGGTACATATAGCACAATCTCTATCAGAAGAAGAGAAACAGAAATTCACTACATTCTTAGCAGAAAAAAAAGATCAATTTTGCATGGAAATATTTAGATATGCCAGGATTGGATCCCAATCTCATTATGCACCATCTATCCATTGCTCCTGGAGTAAAACCAATCAAACAAAAATTGAGAAAGATGCATCCTCATGTTGCACTCTTAGTCAAAGCAGAACTAGAAAAACTCTTAAAAGCTAGATTCATCTGTGTCATAGACTATGTTGAGTGGATCTCTAACATTGTACCTATTTCAAAACTAGATGGTTCAATTAGAGTGTGCACGTAATTTAGAGATGTGAACAGAGCTTGCCCTAAGGATGATTTTCCGCTGCCTAACATTGATATGATAGTGGACATGACTGCGGGCTATGAAATGTATTCCCTTATGGATGGTTTTTCTAGATACAACCAAATCAAAATTGCTCCAGAAGACCAAGAGAAAACTGCATTCACATGTGCGTGGGGAACCTTCTGTTGAAATGTTATGCCATTCGGACTCAAAAATGCTGGAGCTACATATCAAAGAGCAATGAGATCTATTTTTCATGATATGATGCATAAAACAATGGAGGATTACGTGGATGATACCTTGGAAAAATCCATGATTAGAACTGAACATCTAATAGACTTGAGCATGATCCTAGATAGAATGGAATAGTTTAGTCTCCGACTAAATCCTAAGAAGTGTGCTTTTGGTGTCACTTCTGGAAAGCTCTTAGGATACATAGTTTCAAAGAAAGGCATTGAGGTTGATCCAGCTAAGGTGAAAGCTATCATAGAGATGAAACCTCCCAAGAATATCAGTCAAATGCAAACTTTGCAAGGGAGAGTACAGTCCATCAGAAGATTCATATCACAGTTAGCTGACATATCACAACCTTTCACAAAGACATTACATAAAGGTGTGACCTTTGCATGGAATGAAGACTGTGCAAAGAATTTTGATCATATCAAGAATTATCCCTCGAATCCTCCTATCTTAATGCCTCCTATTCATGGGAAGCCATTAATATTATATGTCTCCGCAACAGATACATCACTGGGGGCATTGCTAGCACAACATGATGAGAACAAAAAGGAAAGAACCATCTACTATATAAGTAGAACATTGGTGGTGTATGAAAAGAACTATTCTATGATTGAGAAAGCTTGTCTCACTGTGATCTTTGCATCACAAAAACTGAAACATTACATGTTAGCTCATACCACTCATTTGGTAGCTAAGATTGATCCACTGAAGTACCTACTAAGCAAAGCTGCCCTCATAGGTAGACTAGCTAAATGGGTCATGCTCTTGAGCGAATTTGACATTGAATATGTTGAAAGAAAAGCTATTGAAGGAAAAGTCATTGTTGATCAATTAGCTAAAGCACCACTGTTTGATGATACACCCATGCAAATGGAATTTCCTGATTCCTCTATCATGCACCTCTCTTCTAGAGCATGGCAGTTATTCTTTGATGGCTCCTACACACAAAATGGATCTGGAGCAGGCATATTGTTCATCACTCCTCAAGGATACTTGATACCCAAAGCATTCAGATTAAAGTTTCCTTGCACAAATAATATTGCTGAATATGAGGCACTTCTCAATGGTATGAAAATGGCAATACAGTGGAGAGTTATAGAGATGCACATCCATGGAAACTCACAATTGGTTATCCACCAAGTCAATGATGTGTACCAAACCAAAGATGAAAAGCTCATTCCTTACAAGAGAATGGTAGATGATTTAAAGAAATACTTCATCTCTATCACATTTGAGCAAATACCCAGAATGGAGAATAAGGCTGCCGATGCAATGGTGACACTATCTACTCTCTTACAGCAGCCCAAACATGAGCTACGCTACGAGTTCCTGGTGGAAGCCCTATCCTATCCTGCATATGACTCCCCTGAAACCCGCATGA
Source organism: Chamaecyparis obtusa (assembly GCA_027943335.1). Taxonomy (NCBI): domain Eukaryota; kingdom Viridiplantae; phylum Streptophyta; class Pinopsida; order Cupressales; family Cupressaceae; genus Chamaecyparis; species Chamaecyparis obtusa. The sequence continues at coordinate 2,722,593 of BSBK01000441.1, read as the reverse complement.
TCTGCACTATTGTAGGTTATGACTCATCTTGCTACAAAATTTTTTTCTCCTATCTCCATGACCAAATCATCCCTGAATCCTTTAATCTTTTTGAGAAATGAAACCTTATCCGATCTGCATCCCGATATGTCATCATTGGTAATGATCTGTACAAATGAGGTCTAGATGGTACACTGCTTAGATGTTTAGAATGGGAAGAGTCTCAATGTGCATTAGAGGAAGTCCACGAGGGTATATGTGGGTCACACTTGAACAGTTTAACGTTAGCTCAAAAACTTATTAGGGATGGGTACTATTGGCCTGAAATGGAGAAAGAGGCTATTAAATTTGCTAAAAACTGTCAACAGTGTCAAGTACATGGCAACTTGATTCATGCTCTAGGGAGAGATCTAATTCCCTTTACTACACAATGGCCTTTTCAACAATGGGCATTTGATCTCATAGGCGCTATCCATCCGTACTCTTCTAATGGACATACCCATATAATCATAGCTACAGATTATTTTACAAAATGGGTAGAAGCAGTTCCTCTAACACAAGCAATGGGGAAACAGATCTCTATGTTCATCCTGAACTACATCATTTGCCGATATGGGATCCCTCACTCTATAATCACAGATAACGGGGGACAATTCAAAAACAAGGATCTAGATGACTTATGTGCCAAATTCAAGATTACTCAACATTGGTCATCTATTTACTATCCTCAAGGGAATGGACAAGCTGAGGCCTCAAACAAAAATCTTTTGAAAATCTTGCACAGAACAATGAATAAAACAGGAAGAGACTGGCATCTCATGATCAATCCAGCTCTCTAGGCATATAGAACTAGTATCAGAATGCCTACTAGGGCTACACCATTCACTTTAGTTTATGGTTCTGAAGCAGTACTACCTATTGAGGTTGAAATCCCATCACTCAGAATCAGAATGCATGGACTTGTCACCGACGATGACTACAGAGTGTCTAGGTTACAAGAACTAGAACTACTAGATGAGCGCAGACAAGCAGCGTATGATCATCTCAGAGTGTATCAGAAAAGAATGTCTAGAGGCTACAACAAGAAAGTCCGACACAGAGAATTTTAGGTTGGTGATCTAGTGTTGAGAGAAAATCCTAAAAATCAATCACATCGAGAACGCAAGGGGAAGTTTGAACCCAATTGGCTAGGTCCCTTTGTTATCACTGCTACTTTTGGCTCTGATGCCTATCAACTCTCAATGACTAAAGGAGAACAGCTCTGAGAACCAATCAATGTTCTCCATCTGAAGAAATTCTACGCCTAAGGCATTCAGTGCTTGGTAAATGTCTTGAAAAAAATCTTAAAAATCAGAAAAAAATCTTGAAAAAATGAACATCTTGGTGAAAACCTAGCAATAGGTGCCTTGATAATTCACAAAAAAAAATTAAAAAATATCCAAAAATTTAAAAAAATTGAAAAAATGAAAAAATACAAAAAAAAATGAGAAAAAGAAAAAGTGCCTTGGTGAAAACCTGGAAACAGGCGCCTTGGTAGCAAAAATAGAATCTCTACCAAGATGGTGAAAACCTAGCAAACGGGTGCCACTTGTTCAAAACGCTCCATCTATCAGCACAATCTTGGTCTTTCCCAGCTTTTAGTCTTGCTTTAGTTTGTACATATCTCCCGATTTGTTTCTGCATATCCTGGTTTCAATAAGTCGGTCTGTACACCAATCAGCTCAAGCATCTGTATCCTATCAATGTTCAAATTTGGGGGCAATCAATGTCATATCCTATGGTCTCCCATGTATCTTAAATGGATCATATCAAGTAAGAGTCCTTTGAAGCTTCATGTGAGTCAGTCAGTCAGTCTTGTCTCCAGAAAGGATTTTGCATCTACAACAATGCAATCAAACATCAAAACTCAACTGAAAACAATCTATGTTTTTTACATGCTTTTATCTCCTTGTATGCTTACTGATTCGCATTGAGATTTTTTCATATTGTGTCCCTTCAAGCTCTTCGATGATGTCCTTTATAGGATTTAGAGAGTAATGACTGGGGGCATAATCTTTTCTTTGTTTTCTGCTCGTATGTGAAATCTAATAACTTTTGAAATTCTAGATTGAAATGGTGTCCGACTGTAAGAGCCTCTATCTCAAATTGGATGGCCATGCGTACCTCAACCATTGATACCTGAAAAATTCAAGGAAGTTTGATCTAACTATTGTCTTTTTGAGTAAGTTCTTTCTCCTACTGTGAAACGCGATCTTGCCTAAGGAGGTGAACGATAAAGGGTCACTGCGGGTAATTCACACTGGATTTTGAATGATCTTTTGATTGTTTGATGTGTTTTCCATGCAAGGCGTACTCAGGTCATCATGACGTTTATGTTTTGATGCTTGTACAAATTGCTATATCAACATGGACATGATATTCAGGTCATCCCGGTGTTTATGCCTTGGTGCTTGTATCTGATCCAACATTCTGAAAACAAATCAATATTCATATGTCCATGGTTGTATAACCAGTGGGTGTTGTATTGATTCTTGCGCATACAAATCAATATTCATATGTCTATGGTTTCATGGCTAGTGGGCATTGTATTGATTTATTCAGTTACCTAAAAGTTCAATGATGATAACAAATCGACATATGATCAGTGACTAGGTCCTAGGTCTTAGGTTGCATTTCATTTTGCATGTCTCATTGCATTTTGCATGTTTTCATGATCTCACAATGATTAAATGAACTTAAATGCTTAAATGATTCTTCAAATCGCATCTTCAAGTCTAACAAGAACTAAATCTCACACGAAGGTTCCTCCAATGAAATAGCAAGTAGAATCCTTTTTCGGGATCAAAATTCAAATCTGAGATCATTCATATTATTAATTGCTTGCATAATCAACCTTCAATCATCACAGAAATCTAGTATTCAACTTAACTGATTATCTTACATCAAACTATCAAAATTTCAACTTGGTCAACTCATGGTCAAACCTAGTCAAACTTGGTCTTTTGGGACCTTCTAATGATGCAGAATGCATTCCTGGACGTATATAACCACTTCTCAAATCAATTAACATGCTTCTAAACTATAAAGTTGACTTTTCTTGTCAGATTTCAATTTTAATCCCGAAGGGGGCATGGTATTGCACATCATTCAAAGTCTGTAAATCAAATTCTATCGATCAAATCTATCAATATCTTTCATCAGTGATCAAGACAACAATCACGTCTAGTTGCTGATTCATCAAAAGTCCTCATCGCTCGGGGAAAATCTATCATCACTTGGGGCATTTCAGATTCATCAATCCATATCAATCTGGTATTCTCCTAATCTTGTAATCCATATCAATTTTTGCAACCATTAGATCATAGTGTTCTTTCCTTGGTTCTTCGGCAACTGAAGGGTTTGGATGTGATACCTGCTAGTTTTGCTAAGACAATCAAGTCTAGAACGGGTCACTCACTTCTTTGCAATCCTAAGGTTTGGAATCAGGCATTTTGGACACTTTTTCACAATCATAGGTTCATTTTCTGTTATAGTGAACATTATCTTTGGTCATTCAGGACCTATTATCTCCATATCAAATCAATATCAATCAGCTTATGTCTCATATCAATTATCAATTTCAAACATCAGTTTCATATCTTTATCAAACACAGACTATCTTTGAACCACTGCACTTTGCATAGTAATTCAAAGAGGGGCAAAATGTAATACCCCAAAAATGGGCTATAAGTTCATTAATCTCCTACATCTTCAATTCGAATGAAATCGACATCAAAGTCCTAATCTAAGGCACATCTAAACATCATCGAATCATAATTGATTATCTTAAATTCTGCATTGGAGAATATTCCTAGCAATATTCCTAATTATCTTAATTATCTTTAATTTAATGATTATTTGGCAATAAATCACATTTATCCTAAGTTTGATTAATTGAATATTTTCATATTTAATTAATTAGATTTAATATCTTGCCACTTAATTGTTTAATTAAATTTAATTCTATCTATTATTAATTGTATTATTTAATTTTGACAATAAATCTAATATCATATGAATAATTGATTAAATTTTTATTTAATTAATTAAAGCAAGTTGTCATTATTTAATAATATAGTTTTTAATAAAAATTTGATTAAAATAGTTAATTAACCCATAAATTAATTGTTTTATTTTTAAAAGTAGTTAAGTTGGAAATAAATCACTTTATTATTAAATTAATTCATAAATAAAACATGCATAATCATAAAAGCAAACAACTATCAATCATCAATTAAAGCTAAACTCTATTTTGAGTTAAAGCTTAGCTTTTGCATATTTTTGTGAGTTAATTATCCTTTATTTAAAAATAACTCAAAAATCAACCTGAGTTATTTGAGTGATTTATGGCTTTTTTCCATGCACCTCCAAAGCCCTGGATTTCTATAAAAACAAGGCTCAGCTCTTCATAATTCATCTCTCAATCATCTCGCAAATTGCAAACTTACTCTACAGGAATCATAGCATATCAGATTTGGAGAATTTGCACAATTGGAGCTTGAAAGAATCAACTTGCGAATTCAAAGCTTTGTGAGATCAATTTCAATTGCATATTTTTCATATCATAGCATAGAATTTCATAGCTTTGCATATCATTGTTAGATCATTTAGCATTCATTTCATATCAGTTTTCAATAGCATTCATAGATTCATATCAGTTTTTATCATTCTTATTGCATAGAAAATATCAAAAATATAGATTAATTGCATTCAATTTCATATCCATCTTTTGCATTCAAATCCTTCATTTAGGTGTCATCTAGGTCACTGATCTCGATTACAATCTGAGAACATCAATCTTGCACCTATTAGAAGGCAGTAAATCGCTTGGTTACATAGTTTTCAATTTTGCACGATTTCAATTTTTGCTAACCTCTAATGTTTTACTGAGTGTTGTGTCTACAGATCAGGTACAATTTTCACACACACAATGAACATGCAAAAAAAGTCAGATTACATAATTGGATATGTGCATTTGAAGATATAAGAATGATGGAAGATGAATATGTTATAAGCTATATTGGTAGAATGTCAGAGATTGTTGTAGGCATAAAATCTTGTGGAGGAACCAAGAAAGAGAATGAAGTGATATGAAAATTTTTGAGGACATTGACTCCTGCATTTAAGTAGACAACATAGATGATCAAATAGGTTATACCTTGTACCATGAACTTTACAAGAGAAACTCTTCTTGGAAGATTGGAAGTAGCAGAGATGAACCTGAGGCTATCAGGAGATTTACCTAGAATGGAGACACCATTCAGTGCTCTTAGTGTTCTCCCTACTTTGTCAAGAAGCATCAGTGTAAGAGGAGATTATGCTAGTAGCAGCAGATCTAGAAATGAAGAAGACAGGAAGATTGAAGAAGGTATTGCCTTGCTTGTGAAAAGAGAACCAGACTGTAAGAAAATTTTTAAATGTTGGACTTGTCAAGAATTTGGTCATTTTGCATTTAAATGTCCTAAGAGAGTTAAGAAGTATAGAAAGAACTTTAAACCTAGGAGATCTAAAAAATGTTATTATGCAAATGATGAAGAACTTGAAGCTAGTTTGGAGAAATCTTTGAGTGAAAGTGATACTGAGAATGATGATATAGGATTTGTAGCAATTAAAGAAGAAAATCTTAAAATAGAAATTAAGGAAGAAAAGGCTTTATTTTTTCAAGTAGAAAAGAAAGCTGATTGGATTATAGATAGTGGTTGTTCACATGATATGACTAGAGACATGAAAAAGTTCATAAAGTTTAACAATTATGATGGAGGAGTTGTTAGAGTTGGAAACAATGCATCTTGTTTGATAAAAGGTATAGGATCTGATACTCTTGATGGGAAGACTAATGCTGATGATGTTTACTTTGTGGATGGTTTGAAACATAATCTTTTGAGTGTTGGACAACTAGTTGATAAAGGATATCAAGTTTGGTTTACTGAGAAAACTTGTGTAATCAAAGACAAGGATGGTAATTCGATTGGTACTAGATCTAGAACCAGAGGTAATGTATTTTTTGTTGAATCCTATTGAGATGACATGCTTGATTACTAAGATTGATGACAGTTGGTTATGGCATAGAAGATTCTATCATATAAAATTTGATAACTTTGTGAAAGTAAGTACTACACTTGCAGTAAGAGATTTGCTTAAAATTATGAAGCCTACTAACATGATTTGCAAGGAATGTGTGATGGTTAAAAAAAAGAGAAGCTCATTTCCCAATAAGAAGTTTACAACAACAAAGAAGTTGGAAATTATTCATACAGATTTGAGCATTCCCACAAGGACTAGAGGATTCTATGGAGAAAGGTATTTTATGATTCTTGTCGATGATTTTGCAAGAATGATGTGGATTGCATTTTTTAAAGAAAAATTTGAAAGATTTGATAAGTTTAAGATTATTAAGAACAAAGTTGAGAATGAATCTGGAATGAAGATTAAATGTTTGAGATCAGATAGAGGTGTAGAATTTACTTCAAAGGAATTTAACATTTTTGGTGAAGTGAATGGTATTAAGAGATAATTTTCAGCCCCTAGGACACATGAAAAAAATGGTATTGCAGAAAGAAGAAATGGATCAGTGACTGAGGCACCAAGAGCTATGTTATTTGAGAATGACTTAGCGAAGATATTTTGGAGAGAAGTAGTGAACATAGCACTGTATACAATGAACAAAGTACAAATCAGAGTAGAAACATACAAGACACCCTATGAACTATGGTTTGGACATGCACCATCAGTTAAGTATTTTAGAATTTTTTGAAGAAAATATTATATTAAGAGAGATGATGACATTGGAAAGTTTGATCCTAGAAGTGATGAAGGTATATTTATTGGATATTCATTGAAGAGAAAAGCTTATAGATGTTATAGTAAAAGGACTAAGACTATTGTTGAGAGCGCAAATGTTAAAGTTGATGAAAAGTTCAAAATTTAGGAAATAATGCTTGATTATGAATTAGGTGAAGGAACTCATCCTAGAACTAATCCAGAGACTACTAATTTATTCTATGAAATTGACAGTGATTTGTTGAATGAAAGCTACAATGAAGAAATCATTGAAGAACCTACAACAGAAACAAGAACTGAGATAGTGACACCTAACATGAATCTATCAAGGAATCATCTTATTGAGTAGATTATTGGAAGCATAGGCGGAGGAGTTTTGACAAGAAATAAGGTACAAGACCAGTTGTGTTTGATTTCTCAAATACAACCTAAATCTACTAGTGAAGCCTGTGAAGATGAACATTGGATTAAATCTATGAAAGAAGAACTAGATCATATTGAAAAGAAAAAGTCACAGGAATTGGTCCCTAAACCTAAAGATAAGAATGTTATAGGAACAAAATGGGTATTCAGAAACAAGATGAATGAACAAGGAGAAGTAGTAAGGACCAAAGAAAGATTGGTATGTAAAGGATACTCATAGCAATAAGGAATTGACTATGAAGAAAATTTTGGCACCAGTAGCAAGAATTGAAGTAGTAAAAATGTTTTTGGCCTATACAACTTACAAGAAATTCAAAGTGTATCAGATGGATGTGAAGTCGGCATTTCTGAATGGAGAATTGGAAGAAGAAGTTTACATTGAGCAGCCTGAAGGTTTTCTTGTAACTCAAGAATGAGATATGGTATGTAAACTAAAGAAAGCTTTATATGGACTGAAGCAAGCACCCATAACTTGGTATGCAAGATTGGATAAGCATTTGATAAAGTTAGGGTTTACAAAAGGCACAGCTAAGAGAAACCTATACACAAAGGAAATTTAAAATGGTTTGTTGGTTGTTGTTATTTTTGTTGATGATATTATCTTTGGAGGAGAAGATGAAGCTAGTGATAAATTTGCAGATGAAATGAAGACTGAATTTGAAATCAGTATGATTGGTGAAATGAAATACTTTTTAGGATTGCAGATAACACACAACAGTGATGGTATCTTTGTAAGTCAAAAAAAGTACTTGAATGATTTATTGAAGAGATTTGGAATGGAGAACTATAAACCAGTTGGAACACCTATGGTAATCAGACACAAGTTATCTAGCACAGATGAGACTCCTCTAGTGGAACAGAAAAAGTACAGATCTATGATTGGAGGATTGCAATATTTAAATCATACAAGACCTGATATTTCACATGCAGTTGGAATTTTAGCAAGATTTCAAGTTGAACCCAAAGAATCACATTATGCACCAGTAAAAAGGATACTAAGGTATTTAAGAGGCACAATTGAGTATGGATCGTGGTATGAAAAATCTGATGATTTTACCCTATGTGCATATACAAATGCTGATTGGGGAGGAAGTGTTGATGAAAAAAAGAGCACCAATGGTGGAGCATTTTTCCTTGGAGGAAGATTGGTTTCTTGGCTAAGAAAGAAGCAGAATTGTATTTCATAAAGAACAACAGAAGAAGAGTATGTGACAACATCAAACAATTGTAATTAGATAATTTGGATGAAGCAAATGCTAAAAGATATTGGAATAAATTTTTTTGAGCCTGTTGTTATCCATTGTGATAACACTAGCATAGTTAGTATGTCTAAGAACCCTATGTTGCATTCTAAGACAAAGCATATAGAGATAAAGTATCATGTAGTGAGAGAGAATGTGTTGGAGATTTGCTAGCAGGCCAGTATTGATTGTATGTTTGTCATTGATGAAAGTATATGGAAAGTAGCATGTGTGGAAGTATTAAGTGGTAAGGTTTTAGTATATGTAGCATGGACATGATATCAGCATGATATCATGGGCACATAGGTTAACTCTTAGTATAGATAGTTATATAGCAGCTTGTGTTAGTAGTGTTCTTGGCAGAGTATCAGGTAGTGTTTTGTGTATGGTTTTCTGTATAGTTATCATGGAGCCTTGCGCACTTGGATATATAATGAAGACATGTTAGTGATGTTTCAATTATGGACACATAGTTTATTGATAAGTAGAAGTAAAGTTATGCAGTCGCTATTTGCCAGCAGCAGTTTCCTGTGTTTATTTAGAAGAGATGATAGAGATTCTATTGGTTCTTGAGTTGTGCCTATCTTTAGGGTATACACCCTTGGAATTAATCTTAGAGGAGAGTTATTGATGTTTGGTTAAGAGCACATGAGTTAATTTAGCTTACAGAGAAAGATCTAGTAGTTTTGGTAAAGTTGATAGTGTGTAGCATGTGTCTACAATTATCTTATTGAATAGGTCCCAAATGGTGTTGCATGGATAGTAGAGCCGATAGATTTTTTATTAGATTTTGTTATTGTTTCTCTAATATGATTTCAAGGTGGTTCTAATAGGACGACTTGACTATATCATTTAGAGGAAAGATATTTATAGGAATTCATTTGTGATTGCTGGAGTGTGGTTCATAGTTGTATAAGCAGAGTAGAGAAGAGTATGTGAAGTGTTGAGCCATCAGAAGAAGGTCTATGTGACCAAGTAAAGTACTTGTGCTATACATTGGAACTGATCTAGACCGCAGGTCAAAGCACAGTTCACCAAGATCCAGATATAGTGTGTATCTGTTAAATAGAAGGTTGTAGCCTTCACCCCTTTGAGCAATGTGCTCTCAGATAGTGCATCCTCTCCCCTAACAGGGACAATTGTAAAAGACTCCTAATAGTGTCCAACCCTTGACTAGGTCTACTGCACTTAATATATTGTAAAGAAACTCCTAACAAGGTTAAGGATCTTCTAACAAGGATCATTATACACTAGTACAAAATATTAGTGGGTGTCAATTCCCACTGAAGTTTTTACGTATTTGGGTTTCCCCGTAACCAAAATCTTGGTGTTGTGTTCATGTGTTCTTTCATTGTGTTTATGCTTTATATTTAAGTATACTTAATTGGATAAAGAATTGAATCTTGTAGATAACTAATTCACCCCCCCCCCCCCCTCTCAGTTATCTCTTGGGACTATTCCTAACAATTGGTATCAGAGCCAAGTGCCTCAGAGATAAAGTTTAATAGATTGAGGTTGATCAAATGGTGTACTTCAGGAAAGAAAGTCCTAAGTTCGATGGAGAGAATTATCTTGATTGGAAGAACAAGATGGTGACCCATTTGCAGTGCATTGATTTTGAAGTTTTTGATGTAACTATCAAAGAAGCCAAGATACCTACCCTAGAAGACCTTGCATAGGAAGATGCTACTGATAGGCAAAATGAATTGTAATGAGATGATATTTCTGGATTTGATTGTGTGTGTATTTTTAGCTCAACGTTTCAGATCACACTCTGTGATCCATCATCAGGATAGAGAAAGTGCCAAGAAGAATAGTAAAAATGTAGACTTAGCTCCTCACAAGAGAAATATGAAGGGAAAGGGGGGAGAGAAGACATGGAAACCAACGAGAAAAGACCTGTAAAAGAGTGTAAAGTTAACAAATAAATGCAATATTAATTCATGAAGTGAATGTAGTATGCAAAGTATGCAATTTGAGAATGCAAATAAAATAAAATAATGAGAAGTGAGTAATGCATGTTATATATAAATATATATCCAAAAATGTGTGTGTGTGTATATATATATATATATATATATATATGATGCAGGAGCATCTTGGGTGTAAGAGCAATCTTGCATCACCCAAAAATATTTCTGCTTTTGTATTCAATAAAGGCTATTTTGTGTAGAGCTGCTATTTATGGAAAGTTACTATTTTTGGTAATTTTCGTATGTGCTCGGAATGATCTGATTTCTTTATTGGAGGTTCATTTTGGTCATATAAGTCTGCCAGTAAAGTTTCATTGCCAGATCAAGTGTATATTGGAAGATATTGAAGATTTTCGGTATTGGTAGCAGGGTACAGAAACTTTGAACTCAGTTTTGAAGGCTTTAGAGGCCCCGAATGAGGTCAAAAATTTGGGTGACAGGCGCTTGCGTGGGTCAAGCCTGTAGAGCGCTTCGTGGCATTTCTGAAATGGGGTTATAATAGCTGACCGGGTCAACTGGTGATGACTTATGGTCTTCGGAAGTTGGGTCACCTGAAATGGCAGAAAATAATTTCTTCAAAATTTCTATTCGGGTTTCAGAGGTTATCTTGAGCCGACTATGATGTAATAAAATGTAAAATAAAATAATTCTAAGTTTGGTCGGCCTTATTGGCTAAAATTCTGGAACCTTCCCAGGCGGTGGAAAATTGCCTATATAAGGAAGGCTGTATTATTGTCTTAGGCAGTTTAGAATAGTTCTGGGTAGTAGATCTGGGTAATAGTTTGAGGCTTTGTCCTACAGAATATTGTAAGGGAATGCCCATGTGGCTTTGCATATTGTAATTCTGAAAGTTTGTAATTCCACATTTGTGGAGATAATAAGAAGCCAATTTTTTGTCCTTGCATATTGTTGTTGTTTCTCTATATCTGTTATGTGTTTGTGGTATTAAGGGGAGCACCCTTCGTCAATATATATATATATATATATATATATATATATATATATATATATATATATATATATATATATATATATATATATATATATATATATATATATATATATATATATATATATATATATATACACATACAAACACACACATATATACACATATATGTAAATGTGTCACTAGATATATATAACAAAAAACCTAAATATAGACTAACTAAATATTATCACTATATGAAACTAAAAAATAATAGTTGTAACAAATTATATAAATATATAAAACTATATATATATATATATATATATATATATATATATATATATAGTACTAAGAACACGAAAGAAAAATACAAAGACCCAGCCCAAAAATGACTAAATGACAAGACCAAGAAAATCAATAAAGAGATAAATCTAAAAGAACCAAAAATAAGTAAATAATAATATATATTTAATAAGACGTCCAATTTATTCAAAACACAAAATTAGAGCAAGGTGATATCCTTGCCAGTTTTGATGTTGTCTCCCTCTTCACCAAGGTTCCCATTCCCGACTCTATCCAAATTGTCAAATCCAAGGTTAATGCTGAGATCGCCGATTTGGTAGAGTTATGCCTTAGATCCACCTTCTTCTCCTTCCAAAATGTCATCTATGAGCAAGTGGATGGGGTGGCCATGGGCTCCCCCCTATCCCCTGGCATAGCTAACCTCTACATGGAGCATTTTGAGGAGATGGCCCTCCACTCCTTTCCCCTCAAGCCCAAATGGTGGAAACGTTATATTGATAACACCAACGTGTGTTGGCCGCATGGGCTTGAAAAACTTGAGGAGTTTCACCAGCACATCAATAGCTTGGCCCCCAGCATTTCCTTCACCAAGGAGATTGAGTCTGACAACCAATTGCCCTTCCTTGATGTGCTCCTCATTAAGAAGTCAGATGGTTCCTTTGGTCGTCGTGTGTATCGCAAAGCTACCCACACTGACTTATACCTTCACTCCTCCTCCCACCACCATCCTAGCCAAAAAGTTGGCATCCTTAGGACCCTTGCCCTTAGAGCCCTTAGAATTTGTGATGATGACAATATCAACCTAGAGCTTACCCATCTTCACCAGGTCTTCAACTGGAATGGGTACTCTCACAAGAAAATTTCTAAGGCTCTCAACCAAGCCAAGGCCTTTTTTCTTGCTAACTCCTGTCCTCAACCTTCCCCTTCCCCACCTCCCATTTTTGCCACCCTTCCTTTTGTTGAGGGCATCTCGTAGAAAATTGCCAAAATCTTAACCAAAAGGGGTCTTAGGGTTGCTTTCAAACCCCCCTCTCGGTTAAGAAATCATGCACCCCCTCTCAAGGATGTCAGAGACTCTTTTCTAGATTCTGGGGTGTATAAGATCTTGTGTTCTTGCGGTACCCCTTATATAAGTGAAACTGGCCGCTCTTTCCACACCAGAATCCGTGAGCATAATGCTGACATTGAGCACGATAGGGTCCAAAAATCAGCTTTAGCTGAGCACTCATCTTCCACCAAGCATCACATTTTCTTGGATAGTACCCAGATCCTCTCCAAGGAGGATAACTACTTTAAAAGGAAGCTCAAAGAGGCCATTGAGATCCACTACCATCCCATTAACCTCAACCGAGATGATGGGTGGTCTGTTAGCACTTCTTGGCGACCCCTACTGGGTATGCTTGATAACCTCCATCACCCTTAATCCTCTTTGCCTCCCTCGCCTTTCCTTGTCTGTCTCTTTTCCTTTGGGGGCTTTCAGCCCCCTTCCCCCATTCTTCCTATATTTTTTTCTCCTGTGTGGTGGTCATCTCCTGTCCTCTTCTCCTCTTTGGCTTGTCTTTTCACCCTCTTGTTCTTGTGTCTCTCTCACTTTCCTTGTGGTTCCTGTTCTTCCTTGGTGGTTGATCGCCTGCCTTTTCTTTCACTATCTTGTTCTAGGTCTCCTCTATTGTTTGTGTTTTCCCTCATTCAGTTCCTTGTTTTTCTATTCTGGTTTACTCTTTTTATATTCCTTGTCTTGTTTTTTTAGTTATATTTAGCTATAGGTTTTATTTTTTGCTTGTATTCTGTTCTTTTTGTCGATATTTCGGTTCTGGCATTTATACACCTAGGCAGATTTATGCATTTTAGAAAAAACAAATATTTTTTGCTTTTTGTTGTTTGTATATTTTCTTATATTTTTGATGTTATTTTTTATTATGTTAGTTTTTCATTTTTCATTTTTTGTTTTTTAATATATATGTATATATATATATATAATTATTTTTATATATTTTATTTTTATAAATAAATAATAATATATATTTGATAATATATTTAATAAGATGTAAATATTTACATCTTATTAAATATATATTATTATTTATTTATTTTTTGTTCTTTTAGATTTATCTCTTTATTGATTGTCTTGGTCTTTTCTCTTAGTCATTTTTGGGCCTGGTCATTGTATATTTCTTGCGTGTTCTTAGAACTATATATATATATATATATATATATATATATATATATATATATATATATATATATATATATATATATATAGTTTTATATATTTATATAATTTGTTACAGCTATTATTTTTTAGTTTCATATAGTGATAATATTTAGTTAGTCTATATTTAGGTTTTTTATTATATATATCTAGTGACACATTTACATATATGTGTATATATGTGTGTGTTTGTATATATATATATATATATATATATATATATATATATACACACACACACACACACACACACACACACACACACACACACACACACACATTTTTGGATATATATTTATATATAACATGCATTACTCACTTCTCATTATTTTATTTTATTTGCATTCTCAAATTGCATACTTTGCATACTACATTCACTTCATGAATTAATATTGCATTTATTTGTTAACTTTTCACTCTTTTATAGGTCTTTTCTCATTGGTTTTCGTGTCTTCTCTCCCCCCTTTCCCTTCATATTTCTCTTGTGAGGAGCTAAGTCTGCATTTTTACTATTCTTCTTGGCACTTTCTCTATCCTGATGATGGATCACAAAGTGTGATCTGAAACGTTGATGCTAAAAATACACACACAATTGAATCCAAAAATATCATCTCATTACTAATGGATTGTGGAAATCTCATGCTGTTAAAATGAATTGTTTCATCAAAATGTTATTGCTAAAGAAGCCCTTATTAGTACCCTATCTGATGGTGAGTTTTCAGAAATAAAAAAGGTAGATACAACCCACAAAATATGGAAGCACCTAGAAGACATATTTGAAGGAGACAAACAAGCAAAGGATGCACGCAGAAAGACATGGAAGAAAAGGTACAATACATTAGAGATTCTACTTGAAGAAAACATCAGAGCTTACAATCAAAGGATAAATTAAGAAGTTGCTGGAATCAGAAACAATGGAGAGATTTGAGAGGAGGACATTATGGACAAGTTAATAACTACTCTCACTCTTGAATATGAAAGAAAGATCAACATCCTTGATGAGACCATGCAGATTACATCTAATTTTAAGAGAGAGACTTTGATCAAAAAAATCTTAGCTTTTGAGATTTCAAGATTGAAGACAAAACCAAGGGGTGAGACATCCTTCAAAGAAATAGTTCATGCTAAGAAATTTGCAAACACTTCTGGTAATTTTGATGATGATGATGAAGAGAAAACACTAGATGATTTCATTTCTATGATTTCCAAAAGAGAAAGGAAAGGAAAAGGAAAATATGAAGGTCAATTACCATTTAAGTTCTTTTCATGTAATAAGATCAGTCACTTTGAATCTAAGTGTCCTACTAGAGCTAGAAAGTTCAAAAAGGATTACAAGCCTAAGTATTCTAAGGAATGCTACTATGCTAGAGATGGAGTTTCAAATGAAGAAGAAATTGGATTCATTTCTATTATATACAAAATGAATAATAAGGAAGCTCATGAAAATAAGAATGAGAATCAAGAGCTTTCTTTTATTTCACAAGCTGACATAAGGATAGACTGGATTATAGACAGTGGTTGTTCACATCACATGATAGGTGATTAAGGCATGTTTGTTCATTTGGACAAATACAATGGTAGTATGGTCAGATTTGGAGACAACACTCCTAAACCAATACTTGGTAGAGGAGCCATCACTTTGGATGGAAAGAATAGTACTGATGATGTTCTTTATGTTGATGGCTTGAAACATAACCTTCTCAGTTTCAGATAGTTACTTGGAAAAGGCTATCAGTTGGAGTTCAAAGATGACAAATGCATCATTAAAAATAAAGATGGTGTTATGATTGCATTAGGCTCAAAGACAAGAGGTAATGTTTTTCAACTCAACTCATAAGAAAGTTGTTATGTTTCTAAAGTTGATGACAGTTGGTTGTGGCATAAAAGACTATGTCATATCAATTTTGATAACATAGTAAAGATAAGAAATGTTAAAGCAGTAATAGATCTACCTAGCATAGCAAAGCTAGTTGATACTATATGCTGGGAATGTGTGATGGGTAAGCATGTGAGAAATCCATTTAGGGCAAGTAGAATTCAGCAAAGAACAAGTTGGATCTGATTCATACAGACCTATGTGGTCCAACTCAAACAAGATCATACTATGGTGAAAAGTATTTCATTTTGTTTATTGATGATTATACTAGGATGATGTGGGTTGCATTTGTTGGAAACAATTGTCTGAAATTGCTACTCAAATTATGTATTGTCTTTGATGTCACACAATGTCATAGTCCATAGAAATCAGTTCCTACCGAGCTCAATCGGTCTGCCAGACAGGAAGATTAGTGCTTACCGAGTCCACTCGGTTATCAAAGAAAATCAGTGTCTACCGAGTCCACTCGATTATCAAAGAAAATTCAGTGTTTACCGAGTTCAGTCAGTCGTCAAAGGAAATTCAGTGTTTACCGAGTTCAATCAGTCGTCAAGAAAATTCAGTGTTTACCGAGTTCAGTCGGTCATCAAAGGAAATTCAGTGTTTATCGAGTTCAGTCGATTATCGAAGGTAAAGGATTGTCAGTGTTTACCGAGTTCCCTCGGTCTCTGAAAGATTGTAGAAAGTTATGGTCACCGAGCACTATCGGCCCTTGAAGGATTTTTGCAAATAGAGTTTGCTTAATTCAGCCGACTGTTATACTAAATAATGTCGATTTGACAAATCTAAAATCATATAAATAAAAGGTCAAATGTGAAAAATAAATAAGAAATACAACAAAAGATTTACAGAAGAAAGACAGGAAAGGTGTGTGCAAATTTGTGAAGGATGTTCAGATATCCTTAAGGTGCAGCAGAGATTTATTCGATCAGGAAGGATCACACTTATGCAGAATAGAGATCTGTAATCAGCAAGGCAGTTGTATTATTATACAGGTCATTTTCATTGTTACCTTCTTATCATTGTAACAGTGAATTCTAAATCTCTTAACTGAGTTGGTTTTAACAACCATATTGTAAATCCTCTAACAAGGTGACAATTCCATTGAATTGTTTTCAAGACCTCTTACCAGGCCACTCCTAGCAGGGTGATTAAATCCTCTAAACAAGGTCACACCTAACAGTGTGTTTTGTAACCTTTTACCGGGTTGGCTTCTAACCGGGCATCACTTCAGAAAAGTGAAAATCAGTATCTAGATACATTGGTGGTTTTTCCCATATTGGGTTTCCATGTTAAATCTTGTGTCTCTTGTGTTCTTAATTGCTATCTTAATCATACACTAGTGCTGATGAATATCTAAAAGATAATTTTGCTAATACTTTCTGCATCTTCAAAGTTACTGCAATCTATTTACCAAGTGCTAAAACAGATAACATTCTTTAAGATATCCTAAGGGATCTGGAAAGAAATAATTGTGAAGTGTTTTATGGTTGACTGATTCACCCCCCCCTCTCAGTCACTTCATCCATATTCCATCAGCATTGTTAAAAGATAAGTCATAAGCATTTGAGAAGTTCAAAATATTCAAAGCTAAGGTTGAGAATGAATCTGGACTAAAGATAAAATGTTTGAGATTGGATAGAGGAGGAGAATTCACCTTTGACATATTCTATGAGTACTACAAAGAACATGGCATAAAGAGATAGTTAAGTGCACCTAGAACCCCTCAACAGAATGGAATTACAGAGAGAAGGAATAGGATCATTCTTGATATAGTGCGCACCATTATGATAGAAGGAAAAGTTGCACACACCTATTGGAGAGATGCGGTCAATACAATAATCTATACCATCAATAGAATTCAATTAAGGCCAGGCACTGACAAAAAACCATATGAGCTATGGTTTGGTAATGTTCCCATAGTAAAATACTTTAGAATATTTGGAAGTAAGTGCTACATCAAGAGGGATGAAGCAGTAGGCAAGTTTGATGCAAGAAGTGATGAAGGTATTTTTCTTGGTTACTCTACTAAAAGTAAAGCTTATAGATGTTTCAATTTAAGATTGAAAAAGATCATAGAAAGTTCTCATGTAAAGATTAATGAAAAGTTTATGATTCAAGAAAGATATCATGATTACTCACATGATTGAAGGAGAACCCAGACCTTCCTCTAGTGAGATAGTTATTGAAGAAATGTTTGATAGTATTGATGTATTATTCAATGAACCTAAGACAAGTGAAGAAGAAACTCCTAAGGCTGATAAGTCAACATCACCTAAAGTTCCAAAGTTTACATCAAGAAATCACTTCAAGATAGACATCATTGGAGATCAGAGTGAAAAAGTCTTAACAAGGTCCCAAGAAAACAACTCAGCTAGCAGTGAAGTGGTATGTTTACTATCTTAGATTGAACCTTTAAGTCTTTAAGATGCTTGCAATGATTTAGATTGTCATGATGCTATAAAAGAAGAACTTGATCAAATTGTTAAGAATGACACTTGGGAACTAGTCCCAAGACCTAGTGATAAGAATGTGATTGGAACAAAGTGGATATTAAGAAACAAGATGAATGAAGATGGTACAGTAGTAAGAAACAAAGAAAGGTTAGTATGTAAAGGATATGTACAAAGAGAAGGCATTGATTATTTCAACACATTTGCACTTGTGAGCAAATTAGAAGCTATTAAGTTATTTCTAGCTTATGCTATAGTAAAAAACTTCAAAGTTTATCAGATGGATGTCAAGTTAGCATTTCTAAATGGAGATTTGAAAGAAGTATACATTGAGTAGCCAAAAGGATTCACCTTATTAGATAGACCTGAAATGGTATGTAGATTGAAGAAGGCCCTCTATGGACTTAAGCAAGCCCCTAGAGCATGGTATGAGAGACTAGATGGATATCTAACAAAGATTGGATTCAAAAAAGGAGAAACAGATTGTAATCTATTTATTAGAGAGACATTTGAAGGTCTACTACTTGTAGCTATATTTGTTGATGACATTATCTTTGGAGGTAATGACAAACTTAGTACAGAATTTGCCAAAGAAATGCATAATGAGTTTGAGATGAGTATGATTGGTCCTATCAAATACTTTTTAGGACTAAATGTGCAGCAGATAGAAAAGGGAATTTTTATTAATCAGTCAAAATATGTGAAAGAGATACTGAAGAAATTCAAGATGGATGATTGCAAGCCAGTAGGAACCCCTATGATCACTAGATGCAAGCTTACAAAATAAGATGACTCACCGGTAGTAGATATAACATTGTATAAGTATATGATTGGTAAACTTATATATCTTACTCAGACTAGACTTGATATTTCAAATGCAGTTGGTATAGTTGGAAGATTTGTAGCAGAGCCTAAACAAAGTCACCTCATGGTAGTAAAGAGAATATTCAAATACTTGTAGGGGACTATAGACTATGTTCTATGGTATCCTAATTCAAAAAAAATTGAGCCTCATGTGTACACTGATGTAGATTGGGAAGGATGTGTTGATGAAAGAAAAAGTATGTCAGGAGGAGTAGTGTTTCTTGGTGATAGACTTGTCACTTGGACAAGCAAGAAACAAAATTGCATTTCTCAGTCAATAGTAGAAGTGGAGTATGTTGTAGTAGCCTTGAATTGTTCTACAATTGTTTGGATCAAGCAGATGATAAAGGATTTTGGAATTCAGATTGATTATCCTACTGTTATTCACTATGATAACACTAGCACTATCAATATGTCAAAGAACACTGTGATGCATGCAAAGACAAAATACATTAAGATCAAGTATCACTTCCTAAGAGAGAAATTGGAAGAGAAAGAAGTCAAGTTGGACTATGTGAGTACTAAAGATCACTTGGCAGATATATTCACAAAGCCCTTGCCTAAGGATACTTTTGATTATCGTAGGGAGAAGTTGGGAGTCATTCCCTTCCTTGATTTTTCTTAGAAGAAAGAAGGAAAGGCATCAGTCCTCAAGGACTAATGGAAGGTTGACTAATCTACCTCAGGAGTAGTATCAGTGCTTAAAATGAATGGTGCCATTTACAATTGATGTCAAAGGGGGAGTATATATAGACTCATGAAAAATAGAAGTAAAAAGAGGAGTAATATACTAAGGGGGAGCAGTATTCTATTATGATAGTAGTACAGTTGAGGAAATGGATAATATTATAAAATATTGTAGCAGATGGAGGATTCATCTTTGGAGGAGTTTTGATGAGGAAATGGAGAATGTTATAAAAGAAAAGTTCATTTGGGTTGGTGGTGGTTTTCATTCCACATGTTTCCATCAATGCCAAAGGGGGAGATTGTTGGAGATTTGCCAGCAGGCCAGTACTGATTGTATGTTTGTCATTGCTGAAAACATATGGAAAGTAGCATGTGTGGTAATCTTATGTAGTAATATTTTATTATATGTAGCATGGACATGATATCAACATGATATCATGGGCATAGAGGTTAACTATTAGTACAGATAGTTATATAGCAGCTTGTGTCAGCAGTGTTCCTAACAGAGTATCAAGAAGTGTTTTGTGTATAGTTGTCTGTATAGTTATCATGGAGCCTTGCACTCTTGGATATATGCTGAAGAAATTTTAGTGATGTTTTAGTTATGGACACATAGCCTGTTAATGAGTAGAAGTGAAGTTATGCAGTCGCTATTCGCCAGTAGCAGTTTCCTATGTTTATTCAGAAGAGCCAACATAGATTCTATTGGTTCTTGAGTTGTGCCTATCTTTAGGGTATGTGCCCTTTGAATTAAGCTTAGAGGAGAGTTATTCATGTTTAGTTAAGATAGCATGAGTTAATTCATCTTACAGAGAAAGATCCAATAGTTTTGGTAAAGCCGACAATGTATAGCGTGCATCTACAATTATCTTATTGAACAGGTCCTAGATTGTGTTGCGTACATCGTAGAGCTGAAAGAATGTTTATTAGAGTTTTTTGTGGTTTCTCTAATATGATTTTAAGGTGGTTCTAATAGGATAACTTGATTATATCATTTAGAGGAAATATATTTATAGGTAGTCATTTGTGATTGCTAGAGTGTTGTTCATAGTTGTTTAAGCTAAGTAGAGTAGAGTGTGCAAAGTGTTGAGCCATCATAAGAAGGTCTATGTGACCAAGTAAAGTACTTATACTATAAATTGGAACTGATCCAAATAGTAGGTCAAAGTGTAGTTTACCAAGATCTAGATATAGTGTATATCTGTTAAACAAAAGGTTGTAGCCTTCACCCCTTTGAGAAGTGTGTTCTCGGATAGTGCATCCTCTCCCCTAACAAGGAAAATTGTAAATGAATCCTAACAGGTTCCGACCCTTGACCAAGTCTACTATACTTAATGTTGGAATTAGGAGAGATAGGTACTAAGAGGGGAGGGGTGAATCAGTGCCCACCAAACTTTTCTTGTAAAAACCTTTCTGATCTATAATTGAATACTGTGATAACCGATCAAAATAACTTGAATACAATTGTATAAATCAATCATCTAGTTAACTTAAGAAAGTAAACAACATGAAATCAATATGACAATCACATAACACAAGTATTTTGGTAACGTAGAAACCCTTGTAAGAAGGTAAAAACTACGGTGGGGATGACACCCACAAATTCTTCACTACTGCAGATAGAAAAGGTTTTCCTGTTAAGGCTACAAGTTTTGATCACTTCTGGTGATCTAACCGTATTAGGAGTAACATATTAGATTAGCTAGATCTACCTAGTTATAGGATTTAACAACACTAAATGAAGTGTGTACTCGATTAAGAGATTTATACAAAGATTGTTAAGTCTACTCGGTTAAGAGATTTCACCAAAAAAAAAACTCTATCACAATTATCAAAAAGTAATAGGTAAATATCTACTAATTGACAACTCAATTGTCTGAAATAGATCTATAAGTGCTCATCAAAATATCACCTTATTTGTGATGATTCTCTGCTCGGTAAACTTCTCTGATTCTGCCCAATCTGATATCCTTTGTGCTCTATTCTGCTCAGTAAACTAATTATCTTGAAGATAGGCAATTTCTTCAAGTGCTCCATGATTCATATATATCAGTTCAACAACCCCATAAAATGGTCTAAACATATACAATATATAGTGTTCTATTTTTCCAGCTTAGCAAAAATTAGGTTACAAAGATAATCATAACCCTAAGATCTACAATGCAAAATAACCTACATCAATGATTACAAAAAGATAAACATTACATTTAATGAGTATCTATTTACAATAAATGCTCCTCGATCTTAGTAAACCATTTTATGATCTATTGTAACCATTTGGATAGAAGAATGTGCCATTCTAGATTACTATGCCATTTTCTGTGATCATCAGTAAACACTGTATAATCTACTCGGTGTATACTGCGATGCTCGGTGTTTACTGGCCATCGGTGTCAGTGTCACTGGTGCTTGGTTAACTATGTGCTGCTCGGTGTAAAGGCTTTACCGACTGCTCTATCTTGCTTCAGGTTGCTAACTGACTTAATATAAGTAATTGACTGACCTGTTTACTATCCTTTGATACTAATGACAACCTTGAATGCTCAATAGAGATTAACAATCTCCCCCTTTGGCATTAGTATCAAAACTTTGAATGTATATAGACAAAATATTTCTATATATTCCTTATGTCTCCACCATATACATATCCATAACAAATATTTCTAAGTACAAAGTACTCCCTCTCGGTGCATGCTCCCGGTAGTATGTAATATATGTATCAAAAATATAATATTTGGCATATACATGTTTTCCCCCTTTTTGATAATAATGCCTAATACCCAAAAAGTATGTAATGTATACTTACATCTTATAAAAAATGTGTGGATGGGTTTTCTTTACAGACTCTAAGAGGTTGTCCCATTCCTCTTTCAAGTTGGTAAGAGTAATATGCTCAAGACCGACTTGGGCATGCATGTCAAAGATATTATCCAACACTAAAATCTCTGGTGTTTCCACAAGTTATTCAGCTTTGACAACGTGTGCTTCAAAAATTTTGAGGTAAGGAGTGAGTTCTTTCTGTAACTCTGTAACCTGATCGGTGATGTGCGCTTCTTGTTTCCTTAAATCTGCTATCAGCCACTGAAGTTCCTGAACTTGGTTAATATGCTTTAAGAAAGTAGTTGGCTCAGTGATAGCTGCTTGTGTACTCAACTTTATCTCTTCTTCTAAACCTTTTATCTTTTCATTGACTACTACAATGAAGGTGTTTGAAGTACACAACTTGATTAGAAGTTGACAGATTATCTGGGTGATAAATTTTACCTTGGTAATGACCACAGATAATTTTACCTTGTTCAATGCCACTTCTATGCTAATCCTTTCTGCCAATTTGTTCTGAATCTTTGATTCTACCCTTTCTTCTATTCTTTTGTCCGCATCTATATCAAGGGCATTGATTTTGTCGGTGAGTGTGGCAAGTTGATCTAAGATGGGAGTATTCTCATCAATATTTGTTTCTCACACTATTTGTTGTAGAATATCCCTCACATCATTTAACACTTCTTTACATTTGTGTTCTTGCCTTAACTTCTCTTGTGCCACTTTCCTTGAACATAATTCCCCATATCTACTTAGTTCCTCAGGGCTTAGGGTTCTTGGGTCACATTCTGGTATAATGATAACTTCATCAATGGTGACCGACCCTTTGGCTTTCTTCTTCTTCTTCTTCTGGGCAAGAGGTGACTTCTTCTCACTTATGACAATAACTTTTTATTCACTTCTTGGAGTATCTTTCCCAGTTGACACTGTATCATCCTTCTTCGGCTCCTCGGTAGATTGTGTGGGAGTCTCGGTTGTAGTGTCAGGTGGGTTCACCTCAGTTGACTTTGTTTCTATAGACTGTGCCTCTAGTTTATTAGGCTCATTTGTATCTACAGGTTGCTCGAGTGCTTGAATCTCAGTTATATCTTTATTTGGTTTAGGATGAGACACATCAGGTTGTACTTGTGAAATTATTTCAACTACCTCTACAAGTATAGGTTGTTCTCCTAGTAGAGATGTGAGCACACTACTAGTGTTTAATGCTTCATCTTTGTAAGGTGTAATTGTCACATCTTCATCATCCTCATCATCAGGATCACTGTTAGTGATGTCCTTAATGAGTGCATCATCATCAGTTTTCTTTTGTAAGTGGATCTTGACTTGATCCGGTGCATCCTGTGAAATTTTGATTTCTTCCTTTTGTTCGATGATATCAATTACCTCAGTAACATATATACTATTGTCTTCTATTTTCTTACCTTTATTATCATCAATGAAAATACCTTTATCTTTTGAACTGTGTCTCTTCTTAGACAGTTTCAAGAATGCTTCCTATTAAGCTTTCTCTTCTGCTTTCAGAATTGATGTCCACAGAGAATCACATATGACATCCATATCATCCACATTTTCATCCATGATTTGTATAGCTCTATTCTTGACTAGAAATCTAGCCTGATACTTTGTCATGTATTCACTTACCATAGCATAGCTAAAGTGTGAGGCTACACAGCTTAGTGACCATTCTCTTTTCCTTTTCTCTATATCTAGTGCAATAGCCCATCTCTCACTTATTTTGTCATCAAGTTCTTTTGGCAATTGACATGCAAATTCCATTGGTACTCTCTTGAATTTAATCATCATTTGGATGATAGCATGTTTTATCTTTATCTTGTCCTCAATTGACATGTTGTTAAATTTGTCTATGCCTGGATTGTTAAGATTTCCATTCTCAATTATATCTTCAATTATTTCTTCTATAGTACTTTCCCTATTACAAACTAACTTGAATTGATCAGGATCATTTTTAGTTTCTATCTCCTCTAGATCTTCCTTATTTCTTATATATTTCCTCTTTTTCTTCCGTGTCTCAGCTACTTTCTTATTCTTTCTCTTAACATATTTCATGGTAAGTGTAGCTACTCTTCTTTTTGCTACTTTTACTACTTCTACTTGCTCATTGGATTGTGCAGTAGTTGATGAACATGTCTTCATTCCTTCAGGTTCTGGTAGTTGCATATCTTGTTCATCATTGGTGGGAGGAACTGGTGTGTGATCCTTTTCTTTGTCTGACTCAGTTTCCTCACTATCATAGGGCTTGTTAGCCAACTGTAACTGACATTTGGTTGCTTCTTTAACCGGTGACTCCTTAGGTGAGTCAGATGCATTTCCATATTTTTTTGTGAGATCTTTTTTCATTTTCTTCACTCTTCTTGACATTTTTTTGATCTCTATGTCTGTTGTGATTCTAGACTTAGCTTCCTCATATACACAAAACCTACTAGCAGTGATGTCTATTGATAATGCCAACAATGCATTGATAGATTTCAAAGTGAAATCATGATTCATTTCATATCCCATTGGTGCTAGCCATTTTGTTCTCAGTTCTACTACCTTTATCATTGAGTGGTCTGTGTTGACTACAAAACATATATCATCTTCAAATTTACTTACTAATTCCTTTGAAATTCTACTCCTTTGTTGCATATTTGTTTGAAATTCCTTGAAATATGCATTGAATTCCTTATTCAAATTGTCTCCTAGACTTTTCATCATTTCACCGATTTGAGCAGTTATTGATTTGTCCGATTGCTAGTTTACTTTACCGATACCCGGTACATATTTTTGTAGATAGAGAAATGTACATACAAGTAGTGATATGTACTTACATGTATTGGACTTCTTTGCCTTTATTGTCTTCATATTATCATGTAGTTGGTGTAGTAGTAGTTCTGCAAGATCAACTTGGTGATCTTTCTTCACAATTTTGTAAGCCATGTCCATGGTGCTGTAGGGTACACTATTTGGTCTACTTGATTGGAATATCTTGTACCCGATGACATGAGATACAAATTTTACCGTTGGATCTTTGATAGTTGATATCTTCAGTGCCCTACCATCCCATTGAGCTCCAGTGTTCTTTTCTATGTCAGGACGAGATGAACTTTGAAAGGCTTTGGCTTTGTCAGTTGTAGGGTACCCAGTAACCCTACTGATAATCTTCTTCATGACCTCAATAGGTTTATCTAGCCAAAATTTTCCATCATGAAATCTGCTTAGCACAATTCTTATCCAGTCATTATTGAATGATTGTAGGAAGTATGTAAAACACCGTAACCATGACTCCTCAATCTTCTTATATTCGGATTTAATCTTACCATCCGGTGCACAGACTTGTTGATAAGAAACAATAGTCTCAAAATCACATACTTCACTAATTTTGTAGTGAATATAGGCCCTAACATCTTCTGTCAACAAAACCCTATCTGGAATACTCAAAAATGCACCCATATCATTTGTTTGTGCTGCGACCTTAGGATGAGGTTTGAATTTCTCCTTGGAAAAATGTGCCCTAACAATTAATTCTACTTCCTCCTCAATGTTCTGCAATTTTCTTGTAGTTGATGTCGATGCCAT
This sequence comes from Chamaecyparis obtusa, assembly GCA_027943335.1. Taxonomy (NCBI): domain Eukaryota; kingdom Viridiplantae; phylum Streptophyta; class Pinopsida; order Cupressales; family Cupressaceae; genus Chamaecyparis; species Chamaecyparis obtusa. Next base: position 2,696,436 of record BSBK01000441.1, on the reverse strand, counting down.
AAATTGTTTCTAGGGTTTTGGCAAATAATAGATAACCAGTGTTCGGTAGGTAGATGAACTTACTCATTATCGTTGAATAATTGTCATTGGTTAGATCTATAGTAGCCTTGAATCTATTCTGAAAATATTTAGCTCGAACTCTTCTCTAAAAAATCTCTATTCTTCAAAGTCACAATGTAACAATGAACTCTGTTTCCATGTATATATAGACTTTTTGATGTTCCTGCTCAAACTTTTAAGCATTAAATGCATGACCTAACTTTTGATATGAAACAACTGTCAGCTCGGTTATGTCTATAATTTCTTTTTCTCAGTTAACATAGAATTTCTTCATCAGTTTGCACTGTTGTCTGTTAACCTTGTGTAGTGATTACTGACGGGTAACCAACTCACGTTTCTTCTTTTACCGACTATATGATATTTGTAAACTTATAACACTTAAACCATGGTGCATCTTTATTCATGTAGATTTGGTATTTGTACATCATATATAAGGAACTTTATGTAAACTCTGATAATTTAAAATGTCAGTTCCATAAATACCTTTGTCATCTTAAGTGGAGGTACCGATGTCACCCAATCTAGTGGACAAGGTTTCACCTACAGTGTTACTTGACTCAACACTCTCATTAGATGCCTTCTTCCACATTGTGTTCCTTAATTTCATAATTTATGCAATGTTATATCCACTTTCAAATATATGGTTTTCATCTGGTGCTCGGTCTCTACAGTTCTTTCTTACATGATGGACCTTGTGACAGTGCATACATGCCATTCCTACATTTGTCCAGTTTCTTGATTGTCCAATCCGACTCTTTCTGTAACAATTTGCTGCAATATGTCCATACCAACCACATATAGTACAATTAGTCCATGTATTATAATCCCAAACATATGAGTTACCTTGTCTCTTCGGTTGATATGGTTTTCATTGTAGTTTCTGTTTAGGTGTCCAGACTTGTTTTATTTTTGCCTTGCAGTCCCTTGTAGTGTGTCCATGCTTATTACAAGTATATCATATTTTCTCCTCAATAGTATTATTAGAAATGTCATTCTTCTTATCTCTGCATTCATAAGTTTGATGTCCAAACTTACCACAATAATAATAATATCCAATGAACTTAGAAATGATAGGAGGTTTACCTTGTGCTTTGCTTCTGCACACATTAGATGTATGTCCTGGTTTTCCACAGTGGTAACATGTCATCACTTTAGGTTTCTAAGTTTGATTGTTGTTGACTTTTTCATCTTGTTGTGATGATTCTCCTTCACTAGTGTAGCCTATACCGGCTCTGCTTCCGAATCTCCTCTGATTAGTTAGGAAATCATCAATCTTTTTAGAACTATCCTCAGCTATCTTCATCATTTCATTGTGTTTCTTTTGTGTCTTTATTTCATTTCTTAGTTTTTCATTATCTTCTCTGAGTATTGCAACATCTTCAAGTCTTCTTGATAATTCTCCATTTACTCAAATCATTTCTTGATTGACTGTCATCATCTGATTTGATACTTGGAAGTGACGATCAGTGAGTCTCTAGATTTCACTTTCTATTTCTTGAAGTTGTTCAGTCATCAGTCTTCAGTCTGTTGGTGTCCAAAATGATGCTTATGCTCATGAGGCTACCAATATACCCTTAGATGGATTTTAGGAATGGTTAGCTCCAAAATGTAATGAGGTCTTAGGGTAACTGGACCAACTACAGGGACTTAATATGCCCTCTTCTGCTTCTAGCTCTGCAAAACCAAGGCGGGTGCACCTAATCTAGACAAAATTCAAACTCACTACACACCTTATACCTTTGGATTTAAATAGCAGATCATAGTAAAGGATTGCTAAACACTAACCAAGTATTCATTGAATCAACTCTACTATGCAGGGTAAAATGGTCTTGTGACCTCAAAACTATGAGGGATTGCAAGATTGGAAATACTAAATATAATTTGGTTTCCTATAGGATGCAGTCAACCATGCCACATTTTGCATCAGCACATGGATACTAACTTAAGATCAGTGCCTTATCCATTGGGCATCACACCTGAAGTGAACCTAAAACACAAGGACAACTACTAGATTCATCTAAGAATCCAAGCCATAAACACAGTTAAACATCTCTTACACTACTTACAAGTATCCTTACTGATTGGACCAAATGAACCTATGCTTCACTCAGAGATTTTTAACCTGATTCTAAACCAAGGCTAAGAGATGAAACATATACATAAGCAACCAAATGTAGTGAGCCAGTAAAATCAGAATTCATTAAGAGCAACTAAAGGAGAGATCCAAGAATGAAAAACTGTATTAAGTATGTGGATTCAAATCCCTACATTACAAATTAACTCAGAAAACACCATAGAAAATGTGCAAAAAATACATGAGGTTTTTCCCTAATGTTGATACCACCACTAGAATTGACCAAAATTCAGAACCCTCAGACAGTCAAAATTTCAACTACTTATACCACTGGTTACCTTGAAATCCTAAACTAGTAGGATGCAACAAGCTACGGGTAACCAGGGTTAGGATTACAACCGCTACACCAACAACAAAATTTCAAAATTCAAAAGCTCCTATAGAAATCCTCGAACAACAAAATCGGCCCATCACCGCATGACAAAACACCCCTGAAAACACTCATGACATCCTGGACCACACTGCAAACCAATCGCTTCTCACCAAACAGGGTCTTTTCTGCATTGAATTCCATAAAATGGTACTCTCTGTCTCTCAAAAATTCAAACTCAAACTGCAATGGTCACCATGCATTTCATGGGCATCATATTCCTTAACTGTTTGCCCCTAGTCATGCAGTCGCGCAGTCACCAACTTCACTACCACAGGAAATGGGCTCCAATTTATGCTTGGTCGCATGATTGCATAACCCAAAAATGGGTTATGCGAACATGCGACAACCATTTCCCCTTGCCTTCTACATAACTATCGATGCCAGACCATTGCCACAAAAGGGCATGTTGCATGTTCGCAAGCTAAAAAATTGGCTCACGCGAACATGTGACAAGTCGCTAACATGCACCCTGCTGGCTGTTAAATCACTGCTGAGATACCCCAACCTGGGCCCGTGTTCAAACCTTAACATCCCACCAGCATGGACCAACTAGAAACTGCCATGACACCACCTATCACCGAGCCCACCAAACAGCCACAAACGGGCCCCAGCATACGTGGCACCCTATCACATGATCGCATAGCCCAGAAATGGGCTATGCGAACATGTGACCACCCGCAAACATTAACCACCACCGCAACCACCACCACATGGAGTCAATAGCAAGGGGTTTGTCACATGATCGCAAGCCATGGAAATGGCCCTTGTGATCATGTGACAAGGCCATTTGACCACCACATCACCACCCGCCAGCTAATAAAATTCACGCACATCAGCACTATGTGGCACTTGGACCCACCGCACAAAATGTATACCTCTGCAACAAAAGCCAACGGGCCCACCTGACAAGCCTCATCACCACCTGCTACTAGGACCACACCCCTTTCCACCAATGAGCCCCAAGGACACGTGGCAAGCGGTCGCATGATCACATAGCCAAAAATTGGTCTATGTGATCATGCGATAGCCAATCACAGGCTACCACATCATCACCTCAGACTGCCAAAAAACAACCACCATTGGGCCCCATGTGCAAGGAAGGAGCTGATCGCATGGTCGCATGTCATAAAACTCTAACATGCGATCATGCGACAACCAATAGGAAGATGTGCCATCGCCTCCCCTCTGATATCGGGCCTACCTCACATAAGCAATGCTGGAAACAAACAAGATCAATGGCAAGCGCATGATCGCATGGGTGAGAAAATTCCATGCAACCACACGCTGATCATTGATCTCCTCCCTCTGCCGCTTGAAGAAACTGGCCCCACATCATCACACTTACGCAGTTAAGATAGATGAACAAGGAGAACCGACAGAAAAGAAGACATGCAAGGTTGAAAACACATAGGGTTTTTGGTGAAAGATCGAAAACACACAGAATTTTCAACATGACACAAAGGTAAATAAGGAAGCCGAAAACATTGAGGGTTTTTATGCAGGCCAAAAAGGTCAAAAACATCATGGATTTTCGAAAACATTGTGGGTTTTCAACACTGTGGTAGATTTTGAAAACATTTCTTGCAGACCTTGAAACTCGAATAACTTTCTGGGTTATGTGATTCAGGAGATGCGATTTGGACTAGAGCTTGGTGACAACATAAACTACTAGGGGCAGGACACCTCAAGCAAACTTGCAAGGAAAGAGGACATTTTAATAGGATTTTACACTGACAAAAAAATGGCCTAACACAGTCTTCAATAGCTAGATTTTGATCTTGTTTAGCTTGTCTAGCATTGTTCATGATTTCCACCATTCTCACCATTTGAGATTCATGACCGATTTGAAGTTCTTTCACTTGCTTAGATAGATGCTGATTTTTTTTAGATAATTCAGAGATTATGCTTTCAGATCCGCCAGAGATGATTCCAGAGCTTGATCCAATATGATCAAATATTTCATCAATAGGTTCTTCATGGTAACTGATTTCATTCAGCTGAATTGCAAGGTTCTTTCTTTCAACCAGTAATTTCTTCATTTCTTCCTTCGCTTGTTTATACTATTCCACAAACATCTATATTTGTATCTTCTAATTCTCAATAGTCTTGTCAAGTTTGTATCTCTCCATGACTTAGATATTTACCCTTCAGTGGTTAGACTATTCAATAAGAGAACCTAAATCTGATACCAATTGTTGGAATTAGGAGAGATAGGTACTGAGAGGGGAGGGGTGAATCAGTGCCCACCAAACTTTTCTTGTAAAAACCTTTCTGATCTATAATTGAATACTGTGATAACCGATCAAAATAACTTGAATACAACTATATAAATCAATCATCTAGTTAACTTAAGAAAGTAAACAACATGAAATCAATATGACAATCACATAACACAAGTATTTTGGTAACGTAGAAACCCTTGTAAGAAGGTAAAAATTGTGGTGGGGATGACACCCACAAATTCTTCACTACTATAGATAGAAAAGGTTTGCCTGTTAAGGCTACAAGTTTTGATCACTTCTGGTGATCTTACCCTATTAGGAGTAACATATTAGATCAACTAGATCTACCTAGTTATAGGATTTAACAACACTAAATGAAGTGTGTACTTAGTTAAGAGATTTATACAAAGACTGTTAAGTCTACTCGGTTAAGAGATTTCACCAAAAAAAAAAAAATCTATCACAATTGTCAAAAAGTAATAGGTAAATATCTGCTAGTTGACAACTCAATTATCTGAAATAGATCTATAAGTGCTCATCAAAATATACCTTATTTGTGATGATTCTCTGCTCGGTAAACTTCTCTGATTCTGCCCAATCTAATATCCTATGTGCTCTGTTCTGCTCAGTAAACTGATTGTCTTGAAGATAGGCAATTTCTTCAAGTGCTCCATGATTCATATATTAGTTCAACAACATAATAAAATGGTACGAACATATACAATATATAGTGTTCTATTTTTCCATCTTAGCAAAAATTAGGTTACAAAGATAATCATAACCCTAAGATCTACGGTGCAAAATAACCTAGATCAACTATTACAAAAAGATAAAAATTACATTTAATGAGTATCTATTTACAATAAATGCTCCTTGATCTTAGTAAACCATTTTATGATCTATTGTAACCATTTGCATAGAAGAATGTGCCATTCCAGATTGCTATGCCATTTTCTATGATCATCAGTAAACACTGTATAATCTACTTGGTGTATACTATGATGCTCGGTGTTTATTGACCGTCGGTGTCAGTGTCGCTAGTGCTCAGTTAACTATGTGATGCTCGGTGTAAAGGCTTTACCAACTACTTTGTCTTGCTTCAGGTTGCTAACCGACTTAATATAAGTAACCGACCGACCTTTTTACTATCCTTTGATACTAATGACAACCTTGAATGCTCAATAGAGATTAACACTTAATATATTGTAAAGAAACTCCTAACAAGGTTAAGGATCTTCTAACAAGGATCATTATACACTAGTAAAAAATATTAGTGGGTGTCAATTCCCACCGGGGTTTTTACCTATTTGGGTTTCCCTGTAACCAAAATCTTGGTGTTGTGTTCATGTGTTCTTTCATTGTATTTATGCTTTATGTTTAAGTATACTGAATTGGATAAAGAATTAAAACTTGTAGATAACTGATTCAGCCCCCCCCCCTCTCAGTTATCTCTTGGGACTATTCCTAACATAAAGTAGTAGAGACAGAAGTTAGACTTGAGTATATAAGCACAAAGGAGAAGATTGCAAACATATTTACAAAACCTTTACCTAAGGATACATTTGAGTATCTAAGAGGTATGCTTGGGGTTATGCCCCAACCTACCCTTGAGAAATGATGTAGATTTTTGAATCCATCCAGTGGTATATGACCCCTATCTTTCTTCTTGACTGGATGGTGGTACTTCCTCTATGGGGGAGTATGTGTATTTGAGCTGAGTCATGAGAACTCTAGTGAATGTATTTTCTGAATAGTGTCTTTTGACATTGAAGTTGTTGTTAAAATAGTGATGAAACATCTATAATTTATGTCAATGGGGGAGAAGTATACATGAAAAATGAGCTATTGGACATAATTGAATAGGAAAACAAAGCAAGATTTGATTGATGAAGAGGATTTGATAGTATTTTCAGAGCAATAATGTTGCAGTGTTGGTATTCATGGAACTTGGATGTTTTTTCATCTATGTTGCCATCAATGCCAATGGGGGAGATTGTTAGGAATGAATGCTAAATATATCCTATGGGGGAGTATTCATAGCTATTCTATAGTAGTTGTTTTTGCATTCATGATTGTGATTTTCATTGATGTCAACATAGTGATCTATTGAAGATTAACAAAGAAGTAGATAGTGTTTGAGTTAGCGCACATGGGATATTGAAGATTAAGCTATGCGGAGTTGAGGACTTAATCTATGATTTTCTATAAGATCATGGTTAAGAGGGCATATGGAAATTCATAACTAATCCATAACATTCATTCATTCATGATGGTTATGGGGAAATCAATGGAAGCAGTATTCAGGCAGTGTTCCTAAGTAGCAGTTTGTGGAAATTAGATGATATCTCCTACTTAGGATTGAATCTGATCATGTGTAGTTATGAGGAAGTTGAAGACATGATGTTAGTGATGTGGACATAAGTGCAAGATCTGAGGTCGCACTAGTGAAGAATTATCTTAATTGGAAGCCGATAGTTTTGTGTAAATTTTATGTAACGTGAGGAAACTTTTATTTTGTAATTTGTATGCCAACTCATTTGTAATTATTTGAGTGTGGTATAAAGGAAGGAATTTTTTCCTTTTTGTAATATGTAGTTGTGAATTGTATTTGAAAGTGAATTGCGGAATTATGCAATACTTGTTGAAAGTGGATATGTGAAGTATAGAGATTTGGTATTGAGATCTGATGAAGCAGTTGGTGTGGTTTGGCATAGTCAGAGAAGGAGTATTGAATTGTTGAGATCAGTAATCTTTTGGTATTATTCTATTGAGTAATACAAAGATAATTTGGATAGTGTCTTCAATGATCTTACACCTGAAGCTATTTAGGCAGTGAGTCCTTCTGTCTTCCATAACTCCTAACAGAGTTAGAATATTTTAGCAGGGATTCAAAGTCTCCTAACAGGGACTCATATGTACTGAATGTATTTCATAAGACTCCTAACAGAGTCCATCATCTCAAAAGGAACTTTCATATTAGTGCATCTTTTGTGGGCATCATTCCCACCGGGGTTTACTCTTTGATCAAGAGGTTCCCCAGTCAACATATCTTGTGTTATTGTGTTATTATGTATGTATATCTTTCTATGGTTATTGATTACATTTCTTACATGGTTAAAATCTATTAAAGTTGATAAAATTTGTATTTATCTGATAAATGATTCACCCCCCCTCTCAGTTATGTTGGTGGAATTTACTTTCTAACAAGATCCTCTGTTACAGTGTGAGTAAGAGAGAGAAACATTATGGTTAGAGGTTGCCACACCGAGGGCACATATTTCTGAGAGAGATACACAACTATCACATATGAGAGTAGAGAGGGAAAAATATGCACACATGGCCACCTACCAGGGACAAAGGGCTGCGTATTACTTTTCATTATATTGTGTTATTGTTCCCACTCCTCAGAGAGCCCCATTATATTCAGTGATAGCCCAATAGTCTGATGGTTTGATTCCTCCATCTATCCCAAGGAAAGAAGATGGACCCCCTCCTGATCCTCCATGAGAGGAGGAGAGTGCCAATAAGATTTGACACATTTGTATAATCCTCATTTTGTATCATTGATATATTGTATTGTAGTTCACATATCTTGTATACTGTACCATTTTTTTATTGATGTACACTTTGATGTCTAATGGACTTTTTATTGTTGATACACTGATACTTGTTCATTATTGATACACTGATATATTTTCTTCATTCATGCTCTGATATACTATTATGATACTCTTTCTCACATGCTGATGATATATTGATACTTTGGATTCTGTTGATCATATGATATCTTTTTTGATTTATGCTGCTTTATGTGTTGCTTTTTAATTTTTGCATGTGTGAAATATACTGATATGCATCTCAAGCTTTGGATATTGATGTGATGTTTCATACTTGGTCATGATTAGATTTTGTTATATAGTGATGATATGATAACATCATGATATATTTCACTGATATATGCTTATGTTTTTGTATTTTCAAAGCTTTATGGATGTATGGATGTAAACTTATGTAGATGTATGCAATCTTTATTTTATATATGCATATGGATGTATGAGATGTAATGCGATACAATGTATGGACATCTCATTTTTATTTATGTATGGATGATTATGGATGCACTATGAAGACGTTTATATGATATGAGATGGTTTATGAAAATGGATATCTGTGATATATACTCAGTCATTTTATTTAAGTTCTTTTATGATTTCATGAAGTACTTTGTCAAACATGGCAAATGGTTAATGTTTTTAGAATGTTTAGTTAAAGATGCTTAGATAATTGAATTCACACATTCATACTAATGCAACTTAAACTAAATGCAATTTAAAATGAACTTCAATGCAACTAAAAACATGAAATGCATCTAAATGAACCTAATCCAAATTAATATGATATGAAACTAAAATGAACCTTAATAAAATTAACCAAATGAAATGCACCTATACTAAGACACCTAGGACAGTCACTATTTATTCAAAGTGGATCAATTATCATCATAGAGCTTTTGTAAATGGGACCTCATTAGGTAGTACAATTTTCACTAATAGATTTAGCAATCATTAAAATATGAATACTTCCCTTTTATTCATCATGTTGAAAGATAACCTAAACATTAAAATATATAAGCTAGAATGTTCTGTCAGTTACTTCCTGTTTAATATAAACCTTTTTCTTTTCTGGTGCGTAATGTGTAAATATATACCTGCAATGACCTTTCATTTTATATTCATATCCTTGGGTATAATCTAATTTAGTATGTACCTTACTAGGTGTGTGTGTGAATTTTGTACCTAGTTGTAGACACAACACTTCAGTAAAACATTAGAGGTTAGCAGAAATTGAAATCTTGTAAATAATTGAAAATATGCTAACCAAGTGATTTACTACCTTCTAGTAGGTGCGAGTATGATATTCTCAGATTAGACCAAGATCAGTGACCTTGACGACACCTAAATTAAGGATTTGAATGCAAGATAACAATAAAGTAATGAATGCAAATTAATCTATTTTTTTTTAATTTTCTATGCAATAAGATGAAAAATCTGATATGAAATTTAATCTATATGAAAAACTGATATGCAATACAATTAATCTAACAATGTTATACTAAATGCTATGAAACTAAAACAAGATTGATCTCACAAAAGTTGTTGATTCGCAAAGAAGCTTCAATTCCTCGGATACCAATTCACCAGTATAAGTTTGCAAAATTATGAGATATGAGATTGAAGAGCTGAGCCTTGATTTTATAGAAATCCAGGGCTTTGGGGATGCATGGGAAAAGCCATAAATCACTCAGTTGATTTTTGAGTCAACAGGGAATTAAAGATAGTTAACTCACAATAAATCATGCAAAAACAACTTTTTGATTTAAATCAGAAGTTGAGATCACCTTTTAACTCAAAAGAGAGTTGAGTTTATTTTTAAAACAACTTGAATTGATTTTCTGATTTATAGTTTAACTATTTTTTTGGCTGTGCATAATTAATCATGAATTAAATAAATAAATAAAGTGATTTATCCTTTGTGTGCTATAATTGTGTCACACTTCTATGAATCATTACATTCAAGAACACTCAAGATTGAGGTCTCAAAAATTGATCCATAGCTCCCTAGGCATGGAGTGCAAGGGTTTTTAAGAATGCTCTCAGCTAGAGCTATTAAGCCAATAACCTTGCTAGTAAACCATGCAATGGGAGATTCAATGAAGATAAGGGCAAGAATGCCAATATCCTCAAGAATCAAGAGTGAAAATGCAATGCAATGCTATGCTAGAATGAAGATGCAAGCTAAGCTATGAAAATGAAAAAAAAAGTATTACCAAGCCTCCTAGTTAAGCTAAATGGATTAATCTAAAGCATAAAGGAAATCTAAGCTAAGAATGTCATGATAATGCAAGAAATGAAATTATGATAACATGTAGATGCAAAATCCAAGAATGCTCCAAATCTTCAAAAGCTCCAAATGTACCTAGAAAACCTGTAGCATAACATTAGCATAAAAGCCTAAGATATCAAAATGAAGAAGAGAGCTCTCCTTTTATAAGAAATGAAAAAGGAATGGACCATGGAGATTAAAAGGCAAAATATTTAATCAACGGTGGAGCTTAAAAGAGAAGCAATCCATGTGCACAAGTATCCTCCAATGAGAAAATAGGAGTTGACTTTTGTGTCCATATGAGACAAAAAGTGTTTTTTCCCTTTTTATAAAATAAGAATAATGCTTTATTTGTGCAACTTAGGATAAGAGGAAAAGGGGGGGCTTTTTATTTATTAAAAGGGGAGAAAATATTCCTTTTAATAAATAAAAACTTAGGATAAAATGGTTAGCCCATAGAAAATAATTGAATAAATGATAGAGCTAGGATTTGATCAAGAACAAGCAATTTAAGATTTTATCAAATAATGCTAGCAAGGGGCTAATAGTCTAGGTGACCATTTTTAGGTGTATACATTTGCCCCTCTTTGACTAATGTGTGATTGATCTAGGAACACATGTAGTCAAAGAAATGAAGTTGAAATGTGAGATCGATTTGGGATCACAAAACAACTCAGATCATCCAAGAAAACAAGAGATAGCCAAGAAGGAAAGCAATAGTGATCTGACTCCAAAGAATGAAGTGCAGAGAGATAGCAAATCCTGCATGGTTAGCCTGGTAGCAACAGTACTGAACACTTAGGAAAAAGATAGCCAATAAGATATGATGTGTCTACCCCCTCGGGATCAAAAGTGAAATCCAGGTAGAGGGAAAGCAGAAGCAAGAGCAACATGATCAAATCACTAGAAATCATAATAAAAAAGAGAACAAAATAACCATCAAGCAGTGAAGGTATGCCCCACACATGGGACCCGGGGCATGAACCAAGCGGTCCCTCAACCTGAAAACACCATGGAGGGGGAAGAATTTGAACTTGAGATTGAAAGTGAATGAAAGAATAGAAGTTTGAAAGAGATGGAGATGAAGAGTTGAAGAATGCCCCAGTGAAGATCGAAGGATCAGGCCTCAAAAGGTTAGCCAACTACGCAGAAGAAGGAGAAAGGTGATTTGGGTGATCAAGGATTTTGGTTTGGATCCCGAAATGAAAGGAAAATGATGTGATATGAAAGACCAGAAGTGAAAGACATGATTGGGAAGAAGTGAAAGGTGAGTGCAGTTGATTAACAAGTCCATGAAAGATGAAAGGAGAGATCTCTCCCTATGCAAGATGTAAAACTAAACTAACATGAACCTAACAATGCAAGCTACATGAAAAGTGGTTTACTTGCAAGGTCACAATGCTAATAGACATCTAATATTCATCATTGAGCATTATTGGTAGCGTCGCAAGATCATACAATACACACTAGCATAACTATGTGAATCTAAAGATGATCTATATCAGATAAAAATGTGGAAATCTCACCTAGGCATCAGAGACATGTAGGTCAAGATGACTAGTGCAGTGAGATTACCTAAGTTTGATATAGCAAGATTATGCTCACATCAAGACACATGAAAAGTTAGGATAGCTATAAGCATGCACTTGCAAAATAGTCAAGGATAATACCTTGTAGATCCCAATGTCAAGTGGAACAAGCATAAATGTTCATGATAGTTAGGACCAACAAAATATACCCACAAGTAGAAAAAACAATAAAACATGTTCTCATTCCCTTAGTCTTCTAGCTATGCATCATCGAAAATGATCATAGGGGGAGAACACTCAGCAAAGAAATCATCATAGACAGCACACAAAGAAAATAAAGCCAAGAAAGTCTCAGTGAATCAAGTGCGTGTGTGTAGGTCATAGAGTCAAGCTTTGAGTATTGCATTTGCCAGTGAGAAATATTGCATCATCTAGATTGCGGGTAGGACATCTGATAAGTGTTAAGAAACACTTGACACTAGGGTAGTGTTGAAAAACACAGTTGGGGTGGTGTTGAAAAACACTATTTGTGAGGTGCCTAAGAAACCTAGATGCACAAAGAGACCCAAGATAAGCTTAAAACAACATATGCCCCCTAGACTAAGACAAGAGTCAATTCCAGGCTAGGAGAGGCAAAGCGAGAAGTGGAGTGAATGAGCACCATGCAAGACTAATAGACATAGGTGCAGAGGGTCTCAAGCAGTGCATGTTTCCAGGTTTTCACCACTTGATAGATTTATTGCAATTTTTCAGGACTTTTTGTAAATTTTTTTGTTTTTTTGCTACCAAGGCGCTTGCTTCCAGGTTTTCACCAAGGCACTTTTTCTATTTTTTTTGAATTTTTTGAGTTTTTTTATTTTTTTGGTGAGACATCGAAGTGCCTATTGCTAGGTTTTCACTAGGATGCTCATTTTTTTAGTACTTTTTATGCTTTTTAGGATTTTTTCAGCATCATATATGATTTTTTTTGGAATTTTTTCAGGATCATAAAATATGTACAAAGAATGCCCCAGATAGAAATGGGCATCAAGAATCTGCTTCCTCTGATATAGAGAACTGATAGGCCCCAAGCCCAAATGCTGTAACTATAATGACAGGAGGTCTCAACCAATTTGATCAATAATAACCAGCCCTAAGCAATGTTTGAGCTAGCAGAGGATTGTTAGAATGTGATCCACATATGCCATCATGGATTTCAGCTAGCACTTTTTCTGACTCCTTTATTTCTAGACACTTAAGGAGAGTTCCGTCTAGACCCTTCCTATACAAGTCACTAGAGACAAAGGCAAAGTGTAAGGGATGGCGGGAAGAATGGCGTGGTAGATTTTTAGGAGGAATATGAGGTGGAAGATATGGAAAGATGGTAGGATTGTAAGATTTGTGAGTAGGATAGCGTAATTCATCCACCATGAACTTGAAGTGAAACTTATGCTTTTTCATTTGTAAGATGGATGTCAAAGTAACCAAGGCATTACCAACTTTGTTCTTAGCTCTAGGAATGGGCTGAAGTGTGACAGATATGAGATCATGCTTGAAGTAGTGCACCATTTTTTTGTAGAGAATCAGCTTGTCATCTTGTATTTTATAATCATTATTTTTGAGAAAATTTTTATTTTTACTTTTCTTAGGTGTGGATACCGCCACAATGTGGTTTTCACCATCCGACCATTACTCTTTTCTTTTGATTCAATGCTTGTGATACTTGATTGTTGATTCAGTCCTTTTTGTTGCTAGTTCGCTGGTGGAAGAAGTAATAGGTATTGATGCGAGATGAAATGAAGTGGCTGGTTCAATAGAATTTATGTGAGGGATATCATCTCTGGTGACAAGAGAGGTCAAGCCTATAGGCTAAGATCCAAAAGTAGCTAGATCTAGAGTTGTCATAGAAGGACCAACATAGTCGACTAAGGCAATACAAGGAACAAACTCATCAGACTTGACACGAGACTCATCAACTACGTCAGGTGGGTTATGAGAGGTATGAACCACATCAACATCCATATCTATCATGGGAGGATCTTTTGCAAGAGGCTTAAGATGCTGAGAAGTAGAGATACTCATGTCATTATGTGAGAGATCACCTCTTTGTAGCAGTCGTGCAATGTTGCAACATTGTCTATCATAGTTCAATGATTCGTTAGACACATAGGTTCTAGACATAGAGGCCTCAGCTATATCATCAGTAGATATACATTCTTCACCCCAAAGAAGTGAAGTAGAAGGAAGATCATCTCCCATTTGAACCATAGTGTGCAGTGGTGACTCATCTGTATCTGTGTCTGAATTACTGAGCATGGGAGTATTTCTGGAATTATCAAGGAGGGAAAATCTACCCTCATCTTCTCTATAGATCCACTCTTGAATAGCTTGTTCTTCTCTTTTTGCTTCTAAAGGAATGGATGAAGGAAAAAAAGTATCAAAGATCATCATAGAAAAAGTGGAAGGCTTCATCTAATCAGAAGGTCTCTCATATGACCTAGGAGAAATAGGTATAGAAGCAAAGGAATCCATCGTATATTCACCCATACCAAGGCTCATCATCTTAAGTGTTTTCTCAGCAGCAACTAGAGATGTACTAGGATCAACAGAAGGTTCATTGTGAGGAACAAATGTTTTAGTAGCAGCAAGAGTATTAACAGCAATAGTATGGTCTCCAGGAATCACAACTTCAGTGTCATTGTACAGAAATTTGATGCACTGATGATAAGTGGAAGGAATAGCCTGCATGTCATGGATCCAAGGATGACCCAAAAGAATGTTATATGTGAGTGGGATGTCCAATACTTGGAAGCTAATATCTTTTGTGACAGGGCCTACTTAGACAAGCAGCATGACAAGACCTTTGGAAGATCTTTCCACTTCATCGTAAGCTTTTATAGTAATCATCTTCTTAGAATCCACATCAAATTCTGACAAACCTAATTTTTTTATGACATTGAAAGAAATAGTATTTAACCCTACACCATTGTCTATTAGGACTCGGTGGACTCGGGTATTGTAGACTAGAACTTCAATGTATAAAGCTAGATTATGCGGGCGAGCAATAGATATGTCATCTTCTGTAGAAAAGGAGAGAGATGGTAGAGATGAAATGTGGTTGACCATAGCCTGAAATTGATCTGGATCAATGTCATTGGGAACATGTGTTGTACATAGAGCCTCATCAAGAATCTCTCTATGTGAAGGGGATAACCGAAGCAACTCAAGGATAGATATCTATGCTGGTATCTTTTGCAAATGTTTGACAACATCATAGCTAAGGGTGGTTGAAGGAGCCACTTTTTTGGAAGGCAAAGCTTGCTTGGGATCTTGCATAGTTTTAAGGACAATCTTGGATTGCCCCCTAGTAACAACATTTAGTGTCTCACTTCGGGAAGATGAACTACTATGTGTTTGCAAGACCAACTTTGGCTTACCATGATTGGCTTTATTATCTTCTTGAGACCTCATCTTTAAAACACTCTCAACGGGCTCTACCATGTTGATCACAGGTGTATTAGAAGGATACATGTAATTGATCTTAGCATCATGATTCTTCTTATGTGCTTGAGAGGTTTCCCCCTTATCATGCTTTGGTAAAGGATCTTTGAAAGCTGTGTGATCAAAATTTTTAGTTAAGCCATCAGTGGAGATTATGCCATTCTCAATAAGATCCTGAATATCATCCTTAAGCTTAAAAAAATTATTTGTCAGATGTCCCTTGTTTCTATGATAATGATAATAAGAATCCTTTCACCACCAATCAGGCCTATTTATTGGATCCTAGTTACTAGGTTTATCAGGAAGTGTAAGATATCCATTATCAACCAAAGTCTTAAGGATCACATCATAAGGTTCTGCCAACTTGGTATAGACTCACTTTCAAAATGACTTCTTAGGCTTATCTGCATATTGAGGTTTAGGAGCACTGTGAGCATTGGCAACTTTTGTTGTTTTGCTGCATAGATAGCATTGGAGAGATTGAAAGTAGACTCTTTAGCTTTAGGAGCCTCAACAACCCCATCATCAACAACATACTTGTTTTTATTCCAAGGTTTGTACTTGTCTTTGTCATTGCCTTTAGCATCTTTATTAATAACAATATCCCCTTTTCTTATAGCTACATCCTCAATTTGATATACACTTTCAACCATGTCATTGAAAGAAGAGAACAGTTGTTTCCTTAAATCATAATATAGTTCAGGCACAAGGTGTTGATGAAAATGTCAATCTTTTCTCTCTCAGGTAATTGATGAGGATACCTAGAATACCATGACCTCCAACATTGTAAGTAAGTTGCAAATGGCTCACCTTGATGTTGTCTTAGATTACCAAGATCTATCACGGTGACAGGTTATTGGATGTTGTAAGATTAATGCTAGGTAAATCATTGAGCCAACTCATCAAAAGTCTTAAAAGGTGGTGTCAATTTCACAAACCATTCCAAAGCTTGGCCTCTTAAACTTCAAGGGAATAATCATAGAAGAAATGTGTCTTCATGAAGAAAGTCCATGCTAAGAGCATAAAAGTGACGCACATGGTCATGGGGATCACCATTTCCATCATACTTGTCATATTTGGGAACCTCAATATCCCTAGGAAATGGGACCATGTATAGACTCCTATCAAAGGGAAGAGCACAAATTGATTCTACAAAAGAGACCTTTGGAGGCTCTTTATCTATTGCCATTTGGGTAAGGCATTGATTTGTCCGACGCAGTTCTTCCTGAAGGACTTCCAATTCAGTTGGTACTCTTTGTTGGACAATTTGTTTGACATCATAACCGGGAGGAAGCTTATATCCTCTAGAAGTCATATATTGAAAATATTGGTCGCCATTATGCTCTAAAAGCTTATGAATCATTCGTTGGGAGACCACATCTTGTTCAAATCTCATAAGATCCTCACTAGAAATCTCATCATCAGCCTCTGCCTCATGTTGAGAGGGAGGAGGTCTAGGAGGTGAAGAAGGAATACCAAAAGTGGGTCTTGGAGGAGATCTTGGTGGCATGTTGTTGCCATTGTTGCCATTGATAAAAAATGATCTATGCTCATGATTACTAGTCTCAGGTTGCTCATGAAATGTCCCTCTATAAGCCATGCACCTAGCAACATCCATCCTTTGTTGATTGTGTTCTTTGTCTAAGCACGCTTGGTTATCTTTATGCTCAAAATGTTCTTGCAAGCATTGAAATTTTTCTTGTTCAGTCAAAGTAAGTGAGACATTGTTCGTGTTTTTGGGGGTCTTGAATGTGGAAAAGAGGAAACCTCCTTTGTACCATGGGGTAGCCTTAGAATCCTCAGATTGGTTAGAACTAGAACTGTTGTTGCTAATGGGTGCTCATGAGCGTCTAGTTGGAGAAGTTAACTATGTATAATTGAACAGAGGATGACTCTCCTACTCAAATTGAGATCAAGTTGTAACCGGCATGAAAAGAGATGTTGGTTGACTAATAGAATCAGACAAAGTTTCTCAGATTTGAGATAAGCAAAGCTAATAAAGATCACTTGTCAAAGTAGAACAATAGAGAGATGGCTCATCAAAAGTGCTCAAGCACTTACAATAATCAATTGACTAAAGCCGAGTAGCGAGCAAGAAGCTCAATAAGCAAGTAGCTAGAGAGGTAACCGTGATGCAACAAGTGATCAAGAGTAGCATTCATTAAGCTTAAATCCAATAGTTTTAGCTCATTTGTTTTAGTCTAGAACAAGTCTAAGCATGCAGATAATAGTCCAGCTTCAGCTAAGAATAGAAAAAGACACTCTACGATAGGTTATTATGTAAGTTTAGCATCTCTAGATTGTAACAGCAACAAGATAGCAAAAAGGTTCTGGGTGACACTTTCTAGGCAGACAAGGCAATAGTTTATAGCGAGGTGACACTTTTCCCTAAGCCAAGTGATAGTTTCCAGTAAGGTTGGGTGACACTGTTGCAAATTCGTACGACTCTATGACCAATGAACATAAAAATCTTAGTTTTGAAGCATTTTAAAAGATCAAGTAAATATATCAATATATTTTTATCATGGATCAAGCACATAAGACAGCAATCAGGAAGTTCAAGCAAGCAGTTGTCTTCAAACAATGAGCAAGGGGCAAAGCAACCTTGCACATGAACAAGAATAGTGACTAGTATTTCTCCTCCTTAAAGATTCTACTTGTGTATGTTCTTGAAAATGTTTTAGTAGGCACTTAGAACAAAACAACATCCTATCAAGCTATCTACAGGGATATACATACCTTTGCTAAAGGGAGTCCTCGATATACACAAGGTATGTGAGGCCCAAATCTATAGATGAGAAGAATCTAAAATGACACAGCTGGGGGGAGACGGTAACCCAAATCTCCTCATTCACTTCTCAAAGGTATAAAGTTCTTTGAGGCTTAGCTAAGAGTGATATCAAACTCAATTCCCAAGAGAGGTGTCTTTCAATTCACCTCCCGCTATTTATACTCTGCTAGAACATAGGAATTAAGGTCATCCCTTGAGGTGGTGTGTCCCCAAGCAGGCCTTCTAGAAATAAAAAGTAAGTAATTCACTATCAAAATTATTTAAAGCACTAAAGGTGGAACACTTAACTCTTCAAGTAAATGTGAAGTGAGTCCAAAAGTGGAACATTTAACTCTTCAAGTGAATGTGAAGTGAGTCCAAAAGTGGAATATTTAACTCTTCAAGTGAATGTGAAGTGAGTCCACAAGGTGGAACATTTAACTCCTCACACAAACTCAAAGTGAGTCCAAAAGTGGAACATTTAACTCCTCACACAAACTCAAAGTGAGTCCACACCTTAGAAAACTAATGAGATCAAGAAAGCATAAAAAGGGGAAAACTTTGTGGAACACTTAATGCTCTTTTCAAGTAGACCCCTCCCCTATGTATGAATGCTAACCTTGCATCCAAAGGGTGGTAATGAGGGGCGATTAGAAATAAGTGAGTCCAACACCCAATTTAGCTAATAAGATCAATCAAAAGCAATCTAAAGTTGCTTATCAATACTACTCACAAATGACAAAGGGTTGAATCAATGGAATATTTAACTTTCTAAGCAAACATAAAGTGAGTCCACAAAGTGGTGCATTTAACTACCTATGTAAACAAGGAATGAATCTATGCCCTTAATCACTCAATGAGATATTTGATATTGGAACCAAGAATTACTTAAGGTTTAAACACAAGCATTCACTTACACAAACTTGTAAAAACAAATCTATGTTCTTTCATTTCCCATTAAGAGCATCAATTGAAATATGTTCTATGAAAGCATGTAAACACTCAAGCCAAACACATGAGAGGTTCAATTTTAATCCCAAAATCCAAATGTTGTAGAGATGGAACAAAGTACCTCAAGCAATTTTAAGCATTTTCCATGAAAGCAAGAGTACCTTCAAAACAACTTGTTAGACCAACAAAAGGTTAGCAAAATCCAAAATCTAACAATGGTTAGCACATGAAAAATCAGATAATCTGCAAAAAAAAACAAAAATTGATCAAATGACAAAATCTGAAAATGAAACCATCATGGTTGGATTAGGCTCAGAAAGACCTTTCCAACGATATATAACACTTCAATTTTTGATACCATTTGCAAAAATTTCTCAAAAATGGGTGCCTGTTTTCGAGAGTGGCATAGATTTGAAAATGCTAAAATTTTCAAAAAAATTGAAAACAACAAGCAAACTAGCAACATTCAATAGAAAATACCAGGTGGCATTTAACAGCTAATATGCGACATTTAAAAGCTGGCAGGCGTGATCAAAATGTGCAAAGGCGGCAATAGAATGTCTGTAGGCGACAACAGAATGTTCATACACACAAATAGAACATGCACAGGTGACAACAGAACTTGCAAAGGTGACAACAAAACCTGCAAAGGCAACAACAAAATATGCAGATGTGCAAGAAAAATGTCCATAGGCAACAAAAAAATGTTCAGACGCGCAAACAGAATGCGCACAGGCGATAACAGAACCTGCAAAGGTGACAACAAAACCTACACAAGCGTGAACAAATTTCTCAAAGGTGTCAATAGACTACTCACAGGCATGAACAGAATGCTCACAGGCATGAACAAAATGCTCATAGGTGTGAACAAAACTCCTGTAAGCGGCGTTTCTCTTGTTTGCGCAAAATTGACAAAAAAGTGACACTAAAAAAAAAAAAACTTGATAAAAATGTAGAGAATGAGGCTTAGAGCCCCACGATGGGTGCCAAAAATGTGTGCTATAATTGTGTCACACTTCTATGAATCATTACATTCAAGAACACTCAAGAATGAGGTCTCAAAAATTGATCCATAGCTCCCTAGGCATGGAGTGCAAGGGTTTTTAAGAATGCTCTCAACTAGAGCTATTAAGCCAATAACCTTGCTAGTAACCCATGCAATGAGAGATTCAATGAAGACAAGGGAAAGAATGCCAATATCCTCAAGAATCAAGAGTGAAAATGTAATGCAATGCTATGCTAGAATGAAGATGCAAGCTAAGCTATGAAAATGAAAGAACAAGTATTACCAAGCCTCCTAGTTAAGCTAGATGGATTAATCTGAAGCATAAAAGAAATCTAAGCTAAGAATGCCATGATAATGCAAAAAATGAAATTTTGATAACATGTAGATGCAAAAGCCAAGAATGCTCCAAATCTTCAAAAGCTCCAAATGTACCTAGAAAACCTGCAGCATAACATTAGCATAAAAACCTAAGATATCAAAATGAAGAAGAGAGCTCTCCTTTTATAAGAAATGAAAAAGGAATGGACCATGGAGATTAAGAGGCAAAAGATTTAATCAATGGTGGAGCTTAAAAGAGAAGCAATCCATGTGCACAAGTATCCTCCAATGAGAAAATAGGAGTTGACTTTTGTGTCCATATGAGACAAAAAGTGCTTTTTCCCTTTTTATAAAATAAGAATAATGCTTTATTTGTGCAACTTAGGATAAGAGGAAAAGGGGGGGCTTTTTATTTATTAAAAGGGGAGGAATTATTCCTTTTAATAAATAAAAATTTAGGATAAAATGGTTAGCCCATAGAAAATAATTGAATAAATGATAGAGCTAGGATTTGATCAAGAACAAGCAATTTAAGATTTTAGCAAATAATGCTAGCAAGGGGCTAATAGTCTAGGTGACCATTTTTTGGTGTATACATCCTCAACTTAACTGATTTTGAAAATAAAATAATTGATTTATGGGTTAATCAATTATTAAATCAAACTTTTATTCCAAATAATATCATTAAATATGATAACTTACTTTAATTAATTAAATAAGAATTTAATCAATTAATGATAGGAATTTTCATTTATTGTCAAATTTAAATAATAATAATTAGGAATAAATATAATTAAATCTAATTAAATAATTAAGTGGCAGTATTAAATTTAATTAATTAAATATTTAGAATATTCAATTAATCAAACTTTAGGATATATAGGATTTATCACCAAATAATCATTAACTTAAAGATAATTATGATGAATCAAAATATTACTAGGAATATTCTCCAATGTAGAATTTATGATAATTAATTAGGATTCAATGATGTTTAGATGTGCCTTAGGTTAGGACTTTGATGTCGATTTCGTTCGATGTGTCGATATAGGAGATTAATGAACCTATAGCCCATTTTTGGGGTATTACATTTTGCCCCTCTTTGAATTGTTGTGCGAAGCACAGTAGTTCAAAGATAGTCTATGTATGATGTTGAAACTAATGTTTGAAATTGATATTGATATGAGACAGAAACTGATTGAAGTTGATATGAAGATAATAGGTCCTGAATGAACAAAGATAATGTTAACTATAACAGCAATGAACCGATGATTGTGAAAAAGTGTCAAAACACCTGATTCCAAACCTTATGATTGCGAAGAAGTGAGTGACTGATTCCAGACTTGATTGTTGACAAGAATTACATTGGTATCACATTTGAACCCTTCATTTTTTGGAGAAACAAGGAAATAACACAATTGAACTGATAGTTACAAAAACTGATACAATTTACAAGATTTAAGAGAATACCAGATTGATATGGATCTCGATGAATCTGATATGCCCCGGACGATGATTGATCTGCCCCAAGTGATGAGGTCTTTTTGATGAATCAGCAACTAGATGTGGTTGTTGTCTTGATTACTGAGGAAAGATATGATTTCAAAATTAGATTACAGACTTGAATGATGTGCAATACCATGCCCCCCTTCAGGATGAAAATTGAAATCTGACAAGAAAAGTCAGCATTGATAGTGTTTAGAAACATGTTAATTGATTTGAGAAGTGGTTAAACACATTTGAAAATGCATTCTACATCATTTAGAGGTCCATAAGACCAAGTTTGACTAGGTTTGACAATGAGTTGACCATAGTTGACCAAGTTGAAATTTTGATAGTTTGATGTAAGATAATTAGTTAAGTAAAAATATGGATTTCTATGATGATAGAAGGTTGATTATGCAAGTAGTTAATAATATGAATGATCTCAAATTTTGATTTTGATCCCAAAAAAGGATTCTACTTGCTATTTCGTTGGATGGACCTTCATGTAAGATTCAACTCTTGTAGTCATGTTTAGCATTTTTGGTCTTGAAGAATCATTTAAGTGTTCAAGCAATTTGTGAGATCATGCAAAGTGTAAAATGAAATGCAGAATGAAATGCAAACCTAGGACCTAGTCATAGATCATGTGTTGATTTTTTATCATAATTGAACTTTTAGGTAACCGGATAAATCAACACAATGCCCACTAGTTATGAAACCATAGACATATGAATATTGATTTGTATGCGCAGGAATCAATACAACACCCACTGATTAGGAAATTATGGATATATGAATATTGATTTTATTTTCAGAATGTCGGATTAGATATAAGAACCAAGGCATAAATGCCAGGATGACCTGAATATCATGTCCATTTTGATATAGCAATTTGTATAAGCATCAAAATATAAACATCATGATGACCTGAATACACCTTGCATTATAAACACATCAAACAGTCGAGAGATCATTCTAAATCCAATGTGAATTACCTATAGTGACCCTTTATCATTCACATCCTTAGGTAAGATCGTGTTTCACAATAGGAGAAAGAACTCACTCAAAAAGATAATAGTTAGATCAAACTTCCTTGAATTTTTTGGGTATCAATGGTCGAGGTACACATGGTCATCCAATTCGAGATAGAGGCTCTTACAGTCGGACACCATTTCAATCCAGAATTTCCAAAGTTGTTGGATTTTCACATACAAGCAGAAGACAAAGAAAAGATTATGCCCCCAGTCATCACTCTCTAAATCCTATAAAGGACATCATCGAAGAGGTCAGAAGGACATAATATGCGAAAATCTCAATCTGAATTAGTAAGCATACAAGGGGATAAAAGCATGAAAAGCATAGATTATTTTCAATTTTCAGTTTGATGTTTGATTGTGTTGTTGTAGATGCAAAATCCTTTCTAGAGACAAGATAGATTGACTGACTCAGATGAAGCTTCAAAGGACCTTGATTGGATATGACTCATCTGAGGTATACTGGAGACCATAGGATATGACATTGATTGCCCCAAGTTTTAACATTGATAGGCTACAGATGCTTGAGTTGATTGGTGTACAGACTGACTTATTGAAAACAAACTAGGAGATATATACAAACTAAAGCAAGACTAAAAGTTGGGAAAGACCAAGATTGCACTGATAGATGGAGCATTTTGAAACAAGTGGTGCCCATTTGCCAGGTTTTCACCATCTTGGCAGAGATTCTATTTTTTCTACCAAGGTGCTTGTTTCCAGGTTTTCACCAAGGCACTTTTTCTTTTTCTCATTTTTTTGTATTTTTCATTTTTCAATTTTTTTGTGAATCATCAAGGTGCCTATTGCTAGGTTTTCACCAAGATGTTCATTTTTTTCAGGACTTTTTCCAATTTTAAAGATTTTTTTCAAGACATTTTACCATACACCGAATGTCTTAGGCATAGAATTTCTTCAGATGGAGAACGTTGATTGGTTCTGGGAGCTATTCTCCTTTAGTCATTGAGAGTTGATAGGCATCAGAGCCAAAATTAGTAGTGATAACAAAGGGACCTAGCCAGTTGGGTTCAAACTTCCCCTTGCGTTCTCGATGTGATTGATTTTTAGGATTCTCTCTCAAGACTAGATCACCAACCTGAAATTCTTTGTGTCTGACTTTCTTATTGTAACATCTAGACATTCTCTTCTAATATACTCTGAGATGATCATACACTGCTTGTTTGCACTCATCTAGTAGTTAAAGTTCTTGCAACCTAGACACTCTGTAGTCATCATTAGTTACTAGACCATGCATTCTGATTCTTAGTGATGGGATTTAAACCTCAATAGGTAGTACCACTTTAGACCCATAAACTAAAGTGAAAGGTGTAGCCCTAGTGGGCATTCTGATGCTTGTTCTATAGGCCCAGAGAGATGGATTGATCATGAGATGCTAGTCTCTTCCCATTTTATTAACTGTACGGTGCAAGATTTTCAATAGATTCTTATTAGATGCCTCTTCTTGACCATTCCTTTAAGGATAGTATATAGATGACCAATGTTGTGTAATCTTGAATTTGGCATATAAATCATCCAAGTTTTTATTCTTAAATTTTCAACCATTATATATGATTATGGAATGAGGTATCCCATATCTGCATATGATATAGTTCAAGATGAACATAGATATTTATTTTCCAGTTGCTTGTGTTAAGGGAACTGCTTCTACCCATTTTGTAAAATAATATGTAGCTGTGATTATATGGGTATGTCCATTAGAAGAATGAGGATGTATAGCTCCTATAAGATCAAAGGCCCATTGATGAAAAGGCCATTATGTAGTAAAGAGAATTAGATCTCTCCCTAGAGCATGAATTAAGTTGCCATGCACTTGGCACTTTTGACAGTTCTTAGAAAACTTGATAGACTCTTTCTCCATTTCAGGCCAATAGTACCTAGCCCTAATAAGTTTTCAAGCTAGTGTTAAACCATTTGAGTGGGACCCACAAATACCATTGTGGAGTTCCTCTAACACATGTTGAGACTCTTCCCATTCTAAACATCTAAGTAGCATACCATCTAGACCTCATTTGTATAGATCATGACCAATGATGACTTATCGGGAGGCATTATAGATAAGGTATCGGGAATGATTTGGTCTTGGAGATAGGAAAATAGGTTTTTGTATCTGGATGAATCATGACCAATGACAGTGCAGATCATGTGGGTTTTGGGGGAATCATATGCAGGATAACATAATGCTTCCACCAGGAACTCGTAGCGTAGCTCATGTTCAGGCTGCTGTAATAAAGTAGATAACGTTGCCATTGCATTAGAAACCTTATTCTCCATTGTAGGTATTTGCTCAAATGTGATAGATATGAAATACTTCTTTAAATCATCTACCATTCTCTTGTAAGGAATGAGCTTTTCATCTTTAGTTTGGTACACATCATTGAGTTGATGGATTACAAGTTGAGAGTCTCCATGAATGTGTAGCTCTGTTACTCTCCATTCAATTGCTATTTTCATACCATTCAAAAGGGCTTCATATTTTGCAATATTTTTTGTGCAAGGGAACTTTAATCTGAATGCTTTTGGGATAGAGTATCCTTGAGGAGTTATAAATAATATGCCTACTCCTGATCCATTCTGTGTATAGGAGCCATCAAAGAATAACTTTCATTCTCTAGAAGAAAGAGTCATGATAGAGGAATCTAAAAATTCCATTTGCATCAGTGTATCATTAATCATAGGTGCATCTGCTAATTGATTAGCAATAACCTATCCTTTGATAGCTTTTCTCTCAACATATTCAATGTCAAATTCACTTAAGAGTATGACCCATTTAGCTAATCTACTTGTCAGGGTAGCTTTTCTTAGAAGGTACTTGAGTGGATCAATCTTAGCTACCAAATGTGTGGTATGAGCTAACATGTAATGTCTCAGTTTCTATGATGCAAAGATCACAGCTAGACAAGCTTTCTCAATCATTGAATAATTCTTTTCATATGCAACCAATGTTCTACTGATATAATATATAGCTCTTTCCTTTTTGTTCTCATCATGTTGTGCTAGTAATGCCCCCAATGATGTATTTGTAGCGGAGACATATAAGATCAAAGGCTTCCCTGGAATAGGAGGCATCAAGATAAGAGGATTTGATAGATACTTCTTGATATGGCTAAAGTTGTTCTCACATTCTTCATTCCATGCAAAGGTCACACCTTTATGTAATATTTTTGTAAAAGGTTGTGATATTTTTGCTATTTGTGATATGAATCTTCTGATAGATTGAACTCTTCCTTGCAATGTTCTCATTTGACTAATATTCTTTGGAGGTTGCATCTCCATGATAGCCTTTACTTTAGCTGGATCAACTTCAATGCCCTTCTTTGAGACTATGTATCCTAAGAGCTTTCCAAAAGTGACACCAAAAGTATGTTAGGAATGAATGCAAAGTGTTTTGGTAGTCATTCTGTAGTAGTAGTTGTTGCATTCATGACTTGGATTGTCATTGATGTCAACACAGTGATATTCTGGATATTAGTAGGAAAGTAGGTACAATTTTGTTTTGCACACATGTTGTATTGTAGATTGGCTTTTGTGTAGTTGATGGTATGTTCTTTGGTGTGTTATTAACCTATGGTTAATAGCACAAAAAAGAAATTCATTCATTTCTAAGAGTTATGAGCTTTTTGGTGAAAGTAGTGTTTAGACAGTGTTTCTGTGTAGCGATGTTTGGAAATCGAAAGATATCTCTTAGCTGGGATGGAATCTAATTTTGCATAGTTAAAAGGATGTTGGAGACTCATTAATGATGACATGGTTCATAGTGCAAACTTTGAGGACATGTTTGGAGAAAGTTACAATAACTGGAAGCTGACAGTTTTATGTGAATTCTGTGTGTAGCATCTAGAATTTATTATTTTTTAATTGAGGACCGGCTCATTTGTAATTATTTTAGTTTTGTATATAAGAAGGAATTTTTTCCTTATTGTAATGTGTACTATGAAGATTGAGATGCGGATATATGCATGAAGTGAAGAAAAGAGCTAATTCAGTGATGAAGGAAGACTTGTGAGTACAGAGATCTAGAATTGTGATCTTGTGTAGAAGAGAGTGCAATTTTGGCATAGTGTGAAGGAGGTAATATATTTCATATTATTTTATTGAATAATTCTAAGATCTTTTGGACAGTGGGTTCAAAGATCTTGCCTTGAAGCTGTTTGGGCAGTGGGTCCTTCTGTCTTCCATAAACTCTTAACCGGGTTAGAATATTTTAACAGGGATTCAAAATATCCTAATAGGGATTTATATGTACTGAATGTATTTCATAAGACTCCTAATAGGGTCCATCCTCTAACAAGGAACTTTCATATTAGTGCATCATTTTGTGGGCATCATTCCCACCAGGGTTTACTCTTTTCAAGAGGTTCCCTAGTTAACATATCTTGTGTTAGTGTGCAATTGTGTATGGTTATCTTTCTATGGTTGATCAGTACATTGATTATATTGTTTAAAGCTATTGAATGGATAAATTATCTAATAACTGATTCACCCCCCCTCTCAGTTATCTTGGGGATCTTTACTTTCTAACAATTGGTATCAGAGCAGAAGGTCCTTGAAAGAAAAGTTTAACAACTTAAGGAGATCCATGGTGAATTTCAGAAAAGAAAGCCCTAAGTTTGATGGAGTAAATTTTGATAGCTGGAAAGAAAAGATGAAGACACATCTATTGTGTTTAGGACCAAGTTATTGGTAGATTACAAAGAATGAGAAGACTATCATCGAGGAAGGAAATCTAGAGGCAGGAACTAAAGATGAACTAGATCTATTCATGTGTAACATACTTGCAAGAGAAGCACTTTTGTCAGCACTACCGGAGAATGAATATAGTCAGGTAAAATGTTTGAAAACATCTCATGCAATTTGGAAAGCTTTACATTCTACTTTTGAAGGTGATGAACATGCAAAGAAGGCTAGATTACATAATTGGATTTGTGCATTTGAAGATATTAGAATGATGGAAGATGAAATTATTAGAAGCTATATTGGTAGGATGTGTGAGATTGTGATAGGATAAAGTCTTGTGGAGGTGATAAGATAGAGAATGAAGTGATATGGAAAATTTTGAGAACTTTGACACCAGTATTCAAGCAGACTTCAGGAGAGCTACCTAGAATGGAAACAACATTCAGTGCTCTTAGCATTAGACATACAAGAAGTACTAGTGTGAATGGAGATTATGCCAGTAGTAGCAGATCTGAGGAAGATAAGAAGATTGAAGAAGGTATTGCATTACTTGTAAAAAGAGAACCAGATGGTAATAAAATTTTTAAATGTTGGACTTGTCAAGAATATGGTCATTTTGCATCTAAATGTCCTAAAAGAGTTAAGAAGTATAGAAGCAACTTTAAACCTAGGAGATCTAAAGAATGTTATTATGCAAATGATGAAGATTTTGAAGTAGGAATTGAAAAACATTTAAGTGACAGTGATAATGATAACTTTGAGGAAATAAGATTTGTAGCAATTAAAGACAAAGTTCTGAATCAGATAAAAGGGAAGAAAAAGCATTAGTTTCACAAGTTGAAAAGAAATCTGATTGGATTATAGACAGTGGTTTTTCACATCATATGACTGAAGATAAAAGAAAGTTTGTTAAGTTAGATAATTATGATGGAGGAATTGTTAGAGTTGGTAACAATGCACCTTGTTTGATTAAGGGTATATGATCTATTACTCTTGATGGAAAGACTAACACCGATGATGTTTACTTTGTTGATGGATTAAGACATAATCTACTAAGAGTTGGACAATTGGCTGATAAGGGTTATCAAGTTTGGTTTTCTGTGAAAACTTGTGTGATAAAAGATAAAGATGGAAATCTAATTGGAAAAGGATCCAGAACCAGAGGTAATGTATTTCAGTTAAATCCTACTGAGATGACATGTTTGATAACTAGGATTGATGATAGTTGGTTATGGCATAATAGGTTTTGTCATATAAAGTTTGATAATATTGTCAAGGTGAGCACTACACATGCGGTAAGAGATTTACCTAAAATTATGAAACCTACTAACATGATTTGCAAAGAATGTATGATGGCAAAGTAGAAAAGGAGTTCATTTCCCAATAAGAAGTTCACATCAGCAGAGAAGTTGGAGATTGTTCATACAGACTTGAGTGGTCCTACTAGGACTAGAGGATTCTATGGTGAAAGGTATTTTATGATTCTTGTTGATGATTTTACAAGAATGATGTGGATTGCATTTTTGAAAGAAAAATCTGAAGCATTTGATAAATTTAAGATCATGAAAAGAAAAATTGAGAATGAATCTGGAATGAAGATTAAGTGTCTAAGATCTGATAGAGGTGGCGAATTTACATCTAGAGAGTTTAACACTTTTTATGAAATGAATGGTATTAAGAGACAACTTTCAGCCCCTAGAACACCAAAACAAAATGGTATTGCAGAAAGAAGAAACGGGTCAATAACCGAAGCAGCAAGAGCTATGTTGTTTGAAAATGATTTGGCTAAAACTTTTTGGAGAGAAGCAGTGAACACAGCAGTATACACTATGAACAGAGTACAAATCAGAGTAGATAGAAATAAGAAACCTTATGAATTATGGTTTGGACATACACCCTCAGTTAAGTATTTTACAATTTTTGGAAGTAAATGTTATATTAAGAGAGATGATGATATAGGAAAGTTTGATCCTAGAAGTGATGGAGGAATATTTCTTGGATATTCTTTAAAAAGAAAAGCATATAGATGTTATAACAAAAGAACTAAGACTGTTGTTGAAAGTGCAAATGTAAAAGTTGATGAAAATTTTAAAATTCAGGAAAGAATGCTTGATTATGAATCTGATGGAGAAGCACAACCTCAGCCTAACATTGAAAATGCAGAATTATTTTTTGAAACTAACAGTGATTTGTTGAATGAAAGTCATACTAAAGAAGACAAAGAAGAAAACAAAGAAGAAAACAAAGAAGAAAATAGAGAAGAAAGTAGAGAAGAATCTACAATCGGAACAAGATCAGTAACTATGACACCTAACAAGTATACTTCAAGACATCACCCTGTTGAGCAAGTTATTGGAAGTTTAGATAGAGGAGTTTTGACTCAGAATAAGGTACATTTATGTTTGATTTCTCAAATTGAACCTAAGACTACTAATGAAGCTTGTAAAGATGAACATTGGATCAATGCTATGAAAGAAGAACTAGAGTAGATTAAAAAAAACAAGACATGGGAATTGGTCCCTAGACTTGAAGACAAGAATGTGATTGGAACAAAGTGGGTATTCAGAAACAAGATGAATGAACAAGGAGAAGTGATAAGAAACAAAGCAAGATTGGTATGTAAAGGATATTCACAACAAGAAGGAATTGATTATGAAGAAACTTTTACACCTATGGCCAGACTTGAAGCAGTGAGAATGTTTCTAGCATATGCAACTTACAAGAAATTCAGAGTGTATCAGATGGATGTGAAGTCAACATTGAGCAGCCTGAAGGTTTTCCTTTGACAAAAGAAGGAGATATGGTATGTAAGTTAAAGAAAGATTTATATGGACTAAAACAAGCACCTAGAACCTGGTATGCAAGATTGGATAAGTATTTATTGAAATTGGGATTTATAAAAGGAACAGTAGATAGTAACTTATACACAAAAGAAATTGAGAATGGTTTGTTGGTTATAGTTATATTTGTTGATGATATTATCTTTGGAGGAGAAGATGAAGCTAGTGAAAAATTTGCAGATGAAATGAAGACTGAATTTGAGATGAGCATGATTGGAGAAATGAAATATTTTTTGGGATTACAGATAACACAAAGCAAGGAAGGTATATTTTTAAGTCAGACTAAGTATTTAAATGAATTATTGAAAAGATTTGGAATGGAAGATTCTAAACCTATTGGAACACCTATGGTAACCAGACATAAGTTATCTAGCAAAGATGAGACCCCAGCAGTTGAGCATAAAAAGTACAGATCTATAATTGGAGAATTGCAGTACTTGACACATACAAGACCTGATATAGCACATTCAGTGGGGATTGTTACAAGATTTCAAGCAGAACCTAGAGAATCACATTATGCAACAGTAAAGAGGATACTGAGATATCTGAAAGGAACAATGGATTATGGATTATGGTATGAGAATTTTGATGATTTTACTTTATGTGCCTATATTGATGCAAATTGGGGAGGCAGCGTTGATGACAAGAAAAACATCAGTGGTGGAGCTTTTTTTATTTGAGGCAAATTGGTCTCTTGGCTAAGTAAGAAGCAGAATTGTACTTCACAAAGCACAGCAGAAGCAGAATATGTTGCAGCAGTAAATAATTGTAATCAGATTATTTGGATGAAGCAGATGTTGAAAGATATTGGAATAAAGTTTGATGAGCCTATTTTTATACATTGTGATAACACCAGTACAGTGAGTATGTCAAAAAATTCTGTTTTACATTCTAAGACTAAACATATTGAGATCAAGTATCATGTTGTAAGAGAGAAAGTTGTAGAAAAAGAAGTAAGATTGGAGTACATAAGTACAAAGGAGAAGATAGTAGATATATTTACAAAGCCTTTACCTAAGGATACATTTGTGTATCTAAGAGGTATGCTTGGGGTTATGCCCCAACCTATTTTTGAGAATTGATGCAGATGGTTGCATCCATCCAGTGGTATATGAGCCCTATCTTTCTTCTGGATTGGATGTTGGAACTTCCTTTTGTGTGCTATAATTGTGTCATACTTCTATGAATCATTACATTCAAGAACACTCAAGAATGAGGTCTCAAAAATTGATCCATAGCTCCCTATGCATGGAGTGCAAGGGTTTTTAAGAATGCTCTCAGCTAGAGCTATTAAGCCAATAACCTTGCTAGTAAACCATGCAATGGGAGATTCAATGAAGACAAGGGAAAAAATGTCAATATCCTCAAGAATCAAGAATGAAAATGCAATGCAATGCTAACTAGAAATGAGAATGCAAGCTAAGCTATGAAAGGAAATATGCAAGTGTTACAACCCAAGCTAATTAATCTATGTGAGCTAATCTAGAGCATAGAAATGAAGCTAATCTAAGAAAGCATAAATATGAAGCTAAGCTAAGAATGCAAGAATGAGATGTAGAATGCAAGAATGAGATGTAGATACTAAGAATGCTCAAAATCTTCAAAAAGCTCCAAAGTGATCTAGAAATCCTGCAACATAAAGTTAGCATAAAAAGTTGAGGATCTAGAATGAAGAAGAGAGCTCTTCTTTTATAGGAAGTGAGAAAGAATGGACCATGGAGATTAAGAGGCAAAATATTTAATCAATGGTGGAGCTAAAAAGAGGAGCAATCCATGTGCACAAGTATCCTCCAATGAGAAAATAAGAGTTGACTTTTGTGTCCATATGAGACAAAAAGTGGTTTTTCCCTTTTTATAAAATAAGAATAATGCTTTATTTGTGCAACTTAGGATAAGAGGAAAAGTGGGGGCTTTTTATTTATTAAAAGGGGAGGAAATATTCCTTTTAAATAAATAAAGATTTAGGATAAAATGGTTAGCCCATAGAAAATAATCAAATAAATGATAGAACTAGGATTTGATCAAGAATAAGCAATTGATAATTTAGCAAAAGAGGCTAATAGTCTAGGTGACCATTTTTAGGTGTATACACCTCTATGGGGGAGTTTATGAGCTGAGTCATGAGGACTCTTGTTATTGTATCTTTCTAAAAAGTGTCTTTTGACATTAAGTTGTTTTTAACTTAGTGATGAAATTTCTATCATAGATGTCAATGGGGGAGAGATATACATGAAAAACATTGTGGATTGTATGAGAGAGCTGAATAGGAAAATGAAGCAAGATTTGATTTGATATTTTGCAGTGATGTTGTAGTATTGGATTTTTGGAATATTGGATGTTTTTCATCTATGTTACCATCAATGCCAATGGGGGAGATTGTTAAGAATGAATGCAAAGTGTTTTGGCAGTCATTCTGTAGCAGTTGTTGTTGCATTCATGACTTAGATTGTCATTGATGTCAACACAGTGATATTCTAGATATTAGCAGGAAAGCAAGTACAGTTTTGTTTTGCACACATGTTGTATTCTAGATTGGATTTTGTGTAGTTGATGGTATGTTCTTTGGTGTGTTATTAACCTATGGTTAATAGCACAAAAAGAAATTCATTCATTTGTAAGAGTTATGAGCTTTTTGGTGAAAGCAGTGTTTAGACAGTGTTTCTGTGTAGCGATGTTAAGAAATCGGAAGATATCTCTTAGCTGGGATGGAATCTAATTTTGTGTAGTTAAAGGGATGTTGGAGACTCATTAATGATGATGTGGTTCATAGCACAAACTTTGAGGACATGTTTGGAGAAAGTTACAGTAACTGGAAGCTGACAGTTTTATGTGAATTCTGTGTGTAGCGTGTAGAATTTATTATTTTTTAATTGAGGACTGACTCATTTGTAATTATTTTAGTTTGGTATATAAGAAGGAAATTTTTCCTTATTGCAATGTGTACTATGAAGATTGAGATGCGGATATATGCATGAAGTGAAGAAAAGAGCTAATTCAGTGATGAAGGAAGACTTGTGAGTACAAAGATCTAGAATTGTGATCTTGTGTAGCAGAGAGTGTAGTTTTGGCACAGTGTGAAGGAGGTAATATATTTCATATTATTTTGTTGAATAATTCTAAGATCTTTTGGATAGTGGGTTCAGAGATCTTGCCTTGAAGCTGTTTGGGCAGTGGGTCCTTCTATCTTTCATAAACTCTTAACCGGGTTAGAATCTTTTAACAGGGATTCAAAATCTCCTAACAAGGATTTATATGTATTGAATGTATTTCATAAGACTCCTAACAGGGTCCATCCTCTAACAAGGAACTTTCATATTAGTGCATCATTTTGTGGGCATCATTCCCACCGGGGTTTACTCTTTTCAAGAGGTTCCCTAGTTAACATATCTTGTGTTAGTGTGCAATTGTGTATGGTTATCTTTCTATGGTTGATCAGTACATTGATTATATTTTTTAAAGCTGTTGAATGGATAAATTATCTGATAACTGATTCACACCCCCCTCTCAGTTATCTTGGGGATCTTTACTTTCTAACAAAGTACACTTCTTAGGATTTAGTCTGAGAATAAATTTTTCCATTATGTCTAGTATCTTGCTCAAGTCATTTAGATGTTCATCTTGTTGGTTAACAGTTTGTCCTCCCGTTAGATTTGTAATCTCTGACTCTTTTAGCACCCAAGGTGAGAGAACAAAGGATGTCACCAACAATTGGGTAAGTGTATGTCTTCTGTCACTACCCTCTAAATTGACAGGTATATCTCCTTGATTGTGTTTAATCTTCAATGAATTTGTTTCTTTATGATCATCAGATTATCTTCTTATGAGTTTTAACCAAATTGTTGGTAGGCACAAACAATTCAGGCAAGGATAAAGTGGATAACCTATAATCCCCAATGGAATGTTGATCACAGATTATCATAAAGACTATCTTCTAACTAAACCTATCTATTCTAAGAATGCATATTCTACTAATGGAAACAAAAATAGAATCATATGCAGGCAACAAATAGAATTGCTTAGACTGCAAATACTAATGTGAAATGGAATTCAAGTAGAAATTATAGCTCCATATACAATTGTACTTTCCATTCAGATGCATCTAAATAGCAGGGTGAATAGGAGAAGAATCATACATGAAAGGTAAATGGAATTACTTTCACTACAATTACAAACATGAAATGGAATCGAGCAAGCAATTACAACTTCATATATAACTGTCCTATCTATTCACATGCAAATGAAAACTACTGGTTCAACAAACATGAAAACCCAGCAAAGTAAATGGAATCACTTATGCTACCCTTACAAGTTTGTCGACCCTCACACTGAGTTTCTTGACATAATTTATAGACTTTACAATAGATAAAGTTCCTCAAAACTCATGACCTTCCCACTTCCTCGGATACAAAGAGACAAGGCACAAAGAAAGAATATCTTTGATAACAAAATTTGAAAAGCCAGTCTTTGATATGAGAATAAGAAGAGACATCATAACTGTGACACTTCAACTTGAGTCCTTCATCTTCTCTTTAATGGCATTTGTTAAGTCAAATCCATTAGGCTTCTCGGAGTCAAACAACTGTTCATGTTCAAAGCTTTGGATTTGAAAAACAACTAAAACAAATAACCACCAATAACCAGGTCTTCAAACAGCATGGTTCTTCATCTTTGAAACATTAACACATTCAGCATGATCTAATCACTTTATCTAGTAATCTGTATTTTTAAACATTCTTCATAACACTTTAGATAACAGAGTCTTTGGCTAGCCTTCATAACCCGAATTCTATGAGAAATGCACCTGTGAAGTGTAAATTTATATTTTCCCAAATACCCGAACTTCAAATTTCCACTCCAAGAATTTCATGCACTTTCGAGCCATACTTCCCAAAGAAAAACATTCTTTGAGTTATTTTGAGAAGACCCATGTGATCAGACTTGAACAAGAATTCAAATTTCGCAAGATATATGGCGGCGGGTTTTGGCACTATGAGGTGCGAAACATTTCTTCATTGCATAAAATGCTTGGAGAAGCCCCTTCCCGTTTCTCCGCACGTCATTTTTAAGTGCCAGGTGCCTTTTACTAATGGCACATGCTCTTAGAATAATCATCTTTACTTTAATAATGAACTCGATAGGACACGTGGCTTCATCCCATTTTGCCACTAAGTATCTTTCTTCCCAAAGCAGCGAAGCGGGGATCGTGGATCTTTTTAAACATTTAAAAATAATTACCTTTTTCTTTTATATTGAGCTTGGCGAGACACGTGGAACCATCCCATTTTCCCTTGAAGAATCTCCAATGCCACAAAGGGAAAGCGGGAGCCATTGATCTGAAGTCTTAAGATGCACTTAACATTAGGGAGGCCCACCTGAATACATG
Source organism: Chamaecyparis obtusa (assembly GCA_027943335.1). NCBI lineage: Eukaryota > Viridiplantae > Streptophyta > Pinopsida > Cupressales > Cupressaceae > Chamaecyparis > Chamaecyparis obtusa. The sequence continues at coordinate 2,660,276 of BSBK01000441.1, read as the reverse complement.
GCAAGATCCCATTAACCCGCTAAGAAAAGGTGATATAATAAAGACAAAATAGGAACCGTAGATTCTGCATCTCAAAAGATTACCACCGCAAGTGACTTTCCTTGAACCCACAGGGACACGTGGAAAGATCTCTCAAGTTCGCAAAAGCATTTGACAGGGATCATGATTATGTGAGGGCCATTGGATCCTTTTCTTTGTTCCACCATAGGTAAGTCCATGACTTGGGTCCCACCACCATGCCTACGCATCTCACAAATTTCCAAAAGCATTTGATAGGGATCACGATTATGTGAGGGCTGTTGGATCCTTTTCTTTGTTCCACCATAGGTAAGTTTGTGACTCAGGTCCCACCACCATGCATACGCATCTCACAAATTTGAAAAAGCATTTGACAGGGGTCACGATTTTTTGAGGACCATCAGATGCACTTTGATGAAGTGTGGCCTCTGCCTTGGAGCAGCCAAAACTAGAAAACCTACCATCTTATATGTTGTCAATTTCAAAGCTAAATCACTTGCCATTTTTTGCATTAGGCTTGTAAGGACTCAAAGATTTGATCCATACTTTTACATCATAAAAATATCACACTTATTTCCAATTGCAAATACATTGCAAAGATGTGTATTCATCTCTGCTAAACTGGAAGAGGCGAAACCCAAGTTCAAAAGAACTCATCTCAGTCGCATATTCACTATCTAATTCCATTTTCTTTTATCTTCAAATTCTTCAATCTTTTAGGACAATGTCTAATGATCTTCTTAACTTGTAGATTTTTAATATAAAACAAAGTCTTCACTGCAATCTCTACTTCTCTATTATCAATGCATTCATTTAGTATAAGAGAAGCCTCAACAATTGAATACACAGACTATCACATAGGATAAAATCTGAATCTTTCAATGCCAATTCTATTATTACTCCCGCTACATGAGAAAACTTCCTTGGTCCTTTTGAATATATGAAACTTGTTACTCCCAAGCATCATTCCTCTTGCTAAAAAGATCATCAATTGGAGCACCATAATCTTTTCCGGATTGGGAGCTACAACCTACCCAAAATAATGAAGCTCTGTTAACAACCCACCTAGCATGAAACAAGATGGCAAAGGAAGGGGAACCCGAAAAAGATTACCTACCTATAAAGACTTAGACTTAGACACCAGACTGACCAGACTAACTTGACTTGACCATATGACCCCAATATTGCCAAAAAATGGGTGACTGAAAGTCAGACAATAGCTGGCTCTGACTGAGGGATCACGTACTGCAAAGTGCATGAAGAATTCAGCTTCTCTGGTGAGACAAGTGCCTTAAGCATTGGGTTGCGGAGTCTAGACCAAAGAGAACAACAAGAAAATGCATACAAGGAGGGTGGAGGGGAGCAGGCAAAATTGAAACAAAGCGAGAGAAAACCACTAAAACTAAGCAAGGAAAGACTACACTAAACACACCAAAATTGGAAAGAAAACCTATTTACAAAAGGTGAGGAAACCTCACCAGAAGAACCAAAGGAAAAGAAAGATTCATACATGACCATTCATAGGAAAAGAAAAGTATGAACCTTTCCTAAATAGAGGAAGATGCTCCACCAATTTGAAGAAGGATTGATAACTCCTGGCTACTCCTTCATTGTTGAACTTAAGCCCCAAAGCTATCTGCAACATAATGACCCATAGGGCCTTTCCAAATAGCCATGCCCCATTACAAATCTCTGATTCATCTATGTTTCCATATACATCTTTCCTTACACATTCAACCTTCTGTGATGGAAGAGGATATTCATCATATTCTGAATACATCACTGGAATATTATCCAACCTATCTCCTCTAGCATTATCATCTCTATTTGCTCTATTATTATCCTTAGTAGAGATTTCAACTTTCAAATCAGGATTAATAAAACTAGAACATTGCAAATCTTTAGGAAGAGAAATATCATTATACTGTTTGCAAGCATTGTTAACTTCATATTTCAAGCCCGGGCTAAAACTGGATGATTTTTCATTACCCGCAGGCTCTACCAGAATTGAAACATTTTCTTCAACTTTTGCATTTATCAAACCTTCAAGATGTTCATCTGGATTTAGAACTTCAATATATGACTCGACTATAGAAGAAGAATCACATGTGGCTGAGACCATGAATTGATCAATTTTTATTTCAAGACTAGAAAAATCTTCATCTATTTCTCTATCTTGCTGCAGTACTTCATCAATATCTGAAACTTCTTGTTCAAAATCTATTGTTGCATCAATTTCTTTATCAACATTTTTAGTAAGATGATTGATAGAAAACATCTCAGCCTTATCATTCACACATCTTTGATCAAGATCATTCAACATTATATTATCTTCAAAACAAGAAATCTCTGATATCTGATCTTTATCAGCTATAATGAAAGAAGAATCAACACCATTATGTTCTTCAATAGCATCAAAAATTTCATTTTTTAAGAGTCCATCAACCTTAGGATAATCTTCAAAAAACATTTTGAAAATTTATCCTCATTCTTTTCACCCATTTCACAACTTTCAACAACACAAGGAAAAGCAAATATAGCCACATTTTCTTTTTCAATTTTGTTTACCTTTTCTTTTTGAACTACAAGAATCTCCATAGGCTGGGAATGTTCTTTTTGCTGATGACTCTTCCAAGGTAATTCATTGTTTTGATTATCAGAGCCCTGATCTTCAATAGTTGGCTGAAATTCCTCCAAAACAAAACAATTGTATCCATCTTCCAAATTTGTCTCATACTCACAATAAAAGTTTGCAGAGTCACCATGAGGAGTATGACAATCTTTATCTCCTGGATATTTAAAGTTTTGTTCTTTTTCTTCTTGCCTGAGATGAAAGACATGAGAATTATATTTTTTAGAAGGAGATTCAATAGCCAATCTCTATGAATTCTCATTTCTACCTTGGTGTTTTAATCCTTCTTGGTAAGGTTGATAAGATGAATGAGCTGAAGTATTAATTTGTCTTTTTAATGCATTAATTTCATTAGATAATCTCAGCAACATATCTTCTGTACTGATTAAACTACTGAATACACTACTTGTGAATCCATCATGAAATCCCTTCTTCCATCTCTTGGAGGCTAGCATATAATCTTCCATTTCTTCAGCCAGTGTTTAAGCAGCTTGCAAATCCATTACATTAGCTCTTCTTAATTGATAAGAAAGTTTTGGAGGCATAGAACTAATGTAAACTATCTTGATATTATTTCCAGTGGGTGCACTGGCAGCAGGTATTCTTTTGATAAGTTTATTGAATCTAGCATTAAAATCTCTCATGGAGGTAGATGGTTCCTTCTTCATTTGAGCCAGTTGTAATAGTAAGAATTGAGCATCTTCAATGGTCTTATACCTTTCTTCAAACTTTTGTTTCATGTCATTCCATCCAGAAATGCATCCCATAGGTAAATCTTGAAACCATTCTGCAGCATCACCGATAAGGCTATCTACAAACAATCTGACAGCAACATCTTCATGCTAAGGATCCACCACACTACATGCCTTATGGAAAACATTCAGATGTTGTTCTGTAGATATTGAGCCATCACCATTGAATCTTGGAAAGTTTTTTCTGAAACCTTTTGGTAAATCATGACTTGCTGCAAGATTCAAAGGTCCAATAGCATTTCCCCAAGGAACGGCCATAATTGCTAATCATGTATTCTATGACTGAATTAAAGCTGAGAGGGGAAATTAACTGAATTTTGAGAAAAACTTCAATATTTTCTTCTTTTCCCTAAAGTTCTCCCCAGCGGAGTCACCAAAAACTATTGGTTAACAGTTTGTCCTCCTGTTAGATTTGTAATCTAACTCTTTTAGCACCCAAGGTGAGAGAACAAAGGATGTCACCAACAAATGGGTTAGTGTATCTCTTCTATCACTGCCCTCTGAATTGATAGGTATAGCTCCCTGATTGTGTTTAATCTTCAATGAATTTGTTTCTTTATGATCATCAGATTATCTTCTTATGAGTTTTAACCAGATTGTTTGTAGGCACAAACAATTCAGGAAAGGATAAAGTGGATAACCTATAATCCCCAATGGAATGTTGATCATAGATTATCATAAAGACTATCTTCTAACTAAACCTATCTATTCTAAGAATGCATATTCTACTAATGAGAACAAAAGTAGAATCATATGCAGATAGCAAATAGAATTTCTTAGACTGCAACTACTAACGTGAAATGGAATTCAAGCAGAAATTATAGCTCCATATACAATTGTACTTTCCATTTAGATGCATCTAAATAACAGGGTGAATAGGAGAAGAATCATACATGAAAGGTAAATGGAATTACTTTCATTGCAATTACAAACATGAAATGGAATCCAGCAAGCAATTATAGCTTCATATATAACTGTCCTATCTATTCACATGCAAATGAAAACTACTGGTTCAACAAACATGAAAACCCAACAAAGTAAATGGAATCACTTATGCTACCCTTACAAGTTTTCCAACCCTCACACTGAGTTTCTTGACAGAATTTATAGACTTTACAATACATAAAGTTCCTCAGAACTCATGACCTTCCCACTTCCTCGGATACAAAGAGATAAGGCACAAAGAAAGAATATCTTTGATAACAGAATTTGAAAAGCCAATCTTTGATATGAGAATAAGAAGAGACATCATAACTGTGACACTTCAAATTGAGTCCTTCATCTTCTCTTTAATGGCATCTATTAAGTCAAATCCATTGGGGTTCTCGGAGTCAAACAACCATTCATGTTCAAAGCTTTGGATTTGAAAAACAACTAAAATAAATAACCACCAATAACTAGGTCTTCAAACAGCATGGTTCTTCATCTTTGAAAAATTAAAACATTCAGCACGATCTAATCACTTTATCTGGTAATCTATATGTTTAAACATTCTTCATAACACTTTAGATAACAAAGTCTTCGGCTAGCCTTCATAACCCAAATTCTGTGAGAAATGCACCTGTGAAGTGTAAATTTATATCTTCTCAAATACCCAAACTTGAAATTTCTACTCCAAGAATTTCATGCACTTTCGAGCCATACTTCCCAAAGAAAAACATTCTTTGAGTTATTTTGAGAAGACCCATGTGATCAGACTTGAACAAGAATTCAAATTCTGTAAGATATATGGTGGTAGGTTTTGGTACTATGAGGTGCGAAACATTTCTTCATTACGGAAAATGCTTGGAGAAGCCCCTTCTCATTTCTCCACACATCATTTTTAAGTGCCAGGTGCCTTTTACTAATGGCACATGCTCTTAGAATAATCACCTTTACTTTAATATCAAACTCGATAGGACACGTGGCTTCATCCCATTTTGCCACTAAGTATCTTTCTTCCCAAAGCGGCAAAGTGGGGACCGTGGATCTTTTTAAACCTTTAAAAATAATTACCTTTTCCTTTTATACTGATCTCGGTGAGACATCTGGAACCATCCCATTTTCTCTCGAAGAATCTCCAATGCCACAAAGGGAAAGTGGGAGCCGTTGATCTGAAGTCTTAAGATGCGCTTAACATTAGGGAGGCCCACCTGAATATGTGGCAAGATCCCGTTAACCCACTAAGAAAAGGTGATGTAATAAAGACAAAATGGGAATCATAGATTTTGCATCTCAAAAGATTACCACCGCAAGCGACTTTCCTCGAACCCATAGGGACACGTGGAAAGATCTCACAAGTTTGCAAAAGCATTTGACAAGGATCACAATTATGTGAGGGCCATTGGATCCTTTTCTTTGTTCCACCATAGGTAAGTCTATGACTCGGGTCCCACCGCCATGTGTACACATCTCACAAATTTGCAAAAGCATTTGATAGGGATCTTGATGATGTGAGGGTCATTGGATCCTTTTCTTTGTTCCACCATAGGTAAGTCTATGACTCGGGTCCCACCGCCACGCATACGCATCTCACAAATTTGCAAAAGCATTTGATAGGGGTCACAATTTTGTGAGGACCGTCGGATGTGCTTTGATGAAGTGTGGCATCTACCTTTGAGCAGCCAGAACTGGAAAACCTACCATCCTATATGTTGTCGATTTCAAAGCTAAATCACTTGCCATTTTTTGCATTAGGCTCGTAAGGACTCAAAGATTTGATCCATACTTTTACATCATAAAAACATCACACTTTATTGCCAATTGAAAATACACTGCAAAGATGTGTATTCAGCTCTGCTAAATTGGAAGAGGTGAAACCCAACTTCAAAAGAACTCATTTGAGTCGCATATTCTCTATCTAATTCCATTTTCTTTTATCTTCAAATTCTTCAATCTTTTAGGAAAATTTCTAATGATCTTCTTAACCTATAGATTTTTAATATAAAACAAAGTCTTCACTACAATCTCTACTTCTCTATTATCAATGTATTCATTTAGTATAAGAGAAGCCTCAACAACTGAATACACAGACTATCACATAGGATAAAATCTAAATCTTTCAATGCCAATTCTATTATTACTCCCGCTACATGAGAAAACTTCCTTGGTACTTTTGAATATATGAAACTTGTTACTCCCAAGCATCATTCCTCTTGCTGAAAAGATCATCGATTGGAGCACCATAATCTTTACCAGATTGGGAGCTACAACCTACCCAAAATAATGAAGCTTTGATAACAACCTACCCGGCATGAAACAAGATGGAAAAGGAAGGGGAACTCGGCAAAGATTACCTACCTATAAAGACTTAGACTTAGACACCAGACTGACCAAACTGACTTGACCTAACCATATGACTCTAATATTGCCGAAAAATGGGTGACTGAAAGTCAGACAACACATCTCTAATCATAGATTTTGCTAAAGTATCATGAACATAATCCTCCATAGTCCTATGCATCATGTCATGAAAAATAGATGTCATGGCTCTTTAATATGTAGCACCAGTATTTTTAAGCCCAAATGGCATGACATTCCAATAGAAGGTGCCCCATGCACATGTGAAATCAATTTTCTCTTGATCCTCTGGAGCAATTTTTATCTAATGATATCCAGAAAAACTATCCATTAAAGAATACATCTCAAAGCCCGCAGTCATGTCCACTATCATATCAATGTTAGGTAATAGAAAATCATCCTTAGGGCATGCTTTGTTTACATCTCTGAAGTCTGTGCACACTCTGATTGATTTATCTAGTTTTGAAACAAGTACAATATTAGAGATCCACTCTGCATAGTCAATAACTCGGATGAATCTAGCTTTCAGGAGCTTCTCTAATTTAGCTTTTACCAATAGTGCAACATGAGGATGCATCTTTCTCAATTTTTGCTTGACAGGTTTGACATTTGGAGCTATAGATAAATGATGCATTATAAGATTAGGATCCAACCCTGGCATATCTAAATATTTCCATGCAAATTTGATCTTCTTTTCTGTTAGGAATGTAGTAAATTTTTGCTTCTCTTCTTTTGATAAAGATTCTGCTACATGAATCAACTGTGGTTCTTCTGTTGTTCCCAAATCGATAGATTGAGTGGGCTCAATTAGAACTAGAGATCTATCCTATAAATGACTTGGAAGGACATCAAATATCTCATTCTTAGGTTCCTTAGAGAGGTTTTCACCTTCAGATACATCTTTTATTTTTACTTTTGTAGGTGTCGAGACTGCCACAAAGTGGTTTTCACTCATAGAAGTCCTTTTCTTTTTATTCTTATTCTTATTTTTCTGACTAAGATACTTGATGTTGGACTTCATCATGCTAACGCTTGGTTTACTAATGGAAGTCCTCATAGGCTCAACTGCATTGAGGTAGCAAGCAAGGGCATTGTCATTTGGGAAGGTATAAATATCATGGCTCAAATTTGTGGAGGTTTGATTAAGAAGTTCAGGATGTTGGATAGTCAAAATAGGGAAAGATTGGGAGATAGTGTTTACGAACATGGATTTGTCATCATTGGTCCTAACCTGATGCTTGAGTTCAAAGGTGATATTACAACTTAAGACATTCAATTCGTGAATAGGCTCAATGTCATTATGGGAGTCCAATTCAGCCATAGGTGGATCAGACTCGATAAGTTCACCATTTCACTCTAGACTTACATTGGGTTTAGGTGCATATTGGTGAATAACATCAACATGTTTCTCTGTAATAAGCTCATCTTCTTCTGGAATGGCTCCCCATTCATAGTCATTAGATTCTTCATCTATGCCTCTAGGATATCTAAGAACATGAGTAAAGTCAGGTTGAATACCCCAAGAAGGGTTACACTCAGATTCAGATTTGAATTCATACTCATGGGAGTCTATCTCAGAATAAATACCACCTTCCTCTTTGTCTATTTGATTGACTTCAAGATTAGCTGGTTCTTGTGTGGCAACTATCTCTTGATTGGTAGTAGGTTCTTGTGTTTCTACTACATTAATTCTTTTGATTGGATCATCTTCAGCTTCAAGAAGGTCTTTGATTTCTTTAGGCAAACGCTCATAAGGAACAAGTTCTAAGTTTTCTGAATCACTATCTGATGGTTTAGTTTCTTCCTTCTTAAGAAGGGGTTCACCTAGTGTGATCTTCTCTATGACACGGGAACAATTACCTTTGAGGTGGAAGGGTTTCTTTTTAAAGCCTATGCCAACAGTATCTTTGTTTCCCCTACCAGTATGTGAAATAGGTGTTATGAGACCTTCTCCTATGACTCCTAGAGGTCCTTTACCTAAATATCCAATCTTAGCTATCAGTTTATCTCCTAAACCATATGCCTTAGAAGGGATTTTGGATACTGTAGAATCACTAGTTTGAACAACTTGAGATTCAGGTTCATCTTTGGATAGCCATGCAAGCACAACTTCATCCTCCTCAAACTCTTTCTTGGAGACTTGTTCTACTACAAAATTCTTTTTATATGCCTCAAGAGGTTCCCTATAATCTATTTTGGACTATTTTAAAGATTGTCCATAAGAATTAGGTGAGATAGGGAGAGATGTCAAAGATAAGATTGGCTCTATAGTGTATTCTCCCATACCATTTTTTTTGATATTGACCTCTTTTGCAATGTGTTCCATTTTAGATGTGGATGTGTTAAAATGGAAAATCAAATATGAGCTAGGAAGAAATTAATCCAAATGAGTTAGGAAAAAGGGAGATTATCATGAATAAAACTAATCCTTAGAGCATACACCAAGATGAAACAACAAAGGAGACAAGAAGTTTTGAAGGGGGAAAAATGTAAAAAAAACCCCATGAATTATGAATGGGCAAAATAGCCACACAGAGAGAGAGAGAGAGAGAGAGAGAGAGAGAGAGAGAGAGTGAGAGAGAGAGAGAGAGAGAGAGAGAGAGAGAGAGAGAGAGAGAGAGCTTAGCTCATACAATATTTTAGAAGAATGAGAGAGAATAGAGAAGAAGTGTTGAGAAGAGAGGAGAAATATCTCTATATGTAGAGATAAGAGAAGGAGTTTAAAATGTAACTCCCATGAGAATGAATGCCACCATTCATAAGTGTGTGAGGCCAAGTGTGAGATTCCTCATAAGGAGGAATAAACTAAATTACAAATTACAATAAATATTTGTCCTCACATATTCTACTAGAGGACAAAATAGAATGTAGTGGAAAGAATACAAAAAGAAATATATTAGGATACCTTGGCTTATATCCTAATATATTAGAACAAGAAAAGAAGAAAAAGGTCTAACCTTGGTTTATAGATACACCAAGGAAAGATTACAATTTCTAACACTCCCCTTTAATCTTTACTTGGGGTAATTACATCAATAGGTATTAAACCCAAATGTTTACAATGAATTTGAGATGTTTCTTTGGAAAGAGTCTTCACTAGGATGTCTTTGGCCTGATTATCTTGCAGTTCTTCAACTTGTGCTTTGGAGCTGGGGTGGTACATAGGAGCTTGAATAGCATGTTGAAGAGAGCCCAAATTTTTAAGAGACCATTGAGATGCTTGAGATGCATTTATGTAGTTTGTATATTCAAGTCTATTTAAAACTAGAGGTGGAGCATAATCAGAACTTGAGCCTGCAAAAAGGCAAGAAACACTAGTAGAGTGCCCATCTTTGGGATCACCTAGTGCTAAATTAGTAACATTTTGGAAAAAATCATATTGAGAATCATAAGCATAAACCAAATTTGTAACATTTTCATGAGTTATAGATTTAGAAATACAATCATTAGTTGTATAAGATAAATCTGTAGTGTATTCATTATAATATGAAGCATTAATAGGAGAGTTAATATAAGCATCATTATCATCAATCATAGAACTACCATCAAAAATTTCATCTTGAGTAATAGAAATGTCTTGCAAAGTATTATTAATAAATGTAGATATAATTTCATCTTCTTGGTCAAACATATCATCAACAAGAGAGTAAAAAAGATTATTATCATCACAACTAGGAGAAACTAGATTATTAGGAGTATCATTACTATGTTCATCATTATCATTAGGAAGAGAAAGAACAGAAATATGGTTAGGAGCAGAAAACACATCATGTAATTTATCATTTTGAATAGAAATAATATCAGTTCCTTCAACTTGACAGCAATTATTAGCTAAAGGGATATGCATAGAATCAGGTTGGAAAGAATCAAAGACTTCCTTGTGGTATTGGACATGTTGAGATGCATTACGATCAATAATCCATTTAGGTGGTCTAGAAGAATTAAAATAGACAGTAAAAGCAGAATGAGATTGATTTCCATTAGAGTAATTTTGAGAATTTTGTTGATCTTCTTTCTGTTTCTTAAAACAATTATGAATTAAATGACCATTTTTACCACAATAAGTGCAATAAGGCCTATTTGAAGGGTTATTATTATTGTTATTATTATTATTATTATTATTATTATTATTATTATTATTATTATTATTATTATTATTATTATTATTATTATGATTGTTATTGTAATTATTATTATTATTAGGTCTTTGATGATTTTGATTATAGTTGGAATTGTTTGATCTCTGATTATTTTGATTGTTATTTGAATTATTACAAGCTCTATTATTATGAGATTGAGAAACATAAGCATGTTCATGAGATTTCAATATACCAAATTGGATTTGTTTAGCCTCCTCTTGATGCAACATATTTTGAAAAATAACATAAGTTAATTGAGTTGCTAAAGAAGGAATAGCTAACTGAGAATAGATATTTGTAATAAATTGCTAAAACTACCTAGCTAAACATTTATGAATTATAATATGAATTATCCTTAAATCAGAAAGAGGAACTTGTAATCCAGTGAGTAAATTTTTAATTGAATCAAACTTGAGCAAGAAATCATCGATAGAATTAAAATCTGTATACCTGAGCTCTTCAAGCTGGTCTTGAATTTTGATTTTATGGGTCTCATCTGCACTGCCATAGGTGTTTTTCAAGATGTCCCAAGCCTGATGTGCTTCTGTACAGGAGGAAATAAGGACATATAGTTCGGGACTTAAGGATATGCCAATTAAACCAAGTTCTTCATCATTTTTAGCTTGCCAAGCATCTTGGTCAGCTTGAGAAGCAGTGGTAGGAGGTTTAGTGCTAGCATTAGTGGCAATGTCTAACATATGGTAGAATCTGAATATCCAGGTCATGTGGGTTTTCTAGGCATGATAGTTGGTGCTGGTTAATTTGATCTCAAGCATTAGGGTAGACATGTTGGATGCAAGAATAAAGTATAATGGATAGGGAAGCTAGAAGGGAAAACACTTGAACAGAACAAGAGGCAGAAAATAATAATGATAACTGATCTAAACAGAACTAAACATAAATGAATCAAACTATGTAGAAATAAACTCTATTTGCTGCAAAAAAAAATGTTAGTACAATAGACGTTATTTTCCAGCAATAAAGGATACACATGAGGGCAATCTAGAGTAAGCTAAACAAGATTAATGAATACAAGATGCAAAGTGTGAGATTTGATGAAAAAAGAAACCAAACAAATATGATAAAAATCAAACACTGCAGACAAAGAAATGATATTAACTAAAATAACATGCAATGAAATGATATTAACTAGAATAACATGCAAGACTAGAATACTAGATGCAAAGCTAAAAAAGACTGCATGCAACGAAAGCAAAAAGAGAGCAACCAAACATAAAAAAAACACACTAAGATCTTAAGACCACAGCAATCGCACCTTCCATAGACAAACAATCACAAACAGATTATATTACACTATGACTCTTCTTACAATAAACATAACCTCAAATACATAAGCAAAAGAATTTTTAATTGTAATGTTTATAAGGCAATTTGTAAAGTAAAATTAACCTTTCATTAAGTGTAACTCAAATTAATTCTATGGAATGGATATAAATAAGTACAAATCAGCGTAGGTTAATAAATGATGAATATATAACATTCTAAATAGAAAAAAGTGCTGAGCACTTGCTGCTGATGTTAATCTATGAAAAAACAAAGTTATACAATAAAGGATTTCAAAGCGGTTTCAAACTAAAAACCACAATAGCATAAGAACAAAAAATTATGCTGTTAACAACACCCAAACTAAAACACATAATCTGGACATGCACACTAAAACTGTAACCCAAATTCTGCAATCCACAACGATAGATTGCAAAGATAAAGGGAATGAAAACAAAGAGAAAAAAAATGAAATAGAAGCGAATACAAATATGCCAAAATATCACTCTGATCAGCAAAGGGGGAGATCGAGAAGTATTACAAACAAAAAAAGCACTAAATCTGAATAGAATACAAATAGAAGCGACAACTAAATATCTGTACTATTGCATTGATCAGCCAACCTGTCAGACTTAAGAATCAGAAAAGCTTTGCCTAGTACAGATAATCTTAATTGACAATACATTTATACTAGAAGAACTCCTTGAGCTTCGAATAACAGTGAGCTTCGAACTGCATATATTAGAGACGTAAGTGACAGATAAGAGAAAAAAAATATACTATGAAAAAAATAATACAGAATGATTTTTAATCTTTGAACCTTTTTATTAACAAGCCAAAAATTTACGCCAAAAATTACCTATAATAAAATTAAAAAATTGATCATAGCCTACGACTTACTGATATCAAAAGAGGGATCTGAATAACTAAATGCCCTTGCTTGCATGTAACAGCAAAGAGATGTAGGGAACAAAAACCTTTAAAAAAAAAAAAATAGCCTCACAAGAAACAAGGAGGCCGCTTGCATGCATGCTGATACCAACCAAAACAACAAGGCGAAGATAGGAAGATCGAAAAAGTACAAGAAACTGAACAACTGAACAAGTAACATTAAAGAACCAATGTTGAAAATAAGAAACTTGGAGTTGATGAAAGCTTGCAGTAGTGTCAAAGAGTATAACCAGTTACAGAGAGCTACCAATCGATAGCAATAAACAACTGATTGTAAATGATGACCAAATAACACACGGTAATAAAAAATGAATCACAGGTAAAAATAAGAGCAGAGAAAAAACTAATGCATGCAATCAGAAATGAGGAAAAAAGAATAGAATATTGAACAAAACAAAGGAGAAAGTGAAACAAGTTCAATAGATTAAAAAACAAACTATCACAAGAGTGTGATTACCACAGAGAATAGGAAACCTTCAAACACAGGTTATTTCAAACTCGTGTGTTTGAAGTAGAGTACTCTGTAATATATTTGTGACCGAATATCTCACATGCAAACAAAAACAAAACCAAACAAACAAAATGCCTGCAAAAACAACAATGAAACCAGAATAAAGCGTAGATCTATAATGAAACCTGTGTAGATCAATATAAAATTGTAGAGAAAAAAAATGCATGCAAGAATAAACTACTAGAGCAATAAGAATCCAGAGGGCTATAAAATATTAGAAACTAAAAAATGCTTGCTATGCTAAACCAGAGACCTAATAGAGACTTAACAATGCAATGAAATTTAACAAAATGGTTCTGACATGCATGCAAACAAAGAATCCAAATGCATGTAAAAGAAGATAATCCAAAAAAATTTGCAAGAACTAAGATTAGAAACTAATCATTGAAATTTGAAAAAAATACTATTAATGCAAGAACTAAGATTAGAAACTAATCATGTGGCATACTCTTGGCTCTTGATCAATCTTGACAAACTGATCATCAATCTTGAAAGTGGCATAGGACAAATCACACTATAAACTTCCACCCATGGCAGCACTCCACCTTCTAGATAGTAGCATCCCATAATGAGGAGGGATGTCGACCACCAAAGCACTCATTGTTAACTCTTTCTTTGGATATGTTGCCAGCCTATATGGCATTGCATTGATAGTCCCAATGACTAGTACCTCCCTCTGATCCATTGCACAACATCTCCATTGAACTGTATCAACTTTAAGGCCCAACTTTTCCATAATCTTAAAAGGCATGACAGTATTAGAGGCACCACTATCAATCATACAATTTCTTAAATTCATTCCATTCACAAGGACACTTAAAAAGAATGGATCAATGTTTTCAAGGCTAGCATTGACAATACTATCCAAATATATAGGAGGAATTTGAGATACAATTCCCTGAGTAGAAACACCTTTCAAAGCTTTATCCTAAGACCCATTGCATGCAACATCATTGTTATGAACATTATCTACCCATGCAATAGCTCTATCTTTGTGTCCATGGATCCTCAATAATTCTGACAATGGAACCTTAACTATAATTTGGGACAATACAGATAACATATCAATAGGAGTAGAGGAAGGAATCTCAATCTGCACTACCTTAATGTCCTTTTGATTATCTGATACATTAGGTGTATTGGCCACCCTTATTTTTTCAATCTTAGCCATTGTGTTAACTGGCTTCTCAATCCCACTAGAAAATCTTTCAACTCCAACTCCCTTAGGCTCACAATTCTTACCTTTTACATTCTTGAATTTCACCATGTGATCACCTTTTGATTTGTTCTCATTAGGCTCTCTGGAGTTGGTACTCTTTATAAACATTCCTACAACTTTTTCATTTGTATCTCTTGCCACCATGCCCCTAGTTTGCACTTGGGCAATCATTTCTACAGTAATCCTATCCATCTCTTCTCTAGAAGGTCTTCTTAAATTTACTGGCTCAGAAGAAGAGTTCATGTTACATGTCTTCTTATCAATGTCTTCACTATCAGAAAAAACCTCTTAATGAAAAAGGGCCTGATTGTGTCTCTTCACACTTACATCTGCTTCCTCATCAAAATCAAAATCATCTTCATATCCTAGATATGAAGTAACCATGTTGCATCCAAAATCATCTTGATCTTCTTCTTGATCTATCTCCTCATTGCCACAATCTTGATTTGCAGCCATAGAATGTGCAACCACACAATGCTCTGCAGAATGAGGGGACTGGCATGCAACACACCAAGGTATGTCCTCCATGACATTTATTGAAGCTTTTTGTAGAGGGTTAGGGACACCTCTGTCATTGTTACCTCTTGCAATAGGGACAACAGGCTTGCCATCCTTCCATTGGGTGTTGTAGTGATAGTTCTGCAATCTATTCTGCTTATTGAAATTGTTGTTGAACTGAGGCCTCTGATTGGTAGGAGCACTGATGTTCCTATTTGTAGGTGCCTTCAAATCTTTCAATGCATTGAGCACCTTATCCAATTTATCTTCTTCTTGCCTCCTAGTTCCAACATTCCTATCATTTTCTTTTTTGTATTTCTTGTCCCCAAACAACTTAGGGTCATCTCTCTTCCCACCCAACTTCCTTGATATCTTCATATTGTTCTCAATATTGACAGCAATCCTAAAAGCATCTCTAAGAGTTCTTGGTTCCTTGTCCCTCAACAAATAACCCATTTTTCCATCAAATGCATTAAAGTATGTGGTTAAAAAAACATTGTCATCTAACCTCATAATTTGAAACAACTTATGCATGCCCTTCTGAAATCTCATGTTGAATTCAGCTGCAGACTAATTCTGATTTTTTCTTATGGTATTGAATTCATTCAACATGAAACCAGCATTAGGCCTATCACCATACTGCTCTTTAAAACATTTCTCAAAGGAATCCCAAGTATCAATACATTTATCAGAAAGTCTCTTAAACCAATCTCTAGCATCCTCCATTAGAGATTGAACAAACAATTTCATGACTACATCCTCATGCTCTACCTCATAATCATTAAGCATATCAACAAATAGCCTAAGATTCTCCTCACAACTAATAGCATTATTACCACCAAAATTAGTTATCTTATCTCTTATATCATTTGGAAAAGCATTTGGGTAGCTTGGTATCCCATCAAAACTAATTTTCCTATAGCCTTCTAGTTGCATAGGTCTTCTTTGAAATCCTAAACTAGTGTTCCCACTAGAATTATTATTTTTATCTACATTCCTACCCACTTGCACATTTGACTATTTATTAGGATCAACAAATGATTTGGTAGATACATTAGGAATTAGATTACTAGTAGTAGCATTGCTAAGTGGAACAGTAGTGTTCATAGATGGTATACCTAGTTCAGTAGCAGAAGGGCCATGAACATTAGCTGATGAAGCCTTCAAGAACTGGATCTTTCTTCTTTTTTTTGCAATAGCAGCATCAAGTTCAGCTCTTTCCAACTCTTGAACAAGAGCTTCATCCTCTTTTCTTTTTCTTTCTATCTCTGTCTCCCTATTTGATTTAGGTGGTGGGACCCCTGGTATTGTCAATGATTTGCTTGCTTGATGTCCCATCATCTTTTTCTTTCCTTTCTCACAAGCGACAACAACATGCCTAGTGATCTCATGCCCATCTTTATCTTTCAGGAGGGAAGCATAGCTTTGAACCTGTCTAACAACAGGGCCCTCCCTGTCAAATTCATGATCTTGTAGTAAACACTCCTGCTCACTCCTCAAAGCATCAAGATCACCAAAGACATCATGTTGCAAAGTCTTAGGAGCAGAAGCAAGCATCTTGTTTCTCTCCTTCATTTCATTAATCTTTCTAAGGAGGGACTGCCTTTCTATTAGAGCATTCACCTTTTTAGCTTCTCTCTCCTTTTGTAACTTCTTATGTATGGCATCTTGCTCTGCCAACTACAACCCAAGTGCATTTAAATCATCTGGGTCTATCATAATATCATCAGAACCTAATGACACATCCATATCAATGAGATTTTGATATGGGATATGGACTTGCCTTGGTCTCATGGGTTCCCTTCTGAAATTATCCTCATCAAGATCTAAATCAATCTCAAAACCCATCTCTTTGGCTTGTTCATCCTGACCTGCAGGCAATGAACCCTTGTCTTGAAATACAACCTTTGGGGTATCATAAAATTTATCTTCAGAGAGACCACCATCTGATCTAGAAACTCTATCTTGTGAACCTTCCTCACTTGAGGAAACATGTGGTGCTCTACCTCTGGTATTTATTTGTTCTCTTATGGGAGCACTAGTAGACTCACCATTCCTCCTGATCCAACTCTTCTTCTCCTATCTAGGTAATTGTTCTAGAGTGACCTCCAGATTTTTTCTGACAAAGGACCTAGTATTCCTTCTTTTGTCCATGATTTGCAGTCTATAACACTGGTTTTAATCCTTTTTTGAGTCGCCACCCACCAAAGTGGAAAATCTTTAACTGAATACAATAGGAAAACAAGAGTGCACTTTGAAAACCTTTATCTCTAGACTCTCCCCAGTAGAGTCGCCATTTTGTTGGTTCTTCCCTTTGATCTTCAACTTGTAGATTTATACTTTGATGTATAACTTTAATATAACTTTGACTCTATCACCACTCCAAAGTCTACAAGGAAGAGGGCCAATTAACAAAGATCAACAATGAGATCCTCCTACACTTTGAGCCTTAATGCTCAGGTGGGTGTACCCTTGATTCACTTCTTCAAAGGAATCCAAAATATTATACAACTATACCCCTTACTAACTGATTGAAAGATTTTATCATTTAATTTGTTTGTGTGATTGATGATGGACAACCTCTAGAGAATGGACCAGTACATTAACCAAGGGCAAAGAGTCACCTAATAACATATATCAATTGAACCCTAACTTAAACACACTTGAATTCAGGATAAGTGCTTTGCCTATTATCCTTCTCACTCACATATCAGGACATCAAATCCTTATCTAGCCATGAACTCACTGAAACTACCTGAAAGACTTTAATCCTAACTTTGTTAGGAACTCAAAGATAATTTTAAAATACTCTTTGTTTACCATATGATAACCCACTTTGTGGAATTAACATATATGGGCTCAAGAACAAAATAAGAAGACATACACAAACATGAGATTGGAATCTAAATGTATTCTCATTAAAATTTGCAAGATCAATACATTATCAAACAACAAAATGCAAGGAGACAAACCCTAAATCTAAGCTCTCCTTGTTCAGTAAATTAACATCAATAATTAGGGACCAAAAAGAAAGTTTTGGAACCCTCACTAAGTTAAAAATGCTACAATATATACCCCCTAGTCATCTTGGAATCCCCAAAATAGGATGCAACAAGCTTCAGATGACTAGGGGTAGGGTTTCAGCCACTGAAACAACCAAATCAATAAAAAATTAAATGTAGGGGAAGAAACCCAAGCAACTAGGAGAAAATAGATCCCGGAGTGATCCTCAATCATGACAATACCACTGAGAAAGTATTGAGAACCATGAAAGTGCCCAATTTGTCAACTTGTTTGACCACCTACAACACACCTCGAACACAAAGAACATAGTACAGGCCCCTGCAAGTGATCATAGAACACCCTAGACCACACTGCAACAGTTTGAAAATCATTTCCACCAACTCAAGCTGCTTAAACATTGAATTTTAGTCCTTCTAGTCATAGGAAACCCTTTACAAATTTGAATTTGAAATTAAACAGCTAGTTTATGGTGCCAGCAATGAATCGGTGGTCAACATTTGAATTTAGATCAACTCTATATCGCAACCGTCAAATCTTGCCCTTTTTGTGGGCTTTATGATTTATCTTTTAAAAGACCCCAGTCACATTTAGCGATTTGGCGACTAAAGACCACCTCCAAGTCACAAAATACTTTATCTTTCCGCCACTTAGTTTAGCGGTTACATGAACACTTGTTCGCTAAATTGCTAGCCAACTTAAAGTACCACCATCTCATTTTGTGAACGAGTGAAAAGCATTGAAATTCATCAGGCTGCTAACCTTATTTGTCAGGATCACCAAACCTTAGACCTCCACCTGGTCCCACATTGTGCCACCTGTCACCATACTATTCACTACCTCTAGTTGGTCACCACTATAATAGGACCCACTCACTATAAGCCTTTAAATTGGATAGCAGGCACATGATCTCATGGCTCTGACACAACCCATGAGATTATATGCTAGCCATTGATTTCATCCTCATCACCAACTTTTCTGACAATGACCCCACCCTGCTTTATCATCCATGTCGACCAATGAGGAGACGCCATTTGTGTACATGTAGTAGTGGAACCGCCATATTTTATCACTTCTGAAAAAGGTGAAATTGACGGTCGGTGCATAATCTCAAACCTCTGACACATCTCATAAGAACTTACACCCGCCGTTGATTTACTATAAGTGTCAGGACTCTCTGACAAGTCAAAAATTTAGGTCCCACTGACAATTGCCAATGTATTATATCATGCACCAATAAGAGACCACCAACTGTGCTTACATGGCAATTAGGACCCACCCTCTGAAACACCACAATCATGGAAGAATCAATGGTCATCGTAAGATCACAAGCCTTTGACAAAACCTTTGCGAACTTATGACAACCGTAGGATCAAGATGGTGTCATAGGGACCGGGCCCAAGAAAATACTATCGGGACAGATGTCATCTTGTCACATATTCACATGTTAGAAACTCTAACAATGGGAAACCATAAGATTAAGCGACAACCACAAGTTTTTTCAAGTCAAAACATAGGAAAAATTAAAGCGCAGGACTATAGGAAAAATTTATTTAGTCGGGCACGTAGACTTAGGAAATATTAAAGGCCACCGAGGGTAAAACTTAGGAAGAAAAATAATGAGGACCTACCAAGAAAAATAAAGCATGTGTGTTATAGGAATTTTAAGTGACCCAAAAAGTAACTTAAAATTAGAATGAAGCCAAGGCACACTTAGGGTTTTTCATTACAATGGCTAGTTTTTCAAAAATTTGAACTAAGGGTTTATGCCAGAGACCTAAAAACAACTGCAAAGACTAGAAGAAAAGGGCTAGAGCCATGAAATTTTTTCAAGGTGAGTGGAAAGGTGAAAGTTCATCTAGAGGCAGAGGCAGTAACTACCAAAGTGGTTATAATAGAGGAAGTTTTTGAGGAACTTGTTACAATTTTGGAGAAGGACATAGGTCATTTGAATGTACACAAGCAAGTAAGAAGGCTGGTAGCAATAGGAATGTTGTAGTGCAAGAAGATCCACTGAATGAACCTAAAAGGGAGAATAACCTAATGGTGAGGAGAGCATTTTGGAATGAAAGAAAGAAGGAAGATCCAGTAAGGAAAAGTTTTTTCAAGACCAGATGTAGAGTTTCTGACAAAATTTGGAAGGTAATCATTGACAGTGGTATCTGGGAGAACCTAGCATCTAAAGAGATGGTCACAAATTTGTAGTTGAAAAGGTTAGTACATCTGAAGCCCTATTAGATTTCATAGATCAAGGATGAGCATACACTCCTTGTAAGTGAACAATGTTATATGAATTTGAAGATTGGAAAATACTATGATAAGGTGCTGTGTGATATCATGTCGATGGATTGTTGTCATATTTTGTTGGGTAGACCTTGCCAATATGATAGGCATGCTATATATGATGGGAGATTGCATAAGTATACTATTGTAGCTGATGGAAAGAAATAAATCTTGTTATCATTGATGGAAGAACCTGCTAGTAATGTTTTCACATCTGTGAAAGTTTGCTTGATGGAAGGAAGGCAGTTTGTTAACTCTTTGAAGAGGGATGATGTATGTTTTGTTGTGATTCCTAATAAACTGAGTAAGAAAATAGGAGATAATGTCCCTGAGGAGATTGATAAGTTACTCACTGAGTACGATGATATCATTTCTAATAATGTACCTGATGGTTTGCCACTAAAAAGAAGTATTGATCATTGTATGGATCTAATTCCTAGAGCTAGTTTACCGAATAAGGCACCTCATTGGTTGACACCTACCGAGAATCAGGAATTGAACTGACAGATTCAAGAGTTGTTTGAGAAAGGTTTGATTAGAGAAAGTTTGAGTCCTTGTGCAGTACCTACTATATTAGCACTAAAGAAGAATGGGGAATGGAGAATGTGTACTAATTCCAGAGCAATCAATAAGATAACAGTGAAGTATAGGTTTCCTATACCGAGAATGGATGATATAATAGACAGTTTGACTGGAGCAAAGTATTTCACAAAGATTGATTTGAAAAGTGGGTATCATCAAATCAGAATCAGAGAAGGTGATGAATGGAAGACTACTTTCAAGACAAAGGAAGGTTTGTATGAGTGGTTGGTTATGCCTTTTGGTTTAACTAATGCACCGAGTACTTTTATGAGGTTGATGAATAAAGTTTTGAAGAAATTCTTGGGTAAGTTTGTGATTGTATATCTTGATGATATTCTGATAGGCACTAAGACTAGAGAAGAACATTTGTTGCATGTAAGACAAGTTTTACAGAGACTGAAAGAAGAAAAGTTGCTGATAAATCTGAAAAAGTGTTCATTCATGAAAAAAGAGATTGTGTATTTGGGATTTTTTATTTCATCTGATGGTTTGCAAATGGATGCTGAAAAGGTTGTAGCTATTTTGAATTGGCCTACACCTATGAATGCTACTGAGGTAAGATCATTTCATGGTTTGACAAGTTTTTACTGAAAGTTTGTAAAGAATTTCAGTTTGATTTGTAATGCTATGACTGAGACTCTGAGAGGACACAAAAGATAATTCAAGTGGACACATGGAGCTAATAAAAGTTTTGAGAATTTGAAGCAGAAGGTTGCTGAATTACCTGTTTTGGCATTACCTAATTTCAGTAAAGTATTTCAAGTAGAATGTGATGCAAGTGGAAGTGCAATTGGAGCTGTGTTGAGTCAAGAAGGTAAACCTATTGCTTTCTTTAGTGAAAAGTTGAATGATGCTAGAAGGAAATATTCTGTGTATGATCAAGAGTTCTATGCTATTGTTCAAGCACTAAAGAAATGGAGACATTATTTGATACCAAGTGAATTTGTGTTGTATACTAATCATAAGGCTTTACAATATTTGGGTAGTCAGGATAAGTTGAATCAAAGACATATGAAATGGGTTGAGTATTTGCAGAGTTATACATTTGTGATAAAGCATAAGAGTGGAGTCACTAACCGAGTTGATGATGCATTGAATAGAAGAAGATCTTTGATGACCGAGATGAAAATTCAAGTTCTTGGTTTTGATGAGATGAAAGAGCTATATGAAAATGACCCTGATTTTTTTGAGTTCTGGAGAAAGTGCAAAGCACCTATACAAGATCAACAAGATACTAAATGAGATGAATATTTCATTCAAGAAGGTATGTTGTTTAAAGGTATTCAGTTGTGTATACAGAGAGGAGTAATGAGAACTAATTTGATAAAGGAGAAACATAGTAGTGGTTTGGCTAGATACTTTGGCATTGATAAAACATGGAATTTGTTGAAGGAAAAGTACTTTTGGCCATAGTTGTATAGAGATGTTCAGAAATTTGTGAAAAGTAGTGGTATTTGTCAAGTTGCAAAAGGAGTAAGTCAGAATACTAGATTGTATACACCAATTTTTGTACCTGAGAAACCTTGGATTGATATCAGTATGGATTTTTTTCTTGGCTTACCAAAGATAGTGAGAGGTAATGATTCTATATTTGTTGTTGTGGATAGATTTTCTAAGATGGCACATTTTATACCATGTAAAAAGACATCAGATGCAGTAAATGTAGCAGATCTTTTCTTTAAGGAAATTGTGAGATTACATGGGTTACCGAGGAGTATTATCTCTGACCGAGATAGTAAATTTGTTGGTTATTTTTGGAAAACACTTTGGAAGAAATTCAGCACTGAGTTGAAATATAATTCTACATTTCACCCACAAACCAATGGATAGACTGAAGTTGTGAACAGAAGTTTGGGAAATCTTTTGAGATGTTTAGTTGGAGACACACCAACTAATTGAGATTCTGTGTTAGCACAAGTAGAGTTTGCATACAATAATTCAATAAATAGAAGTATTGGAAAGACACCATTTGAGATTGTGAATGGCACACAACTGAGAGGAATATCTGATTTGAGAGACATTGATGATGAAAATAAAAGAAGTGCTGAAGGAGTGAAATTTGCTGAATACATGAAGACATTACATGAAGATGTGAAGATAAAACTACAAGATAATAAAAAGAAATACAAAGACAGAGCTGATAAATCAAGGAGATACAAGACTTTAGATGTTGGTAATGAAGTGATGGTTCATTTGAAGAAAGGTCAATTTCCTGTTGGAACATATGGAAAGCTGAAGATGAAGAAGTTTGGACCTTGCAAAATTTTGAGGAAATTTGACAGTGGAAATGCATATGAGATTGAGTTACCTGATGACATGGACATATCACCAATTTTCAACATTGTTAATTTATGTGAGTATCACGAACTTGATGAAGAAGTGATAGTAATGACAGAATATCCTAAGAAGCAGAATGATGAAGTGGAATAGATTTTGAAGGAAAGAGTTGGCAAAAGTACAAGAGGGAAATAGTACTTGGAATATATAGTCAAGTGGAAGAATAGACCGATGGAGGACAATTCTTGGATTTCACAGTCTAAGTTGGATGTAGCTCAGACCAAAGCTACCAAATGATTCTGAGAATCATTTCTAAATAACCCCAGGTGTCTGATGCAGGAGCATCTCAGGTCCTTGACAATCCTGTGTCACCAAAAAAAAGAACTTTTGAATTTTGTCTGTGTTGCTCAGTTTCTTCTTCAACTAAGTTGGTCAGTTTCCTTTGGCTGCTAAGTGTCATCGATTATCTCCTGGACAGTCGATTAATTCACTAGCACTCGACGTTGCTTGTCTACTGCTCGGTTATCTTACTGATCAACGGGTCTAGTTTCATTTCCTATTGTGGCCGACTTGTGCATTTATATTGGATCAAGGAATTTGTTGGTTATAAATCTCATCTTTTGTTTTTTGCCCTAAAGTTATGGATGATCTTGAAAAAATTTTAGTCTTTAGGGTTTTCTAGGTCTAATTACCTTTGAAAAATCATAAAAACCCTAGTTTTGGTCGTCAACGTTCTAATTCTCTGTTACTTTATCGGATGACTTAAGTCTTAAATTTGCATGTGCGCTTCTATTTTCCTCTTAGTCGTTGAGTCTCATTAGGGTTTAGGAATATTCCCTTTTGCTTGGTAATTACTTGAAGACCTTTGTCGCTTGATCTTGTGAGCTTTTCAAAATATTCCTTATTATCTAACGACTTAGCATTTCCCCTTTAGTCTCCAGATCTCGCAATGATAGTCTTGAGATCTAGTGACTACTGTATTTGATTTGTCACTAAGAGACTATAGTTGCATAATCTCTAAATTGGTTTTTCCTATGGTCGGGAGATCTATCAATGATTTATCTAAGTGGCCTTTTATTCAGCGATCATGAGTTTCCTCTTTGGTCGCTAAATCTTGAGATGGAACAATGGTCTTCCTTGACGGTTGTCTCTAGATCTCATAATAATATGATGGTTTATCTCTTCATTCAATGATTGTGAGTTCTGTTGGTCACGTGATCTCTTGATGTTGGTGGCTATCTCTCTGGCGATTAGTTATTCTGCGATGCAATTGTTGCCAGATCTCTGAATGTGGCGGTTAGGTGACAAAGGATTGTTAGATTTATTGAGAACCATAGATGATTTTTGATCATGTGGATGGTGCTTGATCTCCAGTCTTAACCCAAAGTGAAGAAATGTTCTTGCAACTTGGAGAATGCCTCAGTCATGTGTTCTTGGGATTAAACCCCAGTTAAGTGAAAGATTGTGAGATTTAGCGAGAAGTCTTTGTCACCAAGTCTCCAGATGTGCCCGAGGTCAAGTGAGGGTTAATGAAGTGGTTAGGACCTAGCTGTTATGATTGTTTTCAGTGATTTGGTGACTATGTGGTTGTGTGATCTGAAGTTCCTGACAGTTAAGTGGTAAGCTTCCAATGATTCAGTGACACGATTTTCTCGAGGTCGCGGGATCAGGCGGTTAGTTATGAAATCTTCTCACGACTTAATATGGACCACTGAATGAATTGAAGGATGAGATTAATAGTGGTCACATGATCTCAAGAAAGAAGTCAAATAGTTAAAGCTTTATGAGATTATGAGACTTCAGGTTTGTCACCAGATCTTCAGGTCGGGTGATCACTGAAAGTTTTCAAAGACAAATATATTCCATGACTTTAGTTTTTTGACTATAGTCGCCAGTTCTCAGAATAGAATAAATTAAATATATCACTTTCTTTAGTCACTAGATCTCCAGATGGTCGGGTCGCCTGATCTCATAATGAATTTTGAAAAGTCAAAAGTATTCCATGACTACGAGATTTCCTCTTAGTCGCCAAATCTTGG
The DNA here is from genome assembly GCA_027943335.1 of Chamaecyparis obtusa. Taxonomy (NCBI): domain Eukaryota; kingdom Viridiplantae; phylum Streptophyta; class Pinopsida; order Cupressales; family Cupressaceae; genus Chamaecyparis; species Chamaecyparis obtusa. The sequence continues at coordinate 2,634,791 of BSBK01000441.1, read as the reverse complement.
AATACCTTTCTAAAGTGCCAAATTTGTAAAATGACTGTGTCTTTTTCTTTAGTCACCAGATCATGAAATATTCAAATTTAAAAATTTCTCAGCTATGGCTAGTAAATTGAAACCCTATGCATGCTGAAGTAATGGCAGAAGTGACCTTTTGTTGGCTAGAGGTGTCAGACGTGGTGGCGCATTCAATGCTGCAGGTTAAAACAACTAGAGGTGGCTCATTTGAGAGTTATGAAGCTTATTGAGGAAGTACGAAGCGCTAGGTTTTCTGAGCTTTTTGGACTTGCAGTGTGATCAGAAAATTTGTAGAAGAATTTCCAGAGCTACAATCAAGATGAGTCAGATGATAGCAAGCGAAGCCTCTACCAGCCGGTGGTTGAAGGAGAAAGTTAAGGAAAGTTTTGTAGATGAATTTCTCACTCTCTTGCCTAGTTCTTCTCAAAATACGAAGGTCAGTGATGAAATTTTTGTTGATGAATTAGCTTACTGTAGGGATGCTAAAACTCCAAAAATCACAAGCATGTGCCTGTTTACATATTTCTACAAGAACCGTGATAGTGTCATGCCAGTTCCAAACCCTTGGACTTTAGGGTTGGCCAAGTTAATTGTCTCAGAGGTTTTTCTAGATGTGGACTTGCTCCTCATGCTCTCTCAGAGATATGATCCTCTCTCAAAGACTATTAGAAAAGAGGATGGTTCACCCTTGGTAATCCTAGACCAAAATTCTTTCATGAATGCTTTCGGGATTCAGTTTCCAATCGCCACGGAAATCAACTTACAAGCCTTGGAAAATAGATATGTCAGAGAGGCTGCTCTGGTCTCCAGGGAGATTAAGAATCACATGCTGAAGGAGAATAAAAATTATATTGCACCTATGGCCGGATCGATTCCGTATGCCTACAAAGACCTAAAGTTTTACATGAAATACATTGCATATGGGATATGCTAGGTTTTGGGAATTGATGCAGGTCCTAAGAGGATTACATCTAATATTTTGATGCTGGTGATGGATTCACAAATCTGTATGGTGAGACAAGGGTATGAATTTATTGGTTATATCATAAACAAGATGCATGAGGGTTTTCTTTCCATGCATTACTCCCTGCATTACTCCCTGAGGGAGTAATGCATGAGGGTTCATGCATTACTCCCTACTAATGCATCTAATTGTGTATCACAATTATGGTCTAATTAATTTGAATGATCTCAAACCACAAATGATGTGGAATGGACAGCCTAACCCAGTTCAGTTCTGGTTAGGAATTTGGAACCCTTTGTGCCCTAGGAGAGACTTTAGTGCTTTTGAGAACTAGATTGTGTTCCCCATTCTCCAGAGTTTGGGTGTGAATTGCACAAGATTACCCACCAAGGTCTTGCAGCTAGTGAGACCCCAACAATTAATTCATAATTAGACCAAGGGTCACAATTGGGGAGATATTTACTATGAGACAAGCTATACAATGATTAGGGTTTATGGATGCCCTCAGCCTCCTCATCTACTCCCATTCTATGTACCACCAAGAGTTGTATTTCTAGAGTTTTTCTGGCAACTCATGTTGACAGAAAGAGAACACTTGGCTTCCCATAGAAAGGGGACTCTCACTCGTCAGCACTTCAGGGTGCATTATATTACAATTGGAAAGGGAGCATTTAGTAAAGTAAATGATTGGTTAGAGAAGTACAAGATGTTTTCAGCACCACATAGGTATGTGGATACAGAAGGTTTTATGGCTGCTGCAAGGAAGTACTACATGCCCACCATTCCTTTCAATAAGTTACATGAGGAGTATCCTGAAGAAGACATGATCATAAACATCATTGAGGATGATGAGGTGGATAAAAGAATTAGGCAATTGGATCAGTTACACAAAATTGAGAAGGAGTTTAAAGGAAAAGGATTGGTATTTGGGAGTTTCTTTCCCACTTTGCCTTACCTCCAAAGACTTGAGCAGATGATGGCTCAATTTGACACACTTGTTGAATCCATGAGGGATCAAATTGATGATGCTAATCAGGGCAAAAAGGCCCATTCAAAATTATAATGTGATGAGGATAGTGATGGTGGCTACCCCATATATAGTCCACCCACTATGGAACAACCAATGGCCGAAGGGCCTAGGGAGGAGAAAGAAAATGTAGATCTTGTTGAATTGCCCAATTCTAGGGATACTGCTGAGCCTCAAAAGAAAAAGAAAAAGTTGTTAACTGGTGAGCCTTCAAAGAGGAGGAAGAAAGATAGAGTGAGTACCCTCTACACAGGGACTAGCTTTCATCACCATGAAATTAGGAAAGCAGACAGAGAGGCTAAAAGGCAATAGAAGTATGAAATAGAAGATGTAGAGTTGCCTCTGGCTTTAGGCCAGGATGAAAGATTAATTGAGCAAGATGGTTTCATGAAGGATGATAATTTTGTGAATTTTGAGGAATTCAAAAGTTTCTTGTTATGGCATAAGAAGCAACAGGTGGCTTCAAGTGTACAAATAACTAAGGAGGGTCAAGTGCCAGATGAGACATTACAACAATTGAAAGAATATGACCCTGAGGAGGAAAGTTTTACTCCAGATGAGGCCAGGGAATTAGTGAGAAAAAGTAATATGTTGCTTGTCCTGGGGTGGAGTTTGTATATTGACTTCATAATAGATCAAATCAAGAGACAAGAAGATGTCACTCTGTCTTCTGAGACCCAAGTAGGGAACATAATAAGAGGATTTGGGTATAGCCCAAAAAGTTAGGCCTTGGCCATATGGAGTCTATATCCAAAAGACAAGAAACCACAAATTTTGAATGTAAAGCAACAAATGGAGGGAGATAAAATAGTGTGGTCAATCCACAATATAGGGGACCTAGAAATTTCTCAAGTTTTGACCCAATTTGCAAGATTAAATGAGGATAAAAATAAATAGCTATCAGAGAGATATGGCAACTTCTTGGAGGATTTCAGTGCCCTAGTGAAGGATAGGGACTTGCAGATAATAAAAGTCATAGCATTAGAGAAGTAGGCGGAGGAACTACAATTGCAAATTATAAATACCCCTATAGTAGCCCCTACACCTCCTGAACAACCAGTAGCAATAGAGGCACAAGGAATGATAGATGAGGAGGTCGCAATAGAATTGAAAAAGATCAATGATGAAAAGAATGAGGTAGTATTGCAAGCCCTATTGAGTGTTTTGCAACACAAATTGAACACAATCAAGGATAAATTTGACCTGGTTTATAATGCTTATGGAAAATTGCCAGAATTGCAAAAGGAGGTCAACAGTTATGTGCAAATTTTGAGTGAGTTTCATACAGTGCGGTCTGTTGGGCACCACTTTTTGAGAGATTGATTTTTGCTCAATCTATGGGGAGTGACATACCAGAGACAGTTGCAGGAGTTGGTGAGGAGATTGATAGAATTAAAGCCATTTTACCTCTTTTCAAGGGTAAGGCAAATTTGATTGAGGCTAAGATAGCCATGCTTAGCTCCTATACCAACAGATTCATCCCCTCAATTTTGAGTACAGATGGGATAGTGAAAAGTCTTGATAATTGGAGATCAGATGTTGATCTTCTACTGCCTAGGAAAGAGGCATATTTAGGTGAGAATAATAATGTTGATTTAGAGAGCTTCAATAAGGCCTTAGATGATGCCATCAAAGTAGAGGTTGACCTCACCAAGTTTGTGTCAGATGTTAAGGCAATTACAGATGCCAGATGGGAGAGACAAAAAGCCCAACTATAACTTGTCCAAGGTTTTAATTGGCTGTTAGAGGAACAAGTAACTACATGGGATGAAAAGACAAAGCCCAAAAAGGCTAGATCTACTGCAATTGATTTGGATATTTTGGATGAAGATTGAAAAGGACATCTGACACACCTGACACCTAATCCAAGGAATACAAGATTGATAAGCTATCATTCAAGAATGGTGTAGGTTAGCCTGAAATGGTAGTCACCATGTCTCATTGAAATCAAGGAGCTATCATAAATATTTGCAGTCGAGGGTGTCAGTTTTTGAGCAGCCAAAGATGTACCATAATCTGAGAAAGTTTTTTCCTTTCACCACCTGCGGGTTGGTTGTATATTTTGTTGTATTTTTATGTTTTAATAGGAGTTAGGTTTTCCAACCACCCGAAGCTTGTTGCATTCCCATTAATGAGGGAAATCCAAGGTGGTTGCAAAAAGGCTATATACAGTTGAAAGATCATTTTTGTAAAGGTGGTTGGTAGAAAAAGGAGAGAGATTGAAAAGATATAGAAAATATAACCGGATTGCTTAGAAGCAGATCACCAAGCTTTGTGTCTAGTCTTCTGAGTAATGGAATTGTGAATGTAAGTCACAAGTTGATTTTAATACAAATATAATGCAACTTCTACCATATATTTTTGTTGTCTCTTCGCTTATGTATTTTACTCTTGTACATTTTTCATGTTAGGCATTTGAGATATACCAAGTTGTAATGCAACCTGCTTGACTATTTTATGAGCTTCTTTCAAGGAAAGAATTAAATGTGCTTATATTTCATCTTGGAGTGTAAATATATTTGTATGGATCTTTGATGATAACAATATTTGGTTAACAGAATAGTTTGTAAGGCAACCTATTTGGAGTTGTAGTAGTGTGTAAGGCATACTATTGTGTTTCTTTTAGGGTTTACTTGTTCATTTGCATTGTGACTCTATTTCCCTTAGGATCAGGCACTAGTTTGGTATTTGTTTCTCATAAGTTGTATCTTTCATCAATCTTAGAGAAGAAGTTGAAATATTCACATTATTTATTAGTACCTTTTTATTTTTATGTTTATTACACTTGATAGAATGGACTGTGCCCAGGGCATTTAGTTCATATTTCCTGATTTTGCAAAGACAGAATCATATTAGGTTGTCTGTCCTTAAAAGGAAGAAGGATGAGAATCCTTAAAGCATTGATTATTGCTTCACTTACAGTCACACTATGTCTAGTTAAAGTTTGCATTAAAGTGATTACAGTCATATGCAGAGTGTTCTATAGGTTTATGCATTAAGAAGACTAGAAGCTAATTAGTGTCCACTCATAAGAATACTGCAAAGGCAGTCATCATTAAAAGGTAATACTTGCTTGAGTTTGTGGAGCTCAAAAATGAAGGAGGATCTTATCCAATCCTCAGCAATTAGGTCTTTCTCTTGTGGGAATCAGTCTCAAGGAAAACAAGTTCAAGCATCATTTTATGTCCTACAAGAAAAATCCCTAACAAAATTAATGCTCAAATCCATCATTGGGAAGCGTATGGTCCCAGATTTGACTGTTACTTCCATTAATTATGGATTTGAAGGCCGACTCAGCTTGGTAGCTTCTTGTATAAATGTAGATGTTTGGTGGTAGTTTAGGGGGGCTAGGAGGATTTAGAAGATAGTAGACATCAGAGTTGAGATTGTAACACATCCTCACATGTTTGAGGACTTCTGAGTTTCATTATAATATCAAGCCATAACTGGGAAGGCCTTACATCCTAGCATGTATGATTCCTATTGATGAAAGTTAATGAAAGATCTAGCATTCTCTCTCTCACTTTTGTTATTTTTTTCTTCCACATGTGTGTTGCAGGCTTGGATAATTAGGGTGCACTATCCTTTGGCCCCTCTTGCTCCTTGCCTTGCATCAAGGATCCTCAATATCTTCATACTCAAAATATTCTTCACATTCATTAATCCAGTCAATCAATTCTTCTAGGTTAAGATTTCTTGAAAATGTAGGAACCTCGATCTTAGGTCTTTTCCCGTTCTTGGAAATGGCCCGGAAAAGCCTTTCTTCTTCTTGATTCAAAATTTCATCTTCTTCTTCTTGATCATCATTTCCTTCTTCAACTTCATCCTCACTTTTATCTCTGACATTAAGATTCATTCCTCTATGAATCTCTTCTTACAATGCTTGCACTTGTCTCTGGAGTGCTCTAACCTTAGGTGTTAAAACACCAGCTCTTCTACCACATTCCCTTCATGGAGGCATTTTCACAATACACGCTGAAACCCTAACCACGATCCTGGTGCAAACTACCTCACAGTCAGTGATCTATTTGCACACTCAAGAACTCCTACTCTAATACCACTTGATGAAGGGTACTCCCCTTAATACCACAAACACATAATAGAAACAAAGAAACAACAACCATATGTAAGAACAAAAAATTGGCTTCTTATTATCTCCACAAATGTGGAATTACAAACTTTCAAAATTACAATATGCAAAGCCACATGGGCATTCCCTTACAATATTTTGTAGGATAAAGCCTCAAATCAATACCCAGATCTACTACCCAGAACTACCCTAGACAACACTACGGGCCTTTTTTATATAGGCATTTTCTAGCGCTCGAGAAGGTTCCAAAAATTTAGCCCTTAGGGTTGACCAAGTTAGAATTATTTTATTTTTCAATTTATTACATCAAAGTTGGCTCAAAATAACTTTTGAAACCCGAACATAAATTTTGAAGGAAAATTATTTTCTACCATTTCAGGTGGCCCAACTTCCTGAGACCATAAGTCATCACCAGTTGACCCAATTGACTATTATAACCCCATTTTGGAAAGGCCACGACGTGCTCTATAGGCTTAACTTGCGCAAGCACTTTTCACCCAAATTTTCAAACTCATCTGAGGCCTCTAAAGCCTTCAAAACTAAGTTCAAAGTTTTTGTACCCTCCTGCCAATACCGAAAATCTTCAATATCCTCAAAACTAGACCTGATCTAGCCATGAAACTTTATTGGTAGGCTAATATGACTAAGATGAACCTCCACATGTAAAATTAGAACATTCTAAGATCATATGAACAACTTACTAAAAATAGCAAGTTTCCATAAATAGCAGCTTTGCACAAGATAGCTCTTATTGAATACAAAAACATAAATATTTTTGAGTGATGCAAGATTGCTTTTACACCCAAGATGCTCCTACATCAAGATTTGACTGTGTACAATGGTTAAATATGTAACAGTAGATGATCTACCTTGATACAACTTCAATTGCAATTTACAGATCAATATTCAGCTCATACAAAACTTTCTAATCAATATATCACTTCAGATTCAACATTATATCAACTTACTGTCCATCGGTAATTACTCTTTGTAGCTTGGTAATTGTTCTGCAGTTTGGTTCTCACTAACTAGTATGGTTAGAATGCATGAAAACTTTTTCACGCGATAATTATGTAGTATCTTCTTCTTCCAGCATCATCTCAATAATGAAACCAATGTCTCTTATATAGATGAGTAAATCATTTTCTTTTTGTCCATCAGATTTTGCCACTTAATCTGATTCATTGATTTTTCCTCTTTAACCTTCTTCGGCTGATGTGTTGGTAACACATTTCAATTTTCTCCATTAGATCTTCCTTCAATTATGTTAGCTATCAATCTTCATAAAAAACCTTATCTTTTACCTCGAATTCATCCATTTTCTAGCTCATCAATTTATTAGCTAAACTAATCATTTAATTCCTTTTTGTTCTGCTCAGTTAACAAAGAAATGCGTCGGTGAACACAAGCTCGGTTAACACTGGGCTCAGTATACATTACACTCCATCAGTGTATACTGGAATGCTTCATTTACTGACAACACTACTTTGTGTCTTTCATCTCTATTCTTCATCTCTTTCACCTTTCTTCAGATGTTTCGGTATAGTACTTATAAGATAAGTGATGTCAAGCTAGTTTACATCAATGACAACATAATACTGATTTAATCATCTTACATATCTAGTCAGCAACTCCTTAGTGATCTTTTAATCATAGATTCTTCATTCAGGTTCTAAATTAGTTCTTGTGCTTCCTTTGCCTTATGGGCTTGCCTTGGGGTGTGTTCCAGCTAGGCATGTTGTGAAATTTTGATACAAAGTTTAAAAACCTTGAGGGATTTAGTTCCACATTCATGCTGAAATGGGAATTTGAGATGAATATAAGTAACTCAACATGCATAATGAAATAGATCAAAGAGCTAGAGGCTCTACTCATGTGAGCTCTCAGAAGTGCCTTAGTTTCTATGCCAGTGGGCCAAGAAGACATTTTGTAGAAAGGCGATAGTGATGAGATGGCCAAGGAGGACATGTGGTAGCTAGTTGCTTAGTCATGGAATGTAACTACAAGTTAGACAAAAATATAGAGATTTGGAGATGGTGGTTAGTCACCCAATCTCATGAAGTTTGGCGATTAGGAGAATTGATCTGGAGACTAACCAGGTCACTCAGTCGCAAGAAGATAATTGTCACAGGAGAAAACCGCTGTGACCCAAAGATAACCGCTAGTCGCCAAGTCACCAGAAGGAGGATCAAGAGACTTGGAGACTAAAGGAGGTCACTCAATGTCACATCAGACCCAGGGTTAGTGAAAAGTTTAAGAGATTTGAAGACTAGAGGTATTTTCCAAGTCTCTAAAAGAAAGAATGGTTAAGAGATAACTGCAGAGATTTGGAGACTAATGTAGTCTCCAAGTCTCCAGATGAGCAGGGTTAAACGTGAGTTTTTAGAGATAGTCAGAGACATCAAATCAAAGCGTGCCACTTGGTGAAATCTGGTGAGGTTAGAGGAAAAGCTAGAATTTAAAGATTTAAAATTTGGTGAGTTTGCAGAGCCAGTCAGAGACATCAAATCAGAATGCACCACTTGGAGAAATCTGATGAGGTTTGAGGAAAAGCCAAAATTAAAAGATTTAAAATTTGATAAAGTTCAGACCTTAGGATAAATTTGTAATTTTTTCATGACAGAGCTTGCTCAGAGATGAAAGCCTACAGATTCACTTTTTTAACAAAATATGGTCATATTATGTGTTTCCAGAAATGCCAGAAGATGAGGAATGCAATGACGGCATATAAAATTAGATCTGATTGAGTTGGTGAGAGAAGTAAAGACTCTTATGTTCGAAGATCATAATCAAATATTTTTCTATGATTAATGGGTGAGATTAGATCTATTGTTTCTTCCAAGGCTTTCATTGTTTATTTGATTTCTTGCAAAAAGGAAGAAAGTTTATTTCTTGAGAATATCTTGCAGAGGGAATAAACAGATCAGAATCATATCAATCATCAGAGTATTTTGTCTCTCCATTGCTTGAGGGCCTCAATTTGTTTTTTTCCTTCTCTGCTTTAGGTTTAGGGTTCAAAATCATCTGTAGCTTGTTGCATCCTTATTCCATCAGGATTCCAAGATGATTGATGTTATAAAGAGGCTAGTTGTAACTTTTTTGGAGGGTTCCTATTCCTGTTCTTGTTCTAATTCCTGTAGTTTCTCTCTTGAGAGCATGTCCCTAGATGATGAATGTTGAATATTTCTCTGCATAGAAGATCTCTCTTTCTTGTGTTCGGGCTCTCAAACTCAAAATTTTGTATGTATTGAAATATGATAGGAGTTTAATCAAATACATTACAGTTTCTCTTTTGCTCTATTGTTGTCTCTTCACTTTTATGTTATGCTCTTGTATGTTCTATTTGTAAGGTATGTAAAACATACCAGTTGCAAGGAAACTTGTTTAATTGTTTTTGACTTTCTTTCAAGGAAAGGATTAAATTTTCATGAATAGTTTCAGAGAGTGGACATAATTGTCAGGATTTTGATGATAACAGTATAGAAGTGACATAATAGTTTTTAAGGCACTCTATTCAAACGGCAAGCAATTTGCAAGGCATTTTACTGTATTTGTTTTGATTTTTTTTTTTGGATTTTCCTACAATAGTTGTCAACCCAATGGAAAAGGCACTAGTTGCATGTTTTCTATATAGTCATCTTTCAATCATCAATCACAATATATTCATTACCAGTACATTTATATTTTTAAGTTCATACCTATTGTGAAAGGACTATATCTAGGTGATAAAGTTTAGTTTGATGATTCCTTGAAGGGAGAATCAAAAGGTTAGCCTTCCTTGAGTCAAACTCAGAAAAAGAAGAAGGATTCACATCCTTATGCCACTGTTCTATGCTATTACATTTATAGTTTCTATTTTCAGACTCTGCATCAGGATATTCTCAGCTGTTTGCAGAGTGATCTTTCGTTGAAGTAATTTGAAGTATGATAGCATATTAGTGAAGGTCCTTATCCACCGTCTGAATGTTTACTTGAAATATAGTAAAATTATCTAGGAAATACCTTCTTGAGTCCTTTGGAGCTCGAAGAAGGAGGATCCTATCCAATCCTCATCAATTAGACTCTTTCTTTCAAACTTGAGAGTTCATAAAACTGAGAATCAAGCCTACATGTTTACCAAGTTTGATCCCACAAGAAAAATCTCTAACAAACTGGTGACTCTCTTGGGGATTTGAAGTAATTTGTAGTAAATATTCAAGTTTATAAAGTTGAGCTAGAATCCTGGCCTATTTGTTTATAAATCCATTCGTCTGCCATATCCATTTGAGGATAGAGTTATAAATCTTTCTTAATTTGAAAGTCCTTCAGACCATATTTACTAGCCTAGTTTTTGTTGTTATTAAAAAGAAATTCTGAATCTTTTTCTAGTAAAGAAATATGCCACATCCTATTGACTTGCTAAAAGTTTGCTATCTTTGTTGAAACCCAACTTGTCCTTGTTTTATTAAAGTTCTACACATTCGCATAGTAGTGGGTGGCGACTTTAAAAGATCTCTACAGTAGTGTGCACTTAGATGAAAGGAAATTTATGATTAGTTGGGAACACTTATAGCAAGGATCTAGAAGATGCTCAAAAGATTTAGTGGTGAAGGACAAAATAAAAAAGAAGTTCAAAAGGACAACAAAAAAAGAAATTACCCAGGTATTCCTCAAAGTTTTATGTAATAAATTGTTTCCTTGATAAGTGAAGAAGTAACTAAAAGAAGGAATATAGATTTGAAGTTTTTGGTCATACTTCTAGTTTTACATTTTCCAATCACCAAATTTAGAAATATGGTATGATCTTATGTGAAATGATTGCATGGATGGATAGAAATTTTTGTGCCTAAGAAAGTTGTGTTGTTAATAAATAGTGAAATGGAGATTCTATATCTAATAGATCAGGATATGCTGTCTATATCTAAAAATTGTCTAGCAGATCTTGAAGAAATTCAAAAGGATATTGCATTGTTAAATTAGAAAATACATGACCAAGCTATGTTGTTTTTGAAAAGACATGTAGGAGAAATAATTGTAGAATCCATATATGTATTCTATGAAAAGTTTTCCAATACATATGATAACTTTCCGAAAGGGATTGGACTCCAAGAGTCTACATATTTTCATTTGTTCTTAGAGCTTTATATGCCTAACTCAGTAAAATGGTCTGCAAATTGTAAAAAGGAAGGCGTTGAACTTGTTAAAACATGGATAAATGAGTTTGAAGAATGTAAATCTAAAAATATTAATGATGCTAACTCTAGTTATGATGAAAATGTTGACTATGATGCTGATAGTGAAGTAGATGAGTATCAAGATGTCAAAGATGAAAATCTAGTTGCAAATGTTTCCTTTGGATTCAAAGATTTGTTTTATTATCAGCATGGCAGGATAGACCTATCTTCTTAGTTTAGGGAAGAGTCTTGTGATCAACAAGAGAGTAATTATTATGTGGATGAGAGTGATTGTGATGTTTCTTTTGACAAAAAAGATGTGAACCAAGAGACTTCAATCCTTGTCCCCAATGAAAAAGATATTTGCAATAGTAAAGGAGAGGTTAAAGCCAATGAAAATGAAGTCCAAAGTTCATTGAGCAGTGAAGAAATATCATAACTACTAGCTGCTAATTTTGAGAGGTATGCACACACATTTGATTCTAGAGTTTCATGCCTGACATATATATGTTTTGATAAAGAGAGTATTAGTGAGGGCATGAAATGTGAAAAACATCTTGAGTTTCCTTCTCCTATTTTTGAAGATAATGATATCCAAGTTAAGAGCACATATGATTGTGAGAAATTTGATGTTGTCATATATGACGAGTATGAAGATGTATGTGCTACTATAGATTCAGATTTTTGTGAGTCTAGTGTCATTTATTCTTATATATACCATGATGCTGAAGAAAGAGACAAATCTGAATGTGTGTTTTCAGATTTACAAGTAATTGATGAAGCATTAATTGACAATGCTTTCCCATGTTTACAAGATGTTGATAGGAGTTGTGATCAGCAAGATGTCTCTACTTTTGTGTAGTCAGATTTTTGTTTAGAGGCATTCTATTTTAGTTTGCAAACCGATGTAAAAGAAGCTTTTCTTGTGGTGAAAACTAATATTCAGAATGTGGGTGTTGCCTACCATGAGAGTGAGTTGGAATGTTTCTTCGTCTAGCAAGTCAACAATAAGGAAGGGTGTGATGTTTTGATATCACACAATGATAAAAATTCATAGTATTTTGGTGATTTTGTTTTGCAAAGTGATGGTGAATTCGCTGATTGTTTCTTGTTTGATGTGCTAAAGGAAAGTGGCAGTGTTTTCAATCAAACACATGGAAGCAAGAATTTTAGTTTATCTCTGATTTGTGAAGATCAAAACCAAATGTATGATAGAGGTAAGAGCTGACTCCAATTTTGGGGCCTTAGGCTTCTTTTAGATAAAGTACATATTGTATAGTTTATTTCCCTTTCAGTTGTGTGGTGTGTTTGCTTTCAGTAGAGGTTCCCATTTTTTGAGAAGAGATGTAGGGAGGGAAAGGTGAAAAGCGAAGAACGAGAAATTTTGGTTTTGAAGTTTTAGGGTGGTCTACTTCTACCATGAGATTTTGAAGTTCTCTGCATGCCCGCATGGGGTATGCATCCACAGTCAGAGCCACTATTGGTACTCAAAAAATACAACATGGGGTTTTGAGTACCTTGTTAGATTTTTGCATTTTGACCCCTTTGATTAATTTTTGAGACTATTGGCCGAAATACAATTCTAAAGTTTTTCATGCATGTCAAGTGCTCATCACCTTTTTTTTGACATTCGAAGACATCCCAGGTCATTAAATTCAAGTTTCAAGTTGTTTCATGATGTCTTGTTTTTAGCACTTGTCCAAATCTATATTTTTGCCTAAGTGTCAGTTTGTTGTAGCAGGCCATGTTTGCATTTTAATATCTTGTGTCCTATTAGGTTTCATGGCTCACCACTTTGGGAATGTTTAACATGTATATCAAAGAGTTTATGTTTCAAAGCTCAAGCTATTTCAAGTTCGTTTGATAAGTTTTTGGATTCCCCAAAGTTGGTCCTACGAAATTGTCCTATTACTCTATTCTACCCAATTTTCTGAGTGGCCTTATTTGACCAATTGTAACTTTTGACCTTGTGATCCAATTGAAAAAATTCCTTTTGTAAAATGTTACAAAGGTCAAATACTTCTTGAAGCTCTATTTTTAGGTCACAACAAGTCCAGTTGGTCAATTTTCTAAGCCCATTCCGTCTGCATTTTCTATCAGTGTGCCAAATTGTTATATGCAGATTTTTTAATAGCCTACTTTGAGGTCCTGCTATTTTTATCTGGTTGAATGCCCTGCATAATTGGGTTTTCCCCTATGTTTCAAAATTGAAAGTATACCTTCCCATTGATTTTTAGACTCACACCAATCTAGTTATCCACTTAGCCAGAGCATTTCCATTTCCAATTTATTAAAGTTTCACTGAATGTGTAGAATCCAGAATTAAGTAGCCTACTTTGAGCTTTCATTTTTTGAAGAATTGAAAGTTATTCTGCATTGAAAACATGGAGATGTACCCTCCTGAAGATTTTAGGCCATGATGAATCCATTTACCCAGTTTTCCAATTTCATTCCATTTGTAGTTTCTAACAATTTGGTGCAGATTAGTCGCATAGTTTAGTCAGAGGTCCTGTTCGAGATGTTATATCTTGAATACTCTGATTGGTCATATCAAGAAAATGGTTCCCCTGTATTGTAAACCAAATTTAATTCAAGTTTGCAAGGTTTCAAATCATGAGGGTTTTGTATGCACACTTCCCCAGATGCTTTTCATTTGCAGAAATCAGTATATCTCATGTCTTCATGTTCTGTATTTCCAAGTGGCTATTTTCAATGGTCTGCCAAATGTGACCAGTTGATCTTCATGATTTTCCATTCTAGATTCATGATCTCCATATAGCATAATTCAAATATCCAGAAGCTCGGGTCTTCAGGAGGTCACTTGACTTGTTTTCAAAATCAGAACCAGACGTATTTCATTGTTTTTGATAGGGTAATTTGCAAAATTATTCTGAAGAGGCAACTCAAATGATTAAAATCTTTGGAACTATTTGGTTTTGTCAGATTACACTTTTCAGTATGGGAGAATGCTAATCATAGAACTTGTGTGCCCAGTGCCATGTATCGGTTACTTGATTTGGTCATTTTTTATAGCCAGTCTTAGGAGCAAGTTACTGTTATTGATAATTTTTCAAAGGTAAATCCAGTGAACTAAATGATGAGATTAAAGTCTCTGTTGCACCATTGTTTTCCAGCTATTTGCATTTTGTTTCTGAGGGTGCACATTTTGTTTGGATGTGTAAGAATTTGCAAATAGCAAATATTGAACCAAGGATCTAGAAGTTGAAGAAAAGCACAAGAGAGAAAATATGAATGCAACGATGGATTGAATAGATCCAATGAATTGCTCAATGATTGATGAATGCCCAATGAAATGATTACATAATAGGCATCCTTATATAGGAAAGGCAATAAGAGAGAATGATAAGGAGCTGATAAGCTATCACCTATGCTAGGTGTAATCACATGTCCACCAAATGTGGATCATCCTCCAATATGCAATAAAGTATGTGCATTAGATTAGGATGATAATGTGATAAGAGCACAAAAGGTGGATCTCACACACAATGAGGTATGTGAAGACTATTGGCAATTTGGCTAATGTGGATGCATAGATGTTGTCATTATGGCAACATATGATCTCTATTGAGAGCGTAGAATCTGGAATGCAAGTATGGTAAGTTGAAGGAAGAAATTGTCTAAGTATGGATACAGTGATCTTGACAGAGCACCCGATGAATATTTAGTTGGCGACATCCACTGGAGCAATATTTTTGTTTGTGCAGTTAACTAAAGCTTCTACAAAGTATGAGGATACCCCATCTTAGTGTGCATAAAGTTTGGAGCAGTACAGATGAAGTTATTCAAAGTTTACCGAAGACAGTTTTTGTAGATAGAACAGTTTTGGAGACAGTATTAGTGAAAGAGTTAAGGGATTATTTTTGCTTGTCAAAATAATGACTTAACATTATGAAGGGATGACATCCTAGATGTTTACTCTTGGATAAATATTTTGGAAGCCGACCATATAAAGTTATTAGCTCTAATAACTCATATATTAGGCATACTTGAAATGTAATGAAAAAATGTATGAACAATGTGATGTGTAAAAAGAAAGAAAAGATAACTTGTGATAGTTGTATATTGTGATAGTAGCAAAGGCTATTGATGCAAAGTTGTAAGCAGTACCATACTATAGTTAGAAACATTTTTGTATTACCTATTTGGGCAGTGAGCTCAGCTGGTGATCAGGTTTTGTAATCTAACTCCTAACAGGGTTAAGGCTTCTAACAAGGCCTAAAGTCCTTTAACCAGGACAGATCTACTATATATTGTAAATTGACTCTTAATAGGGTCCAATATCCCTAGCAAGATACTTTTGATTAGTGATATTTGTGGGTACCATCCCCACCGGGGTTTTCCCTTGGCCAGGGTTTCCTCGAGAACATATCATGTGTTATGAGTTCTTTCTATTTACTGCTATGTTTGTTAATCAGCTTGATAATCTTTGTATGCACTAAAGTAATCTTTTATATCCATAAGTGGGCAAAAGAAAAAGTTTGTGAAATACTGATTCACCCCCCCTCTCATTATTTCCTATTTCTAACAAAGACAACTATCACACCAAAAGTGGAATTTCTCCTACACCATGTACTTAATAGATGTGCACACTCCTAGGTGTCTTAGTCACTAACTACTATGCAATGCATTAACCTAAGTAAGATTAAGTTAAGTGTAATTAGGAATATTTAATTACACCAACACCCCCCCTTAAGTGCAACTTAGGGGAATATACTTAAACTCACAATGCAAGATGGGTCCCAGCTACTAGGCCATGTTAGGTACCCATGTACAAAATAAAATACATGAAATGCATAACTCTCATAAAGTGGAGAAAGAGGGAAAACCTCATGGGAAAAACCCTCCCCCAAAAAGAGAGAAGAAAACAAGATGCATGGATGGATGGAGTGCTCAAGACCCCCCAAGAACTACATACATCATGTATATACAAAGAAGTATCCCCCCATAAGAAGGATAGTTGGACACATGATATCCCCCCATAATGTAGAATCTCCCATGTTGATGAAGAGTACCTGCAAATAATATATAAGCCAATGCTTACAAGAAACATGTCTCCCCTTAGGAAGAAATAGATAAATTAAATAATGAAGAAGCCAATCCTTGGGCAAATGGAAGGAGGAAGAAGATGTAGGTCTCCATGAATGAATCTTTGAAGACTCAATAGGAATCTCCAAGCTCAAAGAATCTATCACTTCATGTGACAAATCAAGTGAAGAAGGAGAAGAATCAAGTACACCAATCTCCAAAGAAGGTGAAGAAGTGTCTCCATCTATGACGAAACTGTCATCAAGGGAAAGAGAAACCCCCTAATGTATGTCTTCCAAATTTGCATCATGAGAATCAAGAAATGCTGAAGATGCATCCAAGTAGTCATCACACTCTACAAGATCTGAAACACTATGAATATCCTGTTGAATAGTAGAGCCTATGTTTGAAGAAGCAAGAGATGGAGGAGTAGGAAGATCAACACTTGTCTCAACAACAAAATGATTCAAGTGCCCAAAATTCTTCTCATAATTACCCCTTGGCAAAGGGATGGGTACATCATGTATATCATCATCATTATCAACAAAATTAGAAAAAGAATACAAGCGGGATGTATGATCAACAACTCCCATAGCTATGACATCTCTAGTCTCCATGTCCCTAATGTAGACATAATCAGGAGTGAACTCAACAATTTTACCTTGTGCCTCATGTGTAATTTGGTAAATAGAAAGGAGATTAGTGGTGAAGGATGGTACACAAAGAACATCATTAAATGTCCCCTCTCCCATAGGAATAGAACCTTTCCCACAAACTCTCATGAATGTGTTGTTACCCATCAAAATATTAGGAGAATTACAAGGCTCAATAGAAGAAAACATATCCATAGAAGATGCCATATGATGTGATGCACCTGAATCAAGTTATTGTGGGAGAAGTTATGAATCAAGGACTCAAGGAGACATAAAGTTCAGTGAGCAGCAAGAATGAAGCTCAAGTAGAGGTGGTAGAGGAAGGAGTTCTAACTCTAGCTCTAGAGGAAGGAATGGTGGACAAGGAGGAAGAGGCAACTACTTTTGCAATATGAAATGCTACCATTATAATCAAATGGGGCACCCTACCTATAGATGCCCAGAGAAAGGTAGTTCATCACAAGGAGGTGAGAAGAGAACTAACCTAGTTCAAGATGAGTCTAATGTAGTAGAGAAGCAAGCTAATGTACCATTGAATTTAGAGGAAGGAGAGAACCTCATGATGAGGAGAAATTTGATCAAGGAGTTGGTGAAGGAAGACCCAAGCCAAAGGAGGTCTTTGTTTAGGATAAAGTGCAAAATGATGGGGAAAGTATGTAGGGTCATCATTGACTTAGGCTCTACTAAAAATATTGTGTTAGAGGAAGTAGTTAGCAAGCTAAAGTTGACAAGGATACCCCACACCAATCCTTACAAGGTCATGTGGATCAATAAAGGCCAACATGTGTTAGTGAGTGAGCAAGCGTGCGTGGAGTTCTCCATTGGAAGGTACAAAGAAATTTTTTTGTTTGGTGTGTTACTGTTGCCCAAATTTTTTTGATTCCATACAAATTTGGCCACAGGCTGGAATCCATCCAATATTTTGTAACCTTGTTGAACCTCTGAGGAAATTCCATGGTCTTCTACCTTTTCTCCTAGTCTTTGCAACTATCTAAACTCCTTGGTCTGCAAGTTTAAATTTGAAAAGCCAAAAACCCTCAAAAAACCTTTTGGCCCTTTCTATTTTGCTGTTACCTTTTTTGGCCACTTAGATCTCTATATTTCCCATGTGCACTTTATAGGCTCAGGCTGGTCACGAAATCTCTAAGACCCAGTGGAATATTCTTTTGCTTCTCCTAATTCTATGACTGCCCTTATTCACAAGATCTCCCAGTTAGAAAGTACTTTCCCTTTTCATTTAGTGACTAAGTGACTATGTTCGCAAGTTCCTTGATTCCTAGTAGTTTGGTTCTTAGCATCCTGCGATCTGGTGAGTGGTTACAGTTTGTTTGGCGGTCTCAGTTTCCTGGCAGTTAAAGATCAAGCAAGATCTATGATTGTTGCTATACCGCTGAGGAGATGTGCTTGAAGGTTAACATCATGATGTAACATTGATCATTGATCTTCATCATAACACATCGCTTCTATGCCAGTGGGTCCACTACCACATAGTCTGAGTGTATGCTTCTAATTGGTCGAAGGCTAGTGATGTGGAGGTTTGGCAGGGCAAGCCTAGTGTGTTGTCTCAACTTTTGATCTAACAGCTATCTTATCATCTGATGGAATCTTCTAAGCCCATGAGATCATACGCCAGTCATTGATTTTACTTTATCATCGGGGCTCTATCAGGTGGGTCCTCATATTTGATGTGTTCATTTTTCATCCGCTAGTCGGATGATGGCAAGGATTTGTCAATGGGCCCAAAGTCTTTGGCTTATGAGGCAGGTTATAGCTCAGACAAGATCTACGATTTTTGTTATACCATTAAAGTAAGATGCATGAAGTTTAAGGTTTTGGTATAATGACAACCATTTGATGAAAGATTAAAGATGTCGTGCATCATGGGTCCGATGTGCTACGTATTGCTGAGGTGCTTGATTTTCATTTATTTTCAACTGATGATGTGGCCGATGACTTTTCAAAGGGGCTTGCAACTATTACAAAGGTGATCTGGGTTGTCCATCTACCAGGAAATGATGATATCGACAGTCACATTTTAAAACTAAGCCTGCTAGCCATTGTTTTTCAAATTTGAATATTTTTGCAGGGGTTTTGCCAACATTTGATCCAGTAGGCCATGAGCGACAAAAGGGCAGCTCACAATTTATGTTCTCAGGATGGTTGCAGTTGGGAGGATGATGAAGAGGATCTCGTGGCCATCGCTACTAATTTCTCAGGTACCATGTAGGTGTTCTTACACCATAGAAGCATTAAAATGTTGGCACCATCTATGGCCTTCTGTACTTCAAAATACAAATATTTGTAAGGATCAGATTTTGAGCATTCATGATGAGCTTGACTTGCAAAGACAAGGTCATGGTTATGGTGTGAGGTTTTCAACTTGCAGAGGTGGACACACAAGATATCTGATCAGCCAAGACTTTTTAGAGATACATTTATGATCAGAATTGACAAAGTTAGGGTTTGATTATTTTATGAAAATCTATGTAAACCCTAGTTAGGTTTTTCTCCTGCCTGCGTGCAATAGAGGAGATGTATCTATTATTTTTGGAGCTTTTTGAAGCTCAGAGTTTACATTTGAAAAAAAGAGAGTTTTCTTCCTGAAGAGTTATCTGAGGCAATCTTTCTACCCTCTAGCTTCTGCATCTTGTAACCTTTCATTGATTTTTTAGATATTGCAAAGGTACTTTGTGACATCTTTCTGTCCCTATACCTTCTTGTGTAAATTTTCTCTTATTAAATTAAGTATATGTATTTTTTTTCAATGATATCTTAGGGTTCTTGATCCCTCTTTCTTTTTGCAATTCATGTGTATTCATGTGGATGATTTGATTTGAATGATCCTGTGGGTATACTTCAACACCCTGACAATTTGTCTCATTCCTATACCTAGTTGTAGAGGTGAATGTTTGTTTGCAGGTCATAGATTGTGTCTAAATTCTTAGGACTGCTATTGTTTGTGAAACTCTCTCTTTCCCTGAATAGACTCTTTCTATTGTAGACCCTTCTATGAAACATTGATGCAAGCCTATTTAGTGAGTTGTGATCTCCTAGACCTAAGTTCATGCATTGATTTCATCCTCCATACTATAATTCATACCATCACTTTGGTGTATCCCCTAGTAGGATAATTTTCTTTCAGTTATTTCCCTTTCATGCATTCTCTCTCTCCCTTTTCCCCTCAAGATTTTTATTTTCCTATCAAAGAGAAAATTAAGGTGATTATCCAAGAGGAACCAGCCTAGAACCTAGAGGTCTCATCTTAGTTAGCATAGGTCCCACAACCTGGAGATGATTCCCATGTTATACTAAGTTATCAAGACCAAGAGAGCTTGAAACAAGGGTGCAAACTTAGTGTATAATAGTTACCTATGGATGCATGCCATTTTCTCCTAGGTAGACCATGGAAATTTGACCACCAAGCCATACATGATGGAGGAAAGAATTCTTATTCTTTCAAGAAGGATAATGTGATCTTCAAAATAAAGTCACTATTGGAAGATGTTGAGGTGAAGACATCAGGTCCAAATGTACTTATGGTGGGTGAAAAATAGTTCTTACAAGCCATGGAAGAGAGTGAAGGAGTTGGCTATGCATTGGTGCTAAGACTAAGAGAAGAAAATGAAGGCAAGGTGACTAAGAAGACAGAGTTACCAAAGGAGATTCAAAGCATGTTGCAGACTTACCAAGGTATAGTGAGAAATGGACAACCATCAACCTTACCCCCTAAAAGAGGCATAAGTCATAGGATAGACCTTATCCCAGGAGCCACCCTTCCTAATAAAGCAGCCTACAAGATTACCCCTCAACAAAATGAGGAAATAGGAAGACAAATATAAGAACTCCTAAACCAAGGTTTCATTAGAAAGAGCATTAGTCCATGTGTCATACCCACTGTACTTGCACCTAAGAAAAGAGGAACTTGGAGGCTTTGTACTGATTCAAGGGTTATCAATAGGATAACCAGAAGGTATAGGTTCCCTATCCCTAGGATTGAAGACTTAATGGATTGTCTAGGTGAAGCTAAGTACTATAGCAAGATAGACTTGAAGAGTGGCTATCACCAAATAAGAATACATGAAGGAGATGAGTGGAAAACAGCCTTCAAGAGCAATGAAGGGCTATATGAATGGCATGTCATGCCATTTGGATTATCCAATGCCCCCTCCACATTCATGAGGCCCATGAATGAAGTCCTCAAAGACTACATAGGCAAGTTTGTAGTAGTATATCTAGATGATATACTGATTTATAACAAGACAAGGAGTGAGAACCTAGAACATCTTGGGGTTGTTTTCAAGAAGTTACATGATGAGAAAGTGATGATCAACTTGGAGAAGTGTGAGTTCATCAAAACAGAGCTAGTGTAACTTGGATTTGTCCTATCACATGGAAATCTAAAAATGGATAAGAGAAAAGTGGAGGCTATCATGAATTGGCCAACTCCAAGGATAGAAATAGAGGTGAGGAGTTTTCAGGTCTTGGCATAATATTATAGGAAATTCATAAGGCAATTTGTGCTCCCATGTTGGATACTATTAAGGGAGGTATGAAAACCAAGTTTGTATGGAATGAGCATGCTAATAAGAGCTTTGAGTTGTTGAAGGAAAAGATAGCTACCCAACCTATTTTAGTGTTGCCAAGCTTTGAGAAGCTTTTCACCATTGAGTGTGATGCTAGCAATGTGGCTATTGGACCTGTTCTAAACCAAGAGGGTAGACTAGTAGCTTTTCATTTAAACAAGCTAAGTGAAGCCAAGAAGAAGTACTCTTCTTATGACCTTGAAATGTATGCATTATTCCAAGCTCTAAGGAAATGGAGGCACTACTTGCTTCCCAAGGAATTCATTGTGTATTCAGACCACTAAGCACTTAGTTTCTTGAATTCACAAGAGAAGTTGAGTGACAAGCACATGAAGCGGGTTGAGTACTTACAAGCTTATACCTTTAATATCAAGCACAAGAAAGGTGTCCTAAATAAAGTGGTAGATGCATTGTCTAGAAGAGCTCTCACTATCCAAGAGATTTAGTTGAAGAGCATGGGGATAGATCACTTCAAGGATCTATATGTAGATGATGAGGATTTTGTAGACATTTATAAGGTATGTGCTGAGTACAAGAATCATTTTCATAGTAGATATGCTGAGTATACTTTTCAAAGTGATCTCTTGTTTAAAGGGAATCAATTATGTGTTCCTAGAGGCTCTATTAGAGAGAATTTGATACAAGAAAATCATAATGGTGCTTTGAGTGGTCACTTTAGGTTCACTAAGAAGCTAAACAACATCCATAATAAAGAACTCATAACACATTATTTTTTCTCAAGGAAACCTTGGCCAAGGGAAAACCCCGGTGGGGATGGTACCCAAAAAAATCCACTAATCAAAAGAATCATGTTAAGGATGTTGACCCTGTTAGGAGTCTATTACAAGCATATAGTGTATCAGTCCTAATTAAGGGACTATAGGCCTTGTTAGAAGCCTCAACCCTATTAGGAGTTGTAGTACAAAATGTGATTACCAGATGAGCCCACTACCCAAACAAGTAATGTACAATATACACTGATTAAAAAAAAGGTTAAGGTAGATAACCTTATACTTCTTGCATCAATGTAACTTTTTTGCTCTTTTACTATCGCTATTTCATATGCTTCATATACTTTGCATCATATCACTTGTCCACACTTATTGTATTCTTCCTCAATAATACTACTACTACAATTACAATTACATTTACATTTATACCAATAGCTTTATCCAAGAGTTAACATCTAGGATGTCATCCCTTTATATTGTTAAGTTATTATTTTGATAAACAAAATAATCCCTTAACTATTTACTAGTTCTGTCTTTATATTCTGTCATGTTGGCTTCACATTATCTTCGGTAAACCTATCATAAATTCTTCTGTACATGTCGTACTAACTTTCACTCTGAGATGGGTGATCAATAGACATCATAGAGTCTATGTTCAAGTGCATAAGCACTAAACTTACTCCAGTCAATGTCACAAACAAAAATTGTGTCCAGGTTCACTAGTAAAACACTGTCTCATACTTAGAGAAATTTGCAATACACTTTGTCATACTTTCTCTTTGACTTGTGTGATCTTCATGTGGATCATATGTTTCCATAATGACAACATCTATATAATCAACTTAGCCAAATTGCCAACAATCTCCCCCTTTGTCATTGGTGGCAACATATGAGAAAATTAGCTAAGTGTACAACTCAAAATCTCAAAATTGTTCAAAACTATGGCCGTAGTATAAAATACATACTATCCTTATAACTCCTCAAAAAATTATTTCCTTTAATATATCTCTCCCCCTAAGAGTAACAACCCTTATCATATACTATCAGTTTTCTTCTATATATCTCCCCCCCTTTGACAACAATGACAAAATAAGGTAGGGAGGGTTACAAAATTATATCACAAAAAGTTATACCTCAATTCATTTATTGCAAATCCAGTAGGCTTGCAACACAATCTGCAAAATCTATCTTCATAGAAGCATGCTCTCTCAAAAGAGTGTATCTTCTCAATTTCCTATCTTTCTCATCTTGTACAACTCTGATTTCATCATAAAGTTTCCTAACTTTCTTCTCAACATCACATACCTTCAGATTGGGGCTAGACAGAAGGTTTGTTTCATTTAGAATTTTTGCTCACTTCAACTTTATCTTCTGATCTTCTTCTGCTGTCAAGGTCTCTGATTTTGTACACTTTATGTACAAAAATTTGCCTATTTCCAAATGCTTCCTCAAATCCTTGATACAGATATCAAGATTATTGATATCATTTCTGATATTTTGATTGATGTTTAAAAGCATTCTAGCCTCATAGTCTACTTGTGCTTTCACTTTTCCAATGTCAACTAGGTTTGTGAATTCATTATCAAAGGTGCTCATTACCTTCTTTGCTTTCTCCATAGGGTCTGCTTCTGAAATTTGTGTAGTTACAATACTTTGTAACTTTTTAGTTAGTTCCTTTAGACACCCTTCAAGACTCTTTAATTTCTTATTCTTACCAATGATTTTATTCAAGGATGTAATCAGTTCCAACTAATCACCATCATCTACTTCTTTTCCCAAATTCTCAATCATAGATACAATTTGAGTCTCCTTTCCAGTCTCAGGAGTAAGACTGATATCTTCTTTGGTCGGAATGGGAAATTGTTCTTTTGTAATTGGTGGTTCTACAAATGTGGTCTCTATCATCTCTTCTTCTTTTGTAGCTTCCTGTTCTTCAAAGGCTGAATTGTCAACAATGTTCTCCAAATTCTTGAATACATTTTCATCAGTATCCAAGGTGATTTTTGTACCTTCTACATTCATTATTTCATCTTCAATATTAATAGCTGGAGAAGAGGGAATGTCCTCTTGTAGTTTCTCACCTACTTGCTCTACTACAACTGATGATTCTCCAACATATTCTACCATAACCTTGATAATAGCCTGTTCTATTTCAAAATTTACTTCTTCATACCTACCTCCCATAATCTAAATTGTTCTCCTTTTGGTTCTTAGATGGGTGCTTAGGGCTTTCATGATCTGATTGAAATGAGTTTCATCTCTTATTTCAAAAAGCTTCCTCACAAGCTTTTCTCTGATAGTTGTCTCTTCCTCTAATGCTCTCTTCTACCTATTTAGAAGTTTGTTATAAAGATCATCAGGTATCTGTCCTTGAATAGTATCAAACTTCTTTCTAGTCAACATCATATGCTTCACAACTGCATTCTCTAGATTAAGTCTATCAGTATAATCATAAAGATCATAGTATTTGTTCATTCTTGCAAAGTCACCATTCTCAATAATCTACTCATTAAGCTTTTTGACTTTTAGTTTCCAAGCTTTCTTCTTAGTAGTGACATTATCTTTTACTTCTACAATCTTTCTTGGAACTAGTTGCACTAGAGTTTTATTTCTCTTTCCTGGTCCAGTAGCACTTTTCTTAACTCTTTTGCTAGGTGTGGAGGAAGTGGATCTATTAGACATCTTTGCTTCTATGTCCTTCTCAGGTACTTCCACTTTCACATCTACTTGTGGTTCTTCCTGTTGCACTGCAATTGATGATAAAGGAGGGATAGACAAAACTTCCTTTTGTCCACTCTCTCTGATTTTTGCTGTTGTCTGCTTTGCTACCAAAAACTCTCTCTTTGTCATTCCTGTATCTTTTAGGATTTTCTTAATAGTGCTCTCAACTCTCTTTTTAGACTGCTTCTCTTCAATTAAAATCTTTGCGGAGTTGAAGTTCTACTCAAAGATTCCAAACCTGTTACACTGAGTATCCAACTTACACTTTAGTAGTCTGCTGACATACTCTTCAGTTTCTACCTCAGATATTTCATAGCTAAGAGGGTCTATGAACTCTATTCTAGGCTCTACTACTTCAATATAGCTAAGGTTAGTATCCATCATAAAATATATATCATCTTTATATTTTTCAACAAGAGACTTAGGGATCCTTGATCTGCTAGACACAATATTCTTAAATGTCTTAATAACAAGTACCACACTCTCATTAACACTGTCAAAAACATGCCTTTTGTATACTAAGTTAATCCTTTCCATTGTATTTTTTCCATCATTCTAGTCATTTCCTATGGTGTAAGGAAATCTCCTCAAAAGATGAAAGAACATATATGTGATTAGGGATGAGAACCTAAACTGTGTATACTTAGTTTTCTTGATCTTCTCCAAGTTCTCAAACAATTGAATTCTAAGAATTTCACATGTATCAACTGGTACCCTGTCAACACACATTAGATAGGCTGCATGTACCATTCCAACTACCATGTCATCCTCTCTTGAATTTGCACAAAACTTAGTAGTTAGGATCTTGCATAAGTATCTCACATCATCTTGTTTGATCTTACTAATCACTATTCCTCTACCGTTATAGGATGATTTTGTGTTTTCAATGATTGTTTTCCTCATGTTTTTCTCATTAAAAGGAATAGCTCCAGTTTTAGATGATCTAGTGACTTCATGAATCAAGTCTGCTATAATATCTATAACTCTATCTTCTAGCCAAAAATTTCCATTATGAATTCTTCTCAAGATAATCTTACTGCATTCTTCATTATCAAGTTCTTACTGTAATCCATCTTTGGCAATTTCATTATGTTCCAAATATTCAAAACCTTGTTTTAGTGTCATATCCTGATTGTAAATCTTTTGATATTCATCTGTGAAATCACTCACTTACTATTTCTAGTTTGCATCCAAGATAACTTTTGTCATTCTCTAAGTGTAAAACTCTGTCTAGTACGGATGATAATGCAAACCTAGGGTCTTCTTCCAAGGGTTCTACTGGTTCCCTTTTCAATTTAGGTCTATTCTTATCTCTGACATTGTGTATTAAGGAAACATCCATGATTTCTTCAAATTTATTTATTGATTTAAAGGTTTGTCAAGTAAAATACCTTAATTTCATGATTTTAGGGCTTGCGTAGATTTGGCACAAAATTCTTATCCAAATCCTTGCAAAATGCTTTCAATCACTGCTCTTTGATCTCCTTGACACTTGAATGCACTTTGATGATCAAATAATACCGATCATAACTTTTTATTAATTCAATCTCACTTAGATCTGACATTGCATTCAATTATTTTACCGCTTCTTTCCAAAAAGTTGTCTCTACTAACCTACAAAACTTAAAACTTCTTGCGATCTTGCAAAACATAATATTTTTCTTTGCACTCTTAACCATAGCATTAGAACATCATAAACTACCTTGCATTAATTGCGCAAGACTTGGTTCATCATATATCTACTTCTATACTAAATCTAAGTTCCTATTCTACTGTAATTTACATAAATTAAGTACTTTGAGATAGGTCAAGTACAGATTCATTCTTACCTTTCAATACTTCACCTTCCTAATTACCTTCAATGTTGAATATGTCTCCTTGATCCATGATTTTGACAAACTTCACTTCATTTGAATTACTACATCATCCTTTCTAACTGTTACTAGCATCTTCATTTGTTCTTGCATGATTTATGGGGTTAGGATTAGGATGAAAAACTCTATTGTTCATTCTACAAAACCTTGCTGTATGTCCAATCTGTTGCATATCTGACAAACAATTACATTATTTCCATATCTTGGTCTAGTTTGATTGATTTGTGATTTGCAATTTCTAGCAATGTGTCCAACCTTGTTGCATCTATAACATACTACTACATTTCTTTTGGTCATATCTTCAGTAGGTTTCTTATATGCATTGTTAGTATTCCTAAACATTCTACTACCATCATTATTCTCAATAAGTTTACGTTTCTTACAATCAATAGCTCTATGTCCAAAACCATGACAATTGTAATAATAACCATTTAGAGGATTAAATTATTTACCTGTAAAATATCTCTTCATATGACGAATAGTATTACAAAAAATATATCTACCTTTGAATTCTTTTTGCATACCTTTGGGTGATTCCTCTCACTTTGGTGATTCTTCTTCTTTAGGTGTATCTTCAAAGTTGTTGATCTCATCAGGCTTCTTCTCATCTATTCTTTCAGATATCTTTAGATCTGGTTCCTTGCCTTCATTATTTTCTTTAAAAGTGTTGAATCCAAGACCAGTCTTATCATAGAATGGTTTTTGATAAGATATTTGTTCACCAATCATCTCACTAGTTGAATATAGCCTTTCAAGTTGTTGTTTGGATTGAGTCAGTTCACCTTTCACAATCTTATTGTATTTCTCAAGTTCATCATACTGCAAATTAACTTTCTCAAGTTTAGATGTTACTTTAGAAAGTTTAGATTTTAGTCCTTCATTTTCAATCTTTAGACTTTCATTCTCAAATTTTAGATTTACTTCATTCTTTCCATTTCCATCTTTCAAACTAAGCTTCAGATTTTCTATCTTCAGTTCATGTTTAAGGATCTCATTTTCTTTTTCTAAATTGTCATCACAATCTTCAATAAAAACTTCGGATTCCTTTTCAGATCTCAGATCTTCCAATTTGTTTTTTAGTTTCTCAATGAGGTTCTTTGCATCATCATACTTCCTTTTCAAATTATCTTTTTCAATAGTAAGCAAGTCAATCTATTCAAGAGCTTCTTCAAGATTCTTCTGTAGTTGATCCATATCCATAGAGATCTTACTCAAGCTACTAGGCTTTCCTTGAATGATTCTTTTCTGAGTAACTAATCTCTGATACCAATTATTAGAAATAAGGAATACTGAGAGGGGGGGGGGGTGAATTAGTATTCTACAAACTTTATCTTTTTCCCAATTATGGATATAACAAATTATCTTTATATATGCATAACATAAGAAGCTAAACAACATTCATAATAAAGAACTCATAACACATTATTTTTCCTCGAGGAAACCCTGGCCAAGGGAAAACCCTAGTGTGGATGGTAAGATCCACTAATCAAAAGTATCTTGTTAAGGATGTTGACCTTGTTAGGAGTCTATTACAAGAATATAGTGTATCAGTCCTGATTAAGGGACTATAGGCCTTGTTAGAAGCCTCAACCCTGTTAGGAGTTGTAGTATGAAATGTGATTACCAAATGAACCCACTGCCCAAACAAGTAATGTACAATATAAACTGATTAAAAAAAAGGTTAAGGTACATAACCTTATACTTCTTGCATCAATATAACTTCATTTCTCTTTTACTATTGCTATTACATATGCTTCATATACTTCGCATCATATCACTTGTCCACACTTATTGTATTCTTTCTCAATAATACTACTACTACAATTACAATTACATTTACATTTATACCAATAGCTTTATCCAAGAGTTAACATGTAGGATATCATCCCTTTATATTGTTAAGTCATTATTTTGATAAACAAAATAATCCCTTAACTCTTTACTAGTTTTGTCTTCATATTCTATCCTATCGACTTCACACTGTCTTTGGTCAAATTGTCATAACTTCTTCTGTACATGCCATATTGACTTGCACTCTAAGATGGGTGATCAATAGACATCATAGAGTCTATGTCCAAGTGCGCAAGCACTAAACTTACTCTAGTCAATATCACAAACAAAAACTGTGTCCAGGTTCACTGGTAAAACACTGTCTCACACTTAGATAAATTTGCAATGTGCTCTATCATACTTTCTCTCTGACTTGTGTGATCTTCATTTGGATCATATGTTTCCATAATGACAACATCTATGTAATCAACTCAGCCTAATTTTCAACACCAAGAACTTTTTCAAAGTTTCTATTATTGGCCAAGGATGAATCTTGATGTTAGGAGGTATTTGGAAAGTTGTTTTGTATGTCAAAGTGCCAAGGGAACTTCTTCAAATGTAGGCCTTTATCAACCACTACCTATTCCTACTAGGCCATGGGAATGTTTGAGTATGGATTTTGTAGTTGGGTTACCCAAGACAGGATAAGGTATGGATGGTGTCTATGTGGTTGTTGATATATTAAGTAAGATGGCTCACTTTGTGCAATGTAAGACCACTAATGATGCTAGTCAAATAGCCTATCTCTTCTTTAAAGAGATAGTAAGAATCCATGGGTTACCTATCAGCATTATGTCAGATAGAGACAGTAAATTCATGAGTCATTTTTGGAAGACTCTTTGGAAAAGGTTAGGCACTAACTTGTCATTTGGATCAGCCTACCATCCCCAAACTGATGGTCAAACTGAGTGTTGGTTCTTCAAAAGATTTTACACTCCAAGAGATACCAATATATTTATGATTGATATTAAGGAGGCGTTAACTCCAAATATGAGAAATCTATAAGTAACTGGACCAACTATAGAGACAAGACTCCCCTCTTCACTTTTGTGATGTAGGAGCATCTTGCATCACAAAATAAAAGGGGGCATGATAAAAAAAATGGAGAGAGAAAGTGACAAAAAAGAAAAAAAAAGAAAAAAAAAAGAAAAAAGAAAAAAAAGAAGATAAAAAAAAAGAAGATAAAAAAAGAAGGGGAAAAAAAAAAGAGAAGAAAAAAAAAAAAAACTTATTTCATTTACCAAGGTGCATAGGTGGGAAAGATAAATAATTAAAAAAAAAAAAATCATTTCATTTATCGAGGTGTGTAGGTGGCATTTTAGAAATTTGTAGAAAGTTATTGCATTTAATATTTGTAGATAGGTAGTTACAACTTTCTATTTTCTTATTGGCCCACAAAGTCGATGTAATTTTCTAATTGGCCCACATGGTGGTACTTAATATTAATTGGGTGGGTATTTAATATTTGTATCAAGGTAGTTGCATCTATCTTTTATCCCACATTGGTGGTGTTATAATATCTTGGGTGGTAAATGCCTATATAAAGAAGGCATAGGAGCATTCATAAATAAGCTCTCAAGTTGTAGGTTCTTGTACTGGAGAAGAAGATCTCTTATTGCAAGCTCTTGGATTGTAATCTCTTGGGTTGTAAGCTTGGAGGATGTAAGATCTCTCATGTTGTAGATCTCATATTTGGAGAAAGCTCTCATGTTGTAAGATCTCTCAAGTTGTAATGATTTCAAGGTATTAATGTATGCTTTGTACAACATTTTATCTTCTCTTTGTCTCCATGTTGTTATGTCTTTGGTTATGATTTGGTAAGGGTGGTGTGGCCCTTCATCATTCTGGCTCTACAATGCCAAGGAGGGTACACCTGATCCAATAGATACAACTCTATTCCTTACTTAATACTAGATCATACAATAGATAATAGTGAGAAAGTACTAAATAACAACCTACTATTCATTGACTCTCTATCACTGGGTAGAACTACTATAAAAGTAAAATAAAGTAAAATGACTGGTATTTAAATATTTTTTGATTACAATGATTTTAATCATTCCTTATAAAACAAAGATAGGTACATACAGGCCAGTGCCTTATCCATTGGGCATACAACACCAAAAAATAAAATGAATACAAAGATGTTTCAAGAAGAAATGATCTTTAAACATAAACACAAATACCCCAACTCTTTCCTACTTATAAGAATCCTTCATACAAATCCAATGAACACATATTCCACTTTGAGCAATATTTAATCCAACCCTAGATCATATCTCAAAGAAAAAATACATATATGCAAGTCTTTGAAAACTTGAGAAATTCACAGATCAAATGCAAAGGAGAGACAAAGACTTTGATATTTGTATTAGGTATGACATGTTTTCTTTGTCTACAATATGTCCTAAATGGCAAGCTTGCAAGACAATAACATCAGCCTGTACTTCTTCTCTATTGATTTCAAAAGAAAGTGATGTGAAATATTACAATCCTCGATCGAGGGTTAGGGTTTCAAAGTTTCTATATTTTCAATGCTTAAAACTCTCAATGCCTAGAATGATCATGGAAAATCCTTTATATACAAGGAGATGCAACAAGCTACCAATCATTCTATGGTTTACAAAATTTTTAACCTAAAAAACTTTACAACAACCCTACTAGGTTTAAAATAAATGCATCGATCAAATTTCGAGAGATATTCTCCAGATAGCCACCTTACTTTATGTCTTTAATTCTTTCCTTGGTTTACTCAATCAAATCTGACCACCATCTCTTCATTGTCATTCATGCAATAAATACCTCTTTATATCTCAACAACCCTTTTAGGACTCAAAAACTTAAAATCTTTATTTGTCTCAAGAAGTAGGTGGAGTGTCTACTTTCTCTACATGTGGACTATACGGATACCTCCACCTGTTATACATCTCTTCACTTGGGAAATCAAAATTTACAAAATTTGCTCCCTTGCTGAATAACTATTCCCAATTGTCCTCTAGCTGACTAACTTCTCACTGAATGAAATCAAATTTGGAGGTGGCAGAAATTAATGTCTCAATAGTATGTATAAAAAATAAAGTATTCTCCAAAGTTAAAATGCTATTCATTCTAGCAGAAAAGTCATCATCTATTTGTGCTCTCCACTTGATCAACTCCTTAAGTTCACCACTCTTCCTAAAAACTCCCAGGATTAAATCATAGCAGGGGAGTGTCAATTGTTTCTTCAAAAAATTTGATTTTCTTTCAAAATCACCCAAAAGTATATCATTCTCTACAAGTGTTTTCACATTTTGATCCAATGGTTTGATCAATGAGTCAGAATCAATTTGAGACTTGGATAACCATCTGAATAATCTTACATTCGAAGATATGTCAATCCACTTATTGAAAATTGGCCCTAACTCCTCCTTATGCTTGTCTAATGATGTAAGCAATATCCTTAATCTCCTAACATGGTCAAATAGAATTGTGGGATTCAGATTTGTAGAAAATTGCATCATAGCCTCTATAACCTTTTCCTCATACTTTTCCTCTAACAAGATTTTATCTTTCAAATGTTCTTCCCTCAGCTTGTCCAACTCTACCCTTTTTCTTCTGAAATGACTTGTCTCTTCAAGCAATTGTTGCTTTTCCCAGCTGACCCTGGCATCTATATTTCTCTCTGGGTATGATGATGGTGGAAATTCAATGATAGGACTTGATGAAGAAGCCACTGCAGGCCTATCAACTATCATCAATTGGGGTGACCTGTGGTCTTGTGGTCCTGACAATTCTACAATCAATTTATCTTTTTGGATCAATTCTACTTTGAGCTCATTATAGGACTTAAGGACAGTTTCAAACTTAAGCCTTAGTTCCTCCTTCTCTTGTGCATCCTTCTCTGCCACCTTTACATTAAACTTGGCAATCTCCAAAATGATATTTGAGGCTTCAACACCTGAAGTCTCACCTACTCATTGCCCTAGTAAATTTCTAGCATATCCTAAAGAGAGAGCCTCTCTCTTTCCTTTATTTTCTTCCCTCTTTAGGGACCACAACACCAGGGCTGCATGATCATTAGAGAAAGTAATACCCCTAGTAGATTGTTGTGCCTATTTTGTAGTAGCAAGGGTCTTTACCTTGCTCTTCCTAACTTGATAAAACATTATTGCATCTGCAATATCCCACTCTGGAAGAATCAACACTCCTTTAGTGTGGACCATAGCCCTTCCCTCCTCAGGGGTGATCTTTTCAAACTACTTCATCATCTCCCCCTTCATTTCATTTTCAATCTTTGTTATGTCCCTATCAGGGAACTACCCTTTCTTCTTTTTACAAATCTCTTTAAACTGGCTTATTTTCATTCTCCACAAAAATTGAAGAAATGCCCTAGTCTTCACAAATTTATCATCGACAATAAAATAATCACTAGCCTATTTCAAAATTGGATCAACTTGTTTAGCCTCAAATTCTACAATAGTAAGATCCATTTCTATCTCCCTAGGTGCCTCTGGTATTCCTTCTTGGAGTTCATCATTAGAAACAAAAATATTTCCCAGATTGCTTAGTTGCACCAATTTCTCAACATCTCCATCCTCATCTAAATATAAGGGGGACTGAGAAGGAGAATATACATCTTGTTCTAGCCTTGATTCCTCTTGTTTCATCCTCTTAGGAGAGGGTCCCTACATTGTTTGATCATCTATAGGCCTCTTTCCTCTTGAAGTATAAGGAAGACTCTCATCTCTATGTTGTGTTGGTAAAGGAACACTATAACCACTTCTCCTCTATACAGTGTAAACTCCCCTTGGGGTCAACTTTGTATACCCTGGCTGGCTTAAAATCTACCTAGCTCTCTCAGGGTCTGTCTTGCTTACCACAACTCTTTTCTCATTCACAGTATGGATGATCCCTTCAAAATGCTCCATAAGAGCATCTACTTTTCTAGCCCATGGCTCAAAACTCTTCAATGGGTCATAGCCTCTATCAAAATGTCTAATAAAATCTACAGTCTTCTTGTAGATTACCCATTTCTCCTCCTTAATTTATTGAGTTTGGAGGTCAAACTCAGTTCTTACTATGTCTTCAGGAAATTGGAATTGATGCTCTATGAGGGCACATCTTATCTTTTCCCTAAACATTCCTAACAAGAAACCTTCATTGTCTACCCATCTAATGATAGTTGTAGCGATCCTGTAAGGTTGCAAGACCTGATCTAACTGCACCCATCCTTTCTTGATAATTACATACTGGTGTGCAATGGTGATATCTGGGAACAAAGTTCACCTTCCTTTACCAATAAGTGTTGATTCTTGTAGATCACCAATCTGCCTTAGAATTTTTGCATATCCTATCTTTAGTAAGGAAAAATGTATGGTGCCTTCTTGCAACAACCATATACTAGAAAAATTGTAGAAACTGGATACAATATAATGTCACCAAAATTATGAACAATGGTGATATCTTGGAAATAATCCTTAGGCCTAATCATTCTCAACAATTCTCTTGGGATTCTAGGATTCTTAATAAATAATAATGTCCTAAGTCTTGAAGCAAAATTTCTATCAAAGACAAGGAAGTTGGCCTCTTTTTTGTCCCAAGACTAATCTATTGTCCATAAGTTAACTGGAAGGGTTTCTCCATTTTTCTCCTTGATAATATTAACTATTGAACTAAAAAATTGCTCACCCTTGTACAAGAACATATGCATTAGCATAGAGTACCACCCAAAAGGCCTACTTATCTTCATGTTTTTAATTCTTATTAATCCATCATGGATTAGATCAGCTACGTGAGAAGAAAAATCAAAACTCAATGCTAACTGTGGATGCAAGGACATTACCATCATAAACATATATGGAACTGACATATGAGTGGCCTCATCATGCCCTAGGATCAAAGTCAGAGATCTATATACAGCCTGTGCCAGCAAACTGAACAAATCCAACGTAAAAGGTTCAGGAGTACTTGGATTGATCACACACATTGATCCAATTTGATCAAGAAAATGTCTTAAAGGCCCTACCCTTAAGTAATCTCTCTGAGCCTCATATATCTCAGTGAATTCCTGAAAGTTAATCTTTTCCAGCCCAATAGAAGGGTCATTCAATGAGAATACCTCCCTAATCTCATCCTCTGTGATACTAATTAGATTATTTTCATTCATATCCTTGACATACCTAGTCACAGGATCATAAAACCTAGCAATCTGAATGAGGAGGTCTGCATCCATGAACACTCTAGGGACAACTAATTTCCCTATATCAAATTGCCATATATTTCTAAGGGGGGCACAAGAATTCCTCTGAGAATATGTTTCCCTAAATAGCATCAAGCCATTATAATCTTTTCCTACCCTAGCATCTCTCATCCAAAGCCCTCTATCATAGATCCCTTCATTTATTGAGTCCCTAGGGTTTCTTGGGACTAATTCTTTCATTTTTGATGCCCCATTCTTAGAAGGTAGGAGTAACTAAATTAGATCTTTGAAAACAACCCTATCTTTATATTGTATCTTTCCCGACAGTTCCCTCTTAGGTGACATCTTGACTAGGGCTTTAAAATAGTTATACAAATACCAGAGAAACCTAAATAACCAATTAAAAATTACTAAAGGAAACAAATTCCTCCACACTTCCCTTTTCCTTAAAATTTTGAGTAGTTTTGAAGATGAAAATTTGGCCTACCAGTCACCTTGAAAAATCCATCTTGAAATCGCTCCAGAAAGATAAACCAGTCATGCTCACCAAGATACCTTGAAAGAAGTAGAATTTTTAATGATCAAATTAGGGTTTATCATTTTCCCAACCATCCATAATTCATCCACACGTAACTCATTAAGTTTTCCATTACTTAGAACTAGTGGCTTCAATGTTCACAAGACGCAAACAACTTCACAGAAAAAAATTTCAAATTCAAACCATTGATCCACTCTTCTTTCTGGTGCATCAGATGGTCAAAAAATTAGCCACATAACCCTATGTTACTTTTCCATAGATCAGTTCTTGACCAATGAGAACACTCTAATTTAAACATGTGGAAAAAATTATAACTCAACTTAACTTTGATTAGAGTGGACAGGTGTCATCCTGTCGCTAAAGTGCAAATATAAGATCTGAGCATTTTTCCTCAGTGGTTTAACGATCATCGTAGATCTTTTCCCAACTTATCTTGCCTTTACCATTTCCCAAAACAATGACCTCACCTTATCTTTTTGAACCTCTCATTAATTAGAAAATAGCCACATCAAATAGACCAGCAGGTGGACCCTGCTCTATTCTTTCTTTACACTAGAGATACTAACAGCTACCAGATCACCCTAACTTCAACCAATCAAAAATTAGCATATCAACATGACATAGCATTGGAGGACCCACTACATAGTCCACACCTTGATTATAAGATCAAATGATCATCATGTTAGGAATGAATTCTTGGCAGTCATTTTGTAGTAGTTGTTGTTGCATTCATGACTATGATTGTCATTGGTGTCAACATAGTGATTTACTAGAGACTTGCACAGAAGCAGACAGAGTTTGGATTAGCACATGTGGGATACTGTAGTTGGAGCTATGTGATGTTTGATGGGCTCCTAAATTAGCCATCTTTTTCACCACTTTTTATCCTCTTTCTAAGACATTTGATTGCACATGGACATACATTTATGGTTTTAAAGCATATGAACTTATGCTTTCTATGTATATGATTATATAAGTGTGTGAACATAAGATGGAATGTGGATACCTCTAAGGACATAATATATTCTTAATTTCATGAACAAGAATGGTGAATATAATAGTTATACATGTTAATGGATGTTTTCTCTCCTAAGCTATGTTTTGGGTAGTTACCTCCTGTAGCTATAGGTTTGCAAGAGTGATAATTAATACTAACACCTTTTTCCTAATATTGATGATGTGGATATATATGTATATGGTTGGATATGTGTGCATTAATTATCTTGCAGGAGTTGAATGTGGATATTCAAGAACCACCATATTAGTGCGGGAGTCACCAAAGCCAATTGTAATTGTAGAATCTTCGCAAGGAAGTCAATGCTTTCTGTTGCATGCAACACACAAATTTAGTGTGCGCTATATTCTAGGATTGTTCATGGTCAATAATGTTTTTGTTATGAAACTTTATGAGTTGTAACCGATCCTCATTATGAAGTGGTCGTACGTTTAGGAGTTAGTGGTAGTTTACTTTTAAATAATTGACTGTTGTGACTCTTTTTGGAGTTAGTCAAAAAATTGGTTTTTAATATAGAACTCTTGCATACTGTTTCAATGAAGTATACTTGTCTTTATGGATGAATAGAATGATCAGTTCAAGTTTACAACTTTCATCTTGATTGTACTTTTCATTCACTCATTCAAGGGGGCCCACTTGATGAGTGAATTGCTTTGTTAATGTAGATTTCATTCCTGTTCATTTATATGTTTTAGAACTCTGTTGTTCCTGCAGCTACTGATACTAGAATTAGTAACCTATTCTTGCAGCATAGTCAGTTGGAGTAGTTCCTAACTATAATTCCCTGCTTTGATTAGAATACATTTGCTTACCAGTTTTAGTTTATTTTTCCTGAAGCATAAGCAATTGAATTCCTTAGATAGGTTTAGAAGAGGAAGTTTGAAGCATATACTTTGCAAATGCTAGTCCAAGTTTACATCCTTGGTCGATAATTAAATGAGACTAAATAGTGCATTAGGAATCATTTGGGGTGTCCAATCTTGAATTGAGCAGTCCATTGCTTTGGGTTTTTGATACCATTGTTTGGCCAAGCATTTTTGGCACCGCTGCCTAGGATGGTGTTAATTCAAACTAATCCTTGTAGTTGCAGTCTTAGTTTTAATCTAGTACTTAAGTAAGCATTTTTATGCATAGAAGGAGAGATCACTTTGGGATATTTCTTCCTTGTAACTA
Source organism: Chamaecyparis obtusa (assembly GCA_027943335.1). Lineage (NCBI taxonomy): Eukaryota > Viridiplantae > Streptophyta > Pinopsida > Cupressales > Cupressaceae > Chamaecyparis > Chamaecyparis obtusa. The sequence continues at coordinate 2,597,203 of BSBK01000441.1, read as the reverse complement.
CCAAGGAGAACCATTTGATTTATTTAATCCTCAAATTGAAGAACCAAAAAGTGAGAACAAAGAAGAAGAACCCTTTGAAAATCCATTTGCTGATGCTCAGGAACACATATCCTCTTCATCATTTGAAGAATCACTGCATTTGAATGACCTATTTGCTGAACCTAAATATCAAGATAATCTACTCGCTCTTGTTGTATATCAGCCACCACCAGAAGGTCCTCCTCCCAGAATGGCTGCTCAAGCTCCCTTTCCTTTTCCTATACCTCAACAGCAAGGCAACCAAAATCTAAAGAATATACCTACTATTGGACTTCCCAAATTTTATGGCCTCCTAACAGAAGACCCTGAGACCTTTCTCTTTGAATTTGATATTCTTTGCCAGAGTTATGACTATACCACTGATGCCCACAAGCTGAAGTTGTTCCCATCAACTCTAAAAGAAGCTTCTTCGAGATGGTTCATGGGGTTGGCTGCTAATGTTGTAGCAAATTGGAATGCCATGCGTACAATATTTCTTACAAAGTACAAAGAATACTATAGAGGTCAAGATTTGAAACATGATGACATTTTTAAAATGTCTCAGAAGGAGGATGAAACACTGGAGGATTATGTATCCAGATTTATGTTCAACCTGCAATGTAATACTCAACACCAGCTAAATGAGGCATCTCAGAAGCACCTTTTCTTAAAGGGTGTGAATGACAGAAGTATTGAGGCTCTAGACCTAATGGCAGGAGGTGATATCATGCAAAAAGCTTGTGATGACATAAAGAATATATGTCAAAATTACTCAAGGGCCACTTTGAAGAAGGGTAGGGGACTTAGAGACCTACCACATAAGTCCAATTGAGGTTTAGGAGTATCTAAAATGGAGCTATCTAATCTACTATCTGATTTCAAGCAGGACATGATTAATGATGTCGCCACCTAGCTGGATAGTATGCAAGAAAGGAGGAAGAAGGAAGACTCAGATGCTATGCTTGCTGAGTTCTTTTCTCATTGCAGATAGAGGAAAAGAAACTATAAATGTAAGACAGTTGCATCTATGGATGTTAACTCAATGCCCACTGAGTTCAAAGCTATAGATGAGGAAAATGGAGAAGTTTTCTATGTTGCTCAAAGGCGTCCATGGGCTCAGAGACAAGGTATGCCTCTGGACCCACTGAATAATTTTGGTTATAATAATAATAGTAGTTATTGGACAAACCAAAACCCCCAAAATTCTACCCCTCAAGGTCAAAATTGGAATCACAATTGGTCAAATCAACAGCCATACTATAACCAAGCCTATCCATAGCAACCACCATTTAATCCACACCAACAACAGTATAACCCCTATCAGCAGCCGCAACAAAATAGCCAATGGCCACCTCAGGGTAGCTGGCAACCACAACCTTAGTGGGGGCCTAATCAGCCTAACTAGTAATAAGTACTAATGCCTCCACCTCAACAGCAAGCTATTATGCCACCACCTCCTATAGCAAATAGTAATCCTCAAAAGCCAACTCAACTTCCAGCTCAACCAACTCCAAATCCTAATAATAAGCAACAGGCTTATTCCTTGCATATAAATGACATCCATCTTAGATCTGGAACTACACTACCTACACCCAAGGAGCCAATAATAATCAAATTTTTTGATGCTAAGGATATACCCGTGAGCTAGCTTATTAAGGTTCCACCTATTGCTCAAATTGCACCAATGCCTAAGAATCCTCCTTATCTACAGAGATTGTCTTAGGCTATCCCTCCAAAATAAAATCTTTTAGCCACTGATTTAATTGATCAGCTCAAACAAATGATAGTGCAGATTCCCTTGTTGGATGCCCTTAAAGAAATTCTAGTCTATACTAAAGCAATTAAAGAAGCCTGTATCAGATAGCTTGGAAGGAAAAAGAAAGACCCTGTTACTGTCCATGTCTTAGGCTAGCTCTCTAATCTCATGCTAAGTAAAGTTGTCATGCCTAAGTATTTAAATCCAGGAAGTCCAGTGGTAACCATCTTCATTAATGGTACACAAATTTAGAATGTTTTAATTGACTTGGGAGCATCAATTAATGTTATGACTAGAGAAGTTCTGCTGAAACATAGTATCATTGGTTTGCGGGATTCACCAACAATATTGCAGTTAGCTGATAATTCCACTGTCAAGCCTGATGGTATGGTTGAGGATATTGTAGTTACTCTGGATTATTTAGAGTACCCCTCATATTTTATAGTCTTCTCACCCAAAGCCACTCTTGGAGGTTACCCATTAATCCTAAAAAGGCCTTGGTTAGCTACAACTGATGCTTGCATTACATGCCATTTAGGAAAGATGACCATATCAGATGGAATAAATACCAAAAATTTAACTCTATATTCTCTAGAAAAACCCCAAAGTGAACTTGTTCAAGTTGTTTGGCCCGACTTAGGAGATGCTACCCTTGAAGGAAGCTCTGTACAAAAACTCATGGTCATTGAGAGAAATCCGTTCATGGTATCCCAGGAAGAAGATGACATTCTTGCAGCAATCCTTACCAACTAGTATGGTTTTGAGGAGTCATCTTGTGATGATCCAAATTGTTCCCTTCAAACAATACTGCCTAAACAAACCACATCTTAGTTTCCTATAGCAACTAATTACCTTCACACTTTCCTACCTCATGAGATAAAGTCACCAACCATAGCTGAAGTGCTGATGTTAGAAAAAGTTAAGAGAGTTGAAATTGCTTCAAGAAAAGAACTGAATGTTAATAAAAACCTCATTGAGTCTCAGATGTCTAGTCTCCTCAAGCTTTTACAAGATAGCTAGCAAGCCTTTGCATGGGATTACACTAACATGGAAGGTTTAGATCCTACATTATGTACTCACAAAATATATATAAGCCCAGAATACAAGCCAGTAAGGCAAGCTCAAAGAAGGATAAACCCTGCCTTGAGAGACATAGTCAAGACTGAATTGCAAAAACATCTTAGTGCAGGCTTTATTTATCCTATCTCTGATAGTTAGTGGGTTTCTCCTCTTGTCATTGTTCCAAAGAAAGGAGGAAAGTGGAGAGTTTGTGTTGACTATAGAGAGCTTAACAAAGCCACTAAGAAAGATCACTTTCCACTACCTTTCATTGACCAAGTGCTTGATAATCTAGCGGGTAAAAAGTACTTTTCTTTTCTAAATGGATTCAGCAGGTATAATCAAATACAAATATCACCAAAAGATCAAGACAAGACAATGTTTACCTATCCTTGGGGAGCCTTTTCTTATTTAGTCTTGCCATTTGGATTGTGTAATGCCCCTGCTACTTTTCAGAGAGCAATGCTAGGTATTTTCTTTGACATTGCTACTGATTGTGTTGAAATCTATATGGATGACTTTACAACTCATGGCGCAACATTTGAAGAAGCACAAACTAACTTGGAAAAGGTTCTTAATAGATGTCAAGATTATAATCTATCTCTCAATAGTGAAAAGTGCTACATGATGATGGAGGAAGGAGTAGTCCTGGGACATTATCTTTCATCCTTTGGAATTTAGGTTGATCCTGCAAAAAATGCAGTTATAAATACACTTCCCACACTAGCTAAGCAGAAGGGTGTCAGAAGTTTCCTTGGCCATGTTGGTTACTACAAAAGGTTCATAAAGGATTTTAGCCAACTTTCAGCACCATTGTATAATTTGTTCAAGAAAGAAGCTCAATTTGCATGGACAGAAGAATGTGAAGCATCATTCCAAAAGTTGAAGGATGTTCTGACAACAACACCTATTCTCAGAGGACCTGATTGGAAGCTTCCATTGCATATCCACACAAATGCATCTGATTATGCTATTGGAGTAGTTCTGGGACAAGAGCAAGGTATTATTGAACATGCAATTTACTATATTAGTAAAAATTTGCAAGGAGCAGAGTTGAATTATACTGTTACAGAAAAATAATTGTTAGCAGTTGTTTATGCACTAAATAAATTTAGGCACTACATTACAAGCTATGAAGTATTTGTTTATACTGATCATTCAGCTATCAATTACTTAATGAATAAACCTTTCATAAGTGGTAGACTAGCATGCTGGTTACTCCTCATGCAGGAGTTTAATGTAAAGATCATACACACACCAGGCAAGGCTAATGTAGTGGTAGATTTATTGTCACGACTACAAGTGCCAAATGATCTTGTAGCAATTGATGATAGTTTTCTTGATGAGCACTTGTTTTCTATTGACTCCTTTAATCCATGGTATGCAGACTTGGTAAACTACCTTGCTATAGGAAGAATGCCACCTCACTTTTCTCCTAAACAGAGTCGTCTATTAGTTGAGAAGAGTTTTAACTTCTCTTGGATCTCAGGCTTCATGTTTTATACAAGACCAAACCAGGTCACAAGGAGATGTGTTCAAGAAGATGAAACTTATGACATCCTTTGGGCATGCCATGATGAGCCATGTGGAGGACACTTTGCTACAAAGAGGGCATCCTATAAAATTTTGACAATTGGGTACTACTAGCCTACTTTGCATAAGGATGTAGCAAAACATACTTGGCATTGTGACAGGTGCCAATGTATGGGACGACCTACCAAGACTGATGAAATGCTCTTACAGCCACAGGTAGTTGTCACACCCTTTGACAAGTGGGGTATTGACTTTTGTTGGACCTATTGAGCCCTCTTCTCATGGAAAGTCTTACATCTTAGTATGTACAAATTATGCAACAAAATGGGTTGAAGCCAAAGCTATGAGACATGCTAGAGACCACAAGGTTGCTAAGTTTCTTTATGAGTGCATATTCACTAGATTTGGAGTACCAAGGGAGATTGTCATAGATCAAGGGGCACAATTCACATCTAACCTTATCACTGAGTTGATGAAGGAGTACATGGTGTGTCATGGAAAGTCTTCACCCTACCACCCTCAGGCCAATGGCCAAGCTGAAATCAAAAACTAGGAGATAGAGTCTATTCTCACTAAAATAGTAGCTGTGCATAAAAAGGATTGGGCTACTCGCCTTCCTGAAGCCATATGGGCTTATCGTACCACATGGAAAACCACCACAAGGTTTACTCCTTTTGATTTGGTATATGGAAAGTCTACCTCTATGTCGATCAAGTTCTAGCATAAAACACTACACACTGCTTTAGATCTGGATATAGATATCACCAAAGCACAGCAAGAAAGGTTATTGAAATTAAATGAGTTGGATGAATACAAGAAGTCTACTCTACACAATATAGAGTTGATATGATAGCAAAGGAAAAAGTGGCATGATAAGTTCATCCATGATAAGAAATTTTTTGTCAGAGATTGGGTGATGTTATATGATTCAAGATACCAACATACACTAGGGAAATTTCAAACCAGATGGTTTGGGCCTTATGAGATTATATCAGTATTTGACAATGGAGCTATACAACTTTCAACAATAGATCTTGTTCAATTTAAGTTACTCATTAATGGGCATCATCTAAAACTTTACCACAAACATATAAGCCGTGATGAGTTCCTAAAGCAGTTCTAGACCACATTTGAAGCAACTATTCTTGTAGCCGAAGAATCTGGGTCTCCCACCCAGGATTCTTGTCAATTCTTGATTCCATTCAAGACCACCATAATAAATATTTCACATTTCATGGAATACTTTCTTTGTAATAATTTTTCATCTCATCTTCTCTCTTTTCCACCCATCCACCCCATCCCATCACTTCACATGCAGGTTTAGTTTTTCGAACAACTCTTCCTACAGCGCTTCCAGGTTCATGCCACATATACTCATACATATATTATTTTTATTCATTAATTTTTAGGATTTTTTGTCATTTTGATTTATCACTCTTGCTTAACCTACCTTGGTGGGACCCATGTCATTATTTAGTTGGGGGGGGGGAACTATTCTATTTTCAAAAATTTAAAATTGGCATGGAACAATTAAAGTTCATGTTTTGAAATATGTCTATGACATGATGTGATGAGCTGTCCTTTTGTGATTGTGTCATCACAATCAAAATGAATTAAAGATATTAAAAGATGATCTTGATTTTTAATGATGTGCTATGACATACTCAAGGTGGTAGCCTTGGCATGCGTGAGCTTTTATGAGATGTTATGTAAAACTCATATCATTAGATTTCATGCAAGAAAATCTTTAATTTTATGAATCAAGTTGCAATTGTACGCTGTCTTTCTTCAGCAACATTTTGTTCCATGATGCATTGAGGTCTGTGACTTTCCATTGCTGAATTCTACAAGAATTGTGTTCTACAAGTTAGAAATTTGTTTGAGAAGCAATGGGAGGTAATCTCCAAAGGCATGAACCAGTGGGCCACACAATTTTGTTAAATGATGCACCCACCTATAAAATGTTTAGAAGGAGAGGGTGGCTGGATTATTGTTTAAGCCTTAAGGGGTTTAACAAGGAATTTTCTCTTTAATTTATCTCCACCTTGAAGGACGGGGTTGCAGAAGTTAAAGGTTTGAAAATTGAGTTCATAGAAGATGCAGTTGCCGAGGTGACAGGTTTGCCTCAGGAAGGTGAACAATGGGAAAAAGATTTTGATCTGTGATCAGTGAGATCACAATTCACTTTGCATGGTGATCCTCAGTTGGATATTGACAAAAAGCAAGGAACCTGGTGATTATCTTTTCCCATGGAGTTCATTCAGCCAGCCGCATTTGTTATTCAGTACTTCACCTGCAAGGGATGCTACAAATAATTGCATGCTTTTCACTCCAAAATTCTTAGTCATCTCCACCATGATAACCGACCAGTAAATCTTCCCAGCTTCTTATTTAACATTGTGAGAAAGCAATCTTTATGAGTCCAATCAGGAAACAACCAGTCTATTTCACACCATTGCTTAATAAAATTAATTATGGAAAGGGAATTGAATAGAAAAAAGGTTGGGACATGGGAAGAATTTTTGTAGATAAATGAGGTTGAACCTTGAATAGTAGGCCCTAGAGGTCATGGTGTTGGTAGGAGAGAACAAACATCTTCTGGGGTTCATAAAATTGTTCAAAGAGTTGAGAATGATCTTGAAGCCTCTCCCTCCATTTTTAGGTCACCTAGAAAAAGAATTTTCAATTCTAGAACCTCTACTTCTCAGAGGAAGAAAAAGAAGAATGCAGAAGCTCCTAATATTCTAGAATCTTCACCATCTGTAAGGACAAGGCCTGCATCTAGAAAGGGTAAGGGTAAAATAATGGAACCAGAAGAGGAAACATTAGAACCTCAACCTGGTGACAATGCTAATGATATGGAAGAAAGTTCTGAGAACCCTAGGGAAGAACATTCTAAAAACCCTCCTGAAGAACAATCTAAGAATCCTCCTTAAGAGAATCCTAAGAATCCTAGGAAGGAGCATATTGAAAAACCTCTTGAAGTAGTAGTAGAGGAGGTGGTCGTTAAGAAAAAGAAGCAGAAGAGTCCTTCGAGCTCATCCACACCCCCTATAAGGAGAAGTAGAAGACTTTTGAAGAAAGATGTTGAAGCATCTATTCCTATTGTTAACATTGATTCTTCTGAATCGATGGAAAATGAACCTTTAAACAATTCCTATTCTGAGGAATTGGAAAATCAACCTGCAACTAGTGACACAATAATAAGAGAGTAGAGTCCAGAAATAGAAGTTAGCCATGGATTTAGCTACATACTGATAAATAGTGATAAGAACTCTTAGGACTCTGAGGACATAGAGGAATATGTAGATAATTCTACCCAGCTAGATGTTAGTGTGAATTCAGAGGAAATTCCTAACTTTGGAACTGAAATCATTGAAGAGGTACCCTAGCAGGGTAGTCAGGAAAAGTCAGAAACACTGGCTAAGGTGGCAGCTGATGTTAGTGAGGAAACCAATTTGATCAAGAAAATTATTGTGTGGAAGGGTAAGTCCTCTGCACTTGAAGAAATAGTTAAAATTCCTCACTTTTCCTCTAGATGGGTGGACTTACTCAATCAGGAACCTTTACCCCCACCAGATTTGTCTACACCTCTTGCGGCAGGGATAAGTTTGTACCAACAGTTATTATGGGAAAAGACACAATGGAATTTAGAAAAAGAAAAATTGAAACAAGCCATTAATGAGAAGAATTCTTAGTTGGAGCATAAATTAGGTGAGATTGAGGTATTGAAATGAAGAATTGATCAAATTACTAGGCCAATTCCATAGCTGATGGAATGTAGATCACCCTCACTAGTGTATGCAATATTCCTTCAAGAGAAACTTGTTAATTTCAAATTATCAAGGATTGTAGAAGGCCTCAATCCATCCATATCAACTCCCCATGAATTTTACTATGCCTTTTAGTCTACCCCAATGACTCTGAAAAATCTGTTGTGTGAATTATACTTGCATAACCTAGTAGCTCTTGATGAAACAGAGTGGAATTCACTCCTCTATGTGGGAGATGTACAGCTCAAAGCAGTTATGTCATGGATGTAGAATGAGATAAGTTGAGAACACTAGGCTACACCATACAAGGAGAAAGAAATTTTAGTTCCTTTGATGATGAGGCCTGAGGTACAACACTCTAGGAGAACATATTTTGACTAGATCTCTCTTACAAAAAAAACTAGTGGAGCCAATAAGATCTATCCAGTGAGAGAACAAGCCTTCACAGACTGGGACCAACATTCTTCATGGGATGTTGCTACAATAATTAATACCTCTAGGAAAAGGTGGATAAGGATTTCATAGGATCTAAAGAAAATGGAACCTCATTCACCTCAGAATCTGACCCTTGCCACAAGGAGAGTTCCATGGTATACTATGCTGGGCAGGTCACTCCTTAACCATTGGGTTCCATTAAGGTTTTAGCCTCCACTCTTTCTTCAACCATTGCTGGCAATGAATGATAGTACAATAGATTATGACATGGCTTCTAAAGTCCAGCATTGGGAAAAACTCAAAGAGACTCATGGATACTTTGATTATATTCATGATGAGCCTGGGCAGAGAACAACTAGTGATTTGAGGGTCTGTGCCAAGATTCAAAACTTTATGATTGATGGGGGCCAGTAATAGTTCAATTGGGGGGAATGATGGGCTCCTAAATTAGCCATCTTTTTCACCACTTTTTATCCTCTTTCTAAGATATTTGATTGCACATAGACATACATTTATGGTTTTAAAGCATATGAACTTATGGTTTCTATCTATATGATTATATATGTGTGTGAACTTAAGATGGAATGTGGATACCTATAAAGACATAATATCTACTTAATTTCATGGACAAGAATCATGAATATAATAGTTATACATGTTAATGGATGTTTTCTCTCCTAAGCTATGTTAATGGATCGTAGGTTTAGGAGTTAGTGGTAGTTTCCTTTTAAATAATCGACTGTTGTAACTCTTTTGGGAGTTAGTTGAAAAACTAGTTTTTAATATAAAAATCTTGCATATTGTTTCAATGAAGTGTACTTGTCTTTATGGATGAATAGAATGATCAGTTCAAGTTTGCAACTTTCATCTTGATTGTACTTTTCATTCACTCATTCAAGGGGACCCACTTGATGAGTGAATTGCTTTGTTAGTGTAGAGTTCATTTCTTGTTCATTTATATGTTTTAGAACTCTGTTATTCCTACAGCTACTGATACCAGAATTAGTAGCTTGTTCCTGCAGCACAGTCAGTTGGAGTGGTTCCTAACTATAATTCCTTGCTTTGATTAAAATACATTTGCTTACAAGGTTTAGTTTAGTTTTCCTGAAGCATAAGAAATTGAATTCCTTAGATAGGTTTAGAAGAGGAAATTTGAAGCATATACTTTGCAAATGCCATTCCGAGTTTACATCCCTGGTCGATAATTAAATGAGACTAAATAGTGCATTAGGAATCATTTAGGGTGTCCAATCCTAAATTGAGCAGTCCATTGCTTTGGGGTTTTGATACCATTGTTTGGCCAAAAAATGTTGAGGTTATATTCTTTGATATGTTATATGTCTATGGTTAAGAGCATAGATAGTAATTCATTTATTCATGAAAGTTATGAGCATTTTGGTGGAAGCAGTATTTAGGCAGTGTTCCTGAGTAGCAGTTTGTGGAAATCAGATGATATCTCCTAATCAAGATGGAATCTGATTTTGCACAATTAAAGGGAAGTTGGAGACACATTGATAGTGATGTGGATGATAGTGAAAATATTGAGATTGCATGAGTGAAGATTTATTGTATTTGGAAGCCGACAGTTTTCTGTAATTTTGATGTAGCGTGTGGAAACTTTTGTTTTGTAATTGTGTGCCGACTCATTTTTAATTATTTGAGTGTGGTATAAAGGAAGGAATGTTTTTCCTTGTTGTAATGTGTATGAATGGAAGCATGGTATGGTTGAATATGAATGTATGCATGAAGTGAAGAAAAGAGCCAATGAAGTTGTGAAAGCAAAATTGTGAAGGAAGACATGTGAAGTACAGAGATCTAAAATTGAGATCTGGTGTAGTAGTGATTGTGGTTTGGCATAGTGAGGAGGTAACATATTTCATATTATTCTACTGAATAATCTTAAGGTCTATTGGACAGTGTGTTTAGTGATCTTACCATTGAAGCTGTTTGGGTAGTGGCTCCTTCTATCTTCCATAACTCCAAGGTTAGAATCTTTTAACAGGGACTCAAAATATCCTAATAGGGATTCATATGTACTAAATGTATTTCATAAGACTCCTAAAAGAGTCCATCCTTTCACAAGGAATATTCATATTAGTGCATCATTTGTGGGCATCATTCTCACCAGGGTTTACTCTTTGATCAAGAGGTTCCCTAGTCAACATATCTTGTGTTATTGTGTCATTGTGTATGAATATCTTTCTATGGTTGGTAATTATATTGCTTACATCACTATACCGCAAGCCTTAAATATCACACATCTTACCTTAGTAGTATAACGACAACCATAAGATCCATTTGAGCTTTACCATTTGAAAAAAATTGACCCCACACCTACTACCTTACCCAATGACAAGTGGCAATATAAAGAACTACCATGGAAGAAAAATGTCTGAAGACTGCAATGTCAGAAAAGGCCTTGATAGGATGCTTGTCGCTAAATTGTGATGATTAAAGAACAGTCATTTTGACCCAATGGTATAATGACAACCGTTGATTGATCAAAATGCTTAATCGACAACAGAGGTTTGAAGATGGGCCCGCTTGGACAGATGTCATCCTATCAGAAAAGTGCATGTTAGAAAATCTGATAATAGGGAGTTCAAGATTTAATGAAAGCCACAAGTTTTTTTTTTTTAAAGGTTAGTCATATGGAGACTTTAATGAGAAAATTTAGGCTTTAAAGGAAATAATTGAAAGCGGACCCCGTTTGACAACCTAGTGGTTTAAAAAATGAAGCAGTCATTTCAAAGGTGTCAATACTACACATGCATCATTAGGAAATGTTAGTGAGCAAAAAGTAATGCTCAGACATAATAGATCTTAGATCAAGCTAGGGTTTTAGCCATAATACTTTACAATTAGGTCTAAGGACCTCAATTTAGATGCCCTTTAACAATGAGGATGGATAATTTTAGAATAGTGCTAACTGTGGCTCATACTTGGGGATGTGTATCTCCTATAGATACAATGAGAAAACTAGAATCTCCTGATAGAGCAGACCAAAACAAAAATTCGACAGGAACTATAGAACTGCACACACAACCCTAAACCTAACACTTTGCAGAGATTTAGAAAATCCTTCAAGAGAAGTAAAATTTTAAGAATTGCCCATGAACTGGAAATTCCATAAGTTCTCCTATCAGATTCTTCAATAGATATGAACCTGTTCCCTATTTCCCTTCAATTATATATGGGCCTAACTAGATGGGATCAAACTTCTCATGCTTTCCTTTATCTTCCAATCTTTCATTCCACATCAAGAACAAATCACCACTTACAGAACTTCTCTAAGAAGTCCTTTTGTCATACAAGACTTTGCACTGGGTCTATATCTTCTCATTTCTAGCATGTGCATCATTTCTCACCTCATTCAACTAGATCAGATCATTAATTTTGATATTCATTTCATCTTCCATATCATCATCATAGGTTTGTATGAACTGATACATCTGTAACAAATTGTTCTAGGGCAATCTTACATTAATTCCATAGACTAAGTTAAAAGGGGCACACCCTATTGCTTTCTTTATTGTAACCCTATCAGCCCATAAGGCTTGCAACAACTTAGAATCCTAGGCCCTTTTGTTATTATCCAATACTCTTTTCAATATTTTAATCAAACTCTTGTTATTAGATTCAGCCTGGCCATTGCCTTGTGGATGGTAGGGAGATCAGTATGAAACATTGATACTATTATTTTTACAAAAGTCAACAAACTCTTCTAACCTAAAGCACATTGCATTATCAACCACCATAGTCTCTGGGCAACCAAATCTTGTAAGGATATTCTGCATCATAAAATCTATTACCACCTTACTAGTTGCTCTCTTTGAAGGGATTTCTTCAACCCAGTTGATGAAGTTATTAGTTGCTACCAAGATATAAGAATGTCCACCACTAGACTTGTTTGGGATTTCGCCAATGAAATCCATACCCCACTTTTGGAAAGGAGCATGAATGGTAACAGTTTTGAGAGGCAAGTTTCCACTTAATTTTAATTTTCCTGCAAATCTTTGACAAGAGTCACATTTCTTTACAAACTGATGGGTATCTTTGAAAATTTTTGGCCACCAAAAACATTTCCTGATGATCTTGTGAGCTATAGTCTTTTCCATATAGTGTCCACAGATTCTGTTGTGCATTTTATCCAGCAATAGTCTAGCTTTATCATGGTCTACACATTTAAGTAAGACACCTTCATTACTCCTCCACCATAACTCACCATTTATAATTGCATATCTTATGGAATGAAGCTCAATAGTTATTTTCTTGTTATCATCCAATTCAGGGGGAAAAATCATCTTTTGTAAGTATTTAACAATATCTTTATACTACTCACAATAATCCATATTGCAAACAAAAGGTCTTTGATCTTCCTCCAACATGTTTATTTGATTTGCAGCTAAGTTTCTTTGAGACATCAAATTTGCTAGGCCCAACCCTCTTACCAACTTTGTAATATGAATGTCAATGTTAAACTCCTGAATTCTATTAATCCATCTACATCTTCTTCCTGAAACTTCTTGCTGGACCAAGATATCCTTGACTGCAGCACTTAGAACATGGGCAACCACTATGGCTCCAACTAGATAACACCTAAATGTTTTGATAGCCTTTACCAAGGCATAAGCTTGCTTCTCAATAATGTCATAGTTCAATTCTTCTTATAAGGTCTTACTGAAAAAAGAAATAGGTTGTTCAAAACCATCAACATTTTTCTGTAATAGTACTGCTGCAACAGTATGGACAGATGCAAAGGAAAAGATCTGCATAGCTTTTCTATAATCCAGTGTTTTCAAAATTGGGGCATGCTTGATAGCCCTTTTAATGTCATTAAAAGCTTGCAGTGCTTTAGTATTCCATTCAACTTTGGCTCCCTTTTTCAACATTCTTGATATAAGAATGCTAATTTTTGCAAAATTTGTAATAAATCTCTTCAAGAAATTCACCTGTCCTAAAAAGGACTGAATTCCTTTGACATTCTTTGGTGGAGACAATCTACCAATAGCTTCCACCCTTTCAAGGTCTATTCTTAATCCATCCTTTGAAACAATATGCCCTAGAATTTTTCCCTCTACCACACCAAAAGCACATTTCTTTGGATTCAAAGAAACCCCATACTGTAATGCTCTAATGAAGATCCTTTCTAGATGTTGGCAATTTTGTTCCTCCCTAGCTGAGAATGTTGTTAGATCATCTTGATATACCACCATAAACTTGTCAATAAAATATGCAAAGGCTACATCCATAACCCTTTGGAAAGTGGCACCAACATTAGTTAATCCAAAAGGAATTCTCACATAAACATATGTCCCCCAAGGTCTTGTGAATGCAGTTTTGAACTGCTCTATTTCTTTAACTATAACCTGATTGTAACCAAAAAAGGAATCCATCATGGACACCAATTTTGACCCGGTGACCTTCTGCAACATGTTCTCCATATTAGGTAATCCATAATTATCTTTTAGAGAATTTATATTGAAGTTCCTAAAATCAACACAAAGCCTGATGTCACCATTCTTCTTTCTGACAGGAACCAAATTTGAAACCCAAGTGGAATGTCTAATAGGCTTGATTATTCTAGCATCTATCATCTTCTTAAGTTCTCCTTGCATTTTAGGTGCCAAGGTAGGGTTAATAGGTCTTAATTTTTGTCTAAAAGGTTTGGTACCTTCCTTCAGTGGAATCTCATATTGAAAGAGGTCCTCTCTATAAGCCTTAAGATCTTCATAGGACCAAGAAAAAACATTTCTAAACTTTCTAAGAAGATCAATCAAAAAAAATTTGGTTCTAGGGGACAAACATTTACCTATGTAAACCTTCTTGGGTACTATTCTTGTGCCCAAATTTATTTCTTCAAGATCATTTGTTTTGTCAGTGCTGACAGAGAAGGTTTTATCTTTATTGTCAAACACCCTTTCTAGAGAAACCAATCCTTTGGGAACTCTATTTGATTTCAACTGCAAAACTTCTTTTCTAAAAATTACATCTTTACCATTTACTGTATCAACATAAGTACTGAAATCCATTTCTCTGTCACCAAAATGAGATTCACATTGGAGAAATCTTAATATGTCTTGGTCATCAGAGAAAATCTGCCAATTTTCTACATTATCAGGGATGGAAGGCCTAGCTTGTACCTCTATATTTGATATATCTGCAAATGTAACATCTTTTTCTCTAAGAGCCACATTAGCTAACAAGTTTTCCATTTTGTTTTGACTTCTTTCCATCCAAAAAATGTTAAAAGCACTGAAGCTTTCAATTTCATCCCATACTGCATTTCTATATTGCTTTAATTTCTAATTTTTTTAAGCATACTTTGATCTAACTTGGGAGACAACTAACTCAGAATCACCCACTACTTTTAAACACTTTATACCATGCCTTGATGCCAACCTTAGACCTATCAATAGAGCTTCATATTCTGCAACATTATTTGTGCATGAGAATAACAAAGTAAAGGAGAATTTGAAAGTTTTACCATTTGGAGATATGAGCAATATTCTTGCTCCAGACCCTTACTTGTTGTTGGCACCATCAAAATACATGGTCCAAAAAATTTTGAGGTCAATCCATCCCTCCTAGATGTCTGAATTATGTGTATTTTCAACATCCTCTTCCACCTCTTTGTCTCAGACTTTGAAAGCATTTATGTCAATTTCAAGAAAATAATTCATGGTGTCTTCTTCTTCTTGAATCATATGTGGAGTTATAAGCTCCCTGAAAACCTTAATATTCTGTCCTCCAAAGTTAAAAGTAGCAAATGACAAGTCAGACTGTATGCTGCCTCCCATAGAAACACTCCACTTTCTTGATAGTAATATCCATATTGGAGAGGAATATCCACTACCAAGATGCTCATGGTCAATTATTTCCTTGGGTATGCTGCCAGTCTATAAGGTAGAGCCTTAATAGTACCCAAAACTAGTACTTCTCTTGAATCCATTGCTTGACATCTTCCATGGGGATTATCCACTTTTGACCCTAATGATTTCATAACCTCAGTGGGCATGACAATGTTTGATGCTCCTGAATCAATCATACAATTCTTTAGCAACTTTCCATTTATCAGCAAATTCAAAAAGAAAGGATCAACTATTTCTGTTGTAGTACTAATAAAATTTGTATCCAAATGGATTTGGGGAATTTTAGAAACAATCTCCTCATTGCAATTTTCATTTTCATCATTCACAGTTGCTACTTGTTTCTCAACCCTATCAATTTTTTGGTAGTCTATGGATACAACACCATTTACCCAATTCAAGGCCTTTTCCTTATGCTCTTCTATCCTCATCATTTCGAATAAAGGGACTTTGGCAGTGATTTGTGACAATAGCTTGCTCATGTCAATTGGAACATATTTTGAATTAGAGACATTTGGCTTCATACTTGCAGCTTCTTTATCAACATTCTAAATGGATATATTTACAGGTTCTTTAGTCTGGACTCTATCCTCCTTCTGCAAAGCTGGAACAACCTCAACTGTGGGTTTAGACTTTACTTTATAGATAATGTTAGGCTTAACATTTTTCTTTGTTTTGACCTTATCAGTAGCATCATCATCCTTTAACTTATTCTGGGATGTCTTTACATCTTTCTCTATCTTCTTGATGAAAATGCCAGTGGGCTTCTGATTTGGATTACCAACTACTCTATTTCTCAAGTTGTAACTTGTTTTAGCTTGAGTAACCATATCAGCTGTTATCAAGGAAATCTCCTCATTAGATGGCCTTCTCAAAACATCTATCTCATTACCCTTCAAAACATTACACTGAATATTATCAAGCTCACTATCCTCGTTTGAAAAGACTTGTTGATGGTATGATTCATTTTTAGTCTGAGAATTCAAGATATCCTGATTTTCATCTTCTTCAGTAGAGTCAACTTCATCCCAAACATGGGAAGAAGTTAATCCACATCCTCGGTCATCATAAGGCTATTCCTCATTATACTTTTTCTCCTCTTGTGAAGAGACACTTTGGGATATGACACAATAATTAGGATCATGTGGTGATTGACAAACAATACACCATGGGACATCTTCAACCACATTCATTGAGATCCTTTGTAGTGGATCAGGGGTCCTATCATTTGGTTTTTCTTTTCTCTCAGGTAGAATGGGCTTACCATCCTTCCATTGAGTATTATAAGGATAGTTCTACATTCTTGGAAATTTGTTGAAGTTGTTAAAGGCAGGTTTATCACTTCTTGCTACTTTTTTATTTCTATTTTCACCAGGCTTTAAATCCTTTATTGCCTTCAAGATTTTTTTTAAGCTATCATCATCCTTTGGTTTTACACTTATAGGCTTCACTGGATCTTTTCTGTTCAACAATTATGATTTTTTACCTTCTCTTCTTCCCAATTTTCTTGAAATCTTGTTATTACTCTCTATGTTTATAGCTAGCTTATAAGCTTCAACAACACTCCTTGGGTTCTTATCTCTCAAAAGGTAACCCATTTTAGAATCAAAGGCATTTAAAAAGGTGACAAGACATACTCTATCATCCAATCTAATGACTTGCAAGAGTTTATGCATGGCCTTTTGGAATCTGACATTAAATTCAACAACATCCTCATTGAAATTTTTCTTGATGTTATTAAATTTATTTAACATAAAACCCTCATGTGTTTTATCCCCATACTGTTCCTTGAAACAATGTCTAAGCTGATCCCATGAGCCTATGCAACCATGTGGCAAAGCCCTAAACCAATCTCTTGAATCTTTAGTTAGGGATTGTACAAATAGCTTCATTATAACATCATCTGGTACAATATTGTAATCATCAATCACATCAATAAACTTTTTTAGGTGCTCCTCACAAGTGACAACATTATGTCCAGTGAATTTGGGAAGTTTCTTCCTAATTTCTTCAAGGATGGGGTTAGGATATCCAGGGATGCCTGTAAAAACCAACTATTTACATCTTTCATGAATAAGCCCTGTATTGAAAATACCAGCACCCTGGGATGTAGATGCATTAGTGTTTGTCATAGCAGAAAACTTGAGCCCTCCTTGTGGGGGAACACCTATTGTCTGATTAGCCATATTTGTAACATTTCCTCCTTATGTCACAATAGAATTAGCAAAGTTAGTGGGCCCTATAGACCATCTAAGAAAGTCTATCTTCTTTCTCATTTCCAAGGCCGAAGCCTCTAATTCTGCCTTTTCCAATTCTTTGGCTAGCAATTCCTATTCCCTTTTGACATTCTCAAGGTTTGTTCCTAACTTTAAATCTAGATCTATGGGAAATTTAGGGCCGACAGGATCATTAATCGAAATGCCTACTACTTTCTGCTTTCCTTTATCCCTAGGATTCTTTGTTTCAAACATTTTTTGGACAATGGGCTGTTCATTTGTTTGTTCAGGAATGGGAACATAATTTATGACTTCTAAACTTAGTATTTGTCTTCTCAACTGGTCAACCCTTATGATGGCATGCATAATTTTCTCTTCTCTTTCCTTTTCTCTCTTCTACCTAATAGTTGTTTTCTCATGAATTCTTCTTTATAAATCATATACTTCTCCAAAGATCTCCTCAGAATCAGGTAAAGTTGTTTCAGATTCAACTTGCTATGTTTGAGGCTGCTCCTGTTGATCCTGAGATTCATGGAGGCCTTGGGGTAATGATGACCAAGGGTGAAAGGAGGGACAAAATCTTGTCTACTTCTACTCTTACTTTGAGATCTCCTCTCCCCTCCATACTACTTGTTAGGGATTATTTTTCTATTATGGGGCAACTTTTCACCCTCTCTTTCTATAGGGAAATAGTAATCCTCATACTGATTTAGACCTAGATCAACTACCTCTTCATATTCTAAGGCATTTCCCTCCTGACTAGGAGGAGCAAGGCTTTCTCATCTTGAGTTTCCTTTTTGCTTCCAAGTAAAAGACATGTCATTAGTACTCTTTTCTCTTCTAATTTGACCTCATCTAGATGTAGCTGGGAGCTCACCCTCCAAATTTTCTTCTGTGTGTTCCTTCCTCTAGGACCTTGTATTTTTGAAACTCATTGTGAAGAAGTAACACCTTATTTATCACTAATTACAAAGATATCTAGAGTCACCACATAAGAAAAATGGGGTTTTCGATGATTTATAAAAAAATAGGAAGGGTAGGCAATTTTTAGAAAAGGAAACAACTTTATGTGTTCAAAGGTAACCAACTAGCTTAAAAATAAGCATGCCAGGAGTCTAGATCAACTTGTACCTATGTTATTTTACACAAATCTTACAACATTGCCCAGTGGAGTCACCATCTTGTTGGTCTTCAAAAGATTTTACACTCCAAGAGATACCAATATACTTATGACTGATATTAAGGAGGGGTTAACTCCAAATGTGGGAAATCTATAAGTAACTGGACCAACTATAGGGACAAGATTTCCCACTTCACTTCTGGCTCTACAAAACCAAGGCGATTACACCTGATCCAATAGATACAACTCTATTCCTTACTTAATACTAGATCTTTAAAAAGATAATAGTGAGAAAGTACTAAATAACAACATATTATTCATTGAATCTCCATCACTGGGTAGAACTACTATAAAAGTAAAATAAAGTAAAATGATTGGTATTTAAATATTTTTTGATTACAATGATTTCAATCATTCCTTATAAATCAAAGATAGGTCCATACAGGTCAGTGCCTTATCCATTGAGCATACAACACTAGAAAATAAAATGAATACAAAGATGTTTCAAGAAGAAATGGTCTCTAAACATAAACACAAATACCCCAACTCTTTCCTACTTATAAGAATCCTTCATACAAATCCAATGAACACATATTCCACTTTGAGCAATATTTAATCCAACCCTAGATCATAACTCAAAGAAAAAATACATATATGCAAGTCTTTGAAAACTTGAGAAATTCACAGATCAAATGCAAAGGAGAGACAAAGACTTTGATATTTGTATTAAGTATGACCTATTTTCCTTGTATACAATATGTCTTGAATGGAAAGCTTGCAAGCCAATAACAACCTGTACTTCTTCTCTATTGATTTCAAAATAAAGTGATGTAAAATATTACAATCCTCGACCGAGGGTTAGGGTTTCAAAGTTTCTGTATTTTCAACACCTAAAACTCTTAATGCCTAGAATGATCATAGAAAATCCTTTATATACAAGGATATGCAACAAGCTACTGATAATTCTAGGGTTTACAAAATTTTTAACCTAAAAAACTTTACAATAATCTTACTGGGTTTACAATAAATGCATTGATCAAATTTGGAGAGATATTCTATAGATAGCCGCCTTACTTTATGTCTTCAATTCTTTCCTTGGTTTACTCAATCAAATATGACCACCATCTCTTCATTGTCAAACCTGCAATAAATACCTCTTTATATCTCAACAACCCTTTTAGGACTCAAAAAGTTACAATCTTTATTTGTCTTAAGAAGTAGGTGGAGTGTCTACTTTCTCTCCATGTGGAATATACTTATACCTCCATCTGTTATACACAACTTGACTTGGGAAATCAAAATTTACAAACTCTACACCCTTGCCAGATAACTGTTCCCACTTGTCCTCTAGCTGACTAACTTCTCACTGAATGAAATCAAATTTGGACTTGGTAGAGATTAATGTCTCAATAGTATGTATAAAAAATAAAGTATTCTCCAAAGTTAAAATGCTAGTCATTCTAGCAGAAAAGTCATCATCTATTTGTTCTCTCCACTTGATCAAATCCTTAAGTTCACCACTTTTCTTGAAAACTCCTGGGATTAAATCACAGTAGGGGAGTGTCAATTCTTTCTTCAAAAAATTTGATTTTCTTTCAAAATCACCCAAAAGTATATCGTGCTCTAAAAGCCTTTTCACATTCTAATCTAATGGTTTGATCAATGGGTCAGGATCAATTTGAGACTTGGACAACCATCTGAATAATCTTACATTCAGAGACCTCTCAATCCACTTATTGAAAATTGGCCCTAACTCTTCCTTATGCTTGTCTAATGATGTAAGAAATATCTTTAATCTCCTAGCATGGTGAAACAAAATTGTGGGATTCAGATTTGTATAAAATTGCATCACAGCCTCTATAACCTTTTCCTCATACTTCTACTCTAACAAGCTTTTATCTTTCAAATGTTCTTCCCTCAACTTGTCCAACTCTACCCTTTTTCATCTGAAATGACTTGTCTCTTCAAGCAATTTTTGCTTTTCCCAACAGACCCTAGCATCTATATTTGTCTCTGGGTATGGTGATGGTGGAAATTCAATGATAGGAATTGATGAAGAAGCCACTACAGGCCTATTAGCTATCATTAATTTGGGTGACCTATGGTCTTGTGGTCCTGACAATTCTGCAATCAATTTGCCTTTTTGGATCAATTCTACTTTGAGCTCACTATAGGACTTAAGGACAGTTTCAAACTTAAGCCTTAGTTCCTCCTTCTCTTGTGCATCCTTTTCTTCCACCTTTACATTAAACTTGGCAGTCTCCAAAATGATATTTGAGGCTTCAAGAACTGAAGTCTCACCTACTCGTTGCACTAGTAAATTTCTAGCATATCCTGAATAGAGATCCTCTCTCTTTCCTTTATTTTCTTCACTCTTTAGGGACCACATTACCAAGGCTACATGATCATTGGAGAAAGTAATATCCCTAGTAGCTTGTTGCACCTATTCTGTAGTAGCAAGGGTCTTTACCTTGCTCTTCCTAACTTGATAAAAAATTATTGCATCTACAATATCTCACTCTGGAAGAATCAACACTCCTTTAGTGTGGACCATAGCCCTTCCCTCCTCAGGGGTGACCTTTTTAAACTACTTCATCATCTCCACCTTGGTTTCATTTTCAATCTTTTCTATGTCCCTATCAGGGAACTCCTCTTTCTTCTTTTCACAAATCTCTTTAAATTGGCTTATTTTAATTCTCCACAAAAATTGAAGATATGCCCTAGTCTTCAAAAATTTATCATTGGTAATAAAAGAATCACTAGCCTATTTCAAAATTGGGTCAACTTGTTTACCCTCAAATTCTGCAACAGTAAGATCCATTTCTATCTCCCTAGGTGCCTCTAGTATTCCTTCTTGCAGTTCATCATTAGAAACAAAAATATTTCCCTGATTGCTTAGTTGCACCAATTCTCAGCAACGCCATGCTCATCTAAATGTAAGGGGGAGTGAGAAGGAGAATATACATCCGGTTCTAGCCTTGATTCCTCTTGTTTCTACCTCTTAGGAGAGGGTCCCTACATTATTTAATCATCCATAGGCCTCTTTCCTCTTGAAGTAGAAGGAAGACTCTTATCTCTCTATTGTGTTAGTAGAAGAACACTATAACCACTTCTCCTCTATAAAGTGTAAACTCCCCTTAGGGTCAGCTTTGTATACCCTAGTTGGCTTAAAATCTGCCTAGCTCTCACAGAGTCTATCTTGCTTACCACCGCTCTTTTCTCATTCACTGCATGCATGATCCCTTCAAAATGCTCCATAATAGCATCTATTTTTCCAGCCCATGGCTCGAAACTATTCAATGGGTCATAGCCTCTATCAAAATGTCTAATAAAATCTATAGTCTTCTTGTAGATTACCCATTTCTCCTTCTAAATTTCATGAGTTTGGAGGTCAAACTCATTTCTTACTATGTCTTCAGGAAATTGGAATTGATGCTCTATGAGGGCACATCTTATCTTGTCCCTAAACATTCCTGACAAGAAACCTTCATTGTCTGCCCATCTAATGATAGTTGTAGCCATTCCTGTAAGGCTGCAAGACTTGATCTAAGTGCACCCATCCTTTCTAGATAATTAAATACTGGTGTGCAATGGTGATATCTGGGAACAAAGTTCCCCTTCCTTTTCTAGTAGGTGTTGATTCTTTTGTTGGAAATATTTAGGGATTAACCGAGTTACTATTAGGATGAAACAGTAGATCTCTTGCTTTGCAACTGGATTGCTGATTGAGATTTGCTGAATGTACTGATCACCTTCTATGATGAATTTGTCTTTGCTATTCCCTATACTGCTGTAGCCCTTTGTAATTCACTTATCTCTGCCTTTCCTTTTTTTTTTTTATATACATACTCATATAATTACTTCTTGACATTTTTACAACATTTTTTATATACAAGTCTAAATAATTAATTACAATTACAAAGTTGGCTTGACAAATAAACATAAGTGCCACTAAGTCAGCCCAAGTATGGTTACACGGTTCCTGCAAACTAACTCGGTGACTTTCTGATACTCGGCATCCACTGCATTACTTGGCATCGTCATGCACTCAGTAGAAGTGAAGGCACGGTTCATACTAACCACTCGATAGGTTTTGAACTCGGTAAATACTGGTGACTTGGTAGACATAATGTTACTCGGTTTACACTGTCCTGCTCGGTTTACATTATCTTGATCGGTTTGCACTGTCTTGCTCAGTTTGCACTATTCTGCTTGGTTTGCACTGTTCTACTCAGTTTGCACTGTTCTACTCAGTTTGCACTGTTCTGCTCAGTTTGCACTATTCTGCTTGGTTTGCACCGTTCTGCTTGGTTTGCACTATTCTACTCAGTTTGCACTATTCTACTCGATTTGCACTGTTCTGCTCAGTTTGCACTTTTCTACTCAGTTTGCACTGTTCTGCTCGGTTTGCACTGAGAATGCAAATAAGTGTTGTCACTAGTGGCAATTCTACGTAATGCCAACAATCTCCGCCTTTGGCATTAGTGACAAAAACACTTATTGCTCAAAACTTATATACATGAATCATACTGAGATTTATTTTGATTTTTTTTTAAAAAAATTTCTTTGTCATAGGGCTTTATACATTATCTCCCCCTTTCAATGTGATAACTTTTTCTTCTATACAAATCTCCTTCTATACATATCTCCTTCTATACTTATCTCCCCCTTTTTGACGATAATGCAAAAGGTCTATATACAAGTGATTTACAGAGAGAATCCAAAATTTGATAGAAAATCAGATGTACCTTCATGATTAGTGCCAGGGTTCTATCCCAATTTTCTTGCAGAATCTTACATGTTTGGATTGCAATTTGGACTTCTGCATAGAGTTCAATCATGTGATCTGCTATAGAGAACTGATTGTCATGAATCAATGTTTTGGAATGTTCAATGTGCTTATACATTGTATTCATGATGGGAAGGATCATGTTCTGGATGTCTAGCAGTGTGGACCGGATCCTTGTGTCTTCTTTTAGTAGATCTGACTGCATATTTGATAGGTATGAGACTTTCATGTGATGAGCAGAGCTTGAACTTGGTTCAAGTTGTAGCTTCTGTATGCTAATCTTCATATCCTCATCCATTTTATTCATTTTATTCTTAACATCCTTTGTGAACTCGGCAATATTGCATAGTCTGGCCAAAAGAGAGGTGACATTCGAATAGGTAGATTCAATATTTGACAAATCTGAATACAATTCCACTTGATTAATAGCTATGTGCTGAGCAATGTGCTCAAGCACTTTATTGTTGAATCTCTTCTCGGCTCTTTCAACTAACTTTTCTATCCCAGATGAATCCTCATTGTATTTATTTACTGCTTCAGCTAATTGTAGCAAAACATGTTGAGAGGAGTCTACTTTAATACCTAATGCATCAGACAAAATGTCTTTAGCATCCTTAATGATTTGATATTCCTTGTCTCTCTCCTCTTTAAGCTTCTTTTGCTTTGCTTTCCTTTGGAGGATTTCACCTATATTTTGCATTTGGTCTGCTGATAGATTTGCAAAATCTAATGTTGGAATCTCTATTTCTTCATCTAGGTCTATATCCTCTACTATATTCTTACCCAAAAATTTTATACTCGGTAGAGCCTTAGGCTTATCTGTACTTAATGCCTTAGTAGTAGTGACAATAGACATAGTAGGACTGGCTATAGAGACTGGCACAATGTCTACTGGAGAACTTAAAATATTTACACTTGTAGAATCAAAAACTGGAATACTTACTGCTGGAAAACTTGATGAAGTGGGAGACTGCAACTCAGTAGAAGAAATGGTGGTTGCTTCTGTTGTTGCTATAGGTGATTGGACAAAAGTTGAAGTTGTCACAACCATGCTTGAAGGTGTCTCCGGGCTAGATGTAGAAACTTTTACTGGAGAGGTAGGAAGTAATGCAATGACTTCTGCTGCTATCCTCATAGTATCATCTACCTCAGTGGCTTCTTCTTGTTCATCACTGTCATCTTCAATATCTTTTATTATTACTGTTTCAATACTCAGTTGGTGAAGATGGTATATGTTCTTCCATGTGGCATTTGCAACCTTCACAACCGATTCAATATTGTTGATCAGAATCAAACAAGTATTGAACTTTAGTGTCATCTTACTTTCATTTTTCTTTAATGCCTTCTTTACTTCATCATTTTTCAAGCTCGGCATTAACTGTCTCAGGGTTTGATCAAATATGTCTATTACAGTTTGCTTTGCATTGCTCCATCTCATTTTTATTTGATTTAATAAGACTGCTAGAACCTGTGGGGCTAATTCATCAGGAGAGTATTTCCACTGTCCCATCTTTTCAATAACAACATCTTCTATTTCCTTCTGTTCTGTTTCTAATCTGGTTTCATATTTAAAAGATTTTATGTTACCTACTCCAGATCCTAATCCGTCTCTAAAAAGTTTGATCCTCTCTTGAAAGTTTAGAGGAGGCCTTTTGAATACTATATCTTTGTCTGCCTTGTCTGCCTTATCTGCCTTACCTCTTGCACTTCTCCTTGTAAATACAGTAGTGGGAGGCTTAGGTGCCTTAGTGATGAAAACCTTTCCTTTCTTCTTTGTAGGTTCTGGTTCCTCTGTTTTCTCACCCTTTTCCTCTTCTTCTTCATCGTTATCTCCTTTGTCCTCGGTTAGCATTTGCATTTTGGCTATCCTCTTCTTTCCTTTGTTTACCACCTGTGGAAGTTTTATGCTTAATTCAATTCTCACCTTTGCTTCATCATATGTTCCAAAATATGGAGCTTTGGGATTAACAAGCTGATTAAGAAGGGCTTCAATGATATTCTTGGTTTCATCAATATTTACCTCATAAGGAAGAGGTTTTACATATACAATCCTCGGTTTAGCTGCTTGAATATATACATTGTCACAGTCTACCATGAAACAAATGTCATCCTTGTAATCCTCCACCAACTTCTGTGGAATCCAAAATCTGTCATTCATTTTCTCTTTGAAAGACTCAAAATAACTATCCATGATGCTTTCAAAATTTTCACCCATTTCTGAGATGTATTCATTTATCTCATAAAGGACTGGCACATCTTTTCTCCATACAACTTTTCCTTTGGAAGGGAAGAATTTTTGAACATAGAAGAATAAATAGACCAGTAGGGATCCAAACTTACATGGATTGTTTTTGGAAGTTTGAATGCTTTCCATGTTCTTGTTAAACTATTTTAACAATAAATCTGCAAGGTCAAATGATAAGTTTTTCTTGACCACTTTGTATGCTAGGTCAATAGCTTCACAGGAGACACTATTTTGTCGACTTGAACTGTATATTTTATGGGCAATTATGTGTGTACCAAACTTTAGTTCAGCATCGGTAATGCTGCTAACTTTCATGCCTCTACCGTCCCACTCGGCTAGGGTTTCCTTCTCTAGTTCTGACCGACCTAGGGTTTTGGTAGTTTTTGCTTTGTTCAACATGGGAAGACCGGTGATTTGATGAATCATCTTCTTGGTGATCTCTATGGGTTGCTCAAGCCAAATCTTGCCATCATGTATATGGCTGAGGATGTATCTAACCCATTTCTCCTGAAAGTTTCGAGGTAAATGTGTAATGTGAACTAATCCCTTATCTTCCAGATGTTTGTGCTCGGGTTTTAGAATACCAACCACACACAGTTCTTCACGTACAATATCTAGTTCTAGGTTTCCCATTTCATGAATTGCACAGTTGAAATGATTGTGAATATCGTAAATAAGTAGTACCTTAGGAGGAATCTGAGATTGAGCTCCATTAGGGTCTAGGGCTGCTGCAATTGCGGGCACGATCTTGAAATCTGGTGCTCTCCATTCCCCTTGGACTAACATTTCAGATCCTTTCTTCACTGAAGTGCTAGATGATGCCATGGTAGCTCACAAAAAATTATTTTCGCAAAAGGTATTTGAGTCGCTGGATTGCTCTTGAAGTTTTCTGCTCTCAAAGTGCTAAAATTCACGGTGAGGAATGAGTTCAATTTCTTGCCTTTTGTTTACAACTCTGTCATTAATGCTCAGTACAAATTAGGGTATGAATTCTGACAGACTGTCACCCAATAAGAATTAATTGCTCGGTGAAGACTTCACAACTCGGTGAACTCGAGAATTCATATTGCTCCGACCTCACTCGGTAAAGACTAATACCGACCTTGTTCGATAAAGACTAGTACCAACCTTCCTGTGATCTTACTGCATCTTGTATGCTGATTTAGATCTTTCTTTTAATTCGATTCTGGAACTGCTTGAAGTTTGTCTATGAGAATATAGTTCCAGTGCTTTCTTGGAAATTTAGTTTGAGTCGGTAGAGCCACCCATTCCATTACTTGGACTGGTTTGCTCGCTAGATTTAGGAATCCACTTTTGTCTCACCTATTTCCTGACCTTAGTTGCTTCATTCTTCTTTCCATCTTCATCTTCACTAGCATTCATGTAGTTTTTGGCTATGTGACCGAGTTTAGTGCATTTGAAGCATCTTACGGTAGTATCTCTTTTCCTTAGATGATGTTTTATGCAGTTCATGCCAATGTGTCCATATTCTCCACAGTAATGACATCTACACCAGGTGTTGTAGTCCCATCCAAACATTGCTTTCATAATTTTTTCTGCTGGATTGAATGTCTTGGATCTGCACTCAGATGCTTTGTGACCTTGTTTGTTGCATTTGTGACAATTACCTCTGAATCTTGGTTTTTCCCTGCATTCATTTGCTTTGTGACCATGTTGATTGCAATTGTAGCATTTTCCATTGAATTCTGCTTTTTCATTGTTCCAACATTTATTTGAAGTATGTCCTATTTTACCACAATGATTACAAGTAGGTTTCTGATTTCTTTGAGTACCTTGCTTAGAAGATTCACCTTCTCCTTTGTATCCAAGTCCTGCTTTTCCTTTCTGCCTATGCAGATTTCACTCATACAGCTGATTCAAGTCTTCTTGGCTTTTTAGCATTCCTTCATTGATTTGTTTTTTGGTGTTTAGGTCATCCACCAATCTTAGATTGATTTCCTTTTCAGATCTTAGTTCTTCTCTTGTGTTTTCTATTTCTGATCTTAGATTTAGAATTTCCTCATTTGTATGGGAGATCTGATCAATTAGGTTTTCTAGCTGAAGGGTTTTATTTTGGACTTCATTGTTCCTTCCATCTAATTCATCTTTCAACTTGTTTCTTTGTTCTAAGATCTCACAAAATCTTTTTGAGTGTAGCTCTTGTTCTATTTTTAATTTTCTCACTTCTTCCTGCAGAGACCCATTCTTTTCTAGGAGTTCTTTGACAGCATTGTTATCTTCATCTGAGCTATTTGAGGGAAAAAGATCTTCAATCTTTTCTTCAATGTAATTCTGATCATTCATCTCATTTGCAAGTTCCTTCCTTCTTCTTAGGGATTGGGAAAGATGTTCTTTTGCTTCCTTAAGTTTAGCTATGGCCATTTCCAGATCTAGCTTTTCATTTTCAATCACCTAGTTCAGTTTGAATACCTCCATTGTCCTGGATCTTTGCTCAAGCTAGTTAAGCTTTATCTTGAGAACCAACAAAGCTCTGATACCAATTGTTGGAAATATTCAGGGATTAACCGAGTTACTGTTAGGATGAAATAGTAGATCTCTTGCTTTGCTACTGGATTGCTGATTGAGATTCGCTGAATGTACTGATCACCTTCTGTGATGAATTTGTCTTTGCTATTCCCTATACTACTGTAGCCCTTTGTAATTCGCTTATCTCTACCTTTCCTTTTTTTTTTTTATATACATACTCATATAATTACTTCTTGACATTTTTACAACATTGTTTATATACAAGTCTAAACAATTAATTACAATTACAAAGTCGGCTTGACAAATAAACATAAGTGCCACTAAGTCGGCCCAAGTATGGTTACACGGTTCCTGCAAACTAACTCAGTGACTTTCTGATACTCGGTGTCCACTGCATTACTCGACATCGTCACGCACTCGGTAGAAGTGAAGGCATGGTTCATACTAACCACTCGGTAGGTTTTGAACTCGGTAAATACTGGTGACTCGGTAGACATAATGTTACTCGGTTTACACTGTCCTGCTCGATTTGTATTATCTTGATCGGTTTGCACTGTCTTGCTCAGTTTGCACTGTTCTACTCAGTTTGCACTGTTCTGCTCGGTTTGCACTGTTCTTCTCAGTTTGCACTGTTCTACTCAGTTTGCACTGTTCTGCTCAGTTTGCACTGTTATGCTCGGTTTGCACTGTTCTGCTCAGTTTGCACTATTCTGCTCAATTTGCACTGTTCTGCTCGGTTTGCACTGAGAATGCAAATAAGTGTTGTCACTAGTGGCAATTTTGCTTAATGCCAACATCTTTTAGATCACCAATTTGCCTTGGAATTTTTGCATATCATATCTTCAGTGGAACTTGGTAAGGCAAAATGTATGGTGCCTTCTTGCAACCATATACTCAAAAAAATGTAGAATCTAGATACAATATAATGTCACCAAAATGGTGAACAATAGTGATATCTTGGCAATACTCCTTAGTCCTAATCAATCTCAACAATTCTCTTGGGATTTGGGGATTCTCAAGATATAATAATGTCGTAAGTCTTGAAGCAAAATTTTCTTTTAAAGACAAGGAAGTTGGCCTCAGTTCTATCCCAGGACAAATCTGTTGTCCAAAACTGAACTGGAAGGATTTCTCCTTTTTTCTCCTTGATAATATTAACTATTGAACAAAAAATTGCTCACCCTTGTACAAGAACATATGCATTAGCATAGAGTACCACCCAAAAGGCCTACTTATCTTCATGTTTTTAATCCCTATTAATCCATCATGGATTAGATCAGCTAAGTGAGAAGCAAAATAAAAAATCAATGCTAACTATGGATGCAAGGACCATACCATCATAAACATATATGGAACTCACATATGAGTGGCCTCATCATGGCCTAGGATGAAAGTCAAAGATCTATACACAGCCTGTGCCCGCAAATTGAACAAATCTAACCTAAAAGGTTTAGGAGTACTTGGACTGATCACACACATTGATCCAATCTGATCAAGAAAATCTCTTAAAGGGCCTACCCTTAAATAATCTCTTTGAGCCTCATATATCTTAATGAATTGCTTAAAGTCAATCTTTTCTAGCCCAATAGAAGGGTCATTCAATGAAAATACCTCCCTAATCTCATCCTCTATAATAGTAATTAGATTATTTCCATTTATATCCTTGACATACCTAGTCATAGGATCATAATAGTTAGCAATCGAAATGAGGAGGTCTACATCCATGAACACTCCAGGGACAACTAATTTCCCTATATCAAATTTCCATATATTGCTGAGGGGGGCACAAGAATTCCTCTAAGAATACACTGCCCTAAATAGCATCAAGCCATTATAATGTTTTCCTACCCTAGCATCTCTCATCCAAAGCCCTCTATCATAGAGCCCTTCATTTACTAAGTCCCTAGGGTTTCTTGGGAATAATTATTTCATTTTTGACACCCCATTCTCTGAAGGCAGGAGTAACTCCATTAGATCTTAAAAAATAACCCTATCTTTATATTGTATCTTTCCTGACAGTTCCCTCTTAGGTGGCATCTTGACTAGGGCTTTAAAATAGTTATACAAATACCAGAGAAACCTAAATCACCAATAAAAAATAACTAAAGGAAATAAATTCCTCCACACTTCCCTATTCCTTAAAATTTTGAGCAGTTTTGAAGATGAAAATTTGGCCTACCAATCGCCTTGAAAAATCCTACTTGAAATCGCTTTAGAAAGATAAACTAGTCATGCTCGCCAAGATACCTTGAAAGAAGTAGAATTTTTAATGATCAAATCAGGGTATATCATTTTCCCAACCATCCATAATTCATCCACATGTAACTCACTAAGTTCACCATTACTGAGAACTGGCAGCTTCAACGTTCACAGGACACGAAAAATGTCACAGAACAGAAATTCAAATTTGAATCATTGATCCACTATTCTTTCTGGCACATCGAATGGTCAACAAAATCAATTGCATAACCTTGTGTTACTTTTCCCTTGATTAGTTCTCAACCAATGAGAACCCTCTAATTTAAACATGTGGAAAAAATTATAACTCAACTTAACTTTGATCGAAGTGGACATGTGTCATCCTGTTGCTAAAGCACACATGTAAGATCCGAGCATTTTCCCTCAATGGTGTAATGACCACCATAGATCTTTTCCCAACTTATCTTTCCTTTACCATTTCCCAAAACAATGACCTCACCTTAGCTTTTTGAACCTCTCATTAATCAGAAAATTGCCATGTCGAATAGACTAGCAGGCGGACCCCACTCTATTCTTTATTTACACTAGAGATACTGACAGTTGCTAGATCACCCTAACTTCAACCAATCAAAAATTAGCATGTCGACATGACATGGCATTGGAGGACCCACTGCATAGTCCACACCTTGATTATAAGATTGAATGGTCATCGCTATACTGCAAGCCTTAAACATCACACATCTTACCTCAATGATATAATGACAACCGTAAGATCCATATGAGGTTTATCCTTTGAAAAAATCTAACCATGTAGCTACTACGTCATCCAATGATAAGTGTCAATATAAAGAACTACCACGAAAGAAAAATGTCTTAATGCTACAATGTCAGAAAGGGCCTTTATCGAACACTTGTTTCTAAAGCGTGATGATTAAAGAATAGTCATCTTGGCCCAACCATATAACGACAACCACTAATTGATCCCGATGCTTAATTGATAACAGAGGCTTGAAGATAGGCCCACTTGGACAGATGTCATCCTATCACCAAAACGCATGTCAGAAAATCTGATAATAGGGAGTTCAAGATTTAGTGACAACCACAAGTTTTTTTTTTTAAAAGGTTAGTCATATGGAGACTTTAATGGGAAAACTTAGGCTTTAAAGGAAATAATTAAAAGGGGACCCCGTTCAACAACCTAGTGGTATAACAAATGAAGCAGTCATTTCAAAGGGGTCAATACTGCACATGCGTCATTAGGAAATGTTAGTGAGCCAAAAGTAACACTCAAACATAACAGAGCTTAGATCAAGCTAGGGTTTTAGCCATAATACTTTACAATTAGGTCCGAGGACCTCAATTTAGATACCCTTTAAGCATGAGGATGAAAAATTTTAGAATAGTGCTAACACCGAGGTTGTGAATAGAATCCTTGGAAATCTACTAAGGTTCGTGACCAAGGAGCATGGTCAACAATGGGATCATTTTATTGGGCAAGTTGAATATGCCTACAATGACACTATAAACAAATCCACAGGGAAGAGTCCCTTTGAAATAGTTTATGACTACATCCTAGAGGTATCTATGAACTAAGAGATTTGAAGGATGGAGTGAAGGGAAGTGGATATGCTGATGACTTTGCATATGCTATACAGGAGATACATGATTCAATGAGAAAGACCTTGATAGAGAACACCATGAAACATAAAGCCAAGGTCGATGAAATTAGAAGGACAATTCTATTAGGAAAGAATGCTAAATGATTGGCAGCCATTCTGTAGCTATTTTTGTTGCATTCATGACTATGATTGTCATTGATGTCAACACAATGATCTACCAAAGACTTGCAGAGAAGCAGATAGTGTTTGGACTAGCGCACGTGCAATATTGTAGTTGGAGCTATGTGATGTTGAGGATATACACTATTCTATGTTATATGTTTATGGTTCAGAGCGCAGACACCAATTCATTTATTCATGGAATTTATGAGCATTTTGGTGGAAGTAGTAGTTAGGCAGTGTTCCTGAGTAGTGGTTTAAGGAAATCAGATGATATCTCCTAATCAAAATGGAATTTGGTTTTGCACACTTATAGGGAAGTTGAAGACACATTGTTAGTGATGTGGATGACAGTGCAAACTTTGAGGTCGCACTAGTCAAGAATTAATGTAATTGGAAGCCAACAGTTTTGTGTAATTTTGATGTAGCATGTGGAAACTTTTATTGTTGTAGTTATATGCCGACTCATTTGTAATTACTTAAGTGTGGTATAAAGGAAGGAATTTTTTTCCTTTTTCTAAGATGGTTGGATGTATTGATGTATGAATTAAGTGAAAAAAAGAGCTAATGTAATTGTGAAAGTGAATTTGTGAAGGAAGACATGCGAAGTACAAAGATCTAAAATTGAGATCTGGTGGAGCAGTGAGTGCGGTTTGGCATAGTCAAAGAAGAGGTAACATATTGTTGAGATCAGTAATCTTTTGGTATTATTCTATTGAGTAATACAAATATCAGTTGGACAGTGTGTTTAGTGATCTTACCTTGAAGTTGTTTGGGCAGTGGGTCCTTCTGTCTTCCATAATTCTTAATAGGGTTAGAGTCTTTTAACAGGGATTAAAAATATCCTAACAGGGATTCATATTTACTGAATGTATTTCATAAGACTCCTAACAGAGTCCATCCTTTCACAAGGAATATTCATATTAGTGCATCTTTTGTGGGCATCATTCCCACCGAGGTTTACTCTTTGATCAAGAGGTTCCCTAGTCAACATATCTTGTGTCATTGTGTTATTGTGTATGAATATCTCTCTATGGTTGGTAATTATATTTCTTACATGGTTTAATGTTGTTGAAGTTGATAAAAGTTATAATTATCAGATAATTGATTCACCCCCCCCCCCTATCAGAGCGGTAGGTCCTTGAAAAAGAAGTTTAACAGCTTAAGGAGATCCATGGAAAATTTTAGAAAAGAAAGCCCTATGTTTGATGGAGTAAATTTTGACAGCTGGAAAGAAAAGATGAAGACACACCTACTATGTTTAGGACCAGGTTATTGGTTAATTACAAAGAATGATAAGTCTATCATTGAAGAGGACAATCTTGAAACATGTACTGCCGATGAGAGAGATCTATTCATGTGTAACATACTTTCAAGAGAAGCAATTTTGATAGCCCTTCCAGAGAATTAGTACAGTCAGGTAAAATTTTTGAAAAAATCTTATCAAATTTGGAAAGCTTTACACTCTACTTTTGAAGGTGATGAACATGCAAAGAAAGTTAGATTACATAATTGGATATGTGCATTTGAAGATATAAGAATGATGGAAGATGAATATGTTAGAAGCTATATTGGTAGAATGTCAAAATTTGTTCCAGGCATAAAAAATTTCAAAGGAAAAAAGACAAAGAATGAAGTGATATGGAAAATATTGAGCACATTGACCCTTATATTTTAGTAGACAATACATATGATTGAACAAGTTATACCTTGTACTACAAACTTTAAAAGAGAGACTCTTCTTGGAAGATTGGAAGCAACAAAGATGAACCTGAGGTTATCAGGAGACTTGCCTAGAATGGAGACAACATTCAGTTCTCTTAGTGTTCACCCTACTTTGTCAAGAAGCATCAGTGTGAGCGGTGATTATGCTGGTAGCAGTAGATCTAAAAATAAAGAAGACATGAAGATTGAAGAAGGTATTGCCTTGCTTGTGAAGAGAGAATTAGACGGCAAGAAAAATTTTAAATGTTGGACTTGTCAAGAATATGGTCATTTTGCATCTAAGTGTCCTAAGAGAGTTAAAAAGTACAGAAATAATTTCAAACCTAGAAGATCTAAGGAATGTTATTATGCTAATGATGAAGATCTTGAAACTAGTGTAGAGAGAACTCTTAGTGAAAGTGATACTAAGAATAATGATGACATAGGATTTGTAGAAATTAAAGAAGAGAATCCTGAAACTGATGTTAAGGAAGAAAAGGCCTTAGTTTCTTAATTTGAAAAGAAATCCGATTGGATTATAGATAGTGGTTGTTCACATCATATGACTAGAGACATGAAAAAGTTCATAAAGTTTAACAATTATGATGCATGAGTTGTTAGAGTTGGAAACAATGCACCTTGCTTGATTAAAGGTATAGGATCTATTAATCTTGATGGAAAGACCAACACTGATGATGTTTATTTTGTGGATGGATTGAAACATAATCTTTTAAGTGTTGGACAGTTAGTTGATAAGGGATATCAAGTTTGGTTTACTGAGAAAACTTGTGCGATAAAGGATAAAGATGGAAATCTAATTGGAACTGAATCTAGAACCAAAGGTAATGTATTTTAGTTGAATCCTACTAATATGACATGTTTTATTATTAAGATTGATGAAAGTTGGTTATGGCATAGAAGATTTTGTCATATAAACTTTGACAACATTGTGAAAGTGAGTACTACACTTGTTGTAAGAGATTTGCCTAAAATTATGAAGCGTACTAACATGATTTGTAAAGAATGTGTGATGGATAAACAAAAGAGAAGTTCTTTTCCCAGTAAAAATTTTACATCTGTAGAAAAGTTGGAGATTATTCATACAGATTTGAGTGGTCCTACCAGGACTAGAGGATTCTATGGAGAAAGGTATTTTATGATTCATGTTGATGATTTTACAAGAATGATGTGGATTGCATTTCTTAAAGAAAAGTCTGAATCATTTGATAAGTTTAAGATCGTTAAGAATAAAGTTGAGAATGGATCTGGAATGAAGATTAAATGTTTGAGATCTGATAGAGGTGGAGAATTTACTTCTAGAGATTTTAACACTTTTTGTCAACAAAATGGCATTACAGAAAGAAGAAACAGATCAGTGACTGAAGTAGCAAGAGCTATGTTATTTGAGAATGATTTGGTGAAGATATTCTAGACAGAAGTAGTGAACACAGTAGTGTATACAATGAACATAGTAAAAATTAGAGAAGACAGAGACAAGACACCCTATGAATTATGGTTTGGACATGCACCCTCAATTAAGTATTTTATAATTTTTGGAAGAAAATGTTATATAAAGAGAGATGATGATATTGGAAAGTTTGATCCTAGAAGTGATGAAGGTATATTTCTTGGATATTCTTTGAAAAGAAAAGCCTATAGATGTTACAATAAAATAACTAAGACTATTGTTGAATGCGCAAATGTTAAAGTTGATGAAAAGTTCAAAATTTAGGAAAGATTTCTTAATTATGAATCAGATGAAGAAGCTCATCCTAAACCTAACACTAGAACTACTGAATTATTTTATGATACTGATAGTGATTTGTTAAAGGAAAGCCATAGTGAAGTCATTGAAGAACCTACATATGAAGTGAGATCTTAGACAGTGACACCTAACAAGAATTTATCAAGAAATCATCCTATAGGGAAAATTATTGGAAGCATTAAAAGAGGAGTTCTAACTTGGAATAAGGTACAAGAATAGTTATGTTTGATTTCTCAAATTGAACCTAAAACTACTAGTGAAGCTTGTGAAGATGAAAGCTGAATTAATTCTATGAAAGAAGAACTAGATCAAATTGAAAAGAACAAGACATGGGAATTGGTCCCTAGACCAAACGACAAGAATGTTATTGGAACTAAATGGGTATTCAGAAACAAGATGAATGAACAAGGAGAAGTAGTAAGAAAGAAAGAAAGATTGGTATGTAAGGGATACTCACAAAAAGAAGGAATTGATTATGAAGAAACCTTTGCACCTGTAGAAAGAATTGAAGCAATAAGAATATTTTTGGCTTATGCAGCTTATAAGAAATTCAAAGTATATTAGATGGATGTAAAGTCAACATTTCTAAATGGAGAATCAGAAGAAGTCTACAATGAGTAGCCTGAAGGTTTTCCTTTGACTCAAGAAGGAGACATGGTATGTAAATTGAAGAAAGCCTTATATGGACTAAAGCAAGCACCTAGAACTTGGTCTGCAAGACTGGACAAGTATTTGTTAAAATTGGGATTTACAAAAGTAACATTTGATAGCAATCTATACACAAAAGAAATTGAAAACGGTTTGTTGGTTATAGTTATTTTTGTTGATGACATTATTTTTGGAGGAGAAGATGAAGCTACTGATAAATTTGCTGATGAAATGAAGACTAAATTTGAAATGAGTATGATTGATGAAATGAAATGCTTTTTGGGATTATAGATAACATAGAATAATGATGGTATCTTTTTCAGTTCGACAAAGTACCTGAATGACTTGTTGAAAATATTTGGAATGGAGAACTGTAAACTAGTTGGAACACCTATGGTAACTAGACATAAATTATCTAGGATAGATGAAACACCAGCAGTTGAAAAGAAGAAATACAAATCTATGATTCAAGGATTACAATACTTGACTCATACAAGACCTGATATGGCACATTTAATTAGAATTGTGGAAAGATTTCAAGCTGAACCTAGAGAATCACATTATGCAGCAGTAAAGAGGATACTGAGATATTTAAGAGGCAGAATGGACTATGGATTGTGGTATGAAAAATCTGATGTTTTTACCCTATGTGCATATACAGATGTTGATTAGGGAGGTAGTGTTCATGAGAAGAAGAGCACCAGTGGTGGAGCATTTTTCCTTGGAGGAAGATTAGTTTCTTGGCTAAGCAAGAAGCAAAATTGTATCTCATAGAGCACAACAAAAGTAGAATATGTAGCAGCAACAAACAATTATAACCAGATAATTTGGATGAAGCAAATGCTGAAGGATATTGGAATAAAGTTTGTTGAGCCTATTCTCATACATTGTGACAACACTAGCACAGTTAGTATGTCTAAGAACCCTGTATTACATTCTAAGACAAAACATATACAAATTAAGTATCATGTAGTAAGAGAGAAAGTTGTTGAGAAAGAAGTCAGACTTGAGTACATAAGTACAAAGGAGCAAATAGTAGACATATTTACAAAGCCTTTGCCTAAGGATATATTTGAGTATCTAAGAGGTATGCTTGGGGTTATGGCCCAACCTACTTTTGAGAAGTGATGTAGTTGGTTGCATCCATCCAGTGGTATATGAGCCTTATCTTTCTTCTGGATTGGATGTTGGTACTTCCTCTATGGGGGAGTATGTGTATCTGAGCTGAGTCATGAGGACTCTAGTGAATGTATTTTCTGAATAGTGTCTTTTGACATTGGAGTTTTTTTATGACATAATGATGAGATTTCTATCATTGATGTCAATGGGGGATGAAAAAACCATTTTTACTATCTGAACAGGAAAACTAATTTGATTAATGAGGAGGACTTGAAATATTTTTCTAGAGCAACAGTATTGCAGTATTGGATTTTTTGAACATTGGATTTTTTTATCTATGTTTCCATCAATGCCAATGGGGGAGATTGTTAGGAATGAATGCTAAATGTTTGGCAGCCATTCTATAGTAGTTGTTGTTGCATTCATGACTATGATTGTCATTGATGTCAACACAGTGATCTACCAGAGACTTCCAGAGAAGCAGACAGAGTTTGGATTAACACACATGGGATATTGAAGTTGGAGCTATGTGATGTTGAGGATATACTCTTTGATATGTTATATGTTTATGGTTAAGAGCATAGATATTAATTCATTTATTGATGGAAGTTATGAGCATTTTGGTGGAAGCAATATTCAGGCAGTGTTCCTAAGTAGCGGTTTGTGGAAATTGGATGATATCTCCTAATCAGATTGGAATCTAGTTTTGTACAATTAAAGGGAAGTTGAAGACACATTTTTAGTGGCATGGATGATAGTGCAAACTTTTAGGTCATGTGAATGAAGAATTATTGTAATTGGAAGCTAACATTTTTGCATAATTTTGATGTAGCGTGTGGAAACTTTTATTTTTGTAATTATATGCTAATTCATTTGTAATTATTTGAGTGTGGTATAAGCGGAGGAATTTTTTTCCTTGTTGTAAGATGGTTGGATGTATTTATGTATGCATGAAGTGAAGAAAAGAGCTAATGTAGTTGTGAAAGTGAATTTGTGAAGGAAGACATGCGAAGTATAGAGATCTAAAATTGAGATCTAGTGAAGTAGTGAGTGTGGTTTGGCACAGTCAGAGAAGAGGTAACATATTTTTGAGATAAGTAATATTTTGGTATTATTCTATTGAGTAATACAAAGATCAGTTGGACAGTGTGTTTAGTGATCTTACCTTGAAGCTATTTGGGCAGTGGGTCCTTCTGTCTTCCATAACTCTTAATAGGGTTAGAGTCTTTTAAAAGGGATTAAAAATATGCTAATAGGGATTCATATGTACTGAATGTATTTCATAAGACTCCTAACAAAGTCCATCCTTTCACAAGGAATATTCATATTAGTGCATCTTTTGTGGGCATCATTCCCACTGGGGTTTACTCTTTGATCAAGAGGTTCCCTAGTCAACATATCTTGTGTCATTGTGTTATTGTGTATGAATATCTTTCTATGGTTGGTAATTATATTTCTTACATGGTTTAATGTTGTTGAAGTTGATAAAAGTCATAATTATCAAATAATTGATTCACCCCTCCTCTCAGTTATCTTGGTGGACTTTACTTTCTAACAAGTTCACTTTAATATGGGTGACTTGGTTATGGTGCATCTTAAAAAATCAAGACTTCAAAAGGGAGTCCCTCACAAGTTGTAGATGAGGAGGATAGGTCCCTATCCTATCTTGGCTAAGTATGGTGATAATGCATTCAGACTTGAGCTATTGGAAGATAGTGGATTGTCCCCTATTTTTAACATTACAGACTTAGTCCATTACATAGGACCACAACAAGGTATGGATCAAAGTCTTCATGAAGTGATCAGAGATGTGGAAGATCTCCAATTACCCACTACTACAGTCATAGGAGTTGATAGTGTATTGGATACTAGAGTCTACAAACAGACTAGAAGCAAAGCCTACAAGGAACACTTGATAAAGAAGGATGGTCAAACTAGTGTTGATGCAGTATGGATAAAGGAATCAGAGTTCAAGAAGATTGGGGTTGATCCAAGCATCATCAATCCAAGGGTGGATTGAACTTTTTGTTTTGGAGAGGATGGTGCAGGAGCACACTTAGGCTAACCTCCATGTTAGAGTTGTTTTGGCTTGTACTTGACTCTAGCCAAGTCAGGATGTTAGTTTGTTTTTAGACTTTAGAAGTTCATTACAATGTGGGCTAAGTGAGTTAGTCATTAGGACTAAGGTCACACAAATAGCCATTGTTAGTATTTATTAATTTTTCTTAGTGTTAGAAGCTTAAGGTGAGACTAGAGTCTTAAATATGTTCTAAGCACATTATGATGTTGTAAAGATGCCATAGGGTCATTAATGGTCTTGGATCCTTGAAATATAGGAGGTTAGTAGCCCTAAGAAATAGGATGAAGGCATAGAGAAAGATGCCAAATGTTGTCAAGAAGTTGTCATGACAACATTTGCAATTATTGCAAATGTTGCATGCAACTTGATTATCCTTGGATTCCCTTGAGATTAGGAGGTGGGAGATCAGCTAACATGCCCTAGATCATGGAGATGGAATCTACTATTAACTAGGACTCGAATCTTAAGGGTAGTCATGAAATTGTATGATGCAGGAGCATCCTGGGTGTAAGAGCAATCTTGCATCACCCAAAAATATTTCTATTTTTATTTTCAATAAGGGCTATTTTGTGCAGAGCTGCTATTTATGGAAAGTTACTATTTTTGGTCATTTTCGTATGTGCTCAGAATGATTTGATTTCTTTCTTGGAGGTTCATTTTGGTCATATAAGTCTGCCAGTAAAGTTTCATTGCCAGATCAAGTGTATATTGGAAGATATTGAAGATTTTCGGTATTGGCAGTAGGGTACAGAAACTTTGAACTCATTTTTGAAGGCTTTAGAGGCCCCGGATGAGGTCAAAAATTTGGGTGACTAGCACTTGCGCCGGTCAAGCCTGTAGAGCGCTTCGTGGCATTTCCAAAATGGGGTTATAATAGCCGGTCGGGTCAACTGGTGATAACTTATGGTCTTCGGAAGTTGGGCCACCTGAAATGGCAGAAAATAATTTTCTTCAAAATTTCTGTTCGGGTTTCTAAGGTTATCTTGAGCCGACTATGATGTAATGAAATGTAAAATAAAATAATTCTAAGTTTGGTCGGCCTTATTGGCTAAAATTCTGGAACCTTCCCAGGCGGTGGAGAATTGCCTATATAAGGAAGGCTGTATTATTGTCTTAGGTAGTTCAGAATAGTTCTAGGTAGTAGATTTGGGTAATAGTTCAAGGCTTTGTCCTACAGAATATTGTAAGGGAATGCCCATGTGGCTTTGCATGTTGTAATTTTGAAATTTGTAATTCCACATTTGTGGAGATAATAAGATGCCAATTTTCTATTCTTGCATATTATTGTTGTTGTTTCTCTATGTCTGTTATTTGTTTGTGGTATTAAGGGGAGCACCCTTTATCATTTTAATAGTTTGAGTTTGATAATAGAGCTCTGCAACACTATTTCCAAGAAGTTCCCTAGCTTTTGTGGTGATAGTCATGTGTAATGGATTGAAAGACTAAATCTAGTGGTTTTTTAGTGTTCTTTAGACTGTTCTAAAACTTTTTCATTTGATAAGAAAGTTGTTTAGAGTAGATATATTGTGTTGGTTAAATTGTTTTTGATTTAGAGTTCCTACTAGTCCTCTTCTGACCAGTCGGTGCAATCATGGCTCCCCCATGAAATCTAGCCATGGGAAACACCTCAGGATAGATGGAAATGTTAGGAGAGTCATTATTGTATATATTTTTAGGATTAGGAGTCTTGAAAGTTTGGAGAGCTATTTTTACTACTAGGCCCTAGGCGAGCAGAGAGAGCCCGGTTAGAGGTCTAGGAAGGAAAGATTAAAGATTTCTTGCAGGGTAGAAAGGTATTGTATGAAAAAGGTACATTTTCAAGAAGGTTTTCATCATACCTTGACATAATATGAGGATTGGGTCCATACCAATCACTTACATCAAGGTTTGAGCAAGATTCATACAAGGTTATAGTCAGTCCTAAAAACTAGGCCTATTAGGCCTACTTGTCCTAGTTTGTAGGAAGCCAGTGTATGGAGGTTTTCAGACCCTAAAACCCACTGAATCTTTTAAAAAATCCAAATGGGTATCCAAATATGGTTTTATATTTTTAGGTTCTTTGGGAAATTTTTGCTAGAATTGGCAAAAAGACACTGGTAAAGGCTACAAGAATTAGGCCTATTTCAAGGTCTCCAAATGGTGAAACCTTGAACCTGGTAAGGATAAGCTTAAAGATCCTTCCAAAATGGATCAAATTGACAAATTTATGAATTTTTTCATAAGGATGGACACCCCTCAAATGAAGGTTTAATTTTGTGAGAAGTTAGCACTTAGAGCTTTCTAAGTGAAGGTGAAGGATTGTACTATCTAAAAGATGTTAGTCTTTCAAGGTGAAGCACAAATATTAAGAACTCTTAGAGAAGAGTTATAATTGGACTTAGTTAATCATCTAAGACAATTAGGACCTAGAGGAGGCTAGGCTCCTAGAAGAGACAAGATAGGTCTCTTGGTTGCAGTGCAAGCAAGCCTTGGAACACTCACATCATGTCCTGATAATGACAAGAATGATAAAAGTGACAAATAGGAGAACTGATACCAAAGGTTTACATATTTCAAGGAGAAAGGAAAGATTCCTTGCTA
Organism: Chamaecyparis obtusa; assembly: GCA_027943335.1. Taxonomy (NCBI): domain Eukaryota; kingdom Viridiplantae; phylum Streptophyta; class Pinopsida; order Cupressales; family Cupressaceae; genus Chamaecyparis; species Chamaecyparis obtusa. The sequence continues at coordinate 2,555,030 of BSBK01000441.1, read as the reverse complement.
CCTAGCTAAGGAAGGAATAATTAATGATGAATTTGATGACCCTGAAGATAATGTGGAAGTTGTCTATGTTGTTGTGAAGGATGATTCAAAAGAACAAAAGCATGAAGATGAAAAAGCCCTTATTTATCATGTAAGTAAAATTGACCCTTGTATAATTGATAATGGTTGTTCACATCACATGACTGGTGACATTGATACGTTTGAGAATTTAGAAGAATATGATGGAGGATTTGTTAGATTTGCGAATGATGCTCCATGTTCTATAAAAGGATGAGGATCCATTATACTAAATGAAAAGATCAGATGTGATGACGCTTATTGTGTTCACAGACTAAACTACAATTTGCTGAGTGTTGCACAACTAATTAACATTGGTCACCGACTAGAATTTCAAAATAAAAACTTAAGATATATGGTGCTGATGGAGATTTGATTGGAACCGGTGAACAATCCAAAGGTAACCTATTCTACCTTGATACTAATACAAATTTTTTTTTGTTTTTTAAAGTTGAGGATGTATGGCCATGGCACAAAAGACTCTATCATGTAAATTTTGATAATATGATTAAGGTGAGCAAAAAGAATAGAGTCAGAGGTCTACTAAAATTAAGAAAACCTAATAAAGTGATGTGTAAGGAATGTCAAATTGGTAAGATAAAAAAATCAAGTTTCTCAAGAAAGTCTTACTCACCTAATGGTATTTTATAATTATTTCATACCAATATTTGTGGTCCTATGAGAATACAAAGCTATTAAATAGTGATCAATATTTCATTTTTTTTGTTAATGACTACTCAAGGATGATGTCAGTAATGTTTTTAAAAGAAAAGTCTATTGCATTCCAAATGTTTAAATGGTATAAGGCTAGAGTTGAGAAGGAAATAGGTAAGCAGCTAAAATGTTTAAGATTAGATAGAGGAGGTGAATTTATCTTAGATGGATTTTATTACTTCTGTAATGAGAATGGAATCAAAAGATACGTATCTACACCAAGGATTCTATAACAAAATAGCATAGCTGAAAGAAGGAACAAATCAATTGTTGATTGTCCTAGAACATTGTTAATTGAAAAAGAGGTTGCACAAACATTTTGGATAGAAGCCATTAGTACCACTTTCTACACTCTCAATCAAGTACAATTGAAGAAAGGTACTTATAAAACCCCTTATGAATTCTGCTATGGGCATACACTGAATGTTAGCTACTTTAACATTTTTGGACGTAGGTGTTACATTCTAAAAGATACTAGGAATGGAAAGTTTGATTCTAAAGGAGATGAAGGTATATTCCTAAGAGAATCCACAAATAGAAAATCTTATATATGTTTGAATAAGGCTACTAACAAAATTGTGGAAAGTGCAAATGTGAAAATTGATGAATTTACAGAAAGAAATGAAGAAGATAGAAAAATGAACCAAAATATTATCAAAGATTTGTATATGTACAAGATACAATTTTGGGCATTGCACCTAAGCTACAAGAAGAAATCGAGGAACTAGGTGAGCCTCCACCAAGAGATGAAAATTATGAAGAACAGTCTACCAAGCTCATTTTAGCAAAATATGTGAGAAGACGCCACTCCCTAAGAAAAATCATTGGAGACAAGAATTTAGGAGTCATGAAAATAAGTAACTTGGAAGATAATACATGTTTTATTTATGAATTTGAGTCAAGACTAGTCAAGGATGCACTTGGAAATGAAGATTGGGTTAATGCAATAAAAAAAGAGATTGATTAGATTAAAAAGAACAATACTTGGGCACTAGTGCCAAGACCCAAGGATAAGAATTTAATTGGCACAAAGTGGATTTTTAGGAATAAACTAAATGAGAATGCATATGTGATAAAAAATAAAGAAAAATTAGTCTGTAAAGGATATGCACATGAAGAACGTATTGACTATGGTCAGACATTTTCCCTTATTGCTAGATTAGAAGGTGTAAGAATTTTACTTGCTTATGTTTCCCATTAAGGATTCAAACTTTATCAAATGGATGTTAAGTCTGCATTTTTAAATGGAATTCTTGAAGAATTTTATATTGAACAACCTGAAGGATTTGTTGAGAATTCTAACAAGGACATGGTATGCAAACTACAGAAGGAACTATATGGCTTGAAGAAAGCACCTAGAGAATGGTATGAAATACTACACTCATATTTGATCAAGATTGGATTTCAAAGGACAAGTGATAACAATAATTTGTATCTGAAATGTGATAGTACTGATAAGATTTTGATTGCTGAAATTTTTGTTGATGATATTATATTTGGAGGAAATGACTCAATGTATAAATAATTTGCTGCAGAGATGAGAAAGGAATTTGAGATGTCCATGATAGGAGAGATAAAATTATTTATTAAACTAAAAATTCAACAAGTCAAAGATGGGACTACATCACACAGTCAAAGTATATCAAGGAATCCTAAAGACATTCAGTATGGAAGAGTCAAAACTGGTTGGTACACTACTGACTACTAGTTGTAAATTGTCAAAGGAAGATGAGACAAAGGAAGTAAATGAAACACTATACCGATCCATGATTGGTAAACTATAGTATGTTGTACATATTAGGCATGATATTTCTCATGTTGTTGGTATTGTTGCAATATTTTCTACCAATCCAAAGGAGACACACATGTCTACAATCAAAAGAATATTTACATATCTGAAAGAGATTGAAGATTTTGATATACTATACAAGAAAGGAGGAGATTTTGATCTTAAGGTGTACATTGATGATGATTGGGCTGAAAAAATTGATGATAGAAAAAGTACAAGTGGCAGAGCTTTTTTTTTAGGAGAAATATTAGTGGCATGGTTAAGAAAGAAACATAGTTATATTTCATAGTCTTCTATCAAAGCTGAATATGTTGTTGTGGCTATGAATTGTTCAAACATTGTGCAAATCAAACAATTACTTGAAGGTATGCAATAAGAAATTATTGATCTAGTTACTATTTTTTGTGATAATACTAGTGATATCAATATATCAAAGAATTTGGTAATGCATTCAAAGACAAAGCACGTTTCTATCAAGTACCATTACTTGAGAACAAGTTCAAGACAAGCATGTGATATTGGAGTATGTGAATTCAAAGGAACATATAGCTAATATGTTTACCGAACCACTACCAAAATATGTTTTTGAGTATCTCTGTGGTAAATTAGGGGTTCTTCCCCTATACAATATTCACTAATGCAAGATGCATGCTGCACCAATTCAGAGTATCATTGGAATATCTATTTTGTGAGTTGATGGTAGTGTTCTCTCTTTGGGTGATGCCTGAAGTTGTGAACAATGTTTATGTATACAATGAGAAATCAGTACATTTGAGGTATGATTCACTTCCTAGACAAAGTTTTCAAGAATGCATCTTTGGCATTGTTGTCAAAGAGGGAGAGACAAACTAAGGAGGGAAAATATTGCTAAAGATTTCTAAAAGGGAGAAGATCTATTGAAGGAGAAGACTTCTATTGATAACTACAACTCATAGAGGGAATATGAATAGATTGAGATAGAGAAAAGAATGAAGGAGAAAATAAAGATCAGATTGAGTAAAGGTCAAAGATAATTCAATAAATGTTTCCATCAACAATTGACAGTAAGTGCTTCCATCAATGCCAAAGAGGGAGATTTTTACTATAAATGTTAGTGATGATGATGGACACCAATTAAGATAAGAGGTATACATGATTTTAGACTAATTAGATCAATTATTATCTTTTCATTGATGTCAAGAAATTGATTTCTGATTTATATTAAGTTAGATCCATTAGATTTCCACAATCCATATTAATGCTAGTATCAATTTCTGGGTTTGATTGTGTAGAATTTTTTCCATCAACGTTTCAGATCATACTACATGATCCATCATCAGGATGCTAGAGAGAAAAAAGAACATGACATGTTCTTTTTTCTCTCTAGCATCCTGATGATGGATCATGTAGTATGATCTGAAATGTTGATGGAAAAAATTCTACACAATCGAACCCTGAAACTGATACTAGCATTATATTAAGTTTCCATATCATTCAGAGTATGATATAAGTTGAAGAGAGTTAAGAAGAAGAATAAATGAAATGTTGTGAATGTGAAGAGCTTAATTGGTAAATTGATACAGATTAGACAATGTTTTTAGCTTATGTTGATACAATTATTTTCTACCAAACTTTTGATTATATCAAATCAGTAAAGAAGATTAGTCAAGTCGGCAAGCAAAAAAATTTGGTTACTGAGCACAAAAATTCATTCGGTAAGAGGAAAGTAAGTTATGGTAAAGAGAAAGGAACTCAAGACACCAAGGAGAAGGTTTCATTCATCGAGCGAAGTTAACCAAAATTTAGTTAAAAGAAAAGAGTTATCCACCGAGAAAGGAACATAAATTAAATACAAGGATCAAAATGACATTTAATGTTGAGCTATGATGAGCTGGAAGATTATGATGATAAGGAAGAGTTATTTAAAGAGATCTACAATTAATAAAATTGAAGGTGATGATCTATGGTATAGATCTAAGTGGAAAAAAGAGAAGGTACATGTTCCAAGAAAGTTCCAATTCTGAGGTGATGATAAAATATTTAACCGAGATCTAAATTCATTGAATAAGTTTGTGAAGTTGATCGGAAGGCTGAGATTAATCAAAAGAAAACATAATAAAGGAGATTAAGAAGAAAAACAAAATCTATATAAAGGATAAATTTGTATGAACAAAAGGATGGCAAGTTGAAGGGTTGATGAGTCACCAACTAATGCAATGAAGAAGGAAAAAGTTAAATTCTGAGTCAGAAAGGAAAATTTGTTGAAGTGGTAAAGCAAGTTGAAAGTGAAGGACTGAAGTGAAGACAAAGAGTGGACAAGGGATTTGATTATGCAAAATATAGTTACATATTTGTAGGTCAATTTATTCACTGTTGTTTATTGACATTTTTAACAAAAAAATCTCTTAACCGAGTGGACCTAACTATCTTATTTGTAAATCCTTGCAAGAGGTAACATTCTAAAAGAGTATTTGAAGACCTTTAACCATGCCACTCCTAACAGGGTGAAGATCCTAATAGATCCAAGGCAAATTCCCTAACAGGGTCACATTTAAAAATGTGTATTATAATCTTTAACTAGATTGGATTTTAACCGAGCATACTTTAGAAGAGTATTTCTTTCATGGGTGACAATTCCAATAGTTTTTTCCCCCAATTTGGTTTCCATGTTAAATACTAGTGTTATATGTTTTGAATGTTTACTGTGAATATTATTTCTGATTGATAAATTTAATTTACTGTTATTGGTTAGTATTGAAGTGTGTCTAACCGAGTTGACACCGAGTTGAATCAAAGAAAGTTTTTAAGGTACAGAGAATCAAGGATTACTAATTCACCCCCCCCCCCCTCTAATCCAACACTTTATATTTTGATGCATGTCCATAACCATTATAAAGTTAATTATAATAACTAACTCTTATGAGAGGATGCTTTTGAAGCTTTGAACAACTTTCAAAACTTCCTTTGATTGACGATAATACGATGAACTTTATTTGATTGAAATAATTGGGCCTTGAAATAACTTTAAGAACTTCCCGAAGCTACTGAAAAGAACATTCCCATATCATTAGACTTTTACACAATTTTCACAACTTCCTCAAATAAACAAATTACTCTCTCTTATTTCACCCATATATTATCATTATTGGCTCCAATGATAAGAATGAGCATCAACATTTCTACCTACTTCTAAAACTTTTTCCTATTGACAATAAGTAATATACATAGTTTTGAAAGGAACTTTCAAAACTTCCTCAGGTCAACGCTTATGACTACCATCAGTTTTCTACGTAACTTTCCATAATGCTCGAAAGAAGAACTCCATCCTTTGTTAGAGATTGTTGTGAAATTTTATGAGAGACTTAAACTTAAGTAACTCATGCAAAAGATTGATTCTTTGTTGCTTGGTTATCAACTTCAAAATGCACCTTTATAACCTCTTTGTAGATTTGAAACATGGAACTTGTCTAAAAGACCGACTGAAAGTTTGTGACCAAAATGGTGGATTAATGCATATTCTTGGTTTTTGAAAGAGAATCAAGCATCTCATTGATTTTCTACCAGCCTTCTACATGCCATTACAACATTGAGACCATGTTAATAGATAATACTTTTTCATTTCTTTTATGACATCAAGTATATTTCTTTAATCTCATAATATCTTGATAACCTTGAGATTCACTTCAACTTCTTCAATATTGCATAGTGTAAAAGTCCTAATCTCAATTATTGATCATAATCATAAAAGTCCTAACCCAAAAGGCAATTCAATTTTATCATCAATTCAATTTTATCATCAATCTGATTTGATCATCAAAGTTACAAAATCATCAAAATCAATTAATTCCTAAACATCAACATTATTTGGTAATTTAATCCATTCATTTAATTAAATGTCCTAGCACATTAATTAAATTGAACCCATTTTTCCATTTACACATGAAAAATGGATTAATTTGAATTAAATTTTGCAAAATTGAATTAAATATTCAAAAATTGAGATAAATCCTCAAAATTGACAAAAACAAAATAATTATCTTCAAAATTGATAAAAACAAGGAAAAAGATTGATAAAAACTGAGTTAAAAAGTTGAGTTGCATAATTTATTAAATCAAATAAAAGAAAAAATGTTGTTAACTTGAGTATAAAATATTAAATCAATCTGTTTTATGTATTATTTCCTCAAATGAACTCAAAAAGCATGCTTCAACTCAACTTTTGATTAGTCTTGGTCGGTCATCTGAATCAATTTCTATTGTTGATTTTTATCAAGGTTTATATAAAAGGAAGGCTCCTCTTCTCATTCAATATGTGTAATTTTTATAACATTGTTATTTTGTAGGTTTTGTGAAGGAGCCATTATGCATCATTTTAAAAGTTTGAGAGTTTGCATCTTGTTGTTGTCATTATTTGAATATCATGCTTAGTGTAGAAATCGTGTTTCTTTCATAGGATTTAGATTAATTTAATTTCTTATTTGAATTAAAAAAATACAAAAATATAGTTTAATCTTGCATTCATATAGAAACCCTCCATCTCGATGTAGTCAAGTCCATGCATCTAATGATCTATTAAAGTGTTTGTGATTGCATCTAGTAGGATCAAATTTTACACACATTTCTAGCGCCCACCGTGGGGCTAAACATCAAATTTTGGCCTCGAATCCTTGATTTTTTGGATCACTAAGTTTTTCTTTGCTGATTTGTTTTTGCATGGAGGTTTTCAAACATTTTGCTAGATCTCCTAAAATATATGGATTTTTTTTATGAAACTTGTACTGTATGTTGAGGTTGATGTCAGGAGTCTATAGTAAAAAAATCATATTTTTCTAATCAAATTTTGACAATTTATAATTTTTTTTATGATTTTTCATAACAAAATAATTCTAAGCATAAATCAAGGAATTTTTTGATAAATGATTTTTACAAGTTGGGGCTGATGTCAAGAGTCTATAGTAAAAAAATTTAAATTTTATAATCATTTTTCTGTAATTTATAATTTTTTTAATGATTTTTCATAAAAAAAATAAGTTTGGGCACAAATGAAGGAATTTTATGATAAATTTTTACTATAGGTTGCAGTTGATATCAAGAGTTTACAGTAAAAAAATCAGATTTGTCTGATCTATTTTTCGTAACTTATAAAATTTTAATGGCTTTTTCATTAAAAATCAATTCTAGATGCAAATCATTGAATTTTTATTAAAAAAATTACATTTATGGATAGCTCTTAAAATTGTAATGGGGGTTTGTTCTCTGTGATTTTAATTTTGAAGAAAAATAATGGCTAAAACAATTAGATTTTTGAAAACTAGTCTATTAGGTCCTTATTTCTTGATTGGATTCAATTGATGCTAACACTGACCCTTGCTTGTCCTTTGTTTTTCCTAACTTTTTAAATAGAAAAAATTGATTTATGTAGAATGTTCATCAAAGATACAATTGAAAAGACTATTGACAAATCAGTTTTGTAGGTTGTCCGAAGAGATACAAGAAAACATCATGTCTTCATAATTATTTTTCTTAGGCATCTTAATAGGTTCATTTTTTGTGTTTAATTTTCTATTAGGGGATTATTCTCTTGCCTGTATAGACAATCAAAAACCTAGAAGCTTCAAATTGATCATTAGAAATGGATCAGGTAAATGAACATGCGTGCTTGATGTGTCTTCAAAAAGCATAGAGGTAGGAGAGTATGCTCTTGTCTGTATACACAATCAGACATCTAGACCCTTAAAAAATTTATATTTGTTGCATGTGCACCTTTTAGAGAGCCTTTCATAGAGGGAAAAATCTCACAAGAATGAATCAAGTGGGAACAAGAAAACCCTACCATTCCGACCCACTATAATCAAAAGCCTCCTTTTAAGATTAAAGTTTCAGAGGATGTAACTATATCTATTATATTTACTTTGATATATGTAGGGCTTGAGGGCATCAATCCCACATGTAGGAGTGTGTTATCTTGGTACTCATAGGATATTCTCATATCTCAATCCTTCTTACGAGACTATGACATAATATACTTTTATAAGTGTAGGGCTATAGGCCTCAATCCTACTTGTCAGACTATAGGAGATAGTTACAAATGAAAATCCTTACTAAATGTAATGCCTCTCCTATGGTGATACTTAGACTTTGTTGATTTGGACATTTTTATTATGATGGTCAGAACTATACATTTACATTTATGTTATGTGGATGATGATATGATGGATGTGCTCATATATGGTTATTATTTATATGCTTATGAGATTAGAAAACCATCTATTTTATATGTTTTATGGATCTAACCCAAGGATTGGAATCTAACCATTATCATGATGTTTATGTTTTATGGACATGTGTCTGATGTGTTTTCATGACTCAGGATGAAGTCGTAGTTACTCACTTAGTTGAGGTCCACATGATGTATCGATCCTGGTCATCTGCTTGCATATATCTGATTTGTATATCCATATGTATGTATATGTATCTCTTCTTGGTGATGCAGGATTGCAGGTACTAGGTATCGTCTCCACCTAACTTCATAGGTCTGAGTGATCCCTCAAAATCCTCGATCGTTGTTGTGGTACAGAGATATCACCAGGTTCCATAGGAAGAAACTTCACCTTTGATCCTTTTATCCTTAGGTGGGAAGTGCCAAGTCAATCCCTTGTGTGAATGTATTAGGTGATCTCTTAGTTTATTGGTTTTGTGGATCTTGTAGTTAGTTTCTTGTCTTTTTTATTCATTGAGAATGAAGTTTTTAGTATAGTAGTTCTAGTTGTCTTTGTAGTACACTCAATTTTATTAGTAGATTATGGATGTGAATTATTGTTCATTTGAGGATATGATTTAGTAATTTATCTTTATTATTAGCTACTTATGTATTAGCATATCTAGTTAGGAATGAGTTGGCATGTGATTAAATCATGTGATTTCAATATCTATAATAATGAATAATTTTATGGTATTATTTTATAATACTCATAATGACAAAAGGTCTATAGTAATAAAAGTTTTAATAATAATGGTATGTTTCATATTATATATCGCTATTAAGAGTTTGCAAAGAATATGGATTAGAAAATAATACGTTTTATAATAATAATATTATGTTTGCAATAATATATATAATAATAATAATATATGTACACATAGGCATATGGGTGCACACATATGCATATCCATACATATATTTATATAATTATTGGTAAGTAATTATTATATAGTATTAATGAATAATTAGAGTAGTTTATGATGTGGATTGTAGATAATAATTATTATTAGTAACTTCCCTAAAGTAAAGGAGATGTAAATTTCATTACGTTAATAGATTATAGTTTTATTAAAAAATTATTTATCCCTTTATGGGAATGAGTTTTCAAAACCGTATTATTAACGGTTGGGAGGTTGTGATGGTTGCACCAGTTAGATTACCCGTGCAACCACCTCCTCCATTTTATTTATAGGAAAGATTTCCTGTGTGGAAAAAGGGGGGATAGAAAATATTATTGGAAGGAGAGAAATTTCTCATATTCAAAAAGTTTGGCAATTGGATTATGGCGAATAGAAGCTAGAGATTTTATCCAGGAAGAGTTTAAGGATTGTTGGAAGGAGACTAAGAGGAAAGGATTCATCTTCATCAACCGGATTCTATAGGACTCCAGGTTGGAATCCATCCTGAGAAATAGATTTAATTTAATAGTATGAATGTGGTTTTAGAATTGTTGGAAGTTTCTATTTTTGGTATTATTATTGTGAAACTTATGTGTTATATTGTATTATTATTGTATGGTGTATGGTTAATATATTAATGTGTTCTGCAATAATGTATTATTACAAAATGTTGAAGTATCAAATGTATTATTATAGAATGTGAAACATTATTGCATTATTGATAATAGTGTATAAATGTTTATGCAATTATAGGTTGTTGCATTATTGTACAATGCCAACCATTTTAAGATTATATTAATATGCGAAATATGTGTATTTAGTTTTATGTTGATAAAGTATTACTGTCATTTGTAATATTTTGGCATTAGCCGTGATTCTATAATTAAAATTTGTATAGCTGTGAGTTTTAATATTTTGTCCAATGTAAAATTATTGTTGTAGTGTCTGGGATAGGGTATGGAATCCAATAGGAAAATTGCACATAAGAACCTTCGTTTGTTGCTCAAGAATGATCTGCAATAACATATGGCTTCTTCAAACCAAATAACTCTTTACACCATCTTTCTATAACTATTTCAAACCTGAATGATATCAATGCATCGGTTCTCGAAAATCGTACACCACTATTTCAATAACTAGTCCACAATTTGAAACCAAAGTAATACTTGGTTACAATTCTTAAAACCTGTTCCAATAAGATCTTAACACAATCCTTTATCAAATAAAACTATTTCTTTAACTCCCAAATCGGGACTGTTTCGTGAACAAAAACTGCCATTAAAATTTGATAACAATCTTGAGATTACAAATAATATTATTCACCAACATGTGCTTAGTAACGGTTCTTGAAACCGTGTTACTATTCATATACTCATACCAGTATGTTGATTCAAATGCAACTCATAAATATTATTTTCGATAAGCTAACATATAGTCTGTTTTCAATTCCACCCATTCATACTGTTACAATAAAAACCACCTTATTTGTTCAAACGGCAATTAGAATATTACCATATCGATTCATAACTGAACCAGTCCATGCATATTGATTCCAATGAAATAAAAGGAAACCTGATTCTAACTTCTGATATGTTCTTCATAAAAGAAACCAAAATATAGGATAATCTAACTTTTATTACCAACATCAAAACCCGATAGGTATAGACATATGTGAAAATTTTAAATATAAGCATAAAATGGTCTATATTCAACTTTGTTAAAAATAAATAGTCTAGCGTTTATAGGTATAGAATTGGAGTTATTTATTAAATATTGATTTAATTAATTAGTTGAAAATTGGGATTTTAATAATGTAATGCATTATGTTATTGGTTATTTCGATTATATTATTGTGAGGGTTGAAACAAATGTATACTTAAGCCTAGTAGTATAATAATCATATTTTCTCTTTATACAAGTATAACTTTTAAGTATAAGTATTTCTTATACTTTAAGTTATACTTGTATAAAGGGATTAGGTACCTTTTGAATTGATTGGAATAGGTTTCAGGTTCCTAGGAGTTAAGCTACGACTTTTAGATTTTAGATTTTCATAAAGCCAGACTTAGCCAAATTTCAGGATTAGTCAAATTTCAAGCCTAAACTAAAATCTAAGAAGCGTCATTTTGGTATATGGAATTTGGTGTAGACCTTGAATATGTTTTATTGCATGTGGGTTGTATTTGTGATATGTGGGTTAAGGGTAGAAAACCTAAGAACACTAAGTGAGTGGCTCTCAGTGCGGGGTCGGGGCCCTAAGTGGCTAGAACCAGGATAACCGACTGAAGAGTTATTTAACAAGTGAAAACTTAATTAAACTTAAGGGAAATGGGTTAAAACATTAAAAAGATTAAATGTGCCTCGCCCATGCCATTAGTGCTAGTAAAGGCTATGGATGGGAGTGGGAGAAGGTACCTATGCTTAGGTACGAATGAATGGCGCTTGTTTGTATGAAAGGCGTTCGATCCCGCATGTGCCTACTTGGGGGCCGGGGCCCGCAGTGGCTAGTACCAGGACAACCCAAGGGCTATGCGATGACACTCACTTAGGTTGTTGCTTAGAGTTTCTACCAAACCTTAGAACCTTTTTGGGGAAAGTGTTATACATTGATCTTCTCTGATTTTGATATTTGGGAAAGGTTACCCAACCCTAGGTATGGCCTAGCTATTCCTTCTTTGTGGAACTTGGTGTTTATCTCCTAGCATAGGGGAGTAGGCCTTTTAGGTATCCACGTGGTTGGGTGGTAAATATTTTTATTGAGGTATATTTTACGAATGCAGTGTTTGAAGATTCATGTTTGCTTATGTACCAGTTTGAAGAATGAAGACTTTGTAATTATATCTCATGATGTAAAATTATTGTTACCTCCCATTAGGAGTTGAATGTAATCATTGATGTAACTCAAAATGATGTATTTGGAATGGGTAGATTTAGGGAAAAAGAAAGGGAGATGTGAACTTTATGTTTAAGATGTATGTTGGAAAAGAAAAAGATTTTGTAACATTCCAAATTATGTATCATGCTTTCATTATTGTTGATTAAGTGAAGCTATTGAAAAATAAAATGTAGTATATTTGTAATGTATCAAATGAGTTGGATAAATTTTTAAAAGTTATATTGTTCATAAAGGATACTTAGGAATATAGATGATTTTTAAATGGAAAGTTGAAAGGAAAATATTTTGTATTTCTTAAAGATATGATGTAGTTTGCTTTGAGAAATAAATATTGTTGTTAGTTTAATTATGAACTTAAATGAATTGTTCATAAAATAGAAGGGAACCTTGGAAGGAATCTAACTTTAAGTTTTGTTCACATAACTCTTTTAAAAGTTCAAAATTTTTCATAAATCTCTACTTAGGTTTTCTTTTATTAAGAGAATCTTTGTTGTCTTCCCCGGTTCCCTTGTGGGGCATGACACTAAACACCTTAGATTAGAAGCTACCCAGTTCACCTTTGAAAGGTTGATAATCTTTGTGTAAGGGAGATAATTGCTGGAAAAATGGCCAGCTCTCCCCTCGAGATTCGTGACATGGTTTAATAGCCTCATGTGTCTTCTATAAGTCTAGTGGTTGTATCAGGCATTAACAAGTTGATCTTTTAGTGCAACGGCAACCACTACTTGTAACAAGTGGTATCAGAGCTTGGTCACAAGTTTGAATCCTTAAAACCCTCAAGTAACACTGACGGGGAGATTGTTGGAAAAATGGCCAATGCTCCCCTCAGGATTCGTGACATGGTTTAACAGCTTCCTATGGCTTCTATAAGTATAGTGGTTGTATTGGGCATTAACAGGTTGATCTTTTGGTGCAATGGCAACCACTACTTGTAACAATAATAACTCCCCCAAGATCACTTTCCATATTGTGGCCCAATTAGCATTTGGAGTTAAATAATAAAGGATTGAGAGATCCATTGCATGTTCTCTAGTGGTCATATTGTTAGGAATGAATGCCAAATATATCCTATGGGGGACTATTATCAGCCATTCTATAGTAGTTGTTGTTGCATTCATGATTGTGATTGTCATTGATGTCAATACAGTGATCTACTAAAGATTAGCGGAGAAGCAGACAGTGTTTGATTTAGTGCACTTGGGATATTGAAGATGAAGCTATGTAGAGTTGGGTAATTACTCTATGATGTGTTATAAGATCATGGTTAAGAGCATAGATAGTAATTAATTTATTCATGGAAACTATGAGGAAATCAGTGGAAGCAATTTTCAGGCAGTGTTCCTGAGTAGTGGTTTATGGAAATAGGATGATATCTCCTAATCAACATGGAATCCAATTATGCATAGTTAGAGAGAAGTTGGAGATAGGTTGATAGTGATGTGGTTGAGAGTGCAAGATCTAAGGTCGCATGAGTAAATAATTATATTGATTGGAAGCTGACAATTTTGTGTAATTTTGATGTAACGTGTGGAAAGTTTTATTTTGTAATTTGTATGCTGACTCATTTTTAATTACTTGAGTGTGGTATAAAGGAAGGAATGTATTCCTTGTTGTAGTGTGGAATGTGATGAATGTAAGTGTATTGTGAAAGGGAAATCATTGAAGGAGGATATGTGAAGTACTGAGATCTAGTATTGAGATCTAAAGAACGAGTTGGTGTAGTTTGGCACAGTCAGAGGAGTATTGGATTGTTGAGGTCAGTAATATTTTGGTATTATTCTCTTGAGTAATACAAAGATCAATTGAACAGTGAGTTTAGTGATCTTACCCTGAAGCTATTTGGGCAGTGGGTCCTTCTGTCTTCCATAACTCCTAACAAAGTTAGAATATTTTAACAGGGATTCAAAATCTCCTAACATGGATTCATATGTACTGAATGTATTTCATAAGGAATATTCATATTAGTGCATCTTTTGTGGGCATCATTCCCACCAAGGTTTAATCTTTGATCAAGAGGTTCCCTAGTCAACATATCTTGTGTCATTGTGTTATTATGAATGTATATCTTTCTATGGTTGTTGGTTACATTTCTTACATGGTTAAAATTTATTAAGGTTGATAAAAGTTATATTTATTTGATAATTGATTCACCCCCCCCCCCCTCTTAGTTATCTTGGTGGACTTTGTTAGGAATGAATGCTAAATGTTTGGAAGCCATTCCATAGCATTTTTTGTTGCATTCATAACTATGATTATCATTAATGTCAACACAGTGATTTACGAGAGACTTATAGAGAAGTAGATAGTGTTTGGATTAGCGCACATAGGATATTGGAGTTGGAGATATGCAATGTTTAGGATATACTCTTTGATATGTTATATGTCTTTGATTAAGAGTGCATACCATAATTCATTTATTCATGGAAGTTATGAGCATTTTGGTGGAAGCAGTATTCAGGCACTGTTCCTAAATAGAGGTTTGTGGAAATCGGATGATATCTCCTAATTGGGATGGAATCTGGTTTTTCCCAATTAAAGGGAAGTTGAAGACACATTGACAGTGACATGGATGATAGTGCAAACTTTGAGGTCACACGAGTGAAGAATTATTGTAGTTTTAAATCGACAATTTTGTGTAATTTTGATGTAGCGTGTGGAAACTTTTATTTTTGTAATTGCATGCCGACTCTTTTGTAATTACTTGAGTGTGGTATAAAGGAAGGAATGTTTTTCCTAGATGATATATGGTTGAACTTGGTTTGATGTGTTGATGTACGCATGAAGTGAAGAAAAGAGCTAATGCAGTTGTGAAAGTGAATTTATGAAGGAAAACATGTGAAGTACAAAGATCTGAAATTGAGATCTGGTGTAAGAGTGAGTGCTATTTTTCATAGTCAAAGAAGAGGTAACATATTATTATACTAAATAATCTAGAGATTAGCTGGACAGTGTGTTCATTTATCTTACCTTGAAGCTATTTGGGTAGTGGGTCTTTCTATCTTCCATAACTCTTAATAGGGTTAGAATCTTTTAACAGGGATTCAAAATCTCCTAACAGGGATTCATATGTACTGAATGTATTTCATAAGACTCCTAATAGATTCCATCCTTTCACAAGGAATATTCATATTAGTGCATCTTTTATGGGCATCATTCCCACCGGGGTTTACTCTTTGATCAAGAGGTTCCCTAGTCAACATATCTTGTTTCATTGTGTTATTGTGTATGAATATCTTTATATGGTTGGTAATTATATTACTTACATGGTTTAACACTGTTGAAGTTGATAAAAGTTATAATTATCAAATAAATAATTCACCCCCCCCTCTCAGTTATCTTGGTGGACTTTACTTTCTAACAATTGGTATCAGAGCGGCAGGTCCTTGAAAAAGAAGTTTAACAGCTTAAGGAGATCCATGGCAAATTTTAGAAAAGAAAGCCCTAAGTTTGATGGAGTAAATTTTGACGGGTACAAAGAAAAGATGAAGACACACCTACTATGTTTAATACCAGTTTATTGGTTGATTACAAAGAATGATAAGACTATGATTGAATAGGACAATCTTGACACATGTGCATCTGAAGATATAAGAATGATGGAAGATGAATCTATTAGAAGCTATATTGGTAGAATGTCAGAAATTGTTATAGATATAAAATCTTGTGGAGGAACAAAGATAGAGAATGAAGTGATATGGAAAATTTTGAGAACATTGACTCCTGTATTTAAGCAGACAACACAGATCATTGAACAAGTTATACCTTGTACTACAAACTATACAAGCGAGACTCTTCTTGGAAGATTGGAAGCAGCAAAGATGAACCTGAGGTTATTAGGAGACTTGCCTAGAATGGAGATAGCATTCAATGCTTTTAGTGTTTTCCCTACTTTGTCAAGAAGCATTAGTGTGAGTGGAGATTATGCTGGTAGCAGCAGATCTATAAATGAAGAAGACAAGAAGATTGAAGAAGGTATTGCCTTGCTTGTGAAGAGAGAACCAGACGGTAAGAAAATTTTTAAATGTTGGACTTGTCAAGAATATGGTCATTGTGCATCTAAGTGTCCTAAGAGAGTTAAAAAGTATAGAAACAATTTCAAACCTAGAAGATCTAAGGAATGTTATTATGCTAATGATGAAGATCTTCAAACTAGTATAGAGAGAACTGTGAGTGAAAGTGATACTGAGAATAATGATGACATAGGATTCGTAGTAATTAAAGAAGAGAATCTTGAAACTGATGTTAAGGAAGAAAAAGCCTTAGTTTCTCAAGTTGAAAATAAAGCTGATTGGATTATACATAGTGGTTTTTCACATCATATGACTGGAGACATGAAAAAGCTCATAAAGTTTAACTATTATGATGGAGGAGTTGGTAGAGTTGGAAATAATGCACCTTGCTTGATTAAAGGTATAGGATCTATTACTCTTGATGGAAAGACTAATACTAAAGATGTTTATTTTTTGGATGGATTGAAACATAATCTTTTAAGTGTTGGATAGTTAGTTGATAAGGGATATCAAGTTTGGTTTACTGAGAAAACTTGTGTGATAAAAGATAAAGATGGAAATCTGATTGGAACTAGATCTAGAACCAGAGGTAATGTATTTCAGTTGAATCCTACTGAGATGACATGTTTGATTACTAAGATTGATGATAGTTGGTTATATAAAAGGTTTTGTCATATAAACTTTCACAACATTGTGAAAGTAAGTACTACACTTGCAATAAGGGATTTACCTAAAATTATGAAGCCTACAAACATGATTTGCAAAGAATGTGTGATGGCTAAATAGAAGAGAAGTTCTTTTCCCAATAAGAAGTTTACATCTGTAGAAAAATTGGAGATTGTTCATACAAATTTGACCAGTCCTACCAGGACTAGAGGATTCTATGGAGAAAGGTATTTTATGATTCTTGTTGTTGATTTTACAAGAATGATGTGGATTGCATTTCTTAAAGAAAAGTCTAAAGGATTTGATAAGTTTAAGTTCGTTAAGAATAAAGTTGAGAATGAATTTGGAATGAAGATTAAATGTTTGAGATCTGATACAGGTGGATAATTTACTTCTAGAGATTTTAACACCTTTTGTGAAGAAAATGGCATTAAGAGACAGTTTTCATCCCATAGGACACCTGAACAAAATGGTATTGCAAAAAGAAGAAACAGATCACCCTCGGTTAAGTATTTTAGAATTTTTGGAAGAAAATGTTATATAAAGACAGATGATGATATTAAAAAGTTTGATCCTAGAAGTGATGAAGCTATATTTATTAGATATTCTTTGAAAAGAAAATCCTATTGATGTTACAATAAAAGAACTAAGACTATTGTTGAGAGTGCAAATGTTAACGTTGATGAAAAGTTTAAAATTCAGGAATGAATGCTTGATTATGAATCAGATGAAGAAGCTCATCCTAAACCTAACATTGGATCTACTAAATTACTTTATAAAACTGATAGTGATTTGTTGAATGAAAGCCACAGTGAAGTCATTGAAGAACCTACACTTGAATTGAGATCTCAAATAGTGACACCTAACAAGAGTTTGTCAAGAAATCATCCTATTGGGAAAATTATTAGAAGCATCAAAAGAGGAGTTCTAACTTGGAATAAGGTATAAGAATAGTGATGTTTGATTTCTAAAATTGAACCTAAAACTACTAGTGAAGCTTGTGAAGATGAAAGTTGGACTAATGCTATGAAAGAAGAACTAGATCAGATTGAAAAGAACAAGACATGGGAATTGGTCCCTAGATCTAAAGACAAGAATGTTATTGGAACTAAATGGTTATTCATAAACAAGATGAATGAACATGGAGAAGTAGTAAGAAAAAAAGTAAGATTTGTATGTAAGGGATACTCAAAACAAGAAGAAATCAACTATAAAGAAACCTTTGCACCTGTTGCAAGAATTGAAGTAGTAAGAATGTTTTTGTCTTATGCATCTTCAAAGTATATTAAATGGATGTGAAGTCATCATTTCTGAATGGAGAGTTGGAAGAAGAAGTCTACATTGAGAAGCCTTAAGGTTTTCCTTTGACTCAAGAAGGATACATGGTATGTAAATTGAAGAAAGCCATATATGGGCTAAAGCAAGAACCTAGAACTTGGTATGCAAGACTGGACAGGTATTTGGTAAAGTTGGGATATACAAAAGGAACAGGTGATAGAAATCTATACACAAAAAAAATTGAAAATGGTTTGCTGGTTATAATTATTTTTGTTGATGACATTATTTTTGGAGGAGAAGATGAAGCTATTGACAAATTTGCTGATGAAATAAAGACTGAATTTGAAATGAGTATGATTGGTGAAATGAAATACTTTTTGGGATTATAGATAACATAGAACAATGATGGTATCTTTCTAAGTCAGACAAAATACTTAAATGACTTGTTGAAATGATTTGGAATGGAGAACTGTAAGATAGTTGGAACACCTATGGTAACTGGACATAAATTATCTAGCATAGATGAAACACCAACAGTTGAACTAAAGAAATATAGATCTATGATTAGAGGATTGAAGTACTTGATGCATACAAGACCTGATATAGTACATTCAGTTGGAATTGTAGCAAGATTTCAAGCTAAACCTAGAGAATCACATTATGCAGTGGTAAAGAGGATACTGAGATATTTAAGAGGCACAATGGACTATGGATTATGGTATGAAAAATATGATGATTTTACCCTATGTGCATATATAGATTTTGATTGGGGAGGCAGAGTTGATGATAAGAAGAGCACCAATGGTGGAGTATTTTTCCTTGCAGGAAGATTGGTTTCTTTGCTAAGCATGAAGTAGAATTGTATCTCATAGCACAACAAAAGCATAATATGTAGCAGTAGCAAACAATTGTAACAAGATAATTTGGATGAAGCAAATGTTGAAGGATATTGGAATAAAGTTTGTTGAACCTATTGTTAAGAACCCTATATTACATTCTAAGACAAAACATATAGAGATTAAGTATCATGTTTTAAGAGAGAAAGTTGCTGAGAAAGAAGTCAGACTTGAGTACATAAGTACAAAGGAGCATATAGCAGATATATTTACAAAGCCTTTGCCTAAGGATACATTTGAGTATCTGAGAGGTATGCTTAAGGTTATGCTCCAGCCTACTTTTGATTAGTGATGCAGTTGGTTGCATCCTTCTAGTGGTATATGAGCCTTATCTTTCTTTTGGACTGGATGTTGGTACTTCCTCTATGGGGGAGTATGTGTATCTGAGTTGAGTCATGAGGACTCTAGTGAATGTATTTTCTGAATAGTGTCTTTTGAAATTGGCTTTGTTGTTGACATAATGATGAAATTTCTATCATTGATGTCAATGGGGGAGAAGTGTACTTGAAAAAACCATTTGTACTATCTAAATAGGAAAATGAAGCAAGATTTGATTGCTGAAGAGGACTTGAAATATTTTCTTCAGGCAACAGTATTATAGTATTGGATTTTTGGAACATTGGATGTTTTTTCATCTATGTTTCCATCAATGCCAACTGAGGAGATTGTTAGGACTTAATGTTGAATATATCCTATGGGGGAGTATTAGCAGACATTCTATAGCAGTTGTTGTTGAATTCATGACTATGATTGTCATTGATGTCAACACGGTGATCTACTAAAGATTAGTAGATAAGAAAATAGTGTTTGAGTCAGCGCACTTGGGATATTGAAGATGAAGCTATACAAAGTTATGGAATTAATCTATGATGTGTTATAAGATTGTGGTTAAGAGCACAAGTAGTAATTAATTTATTCATGGAAGTAGTGAGGAAATCAGTGCAAGTAGTATTCAGGCAGTGTTCCTAAGTAGTGGTTTGTGGAAATCGGATGATATCTCCTAATCAAGATGGAATCTAGTTATGCATATTTAGAGATAAGTTGGAGACATGTTGATAGTGATGTGGTTGATAGTGCAAGATCTGAGGTCACACAAGTAAAGAATTATATTGATTGGAAGCTGATAGTTTTGTGTAATTTTGATGTAACGTGTCGAAAGTTTTATTTTTTAATTTTTATGCTGACTCATTTGTAATTACTTGAGTGTGGTATAAAGGAAGGAATGTATTCCTTTTTGTAGTGTGGAATGTGATGAATGTAAGTGTATTGTGAAAGTGAAATTGTTGAAAGAGGATATGTGAAGTACTGAGATCTGAAGGAGTTGGTGCGGTTTGGCACAGTCAAAGGAGTATTGGATTGTTGAGGTTAGTAATCTTTTGGTATTATTCTATTGAGTAATACAAAGATTAGTTGGAGAGAGAGTTCAGTGATCTTACCCTAAAGTTGTTTGGGCAGTGGGTCCTTCTGTCTTCCATAACTCCTAACAGAGTTAGAATCTTTTAACAAGTATTCATATGTACTGAATGTATTTCATAAGACTCCTAAAAAACTCCATCCTTTCATAAGGAATATTCATATTAGTGCATCTTTTGTGAGCATCATTCCCAAAGGGTTTACTCTTTGATCAAGAGGTTCCCTAGTCAACATATCTTGTGTCATTGTGTTATTGTGCATGTATATCTTTTTATTGTTGCTGGTTACATTTCTTACATGGTTAAAATATATTAAGGTTGATAATATTTATATTTATCTAATAACTGATTCACCCCCCTCCCCTTCTCAATTATTTATATTTTTCTTCCTATGCCAATTTCCTTAGGATAGCTTGTGTTTGGATTCCTCTTTATGTTGTGTGTGTTCCATTCCTGTTAATCATTAAACCATTTGACAAACAAACATGTTGGTTCCCAAAATGGACTTTATGCTTTGACAAGCAACTGATACATCTACAGATTTTGAGGATGGGTTAGATCCAAATATTGAGCTCTAAAGATGATTGGACCAACTATAGGGACAAGACTACCCTCTGCACTTCTGGCTTTGCAAAACCAAGGAGGGTGCTCCTAATCTAGTAACAAAACTTGCTTCACTAATTCACTGATTGGATTTAAATGCAATAGATAAATGAGAAAACCTAAATGATGACCATTCATTCATAGATTTTTCACTATCACTACGTGGTAAAATTATCTTGCAAATCACTATACTTCAAAGAATTTTGACAATTTTATGCTTAAAGATAGAAATACCAGTAGAATCCTTTCAAACACTAATCTCTATGAGAAGAACTCCACTGTCAGCCAGTGTCTTATCCATTGGGTAACACCTCCACTGCAAGACTGTTATACATGAACAAATATATTGAACTTTGAAAGATCTTTATCCTTTGAAAATACTAATCACCCTGTGGTGGATTTTATCAAAGGATTCCTAGATTCACACTACTTACTGATGTATCCTTAAGCAAAAACTTCAAAGAATTTATGTTATATTCAAAGCTTATTTAATCTAATCTTGGATCAGAACTGAGAAATATAAACACATACATAGAGATTATCCATGCAATGAATTGGAACAATTCATAACTCAAATAAAGATACTCGAGGAGAGATATAAATCTTGGATTCTATTCAAATGTTGTATTATATCATGCTTTTACAAAATGCTTTACAATGCAACCTTCTAAAATTAACTTGAACTGAAAATATTGTTCTTCTATAGAAATATGCCTAAAATATAGTCTATGATATCCCAGACTCAAGAAAGTTATCAGTTAAATTGATCAAGTTCTCGGTCCTTTTTCACTAATCCTGGTAATCCTTTTATAGAAAATAAGGATTGCAAACAAGCTTCAGATCTTTATAGAAAAGACAAGAAAGGAGTTCTCATATAGGACAAAAAATGAAAATAGAAACTTTCTTGCTACAAATCTTTGAGATGAATCATTAAGATGAGCACCAAAAACTTGCAAAAACTCCCAAGGGCAGTTCAACCTCTGCGAGGTGTTATATCCATCCTCATGATAACTGCTTGACGTCTCTATCCTTGTTAGCTTTGATCTTGAAGGATTGGAGTACCGCTACCTGCCACTTCTTTATTTGATGCTCCTTCCTCTTCTGAATCTTCTGAGGTATAGGTTGACTCCCAAGACATATAGGTCTCTTCACTTGGCCAATGGAAATTCAAGACTTCATCCCTTTTTGACAATAATTTGTTCCATTCAGCAACTACCTGGTGAACCTCTATTTTCACATTAGCAAAGCGTATCCTGGCATCCTGAAGAAGCTCAATTAGTTGTACAAGGGGGGTATTATCATCTATACCTAAAATGGAATCCATTATAGATAATACTTTCCCATCTATCTATTCCATCCACTCGTCTTTATTTTTAATAACCCCATCTGCCTTGATAACACCTGGAAACATTTGAAAATTATCCTAAAAGTACCTTACCCTTAAGATTTTTGATCTTCTCTTTAAACTCTCCCTTTTTATCTCAAAATCAAAAAGATCCTTAACAAACTTGTAAGTGTTTGTTAGCTCTATATCCATAATACATTTATCCTTGATTTGATCAAAAAATGATTTCAAATTATCTCTCCTTGTAGCCCATTTTTACAAAATCTTGTCCACAGTGGCTGCTTCCTTTTGAAAAGATGTTAAAATCTCTGCCAATTGTTGAGCAATTTTGTACACTTCTTTAGGTTTCACATTTGCAACAAAATGTGAAACAAAATCTTTTATCTTCTTTTCAAACCTATGCTTTACCTTTTAATCAATGTCTTCCTCATCCATGGAAGGAGGAAGAGGGGAAGGAGGAAATTCAACAATAGGGCTTGATGAGGAAGGTCCAGTAGGGGAGGAAGCTATCTACACTTGTTCTAATATTTGCACTGGGCCATGCTCTCCCAATTTCTTCCTTAAATCTGCAATTAATGTATCTCTCTCGAATATCCCCTGCTTTAACTCACCATGAACCTTTAAGACTGTTTCCAACTTTGAAGTGAGTTCTTCCTTCTCCTTGGCTTCCTTTTCTGCCACCTTTGTTGTCAACTGTGCTATGGCCATTACCATACCTAATGCTTCTACCAAAGAAGTATCCATAACCCTTCTTACAATCAAGCTCCCTGAAAGGTCATCTTTGATAATTTGTTTTCCCTTATTATGCTCATTCTTCTGAAGGGACCACATTACCAAAGCTTGGTGATTGTTACTCAAGGTGACCCCTTTAATAGCATGTTCTACTTCTTCTTGAGTTTTGTGGAAAGGAGTGGTCTATTTTCTAACTACATCAAGAACCAAGGCATCATCTATATCCCACTCTAGAAGGATTAGCACTCTTGATACTTTCACCATGTCTCTGCCCTGTTCTGGAGTAATTTTTTCAAATTTTGCAATCATTTATTTTCTCACCTCATCCTCTATGGTTTGTAAATCATTCTCTATATTTTCTTAATGCCTTTTCTCACAAATTTCTAGAAATTAATTAATGTTTAATTTTCAAAGAAATTGCATGAAAGCCCTAGTTTTAACAAAAGTATCATCAGCCAAAAACTCTTCACAAGCTTGTTTAATTATAGGGTCCAATTCTATGCCTACCAATTCCCATACTATTAGATTCAACTTGGGCTCTTCTGGTGGCTCTGGCACTCCCTCATTTATTTCTTCATAGATCATAAAGATTTGACCTAGAGCACTTACTTTCTATACTTGTTCTACAATCTCTTGGTCATTCAAAATTCTTAGAGGAGACTGTGATGGAGAATAGTCTTTCTCAACATGAACAGGTCTTTCTTCCATTCATTGTTTCTTTGATGGGGGTGGAGACTCAATTACATCTTCAGAAGCTTGAAGATGAGGAGAATCAGGGACATCTACAACCTCCTTTTGTTTCTCCATCTATTGTGAAGTAGATGGGACATCCCTTTTATCCATTTTCCCTTCATGGCTTTGCTCTGGTACCACAACATTGTAACTAGTCCTCTTTTGCACCATGTACCTCCCTGGGGGTAACCATTTTGCAAATACAAGTTTTCTTAATAACTGTTTAGCCCTTTCTGGGTCATCCTTCATTACTTTTTCTTTCTTTTCATTTAGGGTCTGAAAGATACCCTAGAAATAGTTCATGAGAGTATCTATTTTCTTACCAATTGGAGTTATGCTTTTTAGGGGATCCCATCTAGAATCAAATTGTCTGATAAAATCTAATGTCTTTTTGTACACCAGCCATTTCTCTTTCCTAACCTCTTGATCCTGCAACTTTGGGATATTTCTGACAATATCTTCAAGAAAGTTAAAAATGTAGTTAATCATGGCACATTTGGCTCTCTTCTTAAACATTTCATTGTAGAACCCCTTAAGGTCTACTGTTCTAGCAATTTTAGTGGTCATATGGTATGGAGCTGAGATTTTATCTATGTGAACCCATCCACCCTTGGTAATTATGAATTGGTGGGCAATGGTAACATTTGGGAATAGAGTTCCCTTGCCTTTTCTAGTGAATGAAGTGGTACAATATTCAAGCTCTGAGAAAACTGCTTTGGCCTAATGAGCTATGCCAATGCTGTTGGGATTCTTAGGTTGTCTAGGATAAACAACATCCTGAGTCTGGCTGCAAAATGTTTATCAAAATTTGTGAAACTATTAACCTTTCTATCCTAGGTCATTGTGAGGCTCCATAATTGGACTGGCATATCTTCACCATCCTTCTATCTCATCAATTCCATTTCTTGCTCAAAATAGCTTACACCTTTAAACAAAAACATGTACATCATGAAAGAATACCAGCAAAAGGGACTATCATCTTCACTCTTTTGGATCCTCACTAATCCATTATGGATTAATTCAGCAATGAATGGAGAAAAATCAAATGTAATGGATAGGTGTGAATGCAGAATTTGGATCATCATGCACATTAAATGTATTGGCATCCTCTCTTTTACATCCTCTCCAAAAACATGACATAGTGACCAAATATGTACCCTCAACTCTAGGGTCAAAATACTCTACTTTAAAAGGCTCCTGTGTATTTTGTCCCATAATAACCATCTTCCCAATTTTTGTGCAGAAGTCCTTCAATAATTTTCCCCTAAGATAATTCCTTTGTGCATCATATACTTGCCTTAGCTCTTCAAAATCAATACTCTCTAAGTTGTTTGAGGGTTCACTTAAATTGAACACCTTCCTGATTTCTTTAGTAGAGATTTTTATCAACAATATTCCCTTCGCATCCCTAATCTCCCTAGTGATTGGGTCATAACTCCTTGCCACTTGGATCATCAAGTCAATATCTATAAAAACACCAGGCACCACAAGTTTTCCAAGGTCAGACTCCCATATATTGCTTGCAGGGTGAGGGGCATTTCTCTGACTAAATCCTACTTTGAATAATGCTAGACCAGTGATATTAGAGTCATCATTGGCATTGATTTTACCAATTTTAGCCTCCCTAATACAACTTGCAGTGTCATACAATCCATCTGCTATCTTTATCCTAGGGTTTTTGGGAGTTATACTCTTGGCTCTCACTAGGTCAGTTGTAGAACCGGGAAGCAACTGTAACAAGTCTTCATGCAAACTCCTTTCACTGTATTCAGTTTTACAGGACAATTCTTTCCTTGGTGCCATTGTAGGGTTTTCTTCTAAAACCTTTGCAAGATAGAAAAACTATAGAACTATGATGCTATTAATAGGGAAACAATTCGTTCAAGTATTTCACCAACCTTTTTAAAGAAAATCTCCAAGAGATGATAGCTAGTTTCTGTAATTCTTTACACCTGAGTCTCTACAATTTTTTGATCTCCTTGTGCTTCTGAGAATGCAAAAAACTTTGATGTATTAGTGTATGAAAATTAGTTGAATACTATTCTAAATGATGAATTAACTAATAAAAGGTTAATAAATCTATCTAATAAGAAAACTACAATGAAGAATGCAATAACAAATGAAACCAAATTAACAATTTACATTCACTTACAAATGCAGCTTGTCTCCATTGTCCTCCTAGCTTTGATTTCTTGAAGATGTTGAGCTCTTAGATTTCCAAATGAAGCTCTTTCCCAAGATGATTCCAAAGTGTGGAGATTGAATGAAATGAGTGCACAACCAAAACTTGATTATGCAAATATGGTGGATGAAATGCAAATGATAGGATGATAATATGGATGCTTAGTTGCTTGAATGCTTTAATGCTTGAATGCTTGGATGCTTGAATGCTTATTCTCCAAAATACCTATTAGCTTTCAAATGAAAAACAAGGCTCCTTTTATAGAGTTTTGGAGGATCTAGGCCTAGGTGGCAGAATCCTACGGTTGAGAATGAAAGGTGGAAGGTCCTAGGGCTAGAATTGACTTGGTTGAAGGAGTTGAGAGAAAGGGGGATGTAGTTGGAATGTGAGAGAAAGAATAGGAATGATGTTCCTCTCACATTGACATAGAGGAGAAGAAGGTGGAAGGGAAAGACACATGTCAAGTGTCTCACAAAGACCAAAGAGAGAAAGAGGGAGAGACCTTTTCCTCATGAGGACTCTTTGCACAAGTGTCCTATGAGTCACCCTTGACCCTTAGAGGTGGCTTGAGAAGCCCCTTAGGAATAGGGAATGTCTCTTGACTTGGTTGTTGAGAGGACAAGTGGTCATGAGACCAAGTCCTATGAGGCCACATAGCCCTTAAGAATAGGACATCTGTGGGTGAGGATAAATATGAATAAATAATTAATAATAATTATTTATCTTATCCAAGGTGATGTGTTAGGTGACTAGGTGGATGAAGTGGACTAAGTGAATTAATCATATTTAGGTGATTGTGTATTTAATTAAATCACTTTAATAGACTATTTAGAAGACTTAGGATATAGAATTAGACTATAGTGAATTTATTAAATAAATTGAATAATTTACTTAATAAATAGAAGAAATAAATATTAATTAAATAATAAATATTTAATTAATTTATCAAGTCAATAGTAATTAAATAATAAATATTTAATTAATTAATGAAGCCATTTTTAGGTGTATACAATTAGTAATTAAGAACAGTCATTTCAGTAATTTATTCAGCACGATTCAACCATTACTTCTTTGAAGGAATGAACTGTCACTTCACAACAGGAAACTTCAAAATTGTGTCATTTTTAACTCTAGTTTGAATTAAAACCGTTGATTCCCTATTTTTATAATCTAACTGTTGTCCTTTTAAACAAAAGAAGAACCCACTTGATAATTCCGCAATGCTGATACCACATCAACGGTTGTCACATGATCACATAGCTTGGAAAGATTCTATGTAATCATATGACCACCATTCGATCTTTTCCTTGTTATTGATATCTTTAAAACCTTGGCCCCATTAGATTTATCCAACCATAAAATGCCACATCAAAAAAATAGCTAGCAGGCCTATAAACCCTTTTCCCTCTAACACCAATACTTACTGACATTTGCCACATCAATGTGAAATTCAACCAATCAAAAGCGGCCACAAGTGCATAGCTGGCAACTGAACCCACTTCCTTTTGTCACCTAAAAAAATAAATCAACGACTATCACATGATCGCATAGCTTGGAAAGATTCTAAGCAATCATATGACAAGTGTTGATCTTCCCTTTATTACTGACATCTCTGCAGATTCTTCTTGCAATGGTCCCACAAAGATTAACCAATTAGGAACTTCCACATCAACACAAGCATCGGGTAACCATACAATAATAATTTCTCAGTGTGAGCAAAGACTTGATGCCAGTTTCCATGTCAACAAAACTATAACTAATGAACGATCAACACTTGTGCATAGCTTTCAGTGGCCCCACTTGATAACCGTAATATGCTCCATTGTAGGATTTGTTGGTGTTCAAAATGACGCTCATGCTCCTAGGCTACCAATATACCCTCAGATAGATTTTAGGAATAGTTAGCTCCAAAATGTATACGGATCTTAGGGTAACTGGACCAACTGTAGGGACAAGACTGCTCTCTTCTGCTTTAGGCTCTGCAAAACCAAGGTGGGTGCACCTAAGCTAGTGAAAATTATACTTCACACACCAAAGACTGGGTCTAAACAATAGATTGAATAGTAAGAAAGTGCTAAATGCTAACCTCACATTCATTGACTCTCCATTACTATAGGGTAGAACATTACAACCAAAGACTTAAAGTTTAGGATTGGTTCTTAATTTATGTGTTTGAATCATAATAACCTCAATCAATATATGTTAATAAAGAAGTACTCATCTAGGCCAGTGCCTCGTCCATTGGGCAGAATCTCTTAGACAAACTATACACACACACCATAGTATATCTGGGATTCAAAGCCATAAACACATTTACAATCTCCTTTACTACTTATAGAATATCCTTACATATACAAGAGATAAATCTATGTCCCATCTAGAGCATTATTTTATCTAATCCTAGATCAGAACTCAAGAATGAAGACACATACATAAATTAATATGCAATGAACTAGAAAGTTCAAAATCTATCTGCGTTGACACAAAGGAGAGAGAAGAATCATGTATCTACATTAAGTATGAAGAATCCTCAAGTGTATACAATCAGTCCAAGAAAACCATGCTTGCAAATTACAGCTTAGACCTGCAACTTTCTTTCTACTGTCAACAAATACTAAAACAAATCATTACAATTCAGACTAAGAAGAGGACTCACAACCAAAAGATTTGAATACCTAACTCCCAATCCTCTTGAATGATCATAAAAATTTCCTTTATACTAGGATAACAATACAAACATAATGATCATTCCCAATTCAAAAATTCAAAACCACCTAACACCACTGAGGAGTTAACACAGACATGACAGGGACCACACCGCAGTTGGTAAGCTCAAAATAGTTCAATTTCAATAGCTATCTAGTCCTGTACCAGTCCCAAGTATAAAATCATCACAAAACCCCAAGAAATCCAGCCAAAATGACCCCTGCAACACACCTTGAGTACTGTCTCATTTACTTTCTCATGGCAAGACATTCCTCTGCAACTACCCATGGCAGCCTGGACCACACTGCATAGTTGACAACCATTTTCACCCACTCTAGCCACTCAAAAATTGAATTCTAGTACTTTCTATTGTTGCAAACCCTCTGCAGAAATTTGAATTTGAAATCAAATGTTCACTTTATGGCTTCTGTGGCAAATCGACGATCACAATTTGAAATCAAGTTAACTTTAAGTCATGGCTGTCAGATCCTTCCTTTTCATGGGCTTCCTTCTTAATAGTTATCTTTAGTCACGCAACTGTACGGTCATGAACTTAACTGGCACAAATATCCCAGGGTTAACTTTTGGCGAACCGGCGACAAGGCTTTTCACCAATTCGCAGAGTATTTCATCCCACCGCTAAACAATTTAGCGACTTCACGACCCTCCATTGAATCACTAAAAAATTTAGAGAACCACCATTTTACCATGTGCATGAGCGAACCCCTTGACGTTATCGACATTGCTAAAAACTTTATCCGCTCTGCTAAACCTCTGAGAAAATTTTACTAGGCCCGCACCAAGAAGATCAATGACTATCTTAAGTTCGTAAAGGCTTTTGAGATTCTTTTAGAACTTAAGACAACCGTCAGATGAAAAATCTTATCATGCTCTGACAAACCTCTAAGAGGATATGAAATCAACGGTTGGCACATCTTTGCATGTGTCAGAGAAAACCTTTCAGAACATACGCCGACCGTCGATGCTCTGACATTGTTAGAACCCATTGAACCTCCAAAAAAACCTAGCCCCACTAACATAATCCAACTCACCACCACACAGATGAATGAAAATCAAACAACTCAGCACACCATGGCACATAGAAACCATCTGGCAATCGGACCCACCTTAATACTGCTACCTAAGAATAAAGTAACATTGATGGCTAGCATAAGATCTCATAGCTTTGACACATTCTATGAGAACTTACACCCATCGTTGATCTTCTAACAATGTCAGGACCCTTTAGCAAGCCTGAACTCAGGTCCCACTGACATCATATCCAGTCATTCACCCGTGGACCAATCAGAAAGCACCGAATCAGCTTATCTAGTATGTGGACCCACCTAGAACTTTATACCACCTGGAAGATCAGATAGCTGGTGCAAGATCTGAAAGGCTCCAAACATTCTATGCACTTATATGCCAATCATCGATTAGGAATCAACTGACTGAGATACCGGGCCTACCGTACCTTATAGGATATTTCGACGAATGATAGACCACCATGTGAGCCTGCATGGTAGTGGACCCACGTGCATTGAAAGGGTTACATCATGGAAATGAATCAGCAGCCATCTTAAGTTCGCAAGCCTCTGACACATCTCATGAGAAGATACACCCACCATCAGATGAAGATACTGTCAGAGAGGGGCCCAAGGAAATAATGAAGTGGAGAACTTAGGAAAAATTAAAACATGACTTAGGGAAATATTAAATCACCGTTGGGCATGAAGACTTAGGAAAAATTAACAGAGGACATAGGAAAAAGTAAAGGGGACCCCGCTGACACATGAAAAACCTAACCGCACACAAGGTAAAGTGAATTTTTAAAAGGCACATGCGGATAAAAGTTTTAAGTGGGATGAAAAAGAAACACCGAAATAGAAAAGGGCTAGGGTATTTTGAATTTTTAAATGTCCAATGGCTACATTTTGAAAATTAATAAGGGTTTTAAGCCAGAAACCTAGAAAATACTGCAGAGACCAGAATAAAAAGGGGTAGAGCCATGAAATTTTTACCAGTGCTAACAGTGGCTCATATTAGGGGATGCATGCCTCTTGTAGGCATAGCAAGGATTCAAGATCACTAGGAGAGCAGACCAACTCAAAATTCTAACCTAGAAATAAAACACAGACAAACTAAAAATAGGGGAAAACCTAAACTACTGTTCATGGAAAAGATACTTCAGGAGAATTAAAACTTTAGAAATTGTCCATGAACAGGCAATTCCAAAGTACCACTAGTTAAGTCCTTCAAGACATAAGAATCTGTCCCCCATTTGTTTTCAATAAGATAAGGGCCCAACCAAATTGGATCAAAATTTCCATGCTTCCCCTTATCTTCCAACCTTGCATTCCACATCAGGACCAGGTCATCAATCTCAAAACTCCTTTGAGTAGTCCTTCTATCAAATAAGTTCTTACATTGTCTCTGCAATGCCTCATTTCTTTCATGTGCATCCCTCCTTACCTCTTCCAATTGGATTATTTCATCCATTCTCACTCTCATCTCCTCATTCAAATCTTCATCATATGCTTGAATAAACCTATACATCTGTAATAAGTTATTCTGAGGCAATCTAGGACTTATTCCATACACTAGGTCAAATGAGGCACAACCTATGGCTTTCTTTATAGTTACTCTGTCAGCCCATAATGTCCACCATAACTTTGAGTCTCAGGCTTTCTTATTTCTGTCCAACACCCTCTTGAGAATTTTAATAAGACTTTTATTACTGGATTCAGCCTGGCCATTTCCTTGTGGGTGGTATGGGGAAGAAAATGAAATGTGTATCCCATATTGCTGACAAAAATCACTAAACTCCTATGATCTAAAACACATTGCATTATCAACCACAATTGTCTCTGGGCAACCAAATCTAGTGAGGATATGCTGCATCACAAAATTAGTCACAACCCTGCTAGTGGCCTTTCTAGTAGGGATAGCTTCAACCCACTTGGTAAAATAGTCTGTTGCCACTAGTATGTAAGAATGTCCACCACTAGACTTATTTGGAATTTCCCCAATGAAGTCAATACCCCACTTCTGGAATGGAGCCTGAACTGCAACAGGTCTGAGTGGTAAATTCTCATTAAACTTCAACTTTCTAGAAAATCTCTGACATACATCACATTTTCTTACAAACTAATGGGTATCCTTAAAAATTGTAGGCCACCAAAATCCAAACCTAAGGATCTTGTGGGCTATGGTCTTTTCCATATAATGTCCTCCACACACACCTTGGTGCATTTCCTTTAACAGAGTCTCAGAACTCTCATGGTCTATGCATTTTAGCAATACTCCTTCATTGCTTCTCCACCATAACTTACCATGTATAATGACATACCTTGTAGATTGTAACTTGACAGTTCTCCTTCTACTTTCATCCATCTCAAGGGGAAGGACTGATTTTTGCAAGTAGCCAATAACATCTTTGTACCAATCACAATAATCCATATCACAAATGTATGGCCTTTGTTCCTCTTCTAACACATTCACATGATTTGCAACTAAATTGCTTTGTGCCATCAACTTTGCAAGACCTAAGCCTCTTACCAATTTTTTAATTTGGATATCAATATTAAATTCTTGGATCCTATTGATCCATCTACATCTTTTTCCTGAGACTTCTTGTTGCCCAATATATCCTTAATTGCAGCACTAGGAACATAAGCAACCACCTTAGCTCCTACAAGATAACATCTAAAAGCCTTGACTGCTTTGACTAAGGCATGAGCCTATTTCTCAGTAATATCATATTTCAATTTTTCTACTTGTAAGGATTTACTAAAAAATGATATGGGTTGTTCATATCCCTCTGAATTCTTTTGTAATAAAACTGCTGCAACTATATGATAAGAAGCAAAAGAAAATATCTGCATGGGCTTACCATAATTAGGTGTTCTCAAAACAAGAGCATCCTTGATGGCCTTTTTTATACTTCTAAAAGATTCATCTGCTTCTTCATTCCATTCAATCTTTGCCTTCTTTTTCAACATCCTAGAGATAGGGATACTGATTTCTACAAAATTTGTAACAAATCTCCTTAGAAAATTCACCTGCCCAAAGAAAGACTATATTCCTTTAACATTTCTAGGTGGTGAGAGCTTATCTATAGCCATAACCCTTTCAGGTTCAATTCTTACTCCATCCTTAGACACAATATGTCCTAAGAGCTTGCCTTCCACAACACCAAAAGAACACTTCTTTGGATTCAAAGAAATCCCATACTCCAAAGCCCTGATAAAAATCCTCTCAAGATGTTCACAATGCTGATCTTCCTTATCTGAATATGCTATGAGGTCATCTGGATATACCACTAGGAACTTGTTTATGAAGTCTGCAAAGGCCACATCCATAGCTCTCTGAAAAGTAGCTCCTGCATTTGTCAGACCAAAAGGCATTCTAACATAAACATATGTTCCCCAAGGGGTAGTGAATGCAGTCTTAAATTGTTCTGATTCCTTGACCATGATCTGATTATATCCAGAGAAACCATCCATCATAGACATTAACTCTGATCCAGTAACCTTTTGCAGCATATTCTCCATATTAGGCAAACCATAATTGTCCTTCAAAGAATTGACATTCAAATTCTTGAAATCAACACATAACCTAATGTCACCATTCTTCTTCCTGACTGGAACCAAATTTGACACCCAAGTAGAATGTCTGACAGGCTTAATAATGCCTACATCCATCATCTTTTTAAGTTCATCTTGCATATTTGGTGCCAAAGTAGGGTTCACAAGCCTTAATTTCTGCCTAAAAGGTTTAGTGCCTTCCTTCAATGGTATTTCATGCTAGAATAAATCTTCTCTATAAGCTTTCAAATCATCATAAGACCATCCAAACACATGTCTAAATCTTCTGAGAAGATCAATCAGATTTCTCCTAGTTCTTGGGGATAAACACTTACCTATGTAAACATTTTTGGGCATTTGACTTGTTCCTAAGTTTACTTCCTCCAAATCATTGACCTTATCAACAAATTTAGAAAGACAAGTCCTTTCCTTATTATCAAATGCCCTCTCAAGAGCAACCAATCCCTTTGGGATTCTATTTGACCTTAATTGCAAAACTTCCCTCTCAAGGACATTTTTTTTTCCATCTCTGATGTCAACATAAGTGCTAAAATCCATCTCCTGACCATTGAAATGAGATTCACACTACAAAAATCTTAATATGTCTTGATCATCAAAAAATACTTGCCAATTCTCAATATTATCTGGGATAAAAGGCTTGGACTTACACTCAATTTTGGATATCCCTGCAAAGGTAATATCTTCTGGCCTTAAAGCTATGTTTTCTAACAAGTCAGGCATCTTGTTTTGGCTTCTATCCACCTAGTCAATTACAAAGGCACTGAAACCTTCAATTTCATCCCAAATAGCATTTCTATATTGTTTCAGCCTTTGATTCTTTGATGCATACTTTGATCTAATCTGAGAAACTATTAACTCAGAGTCACCAATCACCCTAAGATGTTTTATCCCATGTTTTAATTCTTGTCTCAAACCAATCAGTAGGGCCTCATATTCAGCAACATTATTTGTGCAAGGGAACAAGAGCGTGAAAGAAAATTTAAAAGTCTTACCACTTGGGGATATCAATAGCACTCCTACTCTAGCACCTTCCTTTGAACTTGCTCCATCAAAATACAGGGTCCATAATACATTACCTTCTACCATGTTACTTTTATCATCAACCAGAAAGACAGGCCTGAGCTTCTCTTGCATCTCTCTCTCTTGAACTTGGAAAGAACCAATGTTAGTGTCCACAAAACAATTCATATTGTCCTCTTCATCCTCCTCAATCATATGTGGAGTTCTAGCTTCCCTTGAAACTTTCACACTTTCATCCTCAATGCTAAAAGTGGAAAAGGACAAGTCACATTGAATACTTCCTCCCATGGAGGCACTCCACTTTCTAGATAACAACATTCCATATTGAGGGGGAATGTCAACTACAAGAACACTCATAGTTAATTGTTTGTCAGGAAATGCGGCTAATTTATAAGGCAAAGCCTTAATGGTACCAATAACTAGCACTTCTCTTGATTCCATAGCTTGGCATCTTCCATGAGGTGTATGAACCTTTAGTCCTAGTGACCTCATGATCTCTATAGGCATGACAGTGTTTGACTCTCCAGAATCAATCATGCAATTCTTCAATAATTTTCCATTTATCATAAGGGACAAGAAAAAAGGATCAACTGTCCCTGATGTAGTATTTACAATGTTTGCATCCAAATACCTCTGAGGAATCTCAGAGACAATTTCTTCATTTTAACTATCAGGTGTGTCATCTAAAGTAGCCACATGCTTATCACCTCTGTTCATTTCTTGGACCTTTATGGAAGAGGCACCATTTACCCAATCCAAGGCCTTGACCTTGTGCTCTTCTATTCTCATCATTTCTAACAATGGAACCTTGACAGTTATTTGTGAAAGCAATTTAGTCATATCAATGGGAACATAAGAATGGTTGCCCATATCTTCCTTAATCTCAGAGATACCTTTATCCTTTTTTTGGACAATCAAGTCAGAGTTACTCTTTTGTACAAATTCATCTTCCTTTTGAGGTATGGGACAACTACTTCTGATGTCTTTACTTTACCCTTAGGTATTGCAATGGGCCCATTCTTCTTTTTTATTTTAACCTAACTGACAACACCAACACCCTTTTCCTTTTCCTCATGTTGTTGTGTGTTCCTTGTAGAATTCTTGATAAACATGCTACCTGGTTTACCACTTGTACCTCCAACTATCCTGCTTCTCAAATTGTAATTACTCCTAGCTTGAGTGACCATGTCTGTAGTGATTTGTGCAATTTCCTCATCAAAAGGTCTCCTTAAGGAAACATGTTCCCCACATTTCACTGCACCACATCCAACATCATTAAATTCTTCCTCCTCATCATCAGTAGATTCAACCTCATCCCATGCATGTGAAGAAGTAATTCCACAACCACTTTTATCATATTGTTCTTCTTGTTCTTGGTTCTCTTGTAAGTTCAAAGCAATAACACAATACTCAGGGTCATGAGGAGACTGACAAGTAGCACACCATGGGATATCATCAGTCATATTAACTGAATTTCTTTGCAAAGGATCAGGAATCCTATCATCAGGCCTATCCCTTTTAACTGGAAAAATGGGCTTGCCATCCTTCCACTGAGTATTGTATGGGTAATTTTGCATTCTTGGTTGCCTACTAAAATTACTTGAAGCTTGTCTGTCATTTGTTGCAACCTTGTTGTTTCTTTTTTCATCAGGCTTTAGACTCTCTAAAGCACTTAGAATTTACTTTAGATTGTCCTCCTCCTTAGGCTTAAAATTAGAAGACCTTCCCATTTCTTTCTTGTTTTTCACTTGAGGCCTATAATCCTCTCTTCTCCCTAATTTTCCTTATATTCTTCTATTACTTTCTATGTTGATGGCCAACTTGTAAGCTTCCCCAAGATTTATAGGGTTCTTATCCCTTAAGAGGTAACCCATCTTTGCATCAAAAGCATGTAAGTATGTCACAAGACACACCCTATCATCTAATCTGATAACTTTCAGTAGCCTATGCATAGCCTTTTGGAATCTTATATTAAATTCAAGGACCTCCTCATTCTAATTTTTCTTTATGTTATTGAATTCATCTAAAATAAAGCCCTCATTTCTTTCATCTCCATAATGCTCCTTGAAACAATTCTTGAATTCATTCCATGACCCTATACTAGCATGGGGCAATCCTCTCAACCAATCCCTAGCATCCTCGGTTAGAGATTGTACAAATAACTTCATTACAACATCATCAGGCTCAACATTATAGTCATCTATCACATCCATAAAAAAATTTAGATGTTCTTCACATGTAATGACATTGTTTCCAATAAACTTAGGGAGTTTCTTTCTAATTTCATCAGGAATAACATTAGGATATCTAGGAATACCAAGAAAGATAAGTTGTTTGTACCTTTCATGAATAGGAACTCCATGTGGAAAATCCATTCCTTGAGATGTAGATGTCCTTGTGTTTGAACCATCAAGAATTTTAGCAGCACCCGGAATACCATTTGTTTGAGTTGTAAGGTCACCATGATTTCCACCTTGCCCCAAGAAAGAAGCAGCAACATTTGAAGGCCCTGAGGTATGCTTGAGAAAATCAATCTTCTTCCTCATTTCTGTAGTAGTATCCTCCAACTCTGCCTTCTCTAGTTCTTTAGCCCACATTTCTTTCTCTTTTCTAGCCTTCTCAAGGTATGCATCTAATCTCAACCCTTGATCTAATGGTTTTTCCACATGAATCTATTCACTAATCTGCACTCCAATAGTTTTTTGTTTGCCCTTATCTCTAGGCCTAGTTATCTCATGTGTTTTATACACAATAGGCTATTCCTCTACTCTTTCAGGCTCTGGGACAAAGTTAATTGCCTCCAAATCTAACAACTACCTCTTTAGCTGATCAGCCCTTATCATGGCTTGTCTTACTTTATCTTCTTTATCTTTTTCTCTCTATTGCCTGATGGCAAGTTGTTCTTGGACCCTTCTTTCCAATTCATAGATCTCCTCAAAGATGTCTTCTGATTCTGGGAGAGTAGTCTCAGACTCATCATCTCCCACTTGAATTTCATCCTCATACTGGTTCAATCCCAAATCAACAACCTCTTCATATTCTGAATTATTTTCTTCTTTACCAGGCTTGATTTGAGTCCCTTGTCTTGTATCTTTCTTATTTCTCCAAGTATGAGAGACATTTCTTCTCTTCTTTCCTCCCCTTGTCTAACTAGGCCTAGATGTGCTTGGAATACCTTATTCCATTATATCTTCAGGATGCTCCTTTCTCCGAGACCTAGTACCTCTATAACTCATTTGATAAAAATCTACTGACTAGCACTACTACAAAGATGTTTGAGTCACCACCCAAGTATATTGGGAATACTACAATACCACTTAACAAATATCCAAATAAGACTATAAGACAAGCGACAAGAATAACCCTATTTTTCTTTGATGACCTATTGTTTACTATAGACTTGTATAACACTTCCCTAGTAGAGTCACCATCTTGTTGGTGTTCAAAATGACGCTTATGCTCCTAGGCTACCAATATACCCTCAGATAGATTTTAGGAATGGTTAGCTCCAAAATGTATAGGGATCTTAGGGTAACTAGACCAACTGTAGGGACAAGACTGCCCTCTTCTACTTTAGGCTCTGCAAAACCAAGGTGGGTGCACCTAACCCAGTGAAAATTATACTTCACACACCAAAGACTGGGTCTAAACAATAGATTGAATAGTAAGAAAGTGCTAAATGCTAACCTCACATTCATTGACTCTCCATTACTATAGGGTAGAACATTACAACCAAAGACTTCAAGTTTAGGAATGGTTCTTAATTTATGTGTTTGAATCATAACAACCTCAATCAATATATGTTCATAAAGAAGTACTCATCTAGGCCAGTGCCTCATCCATTGGGTAGAATCTCTTAGACAAACTATACACACACACCAGAGTATATCTGGGATTCAAAGCCATAAACACATTTACAATCTCCTTTACTACTTATAGAATATCCTTACATAGACAAGAGATAAATCTATGTCCCATCTAGAGCATTATTTCATCTAATCCTAGATCAAAACTCAAGAATGAAGACACATACATAAATTAATCTGCAATGAACTAGAAAGTTCAAAATCTATCTATGTTGACACAAAGGAGAGAGAAGAATCATGTATCTGCATTAAGTATGAAGAATCCTCAAGTGTATACAATCAGTCCAAGCAAACCATGCTTGTAAATTACAGCTTAAACCTGCAACTTTCTTTCTACTCTCAACAAATCATTACAATTCAAACTGAGAAGAGGACTCACAACCAAAAGATTTGAATACCTAACTCCCAATCCTCTCGAATGATCATAAAAATTTCCTTTATACCAGGATAACAATACAAGCATAATGATCATTCCCAATTCAAAAATTCAAAACCACCTAACACCACTGAGGAGTTAACACAAACATGAAAGGGACCAAGCCGCAGTCGGTAAGCTCAAAATAGTTCAATTTTAATAGCTATCTAGTCCTGTAACGGTCCCAAGTACAAAATCATCACAAAACCCCAAGAAATCCAGCCAAAATGACCCCTGCAACACATCTTGAGTACTACCTCATTTACTTTCTCATGGCAAGACATTCCTCTACAACTACCCATGGTAGCCTGGACCACACTGCAATAGTTGACAACCATTTTCACCCACTCTAGCCACTCAAAAATTGAATTCTAGTACTTTCTATCGTTGCAAACCCTCTGCAAAAATTTGAATTTGAAATCAAACGGTCACTTTATGGCTTCTGCGAAAAATCAATGATCATAATTTGAAATCAAGTTAACTTTAAGTCATGGCCATTAGATCCTTCCTTTTCACGGGCTTCCTTCTTAACAGTTATCTTTAGTCGTGCAACTGCGCGATCATGAACTTAACTGGCACAAATATCCCAGGGTTAACTTTTAGCAAACTGACGATAAGGCTTTTCACCAATTCACAAAGTATTTCATCCCACCGCTAAACAATTTAGTGACTTCACGACCCTCCTTCCTTCTTTAGTCGTGCAACTGCACGGTCATGAACTTAACTGGCACAAATATCCCAGGGTTAACTTTTGGTGAACCAACGACAAGGCTTTTCACCAATTCATAGAGTATTTCATCCCACCGCTAAACAATTTAGCGACTTCACGACCCTCCTTCCTTGAATTGCCAGACAATTTAGAGAACCACCATTTTACCATGCAAATGAGCAAACCCCTTGAATTTATCGGCACTGCTAAAAACTTTATCCACTCTGCTAAACCTCTAAGAAAATTTTACTAGGCCCGCACCAAAAAGATCAATGGCTATCTAAAGTTTGCAAAGGCTTCTAAGATTCTTTCAGAACTTAAGCCAACCATCAGATGAAGAATCTTACCCCGGTCTGACAAACCTCTGATAGGATATGAAATCAATAGTTGGGGCATCTTCACATGTGTCAGAGAAAACCTTTCAAAACATACGCCAACCGTCGATGCTCTGACATTGTCAGAACCCACTGAACCTCCAAAAAAACCTGGCCCCACTGACATAATCCAACTCACCACCATGCAGATGAATGAAAAGCAAACAACTCAGCATACCATGGCACATAGAAACCATCAGGCAATCGGACCCACCTTAATACTATCACCTAAGAATAAAGTAACATCGATGGCTGGCATAAGATCTCATAGCTCTGATGCATTCTATGAAAACTTATGCCCATCATTGATCTTCTGACAATGTCAGGACCCTTTGGCAAGCCCAAACTCAGGTCCCACTGACATCATATCTAGTCATTCACCTATGGACCAATTTGAAAGTGCCAAATCAGCTTATCTAGCATGTGGACCCACCAAGAACTTTATACCGGCTGGAAGCTCAAACGGTTGGCGCAAGATCTGAAAGGCTCCAAACATTCTATGCGCTTATATGCCAATCGTCGATTAGAAATCATCTGACTGAGATACTAGGCCCGCCATGCCTTATAGGATATTTTGATGAATGATAGACCACCACATGAGCCTACCTGGGAGTGGAGCCACCTACATTGAAAGGGTTACATAATGGAAATGAATCAGTGGCCATCTTAAGTTCACAAGCCTCTGACACATCTCATGAGAAGATACACCCACCGTTAGATGAAGATACTGTAAGAGAGGGGCCCAAGGAAATAATGAAGTCAAGAACTTAGGAAAAATTAAAACATGACTTAGGGAAATATTAAATCACTGCTAGGCATGCAGACTTAGGAAAAATTAACTGAGGACATAGGAAAAAATAAAGGGGACCCCGCCGACACATGAAAAACCTAATCGCGCACAAGGTAAAGTGAATTTTTAAAAGGCACATGCGGATAAAAATTTTTAGTGGGATGAAAAAGCAACACTAAAATAGAAAAGGGCTAGGGTATTTTGAATTTTTAAACATCCAATGGCTACATTTTGAAAATTAACAAGTTTTTTAAGCTAGAAACCTAGAAAATACTGCAAAGACTAGATTGAAAAGGGGTAGAACCATGAAATTTTTACCAGTGCTAACAGGATCAATGGCCGTCACATGATCGCATAGCTTGGAAAGATTCTATGCGATCATACGACCACCATTAGATCCTTTCAAAGATTCAAAGCCTAAAATAAAACCACAACATTAGAACATAAGGTTTTTAATAATTTGGAAACATTATTAATCATCGGGCCCTTAGACTTAGGAAAAATTAAATAAATGACCCCTGCGTGGTGATACAAATAAACACATGCTTTTTTAGGAACTTAAGTGACTCAGAAAAGTAACACTCAAATAAACTAAAAAGAGAAACCTAGGGTTTTTTTGAAAGGTGACAAATACTTAGGGTTTGTCTCAAGTTTAGACTTCTAACTAGGGTTGGTCGTGTATTGAGGAAAAAATGATAATTTTGCAAGATTTTTTTTGTGGGTTTTTGAAGCAAAAGTTTCTCAATTCCATGAACATCTATACACACTTCAAATTTATAAAATTTTTATAGGATTTATGTACTGAAAAATTTGAAGTGCCAACAGTGGGTCTATCTGGGGTTGTATACCTCTTGTAGGCATGACAAGAATTCAGAAACTCTGGGATAAGCAAACCATCTACTGAAACAAAACAAGTAACCTACTCACATAACTTGAAAACAAACACACAACCTGGAAGGGGAAACTAACTACTGTTCATGGATAATGAGAGTACCTTAAGAAAAGTACAACTTGAGGAATTGTCCATGAATTGGCAATTCAATTTCATTTCCAATCAAGTCCTTCAGAATGTATGAATCAGGTTCCCATGCTTTACTGATCAGATATGGTCCCAACCAAATAGGGTCAAACTTGCTATGTTTACCCTTGTCTTCAAGCCCAGCATTCCACATTAGGACCAAATCATCACCCTGAAAACCTTTGACTGTGGTTTTCTTGTCATACAAACTTTTATATTTTAGCCGAGATTTCAAATTTGTATCATGTGCTTCCCTTCTTGGTTCATCTAACTGTATCAAGTCTTGTAATCTAATCTTCATTTCATCATCTTGATCATCATCATATAACTGGATGAACTTGTACATTTGCAGCAAGTTATTTTGTGGTAACTCGGCATGGATACCATACACTAAATCAAAGGGAGAACACCCTATTGCCTTCTTGATTGTTACTCTTTTAGCCCACAGAGCTAGTTTTAGCTTGGAGTCCCATGCCTTCTTGTTTTCATCTAAGACTCTCTTCAGAATTTTTATCAAGCTTTTATTACTTGATTCAGCCTGATCATTTCCTTAATGATGGTAAGGAGCAGAGTATGAAATTTTGATTCCAAATTTTAAACAAAAACTAACAAATTCTTCAGATCTTCAACACATAGCATTGTCTACAATCAAAACTTTAGGGCACCCAAACCTTGTCAGAAAATTTTGCATCAAGAAATCAGTAACCACTTTACTGGTTTCTTTTTTAGTGGGAATGGCTTCCACCCACTTTGTAAAGTAATCAATTGCAACCAATATGTATGAGTGCCCCCCACTAGATTTGTTTGGGATCTTAGTGCAGGATCACCTCTATGAGGGCCCTCACCTTCATATTTTGGTGTGTTTAGTGCTATGTAAGTAAAATAAGAGTCACCAAGGAGTTTGACTCACTTTTTGTTGTGTCTAGGCTTAGTAGAAGTCCTAGTAGTTTTTGGTCTTCCTAAATTGTAAGGCATCCTGAGTTAATGCTTGGATAGGAGATTGTAGTCTTAAGTTGGGTTAAATGTGTTTGAGCACTTGTGTGTGCTTCAAGAGGCTTTCAAGAGTGGTCATTGGAGAAATGAGACAATATTGTCTTGTGTAACAAAAGTTGCTTGGTAGTTGTCAGCAACTTTTGAAAGTTGTTGAACAACTTTTTCAGATTGGTGTCCTAACCCAATCTCAGTGGCTAAGAAGCCCTAATATTCTACACACACCAAGGAGGAGGATATATTAACTTTTCAAAACCCTAATGTGAGGGTTGGTAGTCAAATTGTACGGCCACAGTACGGCAGAGTAGTCTGAACATTGAGAAAGCTAGAACAGCCACTATTGTGGACTATTGGAATGTGAATAAGTTTTTGTTTTGGTGTAAATTGGTTGTAATCAGTGCTTGTGTGTGTTTCTTTTCCATTTCCATGCAATAGACTAGTGTGTAGAGGTTGTTTTTTTTTTTCTTTGCTTGAGTTTTTCCATTTTACACTGCTCTGCCAGTTTGGAGAGCTTATTGAGAATGGGCCTGTAGGTCTTGTTTCCAACATGGGATTGCCATGGGACTTTGGATTCCAAGATTATAGACCCCATGGTGTATTATAATGCATGCAGGGCCCCAAAAAATAGAAGCAAGCTATGGCTTGATGATTCCCCAAGCAAATTAGAGCCATTCAGCTAGGTTGCAGCAGCAATCAAAACACTCCAGCAGGTGACAAGAAGATTTTCAAGTCTTGGCCTTTGGTAGAGGTCAAGGGTGATATTAGAAGACCTGACCTTGAGATGTAGAAGGTCTACAAGATGGTAGAAGTGCCATGGTGAAGCTAGGAGTAGAGAGCAGTCCATGAAACCCTTGAAACCCTCATAAATAGGGAAGGGTACTGTACAAACAAATGAGCACCTAAGACCCCAAAAATCCATTAGAGTGGGTCATTTGCATGAAAAGTCCTTTAGGAAAAGGTGCATGAAACTTAGTGTAAAGGGTCTCAAATTCCCTAAGAAACTGGAGGGAGGCTAATTAGGCCTCCTCCTTGTAGCCCTATTTTCCAAAGCAACTAGTCAAACCAAGGAAGACCCAACCAAGCTAATGATTTGAGCAGATGCCAAATGCTTTGAAAACACCTTGAAACCTATCAGATCCACTATTGGAGTGTGAGAAAGCATCATAAGACAAAAAGCCCTTATTAAGCCTAGATAAGGCTAATAGCTAGAATGCAAAGTATGAAGTGTTGATGAGTGAGTTGATTGAACTTGGTGGGAAGGTTAGGTAGGTCAAGGGTCCCTTGAATATAGAAGGTTCCTATAGATCAACCATAGGTGTCAGGAGTACACTTGATTCCTTGGGCAAGGAGTAGAGCATAGACTAGCTAGTCT
This sequence comes from Chamaecyparis obtusa, assembly GCA_027943335.1. Lineage (NCBI taxonomy): Eukaryota > Viridiplantae > Streptophyta > Pinopsida > Cupressales > Cupressaceae > Chamaecyparis > Chamaecyparis obtusa. The sequence continues at coordinate 2,510,711 of BSBK01000441.1, read as the reverse complement.
ATCCTAGCCTCCCCATCAGATTGGTATCAGAGCCAGGTTAAGGCTTGGGAAGTGAAGGGTGGATGTTTCAACCACCAGAAGAATCAAGTGGATCATCTCAAAAACAAAAAATGGTGACCAATGTAGAGCTTGCCAAGAAAGTAGAAGATCAAGAGGAAGCTAATAGACTCCTACAGGAAAGATTATTACAGATGGAGCAACTCTTGGATGATGTCCAAGCAAAACTAGATAAGGTGAATGTGAAAATGGAGGAGCGGGATGCTAAGATGAAAGAGAAGACTCTTGATGATGATGTACCTACACCTGATCCTCCAACACAAGATGAGAAGTTTCTCAAAGCCCTGAAGGCTATCACAGGCAAGGCACTTGAAGGTGTCCCATTACTGACTGGCAAGATGGATACTGAGCTTGTGATGAAATGGATTGAAGGTATGGAGAATCACTTCAAATGCAAAGAGATCTTAGAGGCATAGAAGGTCAAGGTGGCCAAATCTAGGTTGAGAGGACAAGCATTAACCTGGTGGAACTACTTGCAAGGTGAAAGGGAGAAAGAGGGAAAGAATCCAATCTCTAATTGGAAAGCTATGGTCAAAAAAGTTAGGGAAGCATACCTACTAGCTGATTATGAAATAAAACAACATAAGAAAAGATTGACACTTAGATAGAAGGAGATGGATGTAGCTACTTATACTGAAGAGTTCCAAAAATTGAGTTTGAGATCTAGAGTCCAAGAAGATGAGAGCATTAAAGTAGCAAGGTACCTCAGTGGTTTGAAATGGAGCATAGCAAAAGAGATGAGTTCATTCTCTCCTACCACCGTACTTGGTTGCCAACATATGGCACAAAATCTTGAAGACAAATAGAGGAGAAATCAAGAACCTAATTCCAAGAATAGAGGAAGAGGTAGAGACTATAGAGGGGGTCAAAGAGGAGGTTCTAGTAGAGGTGGTGAATCAAGAAACCAAGGTGAGAGCAGAATCTTGGAACAAAGTTTAGAAATTAGTACAAGAGGATCTTATGGTAGAGGAAGAGGTTCTCAAGGAAATAGAGGAAGAGGAATAGGAAGGAGCAGCTCCTACTTTGCCACCATGAAGTGCTATTAGTGTGGACAGCTTGGACACCCTATCTACAAGTGTCTTGATAAACTAGTAGCCTCATAGAATGAGAAGAGGGTAGACTATACCCAAGAGGACAGCAGCAAATCATGTACTAATGAGGTCAGAAAATTGGAATCAGAAATGGGGGAGAATCTTATGTTCAAAAGGGTAGTTATCATACAGCCTAATCAAGGTGAACCCAACCAAAGAAGAGCTCTTTTTAGAGTCAGGTGCAAGATACAAGGAAAAGTGTGAAAAGTTATTGTGTATTCAGGATTTACAAATAACATCAGAGTAGAGGAAGTAGCAAAGAAGCTCAAACTCACAAAGATTCCACATGCAAACCCCTACAAGGTAACTTGGTTGAACTAGGAATAGAGTGTGCTAGTTAATGAGCAGACATGGGTAGAGTTTTCTATAGGAGGCTATAAAGACATAATTCTTTGTGATGTCTTACCCATGGATGCATGCCATCTTCTATTGGGAAGACCCTAGCAATTTGATAGAAAGATGATCTATGATGGAGAGGAAAACTCCATTTCTTTCAAGAAGGATGGAAGGACTTTCAAAATTCAGTCCTTAACAAATAATGAAGAGGGTTCTAAGTCACCTAGTGTGTTTCTTAGGAGTGGTAAGGAGTTTCTACATGCAATACAAGATGAGGAGACCATAGGGTGTGCTATAAAGGTGAAGCCAAAGGAGGAAGACAAGAAGTTGAAGGTAGATTTACCAATGGAAGTGCAACAAATGCTGGAAGAATTTAGAGATATAGTAAGTGATAGAACCCCTGCCACCTTACCTCCAAGAATATAAGTCATCAAATTGACTTTGTTCCTTGTGCATCCTTGCCTAATAAAGTAGCATATAATCTTACCCCAGATCAAAACAAGGAAGTGGCAAGGCAAGTATAGGAGTTTTTGAATCAAGGGCTGATCAAGAAGAGTATTAGTCCATGTGCAGTACTAGTTGTCTTAGCATCTAAGAAAGGTGAAAAATGGAGACTTTGCATAGATTCAAGGGCTATTAACAGGATCACTATTAGGTACAAGTTCCCAATTCCAAGAATAGAAGATCTGATGGATTGCTTAGGAGGTGTTATGTATTTTACAAAGCTAGATTTGAAGAGTGGTTATCACCAAATCAGAGTTAAGGAGGGTGATGAGTGGAAGATCACTTTTAAAACCACTGATGGTTTGTATGACTGGCTTGTGATGCCATTTGTGCTTACCAATGCCCCTAGAACCTTCATGAGGTTGATCAATGAGGTCTTGAAGGACTTCACAGGTAGATTTGTGGTGGTGTATCTAGATGATATACTCATCTATAGCAAGACAAAAGAAGAACACTTGGAACACTTGAGGTTGGTTATGAAGAAGCTACATGAAGAGCAACTAGCCATCAATCTAGAAAAGTGTGAGTTCATGTAGTAAGAGCTGGTTTATTTGGCCTTTGTAGTGTCCAAGGGTACTCTAAAAATGGATGCAAGCAAGGTAGAGGCAATCTTGAATTGGCCTACTCCTAAAACAGTGACTAAAGTTAGAAGTTTTCATGGCTTGGCACAATTTTATAGGAAGTTTGTGAGGAACTTCCATGGGATATGTGCACCAGTGCTTGACACCATCAAAGGAGGACTAAAAACTAGGTTCAAATGGACTCAGGAAACTGAGAAAGCATTTCAAACCTTGAAACAAGAGGTAGCCACAAAACCTATCTTACTCTTGCCAACTTTTGATAAGTTGTTCACCATTGAATGTGATGCAAGTGGTGTAGCAGTAGGTGGTGTATTGAGTTAGGAAGGAAGGCCTATGGAATTCTTCAGTGATAAACTAAATGAGGCAAAGAAGAAGTATTCAACTTATGACTTGGAGTTGTATGCATTAGTACAATCTCTCAAGAAGTGGAGGCATTACCTTTTGCCAAAAGAATTTATTGTCTTTACTGATAATTAGGCATTAAGCTACATAAACACTCAAGAGAAGCTCAGTAATAGGAACTTGAAGTGGATGGAATATCTCCAGTCCTTTACCTTCAAAATCAAGCATAAGAAAGGGCATCTCAACAAGGTAGCAGATGCCTTGAGTAGGAAGTTATTGACTGCCTAAGAGGTATACCTATAAAGCATTAGAATAGCATGTTTTAAAGACTTATATGAGGAGGATGAAGACTTCTCACAAGCCTACAAGGTGTGCCTAGAGTTTGAGAACCATTTTCATGGTGAGTTTGCATATTACACCCTTCAGAATGGACTCTTGTTTAAAGGTAATCAGCTTTGTGTACCTAGAGGATCCATGAGGGAAAATCTAATCCAAGAGAAGCATAGTGGCAACCTAAGTGGTCATTTTGGCATAAAAAAGACCTTGGATTTAGTACAAAGATACTACTTTTGGCCTAAGCTAGCAAGGGATGTCAGAAGGTATGTTGAGAAATGTGGAGTATGTCAGAGAGCTAAAGGAGGCTCAAGAAATGCAGGACTTTATCAACCTCTACCAGTTCCAAATAGGCCTTGGGAGTGTGTAAGTATGGACTTTGTAGTTGGACTCCCTAAAACCAAATCAGGTATGGATAGCATCTATGTTGTTGTAGATAGGTTCTCTAAGATGAGTCATTTCATTCCATGTAGAACTACTCATGATGCAAGTTATGTAGCACATATCTTCTTTAAAGAGATAGTTAGAATCCATGGACTTCCTTTGAGCATTGTGTCAGATAGGGATAGCAAGTTCATGGGCCATTTTTGGAAAAACTTATGGAAAAGGGTGGGAACTAATCTCTCTTTCATTTCAGATTACCATCCTCAAATTGATGGTCAAATTGAGGTCATCAATAGGGTGCTTGGTAACTTACTAAGGTGTTTGACAAAGGAGTATGGGTAGACTTGGGATCTTGTGATATCTCAAGCTAAATATGCATATAATGATAGTGTAAAGAGGACCACAGGAAGAATTCCTTTTGAGATAGTGTATGGAAGACAGCCTAGAGGAGTGTGTGAGTTGAGAGACTTAGGTTCCATTGAGTTGAAGAGTGGACAAGCTGAAGATTTCACTCAAACCATTAAAGAGGTGCAAGAGCAGGTGAAGAAGTCTATCTTGGAGTCTACCCAAAGACTCAAGGCTAAAGTGGATGAAAAGAAGGAAGTAGAGTTTTAGATTGGGGACTATGTCATGGTCCATCTTAGCAAAGCAAGAATGCAAAAGGGCATGCCTACTAAGCTACAAATGAGGAGAGTAGGTCCATGCAAGATTTTAGACAAGTATGGAGAGAATGCCTACAAGGTGGACTTACCTTCAGATTTAGCCATCTCACTAGTGTTCAATGTTGCAGACCTAATCAGATTCAAGGGTGATATCAGTCAGCAAGGTACAGCTCCACCAATGGTACTACACGATGTAGATACCAATGCCATGCCTAAGAAGGAACCAGCCCAAACAAAGAAGATCCTAGAATCCAGGGTGAGGAAGACCACTAGACATCAAGTCTACATGGAGAATTTAATCAAGTGGAAAGGACAACCTAAATCTAAAGCTACCTGGATAGAGGAAGGACAGTTCAAAAGGTTTGGTGTTGATCTAGCTCTCCTAGACCCCAAGGTGCCTTAGTTTGTGTTGAGGGGGGGAGTATGGTGCAGGAGCACCTCTATGAGGGTCCTCACCTTCATATTTTGATGTCTTTAGTGCTATGTAATTAAAATAAGAGTCACCAAGAAGTTTGACTCACTTTTTGTTGTGTCTAGGCTCAGTAAAAGTCCTAGTAGTTTTTGGTCTTCCTAAATTGTAAGGAATCCTGACTCATGGAGTGATGGGATGTCATCCTGAGTCAATGCTTGGATAGGAGATTATAGTCTTAAGTTGGGTTAAATGTGTTTGAGCACTTGTGTGTGCTTCAAGAGGCTTTCAAGAGTGGTCATTGAAGAAATGAGACAATATTGTCTTGTGCAACAAAAGTTGCTTGGTAGTTGTCAGCAACTTTTGAAAGTTGTTGAACAACTTTTTCAAATTGGTGTCCTAACCCAATCTCAATAGCTAAGAAGCCCTAATCTTCTACACACACTAAGGAGGAGGCTATATTAACTTTTCAAAACCCTAATGTGAGGGTTGGTAGTCAGTTTGTATGGCCACAGTATGACAGAGTAGTCTGAACATTGAGAAAGCTAGAATAGTCACTGTTGTGGACTGTTGGAATGTGAATAAGTTGTTTTTTTGCTATAACTTGGTTGTAATCAGTGCTTTTGTGTGTTTCTTTTCCATTTCCATGCAATAGAATAGTGTGTAGAGGTTGTGTTTTTGTTTCTTTTCTTGATTTTTTTCCATTTGACAGTGCTCTGCCAATTTAAAGAGCTTATTGAGAATGGGCCTGTAGGTCTTGTTTCCAATGTGGGATTTCCATGGGACTTTGGATTCCAAGATTATAGACCCCAATGTGTATTATAATGAATTTAGAGCCCCATAAAATAGAAGCAAGCTATGGCTTGATGATGCCCTAGGCGAATTAGAGCCATTCGGCTAGGTTGCAGCAGCAATCAAAACACTCTAGTAGGTGATAGGAAGAGTGCCAAGTCTTGGCCTTTGGTGGAGGTCAAGGGTGATATTAGAAGACCTAACCTTGAGATGGAGAAGGTCTACAAGATGGTATAAGTGCCATGGTGAAGCTAGGAGTAGGGAGCAATCCATGAAACCCTTGAAACCCTCATAAATAGGGAAGGGTACTATACGGACAAATGAGCACTTGAGACCCCAAAAATCCATTAGATTGGTTCATTTTTAGGAAAATTCCTTTAGGATAGGGTGCATGAAACTTAGTGTAAAGGCTCTCGAATTCCCTAAGAAACTGGAGGGAGGCTAATTAGGCCTCCTCCTTGTAGCCTTGTTTTCCAAATCAACTAGTCAAACCAAGGAAGACCTAAACAAACTGATGATTTGAGTAGATGCCAAATGCTTTGAAAACACCTTGGAACCTATTAGATCCACTTTTGGAGTGTGATAAAGAAGCATAAGACAAAAAGCCCTTATTAAGCCTAGATAAGGCTAATAGCTAGAATGTAAAGTATGAAGTGTTGATGAGTGAGTTGATTGAACTTGGTGGGAAGGTTAGGTAGGTCAGGGGTCCCTTGAATATAGAAGGTTCCTATAGATCAACCATAGGTGTCAGGAGTACACTTGAGTCCTTGGGCAAGGAGCAGAGCATAGACTAGCTAGTCTATCCTAGCCTCCCCATCAAATCTCTCCTATGAAATCCATGCCCCACTTTTGAAAAGGGTCTTCCACATTTATAGGGCTCAAAGGAAAATTTCCATTAAACTTCAACTTTCCTGAGAATCTCTGACAAGCATCACACCTTTTGACAAAGGAATGTGCATCCTTGAAAATACTAAGCCACCAAAAACCAGACCTTGGTATCTTATGCACAGTAGTCTTGGCCATGTAATGGCCACCACATACACCTTCATGCATTGCTTGTAGCAAGTCACCCTCATTACTTCTCCACCATAAATCTTCTTTAATGATCACATATTTCAAAGCATGTAATTTGACAGCTCTCCTTTTGTGGTCATCCATGTTAGAAGGAAGTAAAAGCTTTTGCAAGTATCTAATAATATGCTCGTACCATTCATAGTAGTGTAGATCACATACATATGGCCTTTGTTCTTCTTCAAGAGTTTTGATGTGGTTAGCATCCAAATTGCTTTGAGCCATAAGTTTTGTTAACCCTAATCCTCTCACTAGTTTGGTGATTTGGATATCAACGTTAAACTCTTGGATTCTATTTATCCACCTACATCTTTTCCCTGAAACTTCTTGTTGAACCAAGATGCCTTTCACAGTAGCACTAGGTACATACAAAGCTACAATTGCCCCTACAAAATAACATCTGAAATTCTTGATAGCTTTGACCAATGCATAGGCCTATTTCTCATTTATGTCATATTTTAACTCAGTTGCCTGTAATGATTTACTAAAAAAGGATATGGGCTGTTCAAAACCCTCTGAATTCTTTTGTAATAATACTGCAGCTATAGTATGATAAGAAGCAAATGAAAAGATTTGGATAGGCTTACTGAAATCTGGTGATCTTAACACAGGGGAACTTTTAATAGCCATCTTGATATCAGAAAAAGCTTGCTTGGCCTCACTACTCCATTCAACCTTTGCATTTTTCTTTAGCATTTTGGAAATGGGAACACTAATTTTAGCAAAGTTTGTAACAAACCTTCTAACAAAGTTAATCTAACGAAAGAAAGATTGGATACCTTTTACATTATTTGGCAATGGTACTTTGTCTATTGCCACTACTCTTTCAGGATCAATCTTGACTCCATGCTTGGATACAATGTGTCCCAAAAGCTTACCCTCAATCACTCCAAAAGCACACTTCCTTGGGTTAAGGGAAACCCCATATTCTAGAGCTCTTACAAAAAAAATTTCCAAGTGACCATAATGTTGGTCTTTCTTTTCCGAATAAGCTGTCAAGTCATCCTGATAAACAATAAGAAATTTGTTTATAAAATCTACAAATGCTACATCCATGGCTCTTTGAAAGGAATCCCTAGCATTGGTTAGACCAAATGGCATCCTAACATACACATAAGTACCCCATGGAGTAGTAAATGCAGTTTTGAACTATTCTATTTCTTTGACAACTACTTGATTGTAACCTGAAAAACCATCCATCATAGACATTAATTTAGATCCAGTAACCCTCTGCAACATGGCTTCCATGTTTGGTAGACCATAATTATCCTTTAAAGAATTTATGTTCAAATTTCTAAAGTCAACACATAACTTGATGTCTTCATTCTTTTTCGTTACCGGGACAAGATTAGAAACCCATGTTGGATGTCTAATAGGTTGAATGATGCCTACATCACTCATCTTTTTTAGCTCATCCTGCATTTTTGGTGCCAAAGTAGGGTTAACAGGTCTTAACTTTTGTCTAAAAGGTTTTGTGTTTTCCTTCAAAGGGATTTCATGTTGGAATAAATCTTCTCTGTATGCTTTCAAATCATCATAAGACCATGCAAAGACATGTTTATATTTTCTAAGAAGATTTATCAAAGATTTTTTTATTTTAGGAGTCAAGCTTCCCCAATATATACATTTTTTGGGGCTTCCTGTGGTCCTAGGTTTATCTCCTCCACATCTTCAGGTTTGCTTAAAAGCTTTTCCTGGGAAGAGCTATCATGGTGATCAAAAGCTCTTTCTAACACTATGAAACCCTTTGGGACTTTATTTATTTTTAACTGTAAGATCTCTTTGCCTAGGAGAGAATCCTTGTTATCTGATGTTTCTACATACTTACCAAAATTTATCTCTTTGTCTCCAAAACTTGCATTATAATGTAGAAATCTTAAAATATCTAGGTCATCATCAAAAACCTGCAAATTTTCATAATTATCTAGTATGGATGGCCTAGTTTGAATTTCAACCCTAGATATCCCTGCAAAAGTCATATCCATTGGCCTTAGTGCAATGTTAGCTAATAAGTATGCCATCCTATTATGACCTCTATCCATCCAATCAATACAAAAAGCATCAAATTGTTCTATCTCATCCCAAACAACATTCCTATAATGTCTTAACCTTTGGTTTCTTGATGCATATTTGGATCTGACCTGAGACACAACTAATTCTGAGTCCCCAATAACCCTAAGATTTTTTATTTTATGTTTTGAGGCTATCCTTAATCCTATCAATAAAGCCTCATATTCTATAGTGTTATTTGTGCAAGTAAATAATAGGGTGAAGGAAAACTTAAAAGTTTTTTTAGTGGGGGAAATTAACAACACACCTGCACCAGTTCCTTCTTTAGAGCTTGCACCATCAAAATAAATGGTCCAAAGATCATTCTGACTTATGCAATTTCCCTCTTCTTCAGCTAGAAGAGGAAAATCATCTTCATTCTTATTTTCAATATTCTGTACTTGAAAATAATTTATATCAGTGTCCAAAAAATAGTTCATGTTATTATCATTGGTTTCCTCTTCAATCATATTAGGGGTTCTGACTTCTTTGAGTACCTTAATACTTTCACCAGTGATGTTAAAAGTAGCATAAGATAAGTCACATTGGATACTACCTCCCATTGTAGCACTCCATTTTCTTGATAACAGCATTCCATATTGTGGAGGTATGTCCATGACTAAAACACTCATAGTCAGTTGTTTCTCAGGACAAGCAGCAAGCCTGTAAGGCAAGGCCTTGATTGTTCCAATCACTAGTACTTCTCTAGAATCCATTGCCTGGCATCTCCCATGAGGAGTATCAACCTGCAATCCCATTGACCTCATAATTTCAGTAGGCATGGCAGTATTTGAAGCTCATGAATCAATCATGCAATTCTTCAACATTTTATCATTTATGACCAAAGTTAGGATAAAAGGATCAACAACTCCCATAGAAGTATTCACAACATTAGTGTCTAAATAGATCTAAGGTATTTTTGAAATAATTTCTTCTATATCCTTCCTTTTAATTCAATCCTGACCCTTCATCCTAGCATTTACTCGTTCCTAGATGTCTGTGGTTTGAACACCATTTATCCATGTAAGGGCTTTCTCTTTGTGTTCACTTATCCTCATCATCTCTAATAAAGGCACTTTTACTATGATCTGAGATAATAACTGATTCATGTCAATAGGTGCATAATTTAAAATAGATAAGTCTATCTTGCCCTTTGGGGTATCTTTGACTTCAGGTTGTGTGGGTGTATCTAATTTCTTTTCATCTTTTGATTTTCCTTTAGGTTTGGAAATTGGAGTGCTAACCATTGGAGTTTTAGCCTTTAATCTTGAAAACCTTGACTGGTTCAGTAGGCTTTTCCATACCTTTTGACTTAAAATTCTTGGTATCATCTATAGCCCTATTTTTTGTGATAGACTACTTTGCATCTTCTTTATTACTTTTAATAAATATACTTGCTAGCTTACCAACTATTTTGTCAATAGTCCTATTTCTAAGGACATAGTTGCTCTTGGCCTATGTCACCATATCAGTAGTGATCTGGGCTATCTCTTCATCAGAGGGTCTTCTTAATATAACAAGCTCTTCAACTTGTTTAGGGTTTCTATTTATATCTTCAATTTCTTCTTCCTCTTCATTAGAAAAAACTTGTTGATGGTAAGCCTGGCCTCTACTTTGAGAATCATTTACATCTTGATTTTCATTTTCTTCCTCAAAGTCAAATTCTTCACATAACTTAGCAAAAGTCATTCCACAGCCTCTATCATCATATGATTCATCCTCCTCTTCTCCTTGTTCATCATTTTCATATACATTTTGAGAAATCACACAATAGTTTGAATCATGAGGGGATTGGCATACTGTGCACCATGGAATCTCACCAATCATATTGTCTAAATTTTTTTGCAGAGGGTCAAGGGTTTTATCATTTGGCTTCATATCCTTCCTTTCTAGGATAATAGGTTTTCCATCCTTCCACTGTGTATGGTAAGGAAAATTTTGCATTCTAGGTTGCCTACTGAAATTATTTGGAGGCCTATCATTTCCCTGAAACTTATTTTTACTTTCTCCTGGTTTTAGATCCTTTAAGGCATTTAGGATCTACTTGAGGTTATCATCCTCTCTAGGTTTTACATTAGTAGTCTTATCAACTTCTCTCTTTTCGAACCTAGGGGCCTTAGGATCCTCTCTTCTTCCTAATTTTCTAGATACCCTTCTATTGCTCTCAATGTTCATAGCAAATCTTTGAGCCTCTCTAATAGTCCTAGGGTTTTTATCCCTAAGAAGGTATCCCATCTTGGCATCAAAAGCATTCAGATATGTTGCCAAACACACCTTCTCATCTAGCCTCATGACTTGGAAGAGCTTATGCATTGCCTTTTGAAACCTTACATTGAATTCTAAGACTACCTCATTTTGGTTTTTCTTTATATTGTTGAATTCATTCAACATAAAACCCTCATTAGTTTTATCACCGTACTGATCCTTAAAACAATTTATAAAATCATCCTAAGAAACAATAAAATCATAGGGGAGCCCTTTGAACTAGTCTCTTGCATCTTTAGTTAAAGATTGAACAAACAATTTCATGATCACATCTTCATATTCTATTTCATAATCATCAATCATATCAATCAATTTCTTTAGATGCTCTTCATAGGTAACAACATTATTTCCAGTAAACTTAGCTAATTTCTCTCTAATCTTTGCAAGAATCAAATTAGGATAACCAGCAATATTGTTAAAGAGAAGCTGTCTGTACCTTTCAATGTGAACTGGTCCTCTTTGTAATGAAGCATTTATCTGAGAGGTGGAAGCTTTGTTGTTTTCAGTATTAGCAGCATTTGCAGTAATCACTAGTGTGACAATGGCAGCCTGAGTAGCATAATTTCCAACATTAACATTAGATGTCATCATAGGGTTAGTTGAAATTGAAGGAGTAAAAGACTATCTAAGAAAATCAACTTTCTTTTTCATTTCCAAGGTAGTAGCCTCAACTTCTGCCTTTTCTAATTCTTTAGCAATAACCTCATGTTCCCTTCTAGCCCTTTCTAAATCATTATCCAACTTGGACAAAGAATTTATTTGGATATTGTCATTTTTAGGCTCATTTATTATGATCCCTACTAAAATTTGTTTTCCTTTATCCTTAGGCCTTCTAACTTCAGTAATGGGTTGGATAATAGGTTGTCCATCAACCCCATTAGGAGCCCTTATGAAATTTATGGCCTTCAAAGTTATCAACTATCTTTTGAGTTGGTCTACCCTAATTTGGGTCTGCCTTATTTCAGTTTCCTTTTCCATTTCCCTCTCCTTCCTAATTGCAATTTTTTCCTGGATATTTTTCTCTAAATTATAAACTTCTTCAAAAATATCCTCTGAATCTGGGAGAGTGGTATCAGATCCTAAATTTTCAAACCTAGAATCCCTTTGCTAATCTCTAGGATTATTAGGGCTTTGAGAAGGAGAAGGCCCCCAGGTTGGGGGATCATTTCTTCCTTCCAAGCCTCCACTCTTACTTCTGGACCTTCTAATTTCCCTTTGAGGTTCTACATCTGGGTATACCTTTTTCCTATGATGTACTTCATCATCCTTATGAGAAATAAAGTCCTCATACACTCCTAAACCTAGATCAACTACCTCCTCATACTCAGAGGCATTTTCTTCCTGGTCATGAGCAAGTTGGTTATTCCTTTTCATATTTTTCTTCTGTCTCCATGCCTGAGACAAATCACCACTACTTTGATTTCTTCTAGGTAAATAAGTCCTAGAAGTTCTTGGAAGTTCACCTTCTAACCTACTTTCTGGGTGATCCTTCCTCCAAGCCCTAGTATTTCTTTGACTCATAATTGAAAGTATGTGAAACAATTTCTTATTCTTTTATTTTCTTTACTCAACACTGCTGCAGAGATTTTCAGAGTCGCCACCAACACAAGTTGGGAGATATCTTCACAAACTTAGTAAATCAAAGTATTCAATACTTGGTAAGTTATCAAAATAGAATTTACTACAAATAAATGCAAAGCTTAATGAGATTTTCAAATTCAAGTAGAATCCAAAGCTTGCAAATAATCCTCTATTCTTCAATGATATTTACTGGTTCTGACAAATAAGAAGGCCAGGAGTCTAGCTCAACTTGTACCTGCATTATTTGATATTCAAATTTGTAACACCAGAGATATAAAATTTAGATTTATCAAAGTATTTCAATCCCTATTCCCCAACAGATTCACCATTTCTTTGGTTCCCAAAATGGACTTTATGCTTTGACAAGCAACCAATACATCTACAGATTTTGAGGATGGGTTAGATCCAAATATTGAGCTCTAAAGATGATTGGACCAACTATAGGGACAAGACTACCCTCTGCACTTCTGGCTTTGCAAAACCAAGGAGGGTTCTCCTAATCCAGTAACAAAACATGCTTCATTAATTCATTAACTGGATTTAAATGCAACAAATAAATGATAAGAGAAACCTAAATGATGACCATTCATTCATAGATTTTTCACTATCACTACGTGGTAGAATTATCCTAAAAATCATTGTACTTCAAAGAATTTTGACAATTTTATGCTTAAAGATGGAAATTCCAGTAGAATCCTTTCAAACACTAATCTCTATGAGAAGAACTCCACCACCGGCCAGTGTCTTATCCATTGGGTAACACCTCCACTGCAAAACTATTATACATGAACAAATATATTAAGCTTTGAAAGATCTTTACCCTTTGAAAATACTAATCACCCTGTGGTGGATTTTATCAAAGGATTCCTAGATTCACACTACTTACTGATGTATCCTTAAGAAAAAACTTCAAAGAATTTATGTTATATTCAAAGCTTATTTAATCTGATCTTGGATCAGAAGTGAGAAATATAAACACATACACAGAGATTATCCATGCAATGAATTGGAACAATTCATAACTCAAATAAAGATACTCAAGGAGAGATATAAGTCTTGGATTCTATTCAAATGTTGTATTATATCATGCTTTTACAAAATTCTTTACAATGCAACCTTCTAAAATTAACTTGAACTAAAAATATTGTTCTTCTATAGAAATATGCCTAAAATATAGTCTATGATATCCCAGACTCAAGAAAGTTATCAGTTAAATTGATCAAGTTCTCAGTCCTTTTTCACTGATCCTGGTAATCCTTTTATAGAAAATAAGGATTGTAAACAAGCTTCAGAGCTTTGTAGAAAAGACAAGAAAGGAGTTCTCATATAGGACAAAAAATGAAAATAGAAACTTTCTTGTTAAAAATCTTTGAGATGAATCGTTAAGATGAGCGCCAAAAAAATTGTAACAACTCCCAAGGGTAGTTCAACCTCTGTGAGGTGTTATATCTGTGCTCATGATAACTGCTTGATGTCTTTATCCTTGTTAGCTTTGATCTTGAAGGATTAGAGTACCGCTACCTGCTGCTTCTTTATTTGATGCTCCTTCATCTTATGAATCTTCTGAGGGATAGGTTGACACCCAAGACATATAGGTTTCTTCACTTGTCCAATGGAAAGTCAAGACTTCATCCCTTTTTGATAATAATTTGTTCCATTCAGCAACTACCTAGTGAACCTCTATTTTCACATTAACAAAGCATATCCTGGCATCCTGAAGAAGCTCAATTAGTTGTACAAGGGGGCTATTATCATCTGTACCTAAAATGGAATCCATTCTAGATAATACTTGCCCATCTATCTGTTCCATCCATTCATCTTTATTTTCAATAACCCCATCTGCCTTGATAAGACCTAGAAACATTTGAAAATTATCCTGAAAGTACCTTACCCTTCAGATTTCTGATCTTTTCTTTAAACTCTCCCTTTTTACCTCAAAATCAAAAAGATCCTTAACAAACCTATCAGTGTTTGTTAGATCTATATCCACACTTCATTTATCCTTGATTTGATCAAAAAATGATTTCAAATTATCTCTCCTTGCAGCCCATTTTTCCAAAATCTTGTCCACAGTGGCTGCTTCCTTTTGAAAAGATGTTAAAATCTCTACCAATTACTGAGTAGTTTTGTACATTTCTTTAGGTTATTATAAAGTAAAGTCCACCAAGATAACTGAGAGGGGGGGGTGAGTTAGTTATCAAATAATTATAACCTTTATCAACTTCAACAACATTTAACCATGCAAGCAATGTAATTACCAACCATAGAAAGATATTCATACACAATGACACAATAACACAAGATATGTTGACTAGGGAACCTCTTGATCAAAGAGTAAACCCCAGTGGGAATGATGCCCACAAAAGATGCACTAATAAAAATATTCCTTGTGAAAGGATGGACTTTGTTAGGAGTCTTATGAAACACATTCAATACATATGAATCCCTGTTAGGAGATTTTGAATCCCTGTTAAAAGATTCTAACCCTGTTAAGAGTTATGGAAGATAGAAGGACTAACTACCCAAATAGCTTCAGGGTAAGATCGCTAAACTCAGTGTCCAAATAATCTTAATATTATTCAAAAAAATAATATGAAATATGTTACCTCCTTACTGTGCCAAACCACACTCACTACTACATCAGATCTCACTTTCAGATCTTTGTACTTCACATGTCTTCCTTCACAATTTTGCTATCATACTTATCTCTTTTCTTTACTTCATACATACCACATCACACATCCATATCAACAAATAAAAACATTCCTTCCTTTATACCACACTCAAATAATTACAAATGAGTTGGCACACAAATACAAAATAAAAGTTTCCACATGCTACATCAAAATTACACAAAACTGTCAGCTTCCAGATGTAATAACTCTTCACTCGTGCAACCTCAAAGTTTTTTCTATGAACCACATCACTATCAATATGTCTCAACCTTCCCTTTAACTACACAAAACTAGATCTCATCCTGATTAGGAGATATCATCCAATTTCCACAAACCGCTACTCAGGAACACTGCCTGAATACTGCTTCCACCAAAATGCTCATAACTTTTATGAATAAAAGAATTTTTATCTGTGCTCTTAACCATAGACAAATAACATATAAAATAATATAACCTCAACATCACATAACTATATCTGCAATATCCCACATGCACTAATCAAAACATTGTCTACTTCTTTGTTAGTCTCCAGAAGATCACTATGTTGACATCAATGACAATCATAGTCATGAATGCAACAACAACTACTACAGAATGACTACCAACATCCAACATTCATTCCTAATAATCTCCCCCATTGGGATTGATGGAAACATAGATGAAAAACATCCAATGTTCCAAAAATCCAATACTGCTACTCTGACAAACATTTCAAAACTTGCTTCATTATCCTATTCAGTTCTCTCCAACAGATGGTACAAGTGGTTTTTCATGTACACTTCTCCCCCATTGACATCAATGAAAAAAATTTCATCACTATGTCAACAACAACTCAATGTCAATAGACACTATTCAAAAAAATACATTCACAAGAGTCCTCATGACTCGGCTCACATACTCCCCCATAGAGGAAGTACCAACATCCAATCCAGAAGAAAGATAGGGGTCATATACCACTAGATGGATGCAACCAACTACATCATTACTCAAAAGTAGGCTAGGGCATAACCCCAAGCATACCTCTCAAATACTCAAATGTATCCTTAGGCAAAGGATTTGTAAATATGTCTGCTATCTATTCCTTTGTGCTTATGTACTCTAGTCTGACTTCTTTTTCAGCAACTTTCACTCTTACAACATGATATTTGATCTCTATATGCTTAGTCTTAGAATGTAAAACATGATTCTTAGACATACTAACTGTACTGGTGTTGTCACAATGTATGACAATAGGCTCAACAAACCTAATTCCAATATCCTTCAGCATCTGCTTCATCCAAATTATCTGGTTACAATTGTTTGCTGCTACTACATATTCTACTTCTGTTGTGCTCTATGAAATACAATTCTGCTTCTTGCTTAGCCAGGAAACTAATCTTCCCCCAAGAAAAAAGGCTCCATCACTGGTGCTTTTCTTGTCATCAACACTACCTCCCCAATTAGCATTTGTATATGCACATAGGGTAAAATCATCATATTTTTCATACCACAATCCATAGTCCATTGTACCTCTTAAATATCTTAGTATCCTCTTTACTGGTGCATAATGTCACTCTCTAGGTTTAGCTTGAAATCTTGCTACCATTCCAACTGAATGTTTTATATCCAGTCTAGTATGTGTTAAGTACTACAATCCTCCAATCATGGATCTGTATTTCTTCTACTCAACTATCAGTGTTTCATCTTTTCTAAATAGTTTATGTCCTCTAACCATAGGTGTTCCAACTAGTTTACAGTTCTTCATTCCAAATATTTTCAGCAAATCATTCAAGTACTTTGTCTAACACACAAAGATACCATCACTATTCTATGTTATCTATAATCCCAAAAAGTATTTCATCTCACCAATCATACTCATTTCAAATTCAGTCTTCATTTCATTAGCAAATTTGTCACTAGCTTCATCTTCTCCTCTAAAGATAATGTCATCAACAAAAATAACTATAATCAACAAACCATTTTCAATTTCTTTTGTATACAGATTGCTATCAGCTATTCCTTTAGTAAATCCCAATTTCAACAAATATTTATCCAATCTAGAATACCAAGTTCTACATGCTTGCTTTAGTCCATATAATGCTTTTTTCAGTTTACATACCATGTCACCTTCTTGAGTCAAAGGAAAACCTTCAAGCTGCTCAATGTAGACTTCTTCTTCCAATTCTCCATTCAGAAATGTTGATTTCACATCCATCTGATACACTTTGAATTTCTTAAAAGAGGCATAGGCCAAGAACATTCTTACTGCTTCAATTCTTGCCATAGGTGCAAAGGTTTCTTCATAGTCAATTCCTTCTTGCTGCGAGTATCCTTTACAAACTAATCTTGCTTTGTTTCTTACTACTTCTCCTTGTTCATTCATCTTGTTTCTAAATACCCATTTAGTTCCAATCACATTCTTGTCTTTAGGTCTAGGGACCAATTCCCATGTCTTGTTCTTTTCAATTTGATCTAGTTCTTCTTTTATAGCATTAATCCAATGTTCATCTTCACAAGCATCACTAGTAGATTTAGGTTCAATTTGAGAAAACAAACATAAATGTACCTTATTTCAAGTTAGAACTCCTCTGTCCAAACTTCCAATAACTTGTTCAATAGGATGATGTCTTCATATATACCTGTTCGGTGTCATAGTTACAGATCTTGCTTCAACTGTAGATTCTTCTCTAGATTCCTCTCTGATTACTTTTGTAGGACTCTCATTCAATAATTCACTGTCAGTCTCATAGAATAATTTAGTAGTTTCAATGTTAGGCTGAGGATGAGCCTCTTCATCAGATTCATAGTCAAGCATTCTTTCTTGAATTTTAAACTTCTCATCAACTTTAACATTTGTGCTTTCAACAATAGTTTTAGTTCTCTTATTGTAACATCTATATGCTTTTCTCTTCAAATAATATCCAAGAAAAATACCTTCATCACTTCTAGGATCAAACTTTCCAATATCATCATCTCTCTTTTTATAACATTTGCTTCCAAAAATTCTAAAATGCTTAACTGAGGGTGCATGTCCAAACCATAATTCATAAGGTGTCTTGTTTGTGTCTGCTCTGATTTGTACTCTGTTCATTGTATATACTATTGTATTCACTTCTTCTCTCCAAAATGTCTTCGCCAAATCATTCTCAAATAGCATAGCTCTTACTGCTTTAGTCACTGACCTGTTTCTTCTTTCTGCAACACCATTTTGTTCAGGTGTTCTAGTGGCTGAAAATTGTCTCTTAATACCATTCACTTCACAAAAAGTGTTAAACTCTCTAGAAGTAAATTCTCCACCTCTATCAAATCTCAAACATTTAATCTTCATTCCAAATTCATTCTCAACTTTATTCTTAATGATCTTAAACTTATCAAATGCTTCAGATTTTTCTTTCAGAAATGCAATCCACATCATTCTTGTAAAATCATCAACAAGAATCATAAAATACCTTTCTCCATAGAATCCTCTAGTCTTGGTAGGACCGCTTAAGTCTGTATGAACAATCTCCAACTTCTCTGCCAATGTGAACTTCATACTAGGAAATGAACTTCTCTTTTGCTTAGCCATCACACATTCTTTGCAAATCATGTTAGTAGGCTTCATAATTTTAGGAAAATCCCTTATTGCAAGTGTAGTACTTACTTTCACAATGTTATCAAAGTTTATATGACAAAACCTTCTATGCCACAACCAAATGTCATCAATTTTAGTAATCAAGCATGTCATCTCAATAGGATTCAACTGAAATACATTACCTCTGGTTCTAGATCCAATTCCAATCAAATTTCCATCTTTATCCTTTATCACACAAGTTTTCTCAGTAAACCAAACTTGATATCCCTTATCCACTAACTATCCAACACTCAAAAGATTATGTTTCAATCCATCAACAAAGTAAACATCATCAGTATTAGTCTTTCCATCAAGAGTAATAGATCCTGTACCTTTAATCAAACAAGGTGCATTGTTACCAACTCTAACAATTCCTCCATCATAGTTGTTAATCTTTATGAACTTCTTCATGTCGCCAGTCATATGATGTGAACAACCACTGTCTATAATCCAATCAGCTTTCTTTTCAACTTGGGAAACTAATTCTTTTTCCTCTTTAACATCAGATTCAAAATTTTCTTCTTTAATTGCTACAAATCCTATTTCATCATTAATCTCAGTATCACTTTCACTCAGAGTTCTTTCTATAGTAGCTTCAAGATCTTCATCATTAGCATAATAACATTCCTTAGATCTTCTAGGCTTAAAATTATTTCTATACTTCTTAACTCTCTTAGGACATTTAGATGCAAAATGACCATATTCTTGACAAGTCCAACATTTAAAAATTTTATTACCATCTGGTTCTCTTTTCACAAGCAAGGCAATACCTTCTTCAATCTTCTTATCTTCTTCATTTCTAGATCTACTGCTGCTGGCATAATCTACACTCACACTGGTACTTCTTGACAAAGTAGGATGAATATTAAGAGCACTGAATGTTGTCTCCATTCTAGGTAAGTCTCCTGATACTCTCAGGTTCATTTCTGCTACTTCCAATCTTCCAAGAAGAGTCTCTCTTGTAAAGTTTGTAGTACAAGGTATAACTTGTTCAATCATCTATGTTGTCTACTTAAATACAGGAGTCAATGTCCTCATAATTTTCCATATCACTTCATTCTCTATCTTTGTTCCTCCACAAGCTTTTCTTCCTGCAACAATTTCTAACATTCTACCAATATAGCTTCTAAAAACTTCATCTTCCATCATTCTTATATCTTCAAATGCACATATCCAATTATGTAAGCTAGCTCTCTTTGCATGTTCATCACCTTCAAAAGTAGAGTGTAAAGCTTTTCAAATTTCATGGGCTTTTGTTAAACATTTTACTTGACTGTATTCATTCTCCGAAAGTGTTGTCAAAAGTGCTTCTCTTGCAAGTATGTTACAAATGAATAGATCTAGTTCATCTTTAGATCCTGTCTCAAGATTATCTTCTCCGATGATAGTCTTCTCATTCTTTGTAATGAACCAATAACCTAGTCCTAAACATAGTAGATGTGTCTTCATCTTCTCTTTCCAGCTATCAAAATTTACTCCATCAAACTTAGGGCTTTCTTTACTAAAATTCCCCATGGATCTCCTTAAGCTGTTAAACTTTTCTTTCAAGGACCTACTGTTCTGATACCAATTGTTAGAAATTAAAGTCCACCAAGATAACTGAGACAGGGGGGTGAATCAGTCATCAGATAATTATAACCTTTATCAACTTCAATAGCATTTAACCATGTAAGCAATGTAACTACCAAGCATAGAAAGATATTCATACACAATGACACAATAACACAAGATATGTTGACTAGGGAACCTCTTGATCAAAGAGTAAACCTCGATGGGAATGATGCCCACAAAAGATGCACTAATATAAATATTCCTTATGAAAGGATGGACTCTATTAGGAGTCTTATGAAATACATTTAGTACATATGAATCCCTATTAGGAGATTTTGAATCCCTGTTAAAAGATTCTAACCCTATTAAGAGTTATGGAAGACAGAAGGACCCACTGCCCAAATAGCTTCAGGGTAAGATCATTGAAATCACTATCCAAATAATCTTAATATTATTCAAAAAAATAATATGAAATATGTTACCTCCTTACTGTGCCAAACCACTCTCACTGCTACATCAGATCTCACTTTTAGATCTTTGTACTTCGCATGTCTTCCTTCACAATTTCTCTATCATACTTAGCTCTTTTCTTTACTTCATGCATACCGCATCACACATCCATATCAACAAAGAAAAACATTCCTTCCTTTATACCACACTCAAATAATTACAAATGAGTCGGCACATAAATACAAAATAAAAGTTTCCACACGCTACATCAGAATTACACAAAACTGTCAGCTTCCAGATGTAATAACTCTTCAGTCGTGAAATCTCAAAGTTTGCACTATGAACCAAATCACTATCAATGTGTCTCATCCTTCCCTTTAACTACACAAAACCAGATCTCATCCTGATTAGGAGATATCATCTGATTTCCACAAACCGCTACTCAGGAACACTACCTAAATACTACTTCCGCCAATATGCTCGTAACTTTTATGAATAAAAGAATTTTTGTCTACACTCTTAACCACAGAAAAATAACATATCAAAGAATATAATGTCAACATCACATAGCTGTATCTACAATATACCACATGCAATAATCAAAACATTGTCTGCTTCTCTATTAGTCTCCAGAAGATCACTGTGTTGACATCAATGACAATCATAGTCATGAATGCAACAACAAATGCTACAGAATGACTGCCAACATGTAGCATTCATTCCTAACATAGGTTTCACATTTGCAACAAAATATGAAACATCTTTTATGTTCTTTTCAAACCTCTGCTTTACCTTTTGATCGATGTCTTCCTCATCCATGGAAGGAGGAAGAGGGGAAGGAGGAAATTCAACAATAGGGCTTGATGAGGAAGGCCTAGGAGGGGAGGAAGCTATCTGCACTTGTTCTGATATTTTCACTAGGCCATGCTCTCCCAATTTCTTCCTTAAATCTACAATTAATGTATCTCTCTAGAATATCCCCTACTTCAACTCACCATAAACCTTTAAGACTGTTTCCAACTTTGAAGTGAGTTCTTCCTTCTCCTTGGCTTCCTTTTCTATCACCTTTGTTGTCAACTGTTTTGTGGCCATTACCATACTTGATGCTTCTACCAAAGAAGTATCAATAACCCTTCTTACAATCAAGCTCCCTAAAAGGTCATCTCTGATAATCTATTTTCCCTTATTATGCTCATTCTTCCAAAGGGACCACATTACCAAAGCTTGGTGATTGTCACTGAAGGTGACCCCCTTAATAGCCTGTTTTGCTACTTCTTGAGTTTTGTGGAAAGGAGTGGTCTATTTTTTGACTGCATCAAGAACCACTACATCATCTATATCCCACTCTGGAAGGATTAGCACTCCTGATACTTTCACCATCTCTCAGCCCTATTCTGGATTAATTTTTTCAAATTTCACAGTCATTTCTTTTCTCACCTCATCCTCTATGGTTTGTAAATCTTTCTCTAGATTTTCTTCATGCCTTTTCTCACAAATTTCTTGAAATTGCTTAATGTTTAATTTCCAAATAAATTGCATTAAAGCCCTAGTTTTAACAAAAGTATCATTAGCCAAAAACTCTTCACAAGCTTGTTTAATTATAGGGTCCAATTTTGTACCTGCCAATTCCCCTACTATTAGATTCAACTTGGGCTCTTCTAGTGGATCTAGCACTCCCTCATTTATTTCTTCATAGGTAATAAAGATTTGACCTAGAGCACTTACTTGTTGTACTTGTTCTGCAATCTCTTGGTCATCCAAAATTCTTAGAGGAGACTGTGATGGAGAATAGTCTTTCTTAACATGAACAGGTCTTTCTTCCATTCATTGTTTCTTTGATGGGGGTGGAGAGTCAATTAAATCTTCAGAAGCTTGAAGATGAGGAGAATTACGGACCTCTACAACCTCCTTTTGTTTCTCAATCTGTTGTGAAGTAGATGGGACATCCCTTTTATCCATTTTCCCTTCCTATTTTTGCTCTAGTACCACAACATTGTAACCAGTCCTTTTTTGCACCATGTACCTCCCTGGGGGTAACCCTTTTGTAGATACAGGTTTTCTTAATAATTGTTTAGCCCTTTTTGGGTCATCCTTCATTACTTTTTCTTTCTTTTCATTTAGGGTCTGAAAGATACCCTAGAAACAGTTCATGAGAGTATCTATTTTCTTGCCCATTGGAGTTATGCTTTTTAGGGGATCCCATCCAGAATCAAATTGTCGGATAAAATCTAATGTCTTTTTGTATACTAGCCATTTCTCTATCCTAACCTCTTGATCTTGCAACTTTGGGATATTTCTAACAATATCTTCAGGAAAGTTAAAAATGTGGTTAATCATGGCACATTTGGCTCTCTTCTTAAACATTTCATTGTAGAACCCCTCAGGGTCTATTGTTCTAGCAATTTTAGTGGCCATATGGTATGGAGCCAAGATTTTATCTATGTAAACCCATCCACCCTTGGTAATTATGAATTGGTGGGCAATGGTAACATTTGGGAATAGAGTTCCCTTGCCTTTTCCAGTGAGGGCATACTCTTCAATATTCCTCAATTGTCTAAGAAACTCTACAATTCCAATCCTAAGGGGTACATGATAAGGCAATATAAAAGGGGTTCCCCTGATGCCATACAACCTGATGACAGTTGATACATGGTAGAAAATGACATCTCCCCAATTGTGTACAATATTCAAGCTCTGAGAAAACTACTTTGGCCTAATGACTTGTGCCAATGCTGTTGGGATTCTTGGGTTGTCTAGGAGAAACAACATCTTGAGTCTAGCTGCAAATCATTTATCAAAATTTTTGAAACTATTATCCTTTCTATCCCAGGTCATCGTGAGGCTCCATAATTGGACTGGCATATCTTCACCATCCTCATGTCTCATCAATTCCATTTCTTACTCAAAATAGCTTGCACCTTTAAACAAAAACATGTACATCATGAAAGAATACCAGCAAAAGGGCCTGTCATCTTCACTCTTTTGGATCCTCACTAATCCATTATGGATTAATCTAGCAACGAATGGAGAAAAATCAAATGCAATGGATAGGTGTGAATGTAGAATTTGGATCATCATGCACATTAAATGTATTGGCATCCTCTCTTTTACATCCTCTCCAAAAACTTGACATAGTGACCAATATGCACCCTCAGCTCTGGGGTCAAAATAATCTACTTTAAAAGGCTCCTATGTATTTTGTCTCATAATAACCATCTTCCCAATTTTTGTGTAGAAGTCTTTCAATAATTTGACCCTAAGATAATTCCTTTGTGCATCATATACTTGCCTTAGCTCTTCAAAATCAATACTCTCTAAGTTGTTTGAGGGTTCACTTAAATTGAACACCTTCCTGATTCTTCAGCTGAGATTTTTATCAACAATATTCCCTTTGCATCCCTAATCTCCCTAGTGATTGGGTCATAACTCTTTGCCACTTGGATCATCAAGTCAATATCTATAAAAACACCAAGCACCACAAGTTTTCCAAAGTCAAACTACCATATATTTCTTGTAGGGTGAGGGGTATTTCTCTGACTAAATCCTACTTTGAATAATGCTAGACCAGTGATATTAGAGTCACCATTGGCATTGATTGTACCAATTTTAGCCTCCCTGATATAACTTGCAGTGTTATACAATCCATCTACTATCTTTATCCTAGGGTTTTTGGGAGTTATACTCTTGGCTCTCACTAGGTCAGTTGTAGAATCGGGAAGCAACTATAACAAGTCTTCATGCAAACTCCTTTCACTGTATTCAGTTTTACTAGACAATTCTTTCCTTGATGCCATTGTAGAACTATGATGCTATTAATAGGGAAACAATTCGTTCAAGTATTTCACCAACCTTTTTTAAGAAAATCTCCAGGAGATGATAGCTAGTCTCTGTAATTCTTTACACCCGAGTCTCTGCAAATTTTTGATCTCCTTGTGCTTCTGAGAATGCGAAAAACTTTGATGTATTAGTAATTAAGAATAGTCATTTCAGCAATTTATTTAGCACGATTCAACCATTACTTCTCTGAAAGAATGAACTGTCACTTCACAATGGGAAACTTCAAAATTGTGTCATTTTTAACTCCAATTTGAATTAAAATCATTGATTCCCTATTTTTAGAATCTAACGGTTGTCCTTTTAAACAAAAGAAGAACCCACTTGATAATTCTACAATGCTGATACCACATCAACGGCTGTCGCACGATCGCATAGCTTGGAAAGATTTTATGCAATCATACGACCATCGTTGATCTTTTCCTTGTTATTGATATCTTTAAAACCTTGGCCCCATTCAATTTAGCCAACCATAAAATGCCACATCAAAAAAATAGCCAGCAGACCTATAAACCCTTTTCCCTATAACACCAATACTTACTGACATTTGCCACATCAATGTGAAATTCAACCAATCAAAAGCGGCCACAAGTGCACAGCTGGCAACTGGACCCACTTCCTTTTGTCGCCTAAAAAAATAAATCGACGGTTGTCACATGATCGCATAGCTTGGAAAGATTCTATGCGATCATATGACAAGCATTGATCTTCCCTTCGTTAGTGACATCTCTGCAAATTCTTCTAGAAATGGTCCAACTGAGATTAACCAGTTAGGAACTTCCACATCAACACAAGCGTTGGGTAACCATACAATAATAATTTCTTGGTGTGAGAAAAGACTTGACACCAGTTTCCATGTCAACAAAACTATAACTAATGAATGATCAACACTTGTGTGTAGCTGTCAGCAGCCCCACTTCATAACCGCAATATGCTCCATTGTAGGATCAACGGTCATCGCATGATCACATAGCTTGGAAAGATTCTATGTGATCATACGACCACCGTCAGATCCTTTCAAAGATTCAAATCCCAAAATAAAACCACAACATTAGAACATAAAGTTTTTAATAATTTGGACACATTATTAATCATTGAGCCCTTAGACTTAGGAAAAATTAAAGAAATGACCCCGGCATGGTGATACAAATAGACACATGCTTTTTTAGGAACTTAAGTGACTCAGAAAAGTAACACTCAAATAAACTAAAAAGAGTGACCTAGGGTTTTTTTGAAAGGTGACAAATACTTAGGGTTTGTCTCAAGTTCAGACTTCTAACTAGGGTTGGTCGTGTATTGAGGAAAAAATGATAATTTTGCAAGATTTTTTTTGCGGGTTTTTGAAGAAAAATTTTCTCAATTCCATGAACATCTATACACACTTCAAATTTATATAAATTTTATAGGATTTATGTACTTAAAAATTTGAAGTGCCAACAAAACCAAAAATAATTAAAAAACCAACACAACATTGGGAAACTAGAAAACTTGGAAACTTACAAAAAAATGATTCAAATAGTTCAAAACTTTGTGGCGAAACCCTCTAGTCTTGCACATCTTGATCATTACTTAGAATTATGTTGTACGTGATATTTTCAAACTTGATCTTACTAGCACTTTTTCATACAAGAATACTAGTTTATTATCTTGGACCTCCTATGTCGTATGAGCCTGCATTTATTCGTACAAGGTTGTGAACTTTTGGGTTTTTAGATAGCTTATTTTGACCTGATTTACTATTTTAAGACCTATGTGAACACTTCCTAATCATTCCTATGGTCAACATAACTTTGTCATAGAACTTATACATATGATTCAATAGAACATCTACTTGGTTTGTTTATCCCTATCCTAATATATGAGTGAACTTGTCTCATCTCTCATCCAACCAACATCAATTGGCCTTTGTTCTATCAAGTTTAGAGCTGATAAAATCAATTAACCTTATATTGGTCCTAATCATCTAAACTTGAGTCATGAGTGTCACTTACTTAGGAAACTTATCCTTAACTCTGATACCTCATACCTAGTTTGTCATCAAATCTTATCATCTTTATCAATAATCAAACCTCAATCTCATCATCCATTCATTATTTGAGACAAATTTTTCTTACTCATCTTGGCTTTGATCTTCATACCTTATGATCTGATTTATGAAACCAGATTACAATACCTTGTGTGATACTTGTAGTATTGTAGAATTCAATACGAAAATTAAGAACCAGATTGCAAATAAAAAACTGATCCATTCTATTAGAATATTTGAGTTTATACAAGTTTGATGGATCCCAAGGGTCATCAAAATCCCTTGGAAATGAAATGAAGAGCCATCATAATATTTATTACAAATAAACTATTCAAACTATCAAAAATTATCAAAAAACTATATATAAAAATTAGGTCTACTTGGAGAAGGCATAACTTTCTAGTCCTAGCTTTGATTTATGAGCCGTTTGATGTGTTGGAAAGGTATTCAAAAGAGCTAGAGTCAAATTTTAGAAATGCCAACTTCCGCACACCATTTTTGCCTAGAAATGCACCGAAGACCCTGAAAAATGCAGTTTACTAAAACATAGTAAAATTTGAAAAATTAGATTTCAATTTTTTCCCAATTTAATCCTCAGCATTCCTCCCCCCTTGAGAGGCAATGGGCCCCATTGCACTAATCTACTACAACAAATGAGGAAATTGTTCTTCAATATGTTCCTTAGTAAACCACTTGCCTTGATGAGAATGTTGGGCAGCTCTAACCACCTGATACAGAGGAATGTTCTGAGTGGAATAGTAGTAGATGGATTTAACTCTACAACTTGAATGTATTTAGTAGCTTGGGAAATATCCAACAAAGGAGTAAAATAGGGTCTCAACAATTCTACATTGAAAACTGGATGCAGTCCCAAAACTGATGGCAAATTAAGTTCAAAAGAATTCTCACCAACTTATTTCACAATAGTATATGGACCATAATGAAGAGGATGAAGCTTCCTATTTGGTCCATGGAGGCACTCTTTCTGAAGATGTAACCATACCTTTTCACCAATCTGAAACTTATGAGGAGTTCTATGTTTATCATGCCTTTCCTTATACTTCTGATTACTCTGCTCCAAGATCTCATGAACTTGCTGTTGGAGGTGTCTAATGTTATCAATGAATTTTTGTGCTTTATCTACCTCCTTGTCACCATTCAATGGACTATTAGATTATTCAGATGGTATTTCTACATTCATAGGTGCCAATGGTTGGTACGCAAGAGAAACCTCAAATGGACTGTGCCCTGTAGCACTATGGAGTCCACGGTTGTAGTTGTGTTGCACATAGGGTAAGCTTTCATCTCATGTGCGAGGATGTTTGGAATGATACATCTGTAAAATAGGAATAATCATTCAATTCACCACTTCTATCTACCCATCTCTTTGGGGATGGAATGCAGTGGACTTTGTCAACTTGGTGTCCATTTTAGCCCATAGTGCAGACCAAAATTTGTTGATGAACCTGCTATCCCTATCAGAAATAATGGTTTTTGGCAAACCAAAATGAACCCAAACATGTTCAAAAAATAGCTTGGCAGTATCTTCTACAAAAATCATCTTTTTACATGCCACCGTGATATCCATTTTACAAAACCTATCTACCACAACATATACACAATCATGCCCACACCTAGTAGTTGGAAATCTAGACATAAAATCCATTGAAATAGATTGCCATGGCTTATTAGGAATAGGTAATGGTAAGTATAGACCCAACTTATGGTTTGTTGGCTTTGGAATTGCATAGGTTGCACAAGCTTGTATATGTGAAATGATATCCTACTTCATTTTTGGCCAATAGAAATACTTTCGAAGGATAGTAGTAGTCATACCAATACCAAAATGTCCTACAACATGACTCTAGTGAGCTTCCCATATCATTTTCTTCCATTCCTTGGTGGGTACACATATGTGACCATTATGGCAAAGCAACCCATCCTGCAAGTGAAAATCATGGACATACTTTCCTTCTACCAAATTACCATAGATGTTAGCAAAATCAAGGTCAGTACCATATAGTTGTTCCCAAGTTGATGATTGACGACCACATGAATCTAACACTATTGTCAAACCTGCAATTGGAGGCCTACTCAAACAATCTGCCACCTTGTTACTGCTTCCTTTTTTATGATGAATGTTGAGGTGAAATTTTTGTAGATAGGCTGACCACCATTGATGTTTGTCATTATGCAACTTCCTATGTGTTTGTAAGAATTGAAGTGGTTTATGATCTGTATGTATAACAGTTTCCTTTCCCAGAATATAGTGTTTCCATTGTTTGCAGGCCTAAATAATGGCATACAACTCCTTATCATAGGTGGGGTACCTACGTATTGTATCATAAAAATTTTCACTATGATAGGCAATAGGATGCCCATGTTGCATGAGTACCACACCAAGAGCATAATCAGATGCATCTATTTCTATCTCAAATGCTTGGTGTAGATCTGGAAGGACCAATACTTGTGTTGAACATAGTCTTTTCTTTAACTCCTCAAATGCTTGTTGTTTTGCCTCTATCCACTAAAATTTTTCTTTTGCTCCACCCCTTAGTAATTGATTAAGAGGCCATGATATGTGTGAGAAACCAAACACAAATCTGCGATAGAAGTTGGCTAAGCCCAAGAAGCTGCGAAGCTCTGTGAAATTTTTAGGGGATGGCCAATCTCAGATTATTTGAATCTTTGTTGAATCAACATGAACACCCTCAGTATCAATGATATACCCTAAGTATTGAATACTTTGCATACCAAAAGAACACTTCTCAATGTTGGCATAAAGTTTGTGTTTTTGCAGAGTTGAAAGAACTTGTTCAACATGTTGCAAATTCTCAAACCAAGTTCTTCTAAAGATGAGTATGTCATCTAAATAAACAACCACAAAAGAATCAATGAATGGTCTAAGCACATCATTCATCAATCTCATAAATGTGCCTAGGGAATTTGTTAGGCCAAAAGGCATGACCAACCATTCAACCAAACCTTCCTTAGATTTAAATGCAGTCTTCCACACATCTGCTGGATCAATTGGTACTTGGTGGTATCCAGACTTCAAGTCAATTTTTGTAAAGAAATCATCCCCCCTAAGCTGGGCCAGTAAATCATCAATTCGAGGGATTGGATATCTATTTTTAACAGAGATTTTGTTTAATCCTCTATAATCAATACAAAGCCTCCATGTCCCATCTTTCTTTTTAGCAAGGACAATTGGACTTCCACAAGGTGAAGCACTTGAACAAATGTGTCCTTTCTGAATCAACTCCTAAATTTGTCTCTTAATCTCATCATTTTCCATAACTAACCTCCTATATATTGGCTCATGTGGTAGTGGTGTGCTTGGGATTAAATCAATAGAGTGCTTCACTTGACAGTGTGTTGGTACTCTCACTGGTGGTTTAAACACACTATGATATTCTTTCAAAATTTTATCCATCTGATTTTGTTGATTTTCTATTACCTTAGCATGTGTATTAAGAACAATTGACTTTGTTTGTTTAGGGTGAATCATGAGTAGAACAAAAGCTCCAATTTTAGCAATCAAGTGTTTACATTGTTTAGCACTAATTAAAGACACACTTTGTGTTGGACATACCTCTTGTATTCGATACCTCTTCCCACCAAGCTTGATTGTAACACTACATGGCCTGGACTCATACACCCCATGCCTCTGATACATGTATGGCTGCCTAAGAAAGACATCACATACATCCAGTGGTGCTACATCACATATCACTTCATCCTTGAAAGGCTTGATTGAATATGGCAAACGACACTGTTGATTTACTTGAATATCTTGTCCCTCATTTACCCATCCCATAGAGTATGGTTGTGGGTGTCTTATCACTTTCAGATTTAATCTTTTGACTGTCTCCCTAGAGATCAAATTCTTTTGACTCCCACTATCAACAATAAAATGCAAAGGCTTTCCAGAAACCCATATTTGTGAATGAAAAAGTCTCTCTTCATCTTCACGGGGAAATACTTTAGCAGTTCCAACTACGACATATGGGTTTGCTTCTATGATGGAATCATTCTCCTCTTTCTTAGAATTATTTACTGGTGACAATTCAGGTTCAACTTCCTCTCCTCATATCTCTGTCATCAAATTTTTCATAGCATATGGGTTTGCTTCTATGATGGAATCATTCTCCTCTTTCTTATAATTATTTACTGGTGATGATTTAGGTTCAGCTTCCTCTCCTCATATCTCTATCATCAAATTTTTCATACTTCGACAATCCTTTGTGTTATGGGTTGGGGATTTATGCATCTCACACCACATGCCTATGTCTATTTATGTCTTTTTAGTAGACCACCATGTGTTCTTGGATGAATTTGAATGAGGTTCCTTGGTCACCTATTTTCCTACAAATTTATTACCACCTTCAACCCTTGGCTTGTTGTTTGCAAAGTAGTCCCTCTTCCCTTTCTGCTTGAATTTATCTTCAATTTTTGTAGCATATTTATAGGTAGTTGCCAATGTATCAATATTCAAAAATTCCATCTCTTTTTTAATATACCTGTGAAGTCCACTCTGATATTTCAAAATGTGATGCTTCTTTGAATCCTCAATACCGAGTTTTACTGAAAGTGAATGGAATGTATTGGTGTAATCTTGAACAGACTAATCCCTCTTTTGTCGAAGAAGCTACCACTCTATGTATTTTTGTTCATATACATCCTCTAGAAGGTAAGCTTCTTTTATGTATTCCACAAATTCTCCCCATGTGGGCTTCTTATCAAGAGAAATTTCAAAACCATCTTCAGCAAATGATTCTCATTCTTTATTTGCGACTTTGGTTTCCCATGCTAATTTCACATGGGTTTTAGCTTTGAGGAGAGAAAATGTTATCTTTTCTGCATTTGAGAAATTATTTATAGAAAAGTTGTTAGGAATGAATGTTGGATGTTGGTAGTCATTCTGTAGTACTTGTTGTTGCATTCATGACTATGATTGTCATTGATGTCAACATAGTGATCTTCTGGAGACTAGCAGAGAAGCAGATAGTGTTTTGATTAGCGCAAGTGGGATATTGTAGTTGGAGCTATGTGATGTTGAGGTTATACTCTTTGATATGTTATTTGCCTATGGTTAAGAGCGCAGATAGTAATTCATTGATTCATGAAAGTTATGAGCATTTTGGTAAAAGCAGTATTCAAGTAGTGTTCCTGAGTAGCAGTTTGTGGAAATCAGATGATATCTCCTAATCGGGATGGAATCTAGTTTTACACAGTTAAAGGGAAGTTTGAGACACATTGATGGTGAAGTGGTTCATAGCGCAAACTTTGAGGTCACGTGAGTGAAGATTTATTGCATTTGGAAGCTGACAGTTTTGTGTAATTTTAATGTAGCGTATGGAAACTTTTATTTTGTAATTATGTGCCGACTCATTTGTAATTATTTGAGTGTGGTATAAAGGAAAGAATTTTTTTCCTTATTGTATGTAGTTTTAATATGAAAGAAGTGTGAGCATGGTTTTGGTTGCATGCGAATGTAAGCATGAAGTGAAGAAAAGAGCCTAAGAGGTTGTGAAAGAGAAATTGTGAAGGAAGACATGCGAAGTACAGAGATCTGGAATTGAGATCTGGTGTAGTAGTGAGTGCGGTTTGGCACAGTAAGGAGTTAACATATTTCATATTATTCTAATGAATAATATTAAGGTTATTTGGATAGTGTGTTCAATGATCTTAACCTGAAGCTATTTGGGTAGTGGGTCCTTCTGTCTTCCATAACTCTTAACAGGGTTAGAATCTTTTAACAGGGATTCAAACTCTCCTAATAGGGATTTATATGTACTAAATGTATTTCATAAGACTCCTAATAGATTCCATCCTCTCACAAGGAATATTCATATTAGTGCATCTTTTATGGGCATCATTCCCACTGGGGTTTACCCTTTGATCAAGAGGTTCCCTAGTCAACATATCTTGTGTTATTGTGTCATTTTGTATGAATATCTTTGTATGGTTAGTAATTGCATTGCTTACATGGTTAAATGTTGTTGAAGATGTTAAAAGTTATAATTATCTGATAATTGATTCACCCCCCCCCCCCCACTCTCAATTATCTTGGTGGACTTTATTTTCTAACAAAAGTATCTATCCAACTTTGATAACCATTTATCGACAGCTTCAAAATCGACCTTTCCTTCAAAATTTGGGATGTCGAAATTGACCTGCACTTTTAAAGGGGTATTTCCACAAAATGATGTTTCCAATTCAGAGGGTTTTTAATTCTTTAGGAGGCATGAAAATTGACTCATCATCTCCTCTCATTTCTTATTTAAAGCTTCCTCGACCAACTTCTTAACATTATCGTCTAACATCTTTGATCATGTGCGTCTCAAAGGTGGGTATTTTGACAAATCTTGTGTATCCAATCCTAATCTTTGGTAGGAAGACCTTGTGTAAACTGGCATAAAGGAGTATTACCACTTTGATACCACTGATTTGATTTATGAAACTAGATTACAATACCTGGTGTGATACCTGTAGTATTGTAGAATTCAATACGAAAATTGAGAACCATATTGCAAACCAAAAATTGATCCATTCTATTTGAATATTTGAGTTTATACAAGTCTGATGGATCCCAAGGGTCCTCAAAATCCCTTGGAAATGAAATGAAGAGCCATCATAATATTTATTACAAATAAACTATTCAAACTATCAAAAATTATCAAAAAAAACTATATATAAAAATTAGGTCTACTTGGAGAAGGCATAACTTTCTAGTCCTAGCTCTGATTTGCGAACCGTTTGATGTGTTGGAAAGGTATTCAAAAGAGATAGAGTCAGATTATGGGAATGACAACTACTAGTTGGTATATTTGCACACCATTTTTTCCCAAAAATGCACCGAAGACCCTCAAAAATGCAGTTTACTAAAACAATAAAATTTGAAAATTTAGATTTTAGTTTTTTTTCCCAATTTAATCCTAAGCACCTTATCACTCTCAAGATATCAATCACTTCAATCTTTCATGCCTATCTAAACCAAAAACTCTCACAGACACTCTTATGAGAGAAAGAAGAAAGACAATCTCATAATGGCCAAAAATAAATGGGCTAAATCTTGCACTCCTAGAAACAAGAAAGAAGAGATTCTTATTGCAGCCATATCAAAACAAGTCCAATATTTGAGATATTAAATCCAAGCCCTAAAGGAGAAAAAGGATAAATTTCATCCAAGAAATAGTCATTGAGATAAATTTTCCCTTCCTTCTATGATCACGATTCATCCATATCTTCATCTTCATTTAAATAAAAAGGCTACTTCACAATCGTACATCAATCTCATCTTTGATCAAGAGCCTCCATCATGATTGGAACACCTCATATACCTTGACCCTCTTTATTTGTATGTGTATACACTTTAAAATGGTCAAGGTAAATTAAAATGAGCAATGAAGGGTAAATCAGGGATTAATTGAAAATCAAAGCCAAAGAGGATTAATTAAAGAAAAAAAGGGTCAATTAATTGTGCAATTGATTTAAATCAAATTAATTGTATAATTAAATTAAATCAAATAAAACCCATTCATGGGGTACACATGGCTAAAGAAAATCAATTTAATCAATTTAATCATTCCTATTTTCCTCACCAACCACATGAGGACATAATTGAATCAACCAATGCGAATAAAGGATTGAATTCACATGGATCAAAACAAAATCGATTCTCCACCAAACATCTTGAGAATGAATCTTGACCATTGATTTTGTCTCTTTGTCCCAACCTTTGAGAAAAAAATATGTAAATTGTCTCATCATTTGAAATATTCAACTTAACTCAAACCTAACCATGGTTAATCTTACTCTACCCCTAAGCTTTGGGAAAATCTATAAAAGGAGGGAAAAATTAGGAGAAAAAGATCCACTTTCATGCATCCATATTATAGGCATTTTCATAGTGAATTCATAGTATGTAGCATTCTTAGCATAATTGAGCTAAGATATGCATAATTTCATCTTAGATCATTCAATTTCCCATTTTAGAGTTGTCTCTAATGGATGCCAAGATGAGAGCATTGTATTAGCTTCTTTAAATAGAGAGCCATGAAATGTTAATTGTTATTGATTTCAATTTAATAGGGTTAAATGTTGAATTAACATAATTGAATTGATATCTTAGCAAACTAATCTCATGAAGGTATTTTTTATACACACAATGGTGCCCACCGTGGGGCTGTAGGCCTCTGCTAACAAAAATTTGATATTTATTTTCTAAAACTGTATGAATTTGTGTTGCAAATTTCTATTTTGTAGGTGAAATAGTGTGTCTGAGTAGAGAAGTAGTGCATATCAAGTAAAGATTGATGCATTTGCACGAAGTAACACACCTACACAAAATATTAATGTCTCTGCACTGAGTATCGACGCATACATGACCCTTCTATCTTCTATCTACTATTCTTTCAATGCTTACACCCTAACCTCGCAATGCATTTAATCACTATTTTAACGCTTTTAATCTCTGTCTAATTTTTTCTGACAAAGAACATGAAATAAATAAGTTCTTTTAAAGGTTTATGTAGTGCGTAGAAATAATAGAATAGCACGTTTAATATATTTTGTATCGCATAGAGTAAACAAAGTAGTGTGTATGCAATTTTTTGTAGCAAGTAACTTTGTTATTTTAATAAGTTTAAATTTTGTTAGTTTGATGATTTTGACTTGCTATTTTTTTTATGCCAAAGCATAAAAAAGTTAAAAAACTAGAATCCAAAATTCGTAAAGAGGAGAAACAAGCAAAAATAAAATTGAAGGAGAATAAAATTCATTTGAACAACCTTTTGGAAGATTCAAAATAAGGAGAAGCATATGAAAGGTATTTGGAAGTAATTCAAGCTTATAAGTCCAAATACATATCTCTTAATTAGATTTATGTTCCTTGAATTGAATTTTTTTTAATCAATTGTGGAAGAAGGAAGGTTAATTATTTTTGGATTATCTTCACTTTTCATTGGTTGTGTTGAACTAACATTTGTGAAAAGGGGATGCTAAGGATCTGGAATGATCGCCACTAGTTGAGTAAAAAAAATGTGGCTTTTTAATTCAAAACTTAGCATAATTAGAAGCAAATTTGGACCTTGAGTAAGGCATTACAAATATGCTCTTCACTTTTATAACTGAATAAAATTCCTATAAGTGCTAAACTTGAGAGAAGAAGGATATGAGGAATGCAAAAGAACACTAAATATATCCTTTTTTTTTGTGGATGAGAGTTTTAGGTGATCATCCTCTTCACCTTTTAGGAAAATCAAAAAGCTGGAAATAGTCAATCTCTCCTAGATTAAAAGAGGCTTGGAAATTGAACTTTGTTAATCGTGTTTGGAAATGAAAAGGTAGTAGGGATATGCTCTTCACATTTTGTGAATCAAACTCCTAGACCTACTTGTTCATTTCATTTCATTTGTTTCATGGACATGCTAGAAATCTAGTGGGCTTGTCTCCTAAGAACATGCCTTAACGAGGCCAGTAAGAGGGAAAACCCAAAGTGATAGGATCACACTAGGTGCTTAACCACTTATGTCAAGATCACTAATATTCCTAACTCTCCAACTTATGAATGGCTTGATCAAGAGTTTAACAAGGTCTCTCCTTATCTTCTAAGGACTCTCTCAATGTCCTCCAATTGAAAAACCTAATCTCCAACTCCTCGGTGATCTATCATTGATTGAGTGTTCCTTCTCCCTTAATGTTCATCTCTTTCCTTTTAAGTGCACTTGATGCAAGAGCATCTTGGGTTTTTGAGCAATCTTGCATCAACCAAAAATATTTACCATTTTGTGTTGTTTGCATTATAATCATTGCATTTATTGGTTTCATTTTGTGCAAAGCTTACATGATGTTGAGGAACTATTTGGGAACCTTCTCCTATGAGCACATAAGGATTGGATGGACCCTTTCAAAGTTATAGTTGTTTTCCTTATTGTCGGAGCCATATTTTTCTGCATTCTGCGTGCTAATTGTGCATCATGTAGCCATTGATCCTTAATGAATCAGCCTTTGCGCTCTTATAAAATTCAAGAGGACCTAAATTAATATCTTCACCTAAGACCAAAATTCCTAATTCATTATGAGTAAAATTTATGACCATTTTTCTCGGGTATCAATTTTTAGCCAGTTTACACGTGAAACGTGGAGTGTTTCTTCTTGTGCAATTTTGTGTGATGAGATGGGGCCTTGTGAAGTGAGGCACATGTTATTGGGTCATGTGTGGACCTAAATATAAAGGTGCATTAATTTTTGTTCATTATTTCTATAGTTTTGGTTTACTCTTCTAGGTTGGACCTATAATGTAATTAAATGCCTGATTGGCCAACTTGTGGCTTTTTTGGCTATATATTTGGAGCTTGGGTTGTTGTAGAAGGTAGTTCTAAGGGATTTAAAAGTAGAGGATGATAGAGAAGAATATTTAGATCAAGATATGATTCTAATTTCATAATTCTCATTGTATAAGGCTGAAACCTGGAAGGCCTCACAGTGGGGCATGTTGAAAGATATAATATAAATTCTCTATTGTTGCTACCAGTTGCTTGTCTCATATCCATTGATTTTTCACTAATTTCATGTGGTATTCATATTTCTTCCATGTGTAACTCTGAGCAGGGCTTGTTTGTTGATTCAAGTGGTTTCAATTCTTCTTGTATCTACCCTACCCCTGCGTCAAGTGGTATCAGAGTGGAGTTCTTTCTTATGGATTGGATCATGGAGAACCTTATTGGATTGGTTGTAGGGTGGAAAATATGAGATCTGACCTATAACTTGCAGAAGGTTATGATCTTGCTGGAACCTGATCGTCAAGATGGTTCGTGGTAGAGGAAATGATAATGCTATCATGGATATTTTGAGGAAAATTACAACTAGGCTTGAAGCTATAGAGACATCCTACAAAAGAGGCACACATCTTGAAGATGTTAGTGATGAAGAAGAATTAGCACCTAATCCTGAATCTAAAGTTGAACAAGATGAGGAAAGACTCTTGAGAGTTTTGTTTAAGGCTAACTCCAGACCTGCAGTTGAAGTTTCTTGCGATGATGGAAGACTTGAGACCGATACACTTTTGGATTGGATCTCTAAGATGGATAAACACTTTGAGTATGAAGGTTGATGCAAGAGATTTTTGGGTTCCTAGATATCTTTCTTAGTCTTGGAGGAATTCCCTATCAAAGGGATACAATACTTTATTTTGGGCAGCTTTTTGAGTTTTTGTGTTGCAATGATCCGTGGAGATCTCTGGCATGTGTGATGTTATGGGTTTGTTCATTAATTTTTTTGGAGGCTATGTCTAAGATTGCATCTCTTGAGGTGGCATGATTTGGGAGATCTTGGATGGACCATTTCAAAGTTAGAGTTATTTTACTTGTCATCGGAGCTGTATTTTCCTGCTTTCAAGTGTTGATTGTGCAGCATGTAGACATTGATCCTTAATGAATTAGCCTTTTCACTTTTAGGGCCTTTAAGAGGACCTAAATTACTATGTTATCCTAAGATCTCAAGTTCTAATTCATTATGAGTTAAAAGTTATGACTATTTTTCTCAGGTACCTATTTTCGGCCAGTTTACATGTGAAACATGGAGGTTTTCATCTTGTGTGGTTCTGTGTGATGAGATAGGGCCTTGATAAGTTAGGACTATGTTCTTGGATCATGTGTGGATCTAAATGTATCTTTGCATCATGTTTTGTTATTTTTGTCTTTAGTTTTGGTTTATTTCCTTAGGCTGGACCTATAATGTAATTAATGCCTGACTGGATGACTTGTGGCTTACCTGGTTATATTTTGAGAGCTTGGTTTGATGTAGAGGAACATAAGAGGAAACATGTAGTAGGAGAGGAGCATTAGATGATTATAATGGGATTAGATTAGAATCAAATTTGTGAATCTAGGAGTTTGTAGCAGAACTAATGGCTTGAGGGCTTAGGACAACAAGAGGTTGCTTGGTGGCTTGTGAGCACAACTTTAGACCATGTCTTGGTTGTTCCTATCAGAGGCTACCTGTTGTAGATCTAAACTAGTTGGTAGTTCCCTAGATCTTTTGAGATCTTTATAATACTTTTTTATTTCATTGTAAAAGGTTGAAACCCGGAAGGCCTCATAGCTGGGCATGTTGAATGAAATTCTATTTTGAAGTATTATACGATTATTTTCTAGTGTGCCTGTTGTTGTTATAATTGGTAGTGTAGGCTTGGAACATCCATTTTTAGATCCTCCATCCCTGCCCTGCATCAAGTGGTATCAAAGCTTGAAGATCTTGAGTCTGTGGATGGAGCGCTGAGGTAAGGTAGTTTGCACCGGGACCTTGGATTGAAGATGCATCCGAGGAGAGAAGATTTGATGTGAGAGATGAAGATTTCCTTGAGTGAAAAGATCGCCGAATTGAGTTAGGTTGTGAAGATGGATAGTAAATCACAGAGTGTGTGGAGACAACTAGAATCTTGCAATTAGATCATTGAGTAGAGGTAGTTGCACTTTGAGAGGAACTTGATGGAGAAGTTGGGTCAATTTTGGCCTAAATTCAATCTGAGGATTGAAGAGATGATGAAGTCTTGTTGGAAGAAAGTTGTCTAGTTGATTAAGAGGATTATTTAGAGAAGAAGACACTTTGATGTTAAGGAAGAGGTGAAGGATGACTTCACTGAAGATGATAAGGTATTTGTTTTCATGAGCAGATGGATGGATCTGGCATGAGAATTATAAAGCATTTGGTTGGGCTTGATCAGTTTGTTGTTGGTGAAGAGTTACTTGTTGCTGAGCACCTTTTTTTATCATGGTGTTGTCGACTTTCTTTTGTTTGGTGTTATGGTGTAGATCTTATTTGCTATTTATGGACTTGAATTGCTAGTTGATAGTAATGAGTCTTGTGATGAGTTGCACAGATGGGATGTTGATGATGAGGGATTTAATATTGATGTGGATCTAAATTTGGATCTACTTGTTGGGGAGTTGGATACTCTTGTTTCTGGGATGGGTTGTGGTGATCAGTGGTATGCTGATTGGATCATTGAGATTCATATAATCCTGATGTTTAAATGGATGAAGCATAGATGGTTAATTTTATGATTTGTTCTCTTATCCTTGATGGATTGGAAGCCTTTGGTGAAGATGAAGTTGATTGCAGATAATTATCTTGAGATTAAAGTATGGGACATACTTTCTATTTACCTGGGTAGTCTGATGCAGGAGCATTTTGGGTTCCTGGAGATCTTTCTTAGTCTTGCAGGAATTCCCTGTCAAAGGGATACAATACTTTGTTTTGGACAGCTTTCTAAGTTTCTGTGTTGCGATGATCTGTGAAGATCTCTGGCATGTACAATGTTATGGGTTTGTCCCTTAATGTTTTTGGAGGCTATGTATAAGATAGCATCCCTTGAGGTGGCATGGTTTGGGAGATCTTGGATGGACCGTTTCAAAGTTAGAGTTGTTTTACTTGTCGTTGGAGCTATATTTTCTTTCTTTTAGGTGCTCATTGCACGGTGTGTAGCCATTGATCCTTAATGAATCATACTTTTCACTCTTAGGCCCTTTAAGAGGACCTAAATTAATATCTTCTCCTAAGATCGTAAGTCCTAGTTCATTATGAGTTGAAAGTTATCACCATTTTTCTTAGGTACCTATTTTCAGCCATTTTACACATGAAAACATTGAGGTTTTCATCTTGTGTGGTTCTGTGTGATGATATGGGGCCTTGCTAAGTTAGGATTATGTTCTTGGGTCATGTGTGGACCTAAATGTATCTTTTCATCATGTTTTGTTATTTCTATCTTTAGTTTTGGTTTCTTTCCTTAGGCTGGACCTATAATGTAATTAATGCCTGACTGGCCGACTTGTGGCTTAGCTGGTTATATATTGAGAGCTTGGGTTGATGTAGAGGAACATCAAAGGAAAGATATAGTAGAAGAGGATCATTATATGAGTATTATGGGATTAGAGTAGAATCAGATTTGTGAATCTGGGAGTTTGTAGTAGAATTAGTGGCTTGAGGGCTTAGGACAACAAGAGGTTGCTTGGTGGCTTGTGAGCACAAGTTTAGACCCTATCTTGGTTGTTCCTATCAAAGGCTACCTGTTGCAGATCTGAACTAGTTGGTGGTTCCTTGGATCTTAAGAGATCTTGTTGATACTTTTTAGTTTCATTGTATAAGGCTGAAACATGGAAGGCCTCACAGCCGGGCATGTTGAGTGAATTTCTATTTTGAAGTATTATACTATTGTTTTCCATTGTGCTTGTTGTTGTTATAATTTGCAATGTAAGCTTGGACCATCCATTTTTGGATCCTCCATCCCTACCCTACATCAAAGGTACTCCTGATAATAAGAAGGTTAAGCTAGCAGTCACAAATTTGAAAGGTCACGCATCTCTTTGGTGGGATCATTTGCAAACTGAGAGATAGAAGAGAGGAAAAGAAAAGATCAAGACATGGATGAAGATGCTTGGAAAGATGAAGAAGAATTTCCTTCTAGCTCATTACCAAGTTAGTTTGATGAGAAAAATGCAAAATCTAAGACAAAAGGACATGAGTGTGAAAGAATATAGTGAGGAATTTTACAAATTGAATCTCAGATCTGGACATGTGGATGATGATGTTGAGAAAGTGGCTAGATACCTGAATGGTTTGAGGACATTGATTCAAGATGAGATCAGCTATGTTAAAATAGATAGTGTGGAAGAACCATACCAATTTTATTTGAAGGCAGAAGAAAGATTGACAAAAAGACATGATCAAAGACAAAGAGGAAGAGGTGGCAGATTTCAGAGAAGTAGAGGCAGATCTTATGGAGAAAGTAGAAGATTTGACAATGCAGTGCAAGATAAAGGATGGAAAGATGAACCTGCTGGTAGAAGAGGTAATTACTCTAGAGGTAGCTATACTGGTTACTCTAGGAATAACAATAATAGGAAAAGAGAAGAGAAAACTTTTTTTAAAGGTACTTGTTACAAATGTGGTGAAGAAGGACATAGAGCATTTGAATGTACTAACTCTGGAAAGAAGACTGGAGGTAATGGCAAAAATAATTTGGCTTGTGTAGAAGTTTAGGAAATGTTTAATGAACCTGAACATGGTGAAAACCTGATGCTAATAAGGATCTTGTGGAATGAAGAAGTTTATGAGGAACCTATTCTAAGGAAAGTTTGTTTAGAACCAGATGTAAGATCGCTGCCAAATGTTTCAAGGTAATCATTGATAGTGGAAGTTTTGATAATTTGGCATCTGAATAGCTAGTTAAAAAATTGCAGTTGTAGAGATTGAAACATCCTAAGCCTTACCATATTTCTTAGATCCAAAAGGATCATAAACTACGTGTAAGTGAACAATGCCTTGTTAAATTCAAAATTGGGAATTATCATGATGAAGTCTTTTGTCATATTATGCCTATGGATTGTTGTTATATTATTTTGGATAGACCTTGGCAATATGATAGGAAAGCTTTGCATGATGGTAGATTGAATCAGTATACTATTTGGATGGATGGGAAGAAACAAGTATTATTGTCTTTCATAGAGAAGTCTGATGAAGGTCACTGTATTACAGTCAGAGTACGCTTGGTTTATGGTAAAAAGTTTTCAAGAGAAATGAAAGAACAAAATGTTTGTTTCGCTTTAACTCCAAGGAAAACTGAGAAACAAGATGAGTTAGAACATGCACCTAAGGTTAAACCTTTGTTGACTGAATTTCATGACATCATTTCTAATAATGTACCTGATGGTTTACTACCTATGAGAAGTATAAGTCATTGTATGGATTTAATACCTGGAGCTAGTTTACCTAATAAAGAGCCACATAAATTGACACCTGATGAAAAGACTGAGTTGAATAGACAAGTGTGAGAATTTCATGAGAGCGGTTTGATTAGGGAAAGTTTGAGTCCTTGTCTAGTACCTATTGTTTTAGCACCTAAAAAGAATGGAGAATGGAGAATGTGCACTGATTCTAGAGCTATAAACAAGATAACAGTAAAGTATAGATTTCATTTGCCTAGGATGGATGACATAATGGATAGTTTGAGTGGAGAAAATTTTTTCACAAAGATTGATTTGAAGAGTGGATATCATCATATTAGGATAAGAGAAGGGGATGAATGGAAAACTTCTTTTAAGACTAATGAAGGTTTGTATGAATGGTTGGTTATGCCTTTTGATTTGACTAATGCACCTAGTACTTTCATGAGGCTGATGAATGAAGTTCTGAAAAGATTCTTCGGTAAGTTATTTATTGTATATCTTCATGACATTTTGATATTCAGTAAGAGTAAGGAAGAACACCTTGAACATATAAGACAAGTATTGCAAAGATTGAAGGAAGAAAAGTTGTTGATTAATTTGTAGAAATGTTCATTTATGAAAGAGGAGATTGTACACCTTCATTTTGTAATTTCAACTGATGGATCGAAGATGGATCCTAAGAAAGTAAGAGTAATACTTGATTGGCCTACACCAGAGAATGTTCGAGAGGTAAGATCATTTCATGGATTGGCAAGTTTTTATAGGAAGTTTATCAGAAATTTTAGTTCTATTTGTAATGCTATGACTGAAACTATGAGAGGAGATAAAAAGGATTTCAAATGGACAAATGGAGCACAAAAGAGTTTTGAAACATTGAAACAAAGAATTCTAGAGTTTCCTACACTTGCTTTGCCTGATTTTAGTAAAGTTTTTCAAGTTGAATGTGATGCTAGTGGAAGTGTAATTGGATCTATTTTGAGTCAAGAAGGAAGACCTGTAGCTTTCTTTAGTGAAAATTTGAATGATGCTAACAGAAAATATTTTGTTTGTGACCAGAAATTCTATGCTATTGTTCAAGCTTTGAAGAAATGGAGACATTATTTGATGCCTAAAGATTTTGTGTTGTATACTAACCATAAATATTTGCAGTATTTGGGAAGTCAGAATAAGTTGAATTGGAGACATATGAGGTGGGTTGAGTTCTTGCAGAATTTTTCCTTTTCATTGAAGCATAAGAGTGGACAATAAAATAAGGTTGTTCATGCCTTGAGTCAAAGAAGTTTACTGATAGAGATGAGAGTTGAGGTACTTGGTTTTGATGATTTTAAGTGTTTGTATGAGACTGGCCTTGATTTTGCAAAGCTTTGGAAAGCTTGTAAGGAACAGATAGTAAATGATAAGTGGACTGATTATTTCATTCAAGAAGACATGTTGTTTAAAGGAGTTCAATTGTGCATACCTAGAGGATCTATGAAAGAGAATATAATAAAGGAGAAACATAGTGGTGGACTTGGTGGACATTTTTGGATTGATAAGACTATGAATTTGATTTCAAAAAGATACTTTTGGCCATAGATTTATAGAGATGTACAAAGAATGGTTAGAGGTTGTAGAATTTGCCAAATAGCAAAAGGAACTAGTCAGAATTTGGGATTGTATACACCTTTGCATGTACCTGATAGACCTTGGGAAGATGTGAGTATGGACTTTATTCTTGGATTGCCTAGAACTCAGAGAGGTAATGATTCTATTTTAGTAGTGGTTGAAAAATTTTCTAAGATGGCTCATTTCATACCTTGTAAGAAGACATCTAATACATTGCATGTAGTTGAATTATTCTTCAAGGAAGTGGTAAGATTGCATGGTTTTCCTAAGTCTATTATTTTAGACAGAGATACTAAGTTTACTAGTTACTTTTGGAGAACACTTTGGAAAAATATGAATACTAAGTTGAAGTTTAGTTCTACATTTCACCCTTAGACAGATGGACAAATTGAAGTTGTGAA
The DNA here is from genome assembly GCA_027943335.1 of Chamaecyparis obtusa. Taxonomy (NCBI): domain Eukaryota; kingdom Viridiplantae; phylum Streptophyta; class Pinopsida; order Cupressales; family Cupressaceae; genus Chamaecyparis; species Chamaecyparis obtusa. Next base: position 2,466,389 of record BSBK01000441.1, on the reverse strand, counting down.
TAGAAGTTTGGGAAACTTGTTGAGATGTTTAGTTGGAGATAAGCCTACTAATTGAGATTTAGTTTTGGCACAAGTAAAGTTATAATAATTCTTTGAATAGAAGCACTAAGAGGACACCATTTGAGATTTTTATTAGATTTTATCTTAAGGGAACCACATAATTGAGAGATTTACCTATTGAGACCAGAAGAAGCGCTAAAGCTGAGGATTTTGCAGTATACATGAGGACTTTACATGATAAAGTTAAAAAGAATTTGGAAGATAGTAATCTGAAATATAAATAGAGAGAAGATAAGAGAAGGAGACATAAATCTTTTGAATTTGGAGATGAGGTTATGATTCATTTGAAGAAGAATAGATTTCCAGTTGGTACCTACAACAAGCTGAAAATGAAGAAGTTTAGACCTTGTAAGATTCTGAAGAACATTGACAGTGGAAATGCTTATGAAGTGGAATTACCAGAGGACATGGATATATCACCTATATTCAACATTGTTGATATCTTTGAATACTTTGAATCAACTAATGAGATAGAAGATGATCTGTATTATCCTAAGAAAAATAAAGAGAGCATTGAGAAGATCTTCAATAACAGAGTAAGCAAGAGTACAAGAGGAAAGGACTACATGGAATATCTAGTTCAGTGGAAAGACAAGCCAGTTGAAGATAGTTCATGGATTACACAAGCTAAGTTGGATTTTTATAATTGAGGTCAGAATATGAGTAGTGCCTAATGTGGACATTAGTTCTTTATTTACCCCAAGTGTTTGATGCAGGAGCATCTTGGGTCTTTGAACAATATTGCATCAACCAAAAATATTTCCTATTTTCTATTGTTTGCATTACAATAATTTAATTTATTGGTTTCATTTTGTACAAAGCTTACATGATGTTGAGGACCTATTTGGGAACCTTCTCCTATGATCACATAAGGATTGGATGGACCGTTTCAAAGTTATAGTTATTTTCCTTGCTGTCGGAGGCATATTTTCCTGCATTACACGTGCTGATTTCACATCGTGTAGCCATTGATCCTTAATGAATCATCCTTTTCTCTCTTATGGACTTTAAGAGGACCTAAATTAATATCTTCACCTAAGACCATAAGTCATAATTCATTATGAGTAAAAATTTATGACCGTTTTACTCAGGTATCGATTTTCAGCTAGTTTACACGCGAAATGTGGAGTGTTTCTTCTTGCGTGGTTTCGTGTGATGAGATGGGGCCTTTCAAAGTTAGGGACATGTTATTGGGTCATGTGTGGACCTAAATTTAAAGGTTCACTAATTTTTTTTCATTCTTTCTATAGTTTTGGATTACTCTTCCAGGCTGGACCTATAATGTAATTAAATGCCTGACTAGCCGACTTGTGGCTTTGCTGACTATATATTTGGAGCTTGGGTTGTTGTAGAAGATATTTCTAAGAGAGTTCTAAGTAGAGGATGATAGAGAAGAAGATTTAGATCAAGATATTGTTAGCACATGCAAAAAATTTCATGTCTTCATCATCTTTCCCCTCGCCTCTGCAGTATTTTTCATGTCTTTGGCTAAAACCCTAAGCAAAAATTCATAAACTAGCCATTACTTTGAAAAACCCTTTGTTTTACCGTGGCCCTGTTCTATTTTAACGTTACCTTTTTGGACCACTTAAGTTCCCTAAAACCCATGTGCACAAATTTTTCCCTAAGTCCTCAGTGCTTAATATTTCCTTAGGCCTAAAGTCTAGCGGGTTTAATTCTTCCTAAGTCCCTGCGCTAAATTTTTCCTATGTTTTGGCTTAGCATTTCTTGGGCCCGGCTCTGATAGCCTCTCAATCCAACGGTGGGCATAAGTTCTCATAAGATTTTTCAAAGGCTTGCAAACTTACACTGGCCATTGATTCCTTTTCATGACGTAATGCTTCTAATGGGCAGGTCCACTGCCACATAAGCACAAATGGTGCTTCCTTATTGGCCGAAAGAATCAATGATATGGTAGGGTTGTCAGAAGGACCTGTGAGCAAAGAAAAAGTTACATGTTCGCTTGCCAGATTTTGTGATGTGGTAGTCTCTCATTCATCAAAGGATCTTACATGGCAGGGTGGGGTCAGGCTTTCATGATGACGGCAAAGATTCAAAATCTACGGCGGGTGCATGATCTCAAAGAATCTTTTTAGCCCTTGAGATTATACGCCAGCTGTCTGATTCTCCATGTGTGTAGGATGACTGTTGTGGGTCTGCTGACAGGTGTTAAAAATGGAGCTTTCTAATTGGTTGTGTCAATGGGACCATTGGCCAGGTGTTTCTAGAGTGTTCACTTTTGATTGGTCCGCGTGGTTATGACTGGGAATGTGTCAGTGGGACCTGGTTTTCAGCTTGTCAGAGGGTCCTGACATTTGTAGGGAATCGATGATGGGTGTAAGTTCTCATGGGATGTGTCAGAGGTTTGAGATCTTACGCTAGCCATCAATTTTACTTTTCTCAGAGGTGATAAAGTGACGCAGGTCCACTACCATGTTGGCACAGTTTGCAGTTTCTTATTGGTTGGTGAATTGCTGAGTAGGATCTTGTCAGTGGGGCCTACAGTGAAGGCTTTCCAATCTATGGTGGGTGCATGATCTCAAGGAGTATTCCTACCCTATGAGATCATGCACCATCCTTTGATCTCAATTCTTACTTGGACGTGTCAGTGGGTCCTGTGTTAGTGGTGACCGAGCAATGGTGGTGAATGGTATAGTGACAAGTGGCATAAAGCGGGCCTTGGCAAGGGTCTAAGGTCTGGCGATCCTGATAAATGTCTTTAGCAGCCCAAAAAAATTCAAAGGCTTCGCTCATTCACGAAGAAAAATAGCAGTGCTCCAAGTTGACTCACGATTTGGTGAACAAGCTTTCGCACAATCGCTAAACTAAATGGTGGAGAGATAAAGTATTCTGTAAACTGGAAGAGGCCTTCAGTCGCCAGTTCGCTAAATGTGACTGGGGTCTTTTTAAAGGATACATCATAAAGCTCGCGAAAAGGAAAGATCTGACGGTCGCAATATAAAGTTGACCTAATTTTAAATGTCGACTGCTGATACACTACTGGTGCCATGGAAATGACCATTTTAAATTCAAATTCACATTTGCAGAGGGTTTCCAAGGACAGGAAGTACCAAAATTTATTATTTAAGCGGTCAGATCTGGTAGAATTGGTTTTGTCGACTGTTGCAGTGTGGTCCAAGGTGTTAGATGATCATTGCAGGGTGTTTGTAGTGTGATTTTGTGCTCAAGGTGTGTTTGCAGGCGGCTGATTTGATTGGTTTTCATGGCAATTCCTTGGTGTTCTATACTGTTCTCGCAAATTTTCATGATTGCAAATCTGTTTGAGATTTATTTTCTCTGAGTTGCATGTGTCTCTTCCCCTGCAATAAATTTTGATGTAATTTTTGGTTGGTTGGGTAGTTGAAACCCTAACCCTAGTCATCTGTAGCTTGTTGCATCTTGTTTTGGGATTTCAAGATGGCTATTAGCTTGTGTTTCAGAAACCAGATTCCTCCCAAGGTCATTAACTAGTGTAAAGATGATGTTGTTTTATATGTTGATAAGGATTTATGCTATGTAGAAGCAAGTGTACCTAGAATTGTTTAGGTTCATAAATTATTTTATGAAGTTACTAAGGATGATTTCATAGGCATCATTGATAGATTAATCAAATTTCCAATGGATATTGTTGTTGCAAAGGTTGAGATTGTGGAAGAACCATCTATTTCTTCAAATTAAGGAAAATGTAAGGGTAAAAGATCAAGGAAGTTAAAAAAGGCTTTGGCCTTAGGTATTCCAAAGAATAAAGTAAGAAGAATGCATCTAGAGTGATCCTCTACCTTGGTAGTCATTTCTAGTGATAGTGAAGAAGAATAAATATTGAAAGATGTTTGCAAACTAAAGAAAATAGAAAGTAATGATGTACATAGTGTTGTTGATGAGGAGCATATTGCTTCTCTGATCTCATTAGATAATTTGACAATTGAAAAGGTCCTTTCTATGTCAAGTCAGTCTGGAGAACTGAAGAATGTTGGAGATATGTTCCTTAATGGTTTACTTGATAATAAAGATATTATTGTAGAAGGGTTGCCAAAATATGAAACATGGAACAAAATAATGTTGAATGATCTTTTTGATGTGTGTCTAAAGGAATTTATAGTGGCAGTAAGAGATAAGATGGCTACAGATGATTCTAGCACTGAAGAGGATGAAGTTCCAAAAGGAGATTTGACTGATAAATTGATTGGAAAGTGCAAAAAGAGTTAGCTAGAATTGATGCAAAAAGTAGAGAAGTTTAAAAGAGATCAAATTTGCAGATGCTTTGTACAATTTTAGTGTGAATTGGTCAAAGGCCACATAAAGCTTCAAAAAGGAAATTGACTCCATCGAGTCTCAATTAACTAATGTTGTGACAAAATATAATATATTTAGAGATGCTACCAAAAAAGAAAGAAATAGAATAAAAGAGTTACAAATTTGATTGGATACAACAAAGAGAAAGAGAGATGAATATATTGAGAAATTTGGTGATTTTAGAGAAGTAGTTGAACTGAAACTTGATTTTATGATCAAGATGCATGAGAGTGTTAGATGTTTTGAAAGAGGATACAATGAACAAGTTGATTGAAATTGAATGTCATAATAAGCTATTATCTTCTACTATGGATGATTGGAAACTGACTATAGGAAGCTTGAAGAATAGGTTCTGAAAATCTTGCCTAAGAATATTTAATTTCTCTATTATATGATTTTAGAAGAAAATTGATGATATACGTTTTAAAGTTTTTGGCCATTTTCCATGATGAAAAGGGGGGAGAAAGATTAGAAAATGTACATACTCAAGGGGAGTAGATAGTAAATAAAAGATAGACTTATAAAAAAAAATTGTGGTTGTTTTCTATCAGTGATAAAGGGGGAGATTGTTAGAAAAGTATGTTTACTAGCTTATTATTGTCATTGATGTCAACATTGTGGTCCAAAGGTAGTAGTTTTTGGCAGGTTCTAGTTTATTTGTGTTTATGGGAAAGAGGGAGAAAGAAGTGCTTATCAGTATTGTACTCTTGGTATGGAAGTCTAAGTGGTTTGGTTGACTATGTCTTAGTGGAAATGGTACTTAATTGCAGATAACAATTTTACAATTTTTGGTGTCACTACTTTATTTGTGCTCTCTGAAAGGATTCCACTTTAAAAATAATGGTGGAGGTATGCAGATATATTTTTTCTATTTTTTGATCTTGGTTTTGGTTGTCATTTTCTAGTGTTCCAAACATCATTCCCGGTGTTCCGAAACTTATATCTTCTCATGTTGTAGTTTTTTTGTTGTCCTGGTCTGGTAATGTGTTGTGATGACTTCTAACATGGAATTTTAGCATGTGACATGGATTTTGATGTGACGTATGGATCTCTCCATGGTGTGGGGGGTCTAGATTCAATTGGCTTGACAAGTGGTTCTTTGGGTAGTATAAATACACATCTGAGAAGTTGTCTCGATATTTGTAGACCTAACATCATTCTATCTATAGTGTGTTCATAGTCTTCACTCTCTCCTGGAGTGGATCATGTTAGAGTAATAAGTTGTTTTTTTATTAATTAAATCATATTTATTTAATTATTAAGTCACTTATTATCTCTTTATGCTTAAGCTAAACTTTAGGCATATAATATTTAATTACTTTATTAATTATTATAATGCAACCTAGGTTTTTTCACCCTTTTAGGGTTTTGATCTCCTTTTATAAGGATTGATCTATCTTGTAATCTAATTGAGAAACATTCATTTTATTGAATTGCAAATTTTATTTTTGCACATCAAGAATGTCTCCTCTTTCATGGATCCATTCGTTCAGGCCTCTCTAACTTCTTGCTTCTCTCTCTTTCTGTGACAAGTGTTTGAGTGTATGTGTTCTTGAGAGTTGTGGGTTGTTTACTCATCAAATCCAATATGCTATCAAAGATTCATATCTATTTTCCCCTGTCCTCTTCCTGAGAGATTTGGCCTTGTTCGTTAGATCAACGTTTTTAGATATTTTTCTATTGAATCTGGGGGACCTCTCTTTCTAGTCATCTTGGCTTCAAAAAAATGTTATGATTGCATTCAGAGCATCCAAGAACCCCTAGATCCATATAAAATTTGTCCAATTTGGACAAAGTTGGAATCTGTGGTAAAAAAATTTTGCAACCAACCCTGACACGGATTTTGAGGTGGTCACTCATATTTTCAAGTATTTTTGGCTCAAACAAACCTCACCATTGAGCTCGTAGTGACCAATAACCCCTAGATCCATATAAGGCACGTCCAATTCAGACGTCGTTGCATTTTGAGGCAAAAAAATTTTGCATGCCAGGTCATATGGCCCTAGCATGCAAATTGATGCAAAATTGTACTGATTGGCATGCAAATCAAGACAAAAATTGTAAGAGCTTATCATGCAAATAAAGGAAAAATTTATGCTGCCCTGACAAGCAAATCGAGGCAAAAATCATGTCCCTTGCACACATCTCGAGGCTGTATGGTGATTTCTAAAAAAAAAATATTTTTTTTTTGGCAGCGACGACCATTTGGCCATCAAATTTAAGCTCATTATTTGCTGACGTCAGCATGCATCGGCATCATTTGCACCATTTTTGGGCCCTCCAACGTAGCAGTTGGTATTTTGCTCATAACTTGAACATACACTATCAAAATCGGGCAAACGAGATATCGTCGAAAAGCTAGTTCTGAGCTCTATCGAGATCTGGATGTTTTAATTTCTGATTTTGCTTTTGTAATTTTTTTTTTTACTATCAAAGCTAGATGTTCATTTTTGCCCTTCGGGAGCTCTATCTTGCACATCCAAACTCTGTTTTGGGAAAACAATATATATTTGGAAAGCTTGTTCAGAGACCTTTCTAGATCTATGAGTCATTTTTCTGTATTCTTCTCTAGTTATATTTTATTCAGTTTCTTTCATTTTTACAATATGGTAGATATCTTGGATGTTTCAGGTCCTAGGATCTTTTCCTCTTGTGGAATGGCTCGACTTAGGCTGTTATTTAGTTTCAGAAGCCTTCACTCTTCTTTGAGTAGTGTATACTTCACTATTTTAGCATTCTTTTATACACACGCACTGAGATAAAGTGTCATTCTATTGCATATATGGGATCTTGCACATGTTCGTGCTCTATATACTTGCACTCCATTATAAAGTGCCAGGGGGGTTTGATGTTTGCCTTTGTTTGCCATCTACTTTTGTGATGTGAGAGTTCTTCCAATGAAATTTTCCTCAGGTATCTCTATATGTGTTTGTACTCTCTCTACACCTTCGATGTTTCAAATTCTTCTTCATCATGTAGTTCATATTGGATGATCTTTTCAGTGTACCTGTCATTACTCCCTTGTCAAAATCATGGGGGGTTTCTACTATTGGTTCTAATGCTTCCTTGGTTCAATAGTGTGAGCTATGTATTCAGTATTTGATTATATGTACTAGGTGGATGCAATGGCTGGGTACCTATGCATTTTGGTGAGATGGATCATTTACCATATGGACACTCTTTCTTTCCTATTTTTTGGATGCACTCTTCCAACTTTGATTGATCAGCTCTTCAGACTTTTGGTGTTTTTATGCCATCTGTATTTTTTAGTTCAATTGTTTGCCTTTGTTTGCCTCCTGATTTGAGTAGTGTCATTTGATGGCACTCAAGAATATTACGGTATTTTGTATCTTTGACTTGAGTTGTTTGTCTTTGTTTACCTCCTAATTTGATTAGTGTCATGTGAGGGCACTCATGCAGATTATAGTCTTCTCTACCTGGTCATATTTTAGTGGAGGATCTTTAGATCAGCAATTACTTCTTGAAAAAGTTTGCAACTTCTTGCTTCAGTGGTGTTCTACATGTTCATCCTTGTTCCTATTTTCTGGAACATTTCCTAGTTTTGGAGGCTTCTTGAGTCCTTCAGACTAGTCTTTGTCACTTTTTGGAGTAGAGTTTTTCCCATGTGGTTTTCTCTATTTCTCCGCTTTGTAGAGACTCTTTTTTGTACTTGCATACCTGATCAGGCCTTTTGTTGCTGGGACCCATTTGCTTTCAGTTGTTCTTTCTAAGTTTTTATCTTATCCCAAAGTTTATGTTAAGGGAGGGTGTTAGAGTAATAAGTTATTTTCTTATTTATTAAATCATATTGATTTAATTATTAAGTCACTTATTATCTCTTTATGCTTAAGCTAAACTTTAGGCATATAATAATTAATTGCTTTATTAATTATTATCATGCAACATAGGTTTGTTCACCCTTCTAGGGTTTTGATCTCTTTTTGTAAGGATTGATCTCTCTTGTAATCTAATTGAGAAACATTCATTTTATTGAATTGAAACTTTTATTTTTGCACATCGAGAATGTATCGTCTTTCATGGATCCATGTGTTCAAGTCTCTCTAGCTTCTTGCTTCTCTTTTTCTATGACAAGTGTTTGTGTGCAGGTGTTCTTGGGAACTGTGGGTTGTTTACTCATCAACTCCCATAGATCATGCTTCTATATTTAGGTCTAATTTATTCATTTAATGATAATCTCTTATCTTGATGGGTTTGTATTTTATGTGACTTATGCATTTTAAGGATTATTTCTTATCTAATTTAGTATGTTCTATGTTTTGGTCTAGATGCTTTTGGCATGGGACCTTATGACATTTTTCTATTATCATGACCGGCTTGTAACTTAATTTTTTATATCCCTTTGGCTTGGTCGACTTTGTTGTAATCTATATTGTATATATGCACAACTTGTGTGTTAGCAAAGTGTGATGAAATATTTTGTAATTAAGCAAGGAGCATCTACAAGCATGATTTTGGAAGGACAAAAATAAGAGAAGTGAGGAAAAAAACAATGTGATAGAATGGTGTAGATCAGTTGCACCATCGGGAAACCTCTATTTATCTACAATGAAGATTTTTGCGTACCTTGACAGTGTGTCTTTGGTACACAAGTTCCTTTTGTATCTTGTGACTTTGGCAATGATCCACTATATGCAAATATGGAGCAGTGAGATCCTCTATCATGATGAAAATACAGTGAGCATTTCCGGAGCAGTAAGCTTCTACTTTCATTGTAATTAAAATATTTATATCATTGATCTATCTATGGGCAAGTGCTCACCGTATATTTTTTCCAGTTTGAGTTTTCCATGTATAAATCTAATGTTTGAATATGTTGTTGATTCTATTCATTATTTGCTTAATGTTTCATGTGATGACTATACAAATAGTTAGTGTTGTTTTGGTTTATACGGATTCACCCCCTCCCCCTTAGCATCAGAAGTGTGTTCAACGCCACTTCTATGAAAATTAGAGCACGTCCAAAGCTATTTTTTGACCTAACCTTATTAATGAAATGGATGAAATCATTTCTAATGGTAGTTGAAGATTGTTATCCCAAAAATTAAGAGGGAGATGTGGAAGTTTTTCCCAAAAAGGAATTATGTCAAATCTACTCTTTGTTGAGCTAATATCTATGGACCGGTGATTCAAGTACAATACTCTTGCCTCCATAATTTTGTTCCCCTATTCAAAATCATGTTGTAATCCTCTTTAACTCGGAAAAGGTATATAACCCTATTTGACAAAACCAAATGTTTATGCTACCTTTCAAAGAGGATTTATAATAGTGATTAATCCACTCATCCATGATTTTGGGTCTTGCCAAAGATGCATAAATATTCCAACAAAAAAGCTTTTAGATAAACATTTATTTATTTATTCTTGGAGAATCATCACTAAAAGAACTTTGAATGTCATATTCATTTATTACCAAATGAAATTAAAAGGATTTAATTATCATTTAACTAATAATTATTTATCCAAAGATTTCAAAATTATGAAGAATCACCCCTAGAAGAATGCTAGTTGTCATATTTATGTCTTTTTACGATTCAATTGCGACTTAACCAACAATTATTGAAACTAAGATTTAAAATTATGAAATTCATCAATAGGCCCTTGGTCGGGCGAAATTGAAAGATTTTTAATGAACTTACTAAGAATGAAAACAAATTGCAACATTACAAGAAATGAGGGCGGCCCAATGCCTAAAACTCGTGCTGTCATATAAAACAGTTATAACAACTTTATAAATAAAAGCTCTTCCATAAAAAACAAAAAAAAATTATATGATCTAGAACAATAAAAACGAAATTGGAGGAGAACCCAATAAAACCTCACATTAACCCATGGCCGATAACGTCTTATAGAAGGGTTTCCTTTCCAAGCTAAAAATTGAATGTTTTTGGGGAGCCAAAACCATGCTTTTATAGGAATGTGCCCACATAAAACAAGTTAGAAATCAAATCCAAGCCTATTATGTGGTCAACAAAATGTGATGGTGAAAACAGTTGTCTTACTCATGTCAATCTCACTGCCATTTCAGGGCAGGGCAGGCTCTGACTCCACTGCTCAACCTCAAACAAACGTGAGGACAGAAGCAAAGTGATTAATGGTCAGGGACATAACGTACACCAGCTGAAAATCATGATAATACAAGACTGGATGTACTTGCCTCTGCCCAAATAACAGAAACCAATAGTAATATTAATAATAATAATAAGGGGAAGTGGGGACTTATGATCTGTATTGTCTCAGTGATGTAACAGGGAGATGGGTTTCCGTGTAATATGCATATGTTTATGCGTGTTAGAATTTTTTTTATGTTCAAATGCCTGCTTTGTTCGTATGGTTTGGCAGTCAGAGCTTGTGAATGAAAGTTTGCTTTCACTTGTCTTTGTGGTTTGAAATGAATGGGTCGTTAGGGGAAGTTTCAGTAATAATTGAGGATTCAATAATTGTAAGGTTATAGAAATATTTTAAATTGTATATTGGGAAAGTATGTAGTACTTGACTGGGTTTTAATAATTGTGATAACGTTTGAAGTGATTTTTATATAGGATATTTAGAGTTGAGAAGCTAGGGTGCTCAAGTGCTAGGTAGTGGCTATTCAGCCACGAAAACCTTTTACTTTGTATAACTTTTTTTAAACTTTTGAAAAAAAAATTAAGTGTTTCTTCTTCGTATACATAACAATTTTCGTGGCTGCATAGCCGCTATTCAAGTGCTAGATTCTATCTTCTATATGGTTTGAAGTAAATAAGTCTTTAGAAGAAGGATTATAAGTATTTCATAATTGTAAGAAATACTTTTAATTGAATAGTTTATTTGTTAGAAATGTTATATGGTACGGTATAGTATGTTGTATGTATTACAGATCTTTGATATATCTGTCAAATATATTCTGAATTATTCGGATTGAGTTGACATCTTTCATATTTAAAAATTTGCACAATATTGGTGGATGGATATATATGTAATATGCATATGTATTTTAATGCCTTCGTCATTGTATGTTTTGGCAATCAGTGCTTATCAATAAAAGTTTGCCTTCACATGTCTAAATGGTTTAAAGTATATGGGATGTTAGGGGAATGATTCAATAATTGAGCATTCAGTAATTGTAAGGGTATATAAGAAATATTTGAAATTGTATAATTTATTTGTCAAAAAATTGCACCATATGGTATTTTGTATGTACTACTGGTTTTATAGTATATATTATGTTCAAGATCTATGAAAAATACAACAAACTCTTTGGATTGAGTCAACATCTTTCACATTTGAAAATTTTGCACAATTTTGGTGGATGGGTATACATGTAGTATGTGTATGTCAATGGATGTAAAAGTGTTTTTACTTTTAATTTATGCTTCATTATAATCTTTTGTAGTGAGAGCTTGTGAATTTGTGTTCATCTTCTAATGTTATGTTGACAATGTGCATTCCCATGTCTAAATGTTTGGTAATACATCTATAGGTCATTAGAGAACAAATCCAACAGTTATAGTATTAATAGTTGTGAGGATAAATAAGAAATATTTTAAATATATCACAATTGTATAATATTTGTCAAAAATATTATATTGCTTTATATGTTGTATGTACTTCAAGTCCTATGATTTATATTATGCCTGAGATCTATGAAATATATTCTAAACTCTTTAGATTGAGTCGGCATCCTTCACATTTGAAAATTTGCATAATTTTGGCAATGTGTATACATGTAATACATATATGTCAATGAGTGTAATATGTTTTTTCTTTGTTTTTATATTTTAATGTTTGCTTCATTGTATGCTTTGACAATGTGAACTTGTGAATTTATCTTCATCATTTAGTTTTTTGTTGAAGATGTGCATCCACATGTCTAAATGTTTTGTAATAAATGTATACATCACTAGGGGAATGGATTCAATAGTTAGGATATTAATAATTGTAAAAAATTATTAGAATAATTTTAAATTTTATAATTTTTTCACATAAGATTGGTAAAATAATAAATGTTGTTATTTATATTTTTCTTCACATTTGAAAATTTACACAATCTTCATGGATTGGTATACATGTAATACATATATGTCAAAGAACATAAGATATTTTTATTTTAGTGACTACTTTGTTGTATGCTTTGGTGGAAACTTGTGAGTTTTCCTTCAACATTTAATGTTTTGTTAATAGTATGCATTGACATGTTTACAAGTTTGGTAATAAATGTATCAGTCATTAGGAGAATGAACTCAATATTTAAGAGTATTAATAGTTGTGAATGTTTATTAAGATAATTCTAAAATTATATGATTAATGTGGGCATAAGATATGGTAAAATCGAATGCATGTTGAGAGTTTTGGTGTACTTAAAAGATATTTTTTTTTTCTTAGCAAAACTTCCATCTTAATGACATTTGCCACATTTGGAGGCCATTGGTCATACTCAAATTTCTACATATATGACCATGCATCTAGATTTAACTCAATAGATTTAGGGAAACCTTTCTCCAAATCCACTTCCATGGAAATATGAGTGCATACAAAGTTTTCTTTTTGCCCAACTTTATTAATGAAATGGCCCAAAGCATTTTTAATGGTAGTTAAATATTTTTCATCCCCAAAAAAAATAAGAGGGAAATGTGGAAGTTTCACTCAAAAAAGGATTGTGTCAAATCTACTTTTCATTATGCTAAAACCCATGGACTAGTTATTCAAATACAATCCTCTTGGCCCCATAAGTTATGTTCCACCATTCAAAATTAACTCTTTGTCCTCTTTTAACTCAAAGAAGAAGTTATAATCTTTGACAAAAAAAAAATAAAATGTTTATTCTACCCTTCAATGAGGATTTCCAATAGTGATTAATTCACTCATCCATAATTTTGGGTCTTACCAAAGACCCATAAATATTTACATAAAGAATTTGTAGATGGAGTTAGCTCATGTTACTCTTAGTTTCAAGACTAGGCATGTATGCAAGTGTGATTCACTTAGTCCTACTAATGGCATTAGACATGTGAGATTTGATTTAAATCATGTACATGTTTCTAGATATTATTACATCTATGTGTTTCATGGATTTATTATGCAACATTTCCTAAGAAGTTCACAAATACTTTCCAACATTAATGATACACATATAATTTGTACTTACACACATATATACATATTATAATTTAATATTGTGTACTTTTATGTATGTATTGTACTTTTTCTAGGGCTTGACACATCTACCAAAGTAGGATTCTCACTCAAAGGGTCGCTTGACTCATAGCTAACATGATGACCCAACCATCTAGACATTTCTCCATGACATTTCTAGATTTTGTAGGCATTTTCATATATTTGACACATAATATACTTTTGGACATTTCTAGACATTTGCACATGTTTGATGGTATATTTATGGAAATATTTCTAGACATTTTCATGTTTGATGATACATTTTTGGATGCATTATAATTGGTGTTACATTTGTTGTGACATTTGCAATGGGCACTTTATTGGATAATGGATTGAGTCTAGCATAAACTTATTACATCAAAGTGGATACCATGTTTGTTCACATTGATTATCTTTCTATTCATGGTTTTGACAATGTTGGTAGACAATCCTTAGGTACAACCACATTAACTATTAAGGAAAATCATATCATTTTACCTACACTTATCCATTTATGCTTGATACTCTCACATATAACCTTCTTATATGTAGTTCTTGGATTCATGCAATGAAAGTGGCTAGCCCCTTCAACTCTTCATACTTACCTCAACTTCATTTACAAAAACAAGATGTATACCTAAGAAGGCAATAAGAACTTACAAAGTTTTTTTTGTGAATTGAGGTAAGATCCAACTCTCCTTTAAATACATAATTCCTTCTCCAATTCAAATGGATAAACTATATCCTACTAAATATACTCCTTCACCAAAAGAGATTCTCTTAGATGATGGTTTTGGGTCACTAGATTTTACTCCTTCCCTTGTGGGAGAATACAAAATCCCTCCATTAACATATAAGACTAAAGAGGAATATATAGTGGCACCCACAATAGATTTAAGTTATTCTAAGAAGTCTACAAACACTTTTGTAATTATTGAACTAATTCAATTAAATCTTATACTTCTTCTTTTGATGACATTGAGATGTATGAGGCTCTACCATCTCTTTTAGAAATTACCTCTCTTTATGGTCTTGATTTCCATATCATAGCTAAGAGAAAATATAGAGGCAATAATTATGGTGCACGAAAATAAGGAATTAATGCTCCTTTAGAAGCCTATGTATGTGAAGCTTCTCTTGGACTTGGTTATAATCCTTCAAATCTCACCAAACCATCATATATAACTTCTCTCCATGTGAATGTAATTTCTACTTCTCCTAAGTCTCTTTCTCTATTCAATCCTCACTTAATTGACATTATTTCATCTCCTATTATACCTTCATTTGAGATATTTTCAATAGATGATTCCTTAGGTGATATCATGGTAGTATACAATAATCTTCCTTAATACCATTATAATCATAGATTTCCCTATTTTTTAAATGTTGAAGCATACTTTGGGAGAGATTTCAAATTACCAAATAATGCCCCAGAGATGACTCAAGAAATCCCTCATCCATTGGATATTCTTAGAAATAACATTATTCTTATAGGAGATAAAATAGATGTCATAATGGATCCAAACAACACTAAAAAGGGATCAAATTTTGAAAGTGTCTAAATGTCGATGAACAATATTTCCATTTTCTCTCTTACATAATTTTCTTGAATTCTTTTATTGGAATTATTATGACATGTCTAGAATTGATCTTCAATTTTTTCTCATAACATTGTGTTTCTTCCAATGCCAAACCCATTAAACAAAAAATTAGACAAATGAATCCTACGATTGTGTTACTCATTAAACCCAAGATTGGAAAAATCTTAGAAGTTGGCTTTATTCATCTTATTGATTACTCACCTTGGATCTCAAACAATGTTGTCATTGCTAAAACCATTACAACAATCCTTGTCATTAGCTCCCTTTTTTCTCTATTTTTCCTTCCACACACTGTTTTAATGTATTTATCCTCCATTTTTTTGAAAGATGGGCGCTATTCATCGAGTCAACACTACTCATGGTGTGTTATGTGTCTAGAAGAACACACCAGTATAATTTTGGGTACTATGTTGCACTGATATTAGTGCACACATTAATGCATAAATTGATGCATGTTGAATAAGTAGGCACAAAATTGGGTGCTATGATAAAGTATCCATTTGTCAGCCCGTCATATTTGATTTTCCTATAATGTTGATTTAATGTTGAGATATTTTGGTAATTGTTTCATGCACTTATGTTATGGCCATATATCTCTTATGTCCTAGCCTAACACTTTATTGTTTATTTTTCATGTGATTTATGTTAGTATTATAAGGCACTGAAGTGGGGGGGGTGGTGTGAATTAGTGCATCCACAAATCTAAATCTTTTAACAATTATCTTCCACAATATCCAACATGCAAATGCTAATATAACAATGAAGCATAACATATAAAGCATTCACACACAATGAACACAAGACATAATATTTTCTCTTGTGGACACCTTGTTAGAGAGAGAAAATCACATGTGGAAATGATGCCCAAAAATTTCACTAGTGCACTAATGAAATATTCCCTGATAGGAGAAATTACAAAACCTTTCTAAGTTTATACCCAATTAAGAGTACTTATAGCCTGGTTAAGAACTACAACAGTCATGTTAAAGACTACCTTGTCAAGGGATTTAAAACTCCTTCTGAGAACTCACCTTGTTAGAGGATTTATACTTTAGATCATGTTAAAGATCCTTCTCACCCTATTAGAAGTGACTTTGTTAAAGGATTTAGCTTTCCAATCTATTAGAATCAACAAGTAAAGAGCAATCTGATGTTTGCACTCAATGCATGACAGATCCAATGTATTTCCAATCAATTGTGTTTCTCTGAAAACTTTCATGCATCTGTACTATCTTCAAAAATCTATGTTAGTCACCACATACTATTGCAACAACATTCTTAACAATTTTCTTAACCATTTATATACTTGTTCTAGGTCAGTGCTAAAACCCTAAAATATTTTACAAGTCAACCCTCAAATACAACTAACATATGAGTGAGTGCGCCAAAATCAAAATTTAACATCCTTGATATTTGCCCAAAACATCTAAACTTAAAAATATGTCTACCAACCACTTACATTTGACCACAACATCAATCTAACCAACTGTATTAATTGGTACATAGTACTAATTGTCTATTTCACTTCAATCCTCAATAACTTAGTCAAATATTTAAACTAACTGATGTGATTATAAATGTAGTCAAATATACCTCTTTAGATAATGTCTTTATGATCGCACACATTAACTCAATCTCCAACTCCTGCATATTGTCTTCTTATTGATTGAATGAACACTTAGTTGCTTCTCCATTTGGTCCTTCAATACCATCTGTAAATATGATATCTTGACATCAACATAATATTTTTCCATCAATGCCAACACCACAATACACTCATGTGATCAAAATAAATATCACCTTCATCAAATGCTAACAGTCTCCCCCTTTTGCAATATGGAAACACTTAGATGAATTTTTTGCTAAGTGCCAACAATACATATCTCCCCCTGAGAATTACAAACATGCATGCATCCTAAATATCTTAGGAAACTACTACTACTACTCCCCCTTTGACAACAATGACAAAGGTGTTACAAGATATGAAAAAATCAAAATCTTATTAATCAAGAGTAGCATAGTACAATTTACAATCTACTAAATATCTCATGGAAATTAGTCTTCAATGCTTGCCAATCACTGACCCATGACTTATGTAGAGTCTCCATAATAAGTATCTTTCCATGAAGAAAAAATGTTGAGTCCTCTAATCCTTCAACTATGTTTAGTAGGAGAGGTGGTAAGGCTTACTCAATGTCCTTAAGACTCTATTGTAGAATGTCTGATTTAGGAATGAAAATGCTTCATAATTCCATCAAATTTCCAAGTCTCTTATTTTGTTCATCCCTGTA
Source organism: Chamaecyparis obtusa (assembly GCA_027943335.1). NCBI lineage: Eukaryota > Viridiplantae > Streptophyta > Pinopsida > Cupressales > Cupressaceae > Chamaecyparis > Chamaecyparis obtusa. Next base: position 2,448,991 of record BSBK01000441.1, on the reverse strand, counting down.
GTTTTTCAACTTCTAATTTATCTTTCCTACCTCAACTCTAAAAGATGTAGTAGTCATTGTAGAAACCTAAAAATGATTCACACCTATGTGCCCCCTTTTTAATATGTCTTCTATCATGTGTCATTTCTCATTTGATCAGTTACTAACATTTCTCTTGTAACCTCAATCTCTTTAGTTGGATCAATCTAGTCTAAATAATCATTGGAGAAATACTAAAGGTTCTTAAACCATTCCTAATCATTCATAAACCTATCCTGATTGATCCTAATTATTCATAAACCATGTCAAATATTTCTTAATCAATCTTGATTAGTCCTAATCCTTTATTAATCAGTCCAAGATTATTGTGAGCCTATTCAATTAATTTCAAATCATTCCAAGGCATTTTCCAAGTTCATCGATACCTCATCGACATAAATCTATCCTAAGACAATTCAATAGCATTGTCTAAGTTCATCGATGCTATTTCATCATCCTCAATATTTCTCATCAATCCAAGGCATTGTCAAAGTTCATCGATGCCTCATCCTCATCATCATCAATCCAAGGTATTGTCAAATTTCATTAATGCCTCATCATCATCATCATCACCATCAATCCAAGTCATTGTCAAATTTCATCGATGCATCATCATCATCATCATCATTAATCCAAGGCATTGTCAAATTTCATCGATGCCTCATCATCATCATCATCATCAATCCAAGGCATTGTAAAAGTTCATCAATGCCTCATCATCATAATCATTGATCCAATTCATTGTCAAAGTTCATCGATGCCTCATCCTCATCATCATCAATCCAATTTATTTTTAAAGTTCATTGATGCCTCATCATCATCATCATCAATTCCAAGGCATTGTCTAAGATCATCAATGCCCCGTCATCATCAATCAGATCCAAGTCAATTTAATGGCATTGCCAAAGCTCATCAATGTTGTTTTTAGATACTCATCATCAATCATACCTCTATTACTCAATTCCTTATAGAATTACATCAAGTTATAATATATCAATCGTGACACACAGGTCAGCCGTAAGAAGCATTGCATTTCCTAAGAACAGGAAAACATGTTCCAACAAATAGGGAAAGTTCTAAAATCATAAGAACTTGATTAGAAAACCATGCAAATCCTTGTGATCCTAGATTTAGGTCCATACATGATCCAAGAACATAGAAATATGTGCCACAATCACCGCAAGCTATAGATATCTACTGCAAGCTCAAAATTCCACTAATGATCAGGAACAAGAAATGAACATGCTACCCAAGAACATATGGATCATAAATCAAGAAAAATCTATCCAAAGGAAGTGTGATCATAGGATATTGATCAAAGATAGGTCCTGGATAATATGCTATGACCGCACATGCTAACTCGATCACTTGATGAACAGCCAACATGATCTCATAGATAGGAAACCAGAATAGAAAGAACAAAACTATTTTTGGTTGATGCAAGATTTCCCTAAACCCAAGATGCTCCTGCATCAAGCACTTGGGGTTATTAATAACCAATGCTCTTACATCAAGCCTCTTCACAACCTGAGAAGAACCAAAATGATCCAAATCAGACTGATAAATCTAAGTAGAGTCTTCAACCGGTCCATTTTTTGACTTAACCAAGTACCCCATGTATTATTTTTCTCTAGTGCTCCTTCCAATTCTTCTATCTAATATTTTCTCAACCTCATCCATCTACTTCTTAGGTTACTCTTTCTTCATATTTGAATCATCCTCAAGCTCATAATACTCATACAAATCTGCAATGTTGAATATAAATGATATATCTATGTCATTAGGTTACTCAACTTCAAAATAATTACCACTATCAAATTTCTTCAGTATTTTACAAGGTCCAAATTTATTCATCTTCAACTTTCTATATGTTCCAACAAGAAATATGCCATTCTTTAGATGAATCATGACTTCATCCCCAACTACAAAATTCTTATGTCTTCTAGGTCTATCAGTTGTATCCTTGTATCTCTTATTATTATGTTTTGAGTTATAATTTACTTCCTCATTAAAATTCTTCATGAATTCATCATAACTCTCTACTTTAGCACTTATTTTCTCCTCTTGACCAAGATCCTTCATTTCTGGAACTCCCTTAGGATGCATGACAATAACAACTTCAAATAGTGTCTTGTGTGTACTCCGATTTACTTAATTATTATAGGAAAATTCTTATTGTGCCAAAACTAAATCCCAATTACCCGATTTATCTCCAACTAGACATCTCAACAAGTTACCCAAGATCCTATTCACAACTTCTATTTTTCCATAAGTCTATGGATGAAATGTAGAACTAAACTTCAAATCAGTATTCATCATCTTCCATAGTGTTTTCCAAAAATAACCCACAAACATACTATCTCTATCTAAAACAATACTCCTTGGTAACCCATGTAACCTCACAATTTCCTTAAAGAATAGATCAAAAACATGCACATCATCTAATGTCTCCCTACAAGGTATGAAATGTGAAATCTTTGAAAATATATCCACCACAACAAAGATAGAACCATTACATCTTTGTGTTTTTGGTAAACCAAGAACACAATCCATGCTAATGTCTTCCCAAGGTCTACTAGGAATAGGTAAGGGTTTATACAATCCCACATTCTGACTAAATCCCTTAACAACTTGGAAAATTATGCAACTCCTAACAAACTTTTGAACATCCTTATGAATTTGAGGCTAAAAGTATTTTGCATTAATCAAACTCATCTTATCAATACCAAAGTGTCCTCCACACCCTCCACTATGCTTCTCCTTGATTATATTATCCCTCATTGATCCTCTTGGTATACATAATTGAATTCCTTTAAATAGCATACCTTCTTGAATGAAATAATCTACCCATTTGCTCTAGTTATTTGTCACTGGTTGTTTACAAGCCTTCCAAGGTTCTGTAAAATCAAGGTCAATTTCATATAAGGTCTTAAAATCATCAAATCCAAGTACTTATGTTCTCATCTTAGTCAATAAACTCCTTCTCCTACTTAATGCATCAACAAATCTTTTTGGTTGTCCACTTCTATGTTTCAGCAAAAAAATCAATTTTTGCAAATATTCAACCTTTTTCATGTACCTCTAATTCAATTTACTTTGACTTCCCCAATACTACAATGCCTTATGATTAGTATATAACACAAATTACTTAGGCATCAAATAATGTCTCCACTTCTTCAAGGCTTGAGCAATAGCATAAAATTCTTGATCATAAACTAAACATTTCCTCTTGGCATCATTCAATTTCTCACTATTAAAAGTTATACATCTACATTCTTGACTCAATACTGCTCCAATTGAACTTCCACTTGTATCATAATCAACTTGAAATACCTTGGTGAAATTAGGTAAAGCCAAAACTGGTAATTCAACTACCTTTTTCTTCAATTTTTTAAAACTTCTATTAGCTCCATGTGTCCACTTGAAATATTTCTTGTGTCCTCTCATTGTCTTTTTCATAGGATTACAAACTGAACTGAAATTACTAATGAACTTGCGGTAGAAACTAGCCAAACCATGGAAATATCTAACCTCTCCAACACTTTTAGGTGTAGGCCAATCCAATATTTATTTAAATCTCTTAGGATCCATATTCAAACCTTTAGCTAAAATCACAAAAACCAAATACACTATCTCTTCCTTCATGAAAGAATATTGCTTTATGTTAATCAATAACTTCTCCTCTTTAAATCTCTACAAAACTTGTCTCAAATGAAACAAATGATCTTCTTTACTCTTAATAAATATCATAATTTCATCTAAATAAAAAATCATAAATTTACCCAATAATTTCCTCAATACTTCATTCATTAACCTCAAAAAAGTACTAGGTGCATTAGTTAAACCAAAAGACATAACTGACCACTCATACAAACCTTTATTTGTCTTGAAAGAAGTCTTCCATTCATCTCCTTCTCTAATTTTGAACTGATGACAACCAATTTTCAAATCAATCTTGGTAAAGTACTTTTCCCTACTCAAACAATCCATTATATCATCCATCCTTGGTAAAGAAAACCGATACTTCACCGTGATTATGTTTATAGCTCTAGAATTAGTACAAATTCACCATTCTCTATTCTTCTTGGGTGCTAACATAACTGGTATGACACAGAGAATCAAAATTTCTCTAATCAACCCCTTCTACAATGATTATTGGATGTGTTTATTCAATTCTTCATTCTCTATCGATGTCAACCGATGGGGTGCTTTATTTGGCAAACTAGCTCCTAGTATTAAATCCATGCAATGACTAATGCTTCTAACAGGAGGTAATCCATTAGGTACATTATCTAAAATGATATTTTGAAATTCTATCAACAATTCTTCAATCTCCAGTGGTTGTCAACCAGTGGGGTGCTTTATTTGGCAAACTAGTTCCTAGTATTAAATCCATGCAATGACTAATGCTTCTAACAGGAGGTAATCCATCAGGTACATTATCTAAAATGATATTTTAAAATTCTATCAACAATTCTTCAATCTCCAGTGGTTTTTTATTCTCCATCCTCTTTTTAGGTTTCCTAAGAATCAAGGCATAACACATACTATCCTTCTTCAAGTCTTTTGTGAACATTTTTCCTTCAACCAAACAAACTCTAATAGTAGTACAATTTTCATTCCTAGAATATTCTATCAAAGGTAACAAGACTTGTCTCATTCCATTACCCACAATAGTATACCTATTCAATCTACCATCATCCAAAGCTTGTCCATCATAATGCCATGGTCTACCTAACAAGATGTGACAACAATCCATCAACATAATATCACCAAGAACTACATCATGATAAGATCCAATCTTAAGTTTCACAAGACATTGTTCACTTACCAATAACTTATGATTGTCCCTAATCCAAGAAATCTTAGAAGGCTTAGGGTGTTTCATCCTTGGTATCTGCAATTTGGTAACCAACCCCTTCGATGCCAAATTATTTAAGCTTCCACTATCAATAATAACCTTGCAACATTTACCAAAAAACTTACACCTAGTTTTGAATAAGCTTTTCCTCATCAAAGGGTTTTCATCAATTTCTTCATTCCACAAAGCTCTCCTAATAATTAGGTTTTCTCCATCCTCCTATATATTCATAGAATTAGGTAAATCTTCTTGCACAAGTGCATTCATGCTACTGCTACCAACTTTCTTGCTCGAGTTCCCATTAGTACACTTGAATGCCCTATCTCCTTCTTCCCCACATTTTAAATAAGTACCCTTAAAACAAGTTCTATCTCCACTCTTGTAATTATTATTACCTCTTGAATAAATTTTTGTGCATCTGTATGAATTCTCTTCCTTCCATTCCGATTTTCCTTTATTCCAATTTTTCTTGTCTTAATCAGCATGAGACCTTCCACTTTCACCATATGATCTACCTCTTCCTCTAGGGAATCTTCCACCTCTACCTCTTTTTCTATGTTCATGTCTCTTGTTCAACTTCTCTTCTACCTTCAATGCAAATTGATATGCTTCTTCAATTCTATCCATATTGACCAGACCGATTTCATCTTGTATAGATGTCCTCAACCCATTCAAGTACCTTGCAATCCTTTCAACTTCATCATCCATATGTCCAGATTTGATATCCAATTGGTATAATTCTTCAGTAAACTCCTTCATAGTAGTGTCCCTTTGCTTCAAGTTCTACAACTTCCTCAACAAGATAACTTGATAGTTAGTCGATAAGAATTTACCATTCAACTTGTTCACCATCTTTACCCAAGTTTTGATCTTTTCATTTTCCCTACTTTTTCTATCAATTTGTAGATATTCATGCCATAAATATGCATGTCTTTTCAATTTTGTGCTTGCAATCTTCACCTTCTTATTTGTAGGTTTTCTTTCATACTCAAATTATTTCTTCATCTCAGAGATCAAATCCAAAAATCCATCAAAATCACGGTTTCCATCACAATTAGGAGGATTGAAATGTGGTTTTGCATTCAATCTTGTCAAATATCTCAAAAATATTTCATCACCTTGTTCAAGGTCAAGAAATTTCTCTCCAACATCCTCAGCTTCATCTTCACTAACATCCTCAACAAGTCTTCCTCTTCTTTGGGATGTCTCTACAACTTCAAGTCTAGCTGCAATCTGTCTCAACAAATCAATTACCGTAGGATCATCATCTCTCCTTTCATGAACCATCTTTTAACCCTCTACAAGTGTAGGTCATGTTTACAATTATTCTCCCCTACAACCACATTTACTTAGGGTTTCACAACAAGATCTAATTCAACACTGATTCCCAAATAGAACAAACATTTCTCTAATACCACTTGATGTAGTCCAAGGCAAGAGGGACCAACATATGATCAATCCTACCTCACAGTAAGAGTAAACAAAGGACAACAATAACAAGGAATAGGAGAAAAAATGTAAGATCCAATTTATTAACTGAGATCAAACCATTGTCAATTTACCTTCATACATGCTAGGCTATATGGCCTACTTAGTTGCAGCTTTACAATATATCTAAATCATCCTTCCAATGTGTTTTGATCTAGAATCATACCTCTATTACTCACTACCTTACATAATTACATCAAGTTACAATATATAGACATTACGAATCATAGGTCGACCCTAAGAAGGACTACATTTGCCAAGAAAATGAAAACATGTTACAACAAATAGGGAAAGTCCTAAAATCATAAGAAATCAATCCAAAAACTATGTGAAGCCTTACAATCCCAGATTTAGATCCACACATGATCCAAGTGTTGGAATCATTTTTGTTAGAAAGTAAAGTCCGCCAAGATAACTGAGAGGGGGGGGTGAATCAGTTATCATATAATTATAAATTTTATCATCTTCAATAGCATTAAACCATATAAGCAATATAATTACCAACCATAGAAAGATATTCATACACAATAACACAATGACACAAGATATGCTGACTAGGGAACCTCTTGATCAAAGAGTAAACCCCGCTGGGAATGATGCCCACAAAAGATGCACTAATATGAATATTCCTTGTGAGAAGATGGACTCTATTAGGAGTCTTATGAAATAAATTCAATACATATGAATCCCTGTTAGGAGATTTTGAATCCCTATTAAAAGATTCTAACCTAGTTAAGAGTTATAGAAGACAGAAGGACCCACTGCCCAAACAGCTTTAGGGTAAGATCACTGAACACACTGTCCAAATAATCTCTGCATTACTCAATAGAATAATATGTTACCTCTTCTCTAACTCTACCAAACCACACTCATTGTTACATTAGATCTCAATTTCAAATCTTTGTACTTCGCATGTCTTCCTTCACACATTAGCTCTTTTCTTCACTTCATGCTTACAACATCACAACTTCTGCTACCATTACACACTTTCACATCACAACATCATGCTACTACATTAAAATTACACATAAAAAATGAAATACATTCCTTCCTTTATACCACATTCAAATAATTACAAATGATTCAGCATACAATTACAAAATAAAAGTTTCCACACGCTACACCAAAATTACATAAAACTGTCCGCTTCCAAATACAATAAATCTTCACTTGTGTGACCTCAAAGTTTGCACTATCATCCATGTCACTATCAATGTGTCTCCAACTTCCCTTTAACTACACAAAACCAGATTCCATCCCGATTAGGAGATATCATCTGATTACCACAAACCGCTACTCAAGAACACTGCCTGAACACTGCTTCCACCAAAATGATCATAACTTCCATGAATCAATGAATTACTAGCTATGCTCTTAACCATAGACATATGACATGTCAAAGAGTATAACCTCAACATTACATAGCTCCAACTACAATAACCCACATGCGCTAATCCAAACTCTGTTTGCTTCTCTACAAGTCTTTGGTAAATCACTGTGTTGACATCAATGACAATCATAGTCATGAATGCAACAACAACTACTAAGAATGGCTGCCAAACATTTAGCATTCATTCCTAACAATCTTCCCCATTGGAATTTATGGCAACATAGATGAAAAACATCCAATGTTCCAAAAATCCAATACTACAACATTGCTTCTTCAAATCCTCTTCATCAATCAAATCTTGTTTCGTTATCCTGTTCAATTCTCTCCAACAAATGTCTCATATTGTTTTTCATGCATACTTCTCCCCCATTGACATCAATGACAAAAATTCCATCACTAAGTCAACAACAACTCAATGTCAAAAGACACTTTTCAGAAAATACATTTACTAGAGTCCTCATGACTTAGCTCAGATACACATACTCCCCCATAGAGGAAGTACCAACATCTAGTCTAGAAGAAAGATAAGGCTCATATACCACTAGATGGATGCAACCAACTTCATCACTTCTCAAAAGTAAGTTGGGGCATAACCCCAATCATACCTCTCAGATACTCAAACGTATCCTTAGGCAAAGGCTTTGTGAATATATCTACTATCTGCTCCTTTGTGCTTATGTACTCAAGTCTGACTTCTTTTTCAACAACTTTCTCTCTTACAACATGATACTTAATCTCTATATGCTTTGTCTTAGAATGTAATATAGGATTCTTAGACATACTAACTGTACTAGTGTTATCACAATGTATAACAACAGGTTCAACAAATTTTATTCCAATATCCTTCAGCATCTTCTTCATCCAAATTATCTGGTTACAATTGTTTACTACTGCTACATATTCTGCTTCTAATGTGCTTTGTGACATACAATTTTTCTTCTTGCTTAGCCAAGAAACTAATCTTCCTTCAAGGAAAAATGCTCCTCCACTGGTGCTTTTCGTATCATCAACATAGCCTCCCCAATCAGCATTTGTATATGCACATAGGGTAAAATCATCAAAATTTTCAAACCATAATCCATAATCCATTGTGCCTCTTAAATATCTCAGTATCCTCTTTACTGCTGCAAAATGTGATTCTCTAGGTTCAGCTTGAAATCTTGCTACAATTCCAACTAAATGTGCTATATCAAGTCTTGTATGAGTCAAATACTTCAATCCTCCAATCATAGATCTGTATTTCTTCTGTTCTACTGCAGGAGTCTCATCTGTGCTAGATAACTTATGTCCAGTCACCATAGGTGTTCCAACTAGTTTACAATCCTCCATTCCAAATCTTTTCAACAAGTCATTCAGGTACTTTGTCTGACTTATAAAGATACCATCATTATTTTGTGTTATATGTAATCCCAAAAAGTATTTCATTTCACCAATCATACTCATTTCAAATTCAGTCTTCATTTCATCAGCAAATTTGTCACTAGCTTCATCTTCTCCTCCAAAGATAATGTCATCAACAAAAATAACTATAACCGACAAACCATTTTCAATTTCTTTTGTGTACAGATTTCTATCGGTTGTACCTTTTCTAAATCCCAACTTTAACAAATACTTATCCAGTCTTGCATACCAAGTTCTAGGTGCTTGTTTAAGTCCATATAAAGCTTTCTTTAATTTACATACCATGTCTCCTTCTTGAGTTAAAGGAAAACCTTCAGGCTACTTAATGTAGACTTCTTCTTCCAATTCTCCATTCAAAAATGCTGACTTCACATCCATTTGATACACTTTGAATTTCTTGTAAGCTACATATGCCAAAAACATTCTTACTGCTTCAATTCTTGCAACAGGTGCAAAAGTCTCTTCATAGTCAATTCCTTCTTGTTGTGAGTAACCCTTACATACCAATCTTGCTTTGTTTCTTACTACTTCTCCTTGTTCATTCATCTTGTTTCTGAATACCCATTTAGTTCCAATAAAATTCTTGTCTTTAGGTCTAGGGACCAATTCCCAAGTCTTGTTCTTTTCAATCTAATCTAGTTCTTCTTTCATAGCATTAGTCCAACTTTCATCTTCACAAGCTTCATTAGTAGTCTTAGGTTCAATTTGAGAAATCAAACATAACTATTCTTGTGCCTTATTTCAAGTAAGAACTCCTCTTTTGATGCTCCCAATAATCTATTCAAAAGGATGATTCTTTAACAAACTCTTGCTAGGTGTCACTATCTTAGATCTCTCTTCAAATGTAGGTTCTTCAATAACTTCACTGTGGCTTTCATTCAACAAATCACTGTCAATTTCATAAAATAATTCAGTAGTTCTAGTGTTAGGCTTAGGATGTGTTTCTTCATCAGATTCATAATCAAGTATTCTTTCCTGAATTTTGAACTTTTCATCAACTTTAACATTTGTACTCTCAATAATAGTCTTAGTTCTTTTATTAAAACATCTATATGCTTTTCTTTTCAAAGAATATCCAAGAAATATACCTTCATCACTTCTAGGATCAAACTTTCCAATATCATCATCTCTCTTTATATAACATTTGCTTCCAAAAATTCTAAAATACTTAACTAAGGGTGCATGTCCAAACCATAATTCATAAGGTGTCTTGTCTGTGTCTACTCTGATTTGTACTCTATTCATTGTATATACTGTTGTGTTCACTGCTTCTCTCCAGAATATCTTTTCCAAATTATTTTCAAACAACATAGCTCTTGCTACTTCAGTCACTGATCTGTTCCTTCTTTCTACAATGCCATTTTGTTTAGGTGTTCTAGGGGCTGAATATTGTCTTCTAATGCCATTTTCTTCACAAAAATTGTTAAACTCTCTAGAAGTAAACTCTCCACCTCTATCAAACCTTAGACATTTAATCTTTATTCCAGATTCATTCTCAACTTTATTCTTAACAATCTTAAACTTATCAAATGCTTTAGATTTTTCTTTAAGAAATGCAATCCACATCATTCTTGTAAAATCATCAACAAGAATCATAAACTACCTTTCTCCATAGAATCCTCTAGTCCCGGTAGGACTGCTCAAATCTGTATGAACAATCTTCAGCTTCTCTGTAGATGTAAACTTCTTACTAGGAAAAGAACTTCTCTTCTGTTTAGCCATTACACATTCTTTGCAAATCATGTTAGTAGGCTTCATAATTCTAGGTAAATCTCTTACTGCAAGTGTAGTACTTACTTTCACAATGTTATCAAAGTTTATGTGACAAAACCTTCTATGCCATAATCAATTGTCATCAATTTTACTAATAAAAAATGTCATCTCAATAGGATTCAACTGAAATACATTACCTCTGGTTTTGGATCCAGTTCCAATTAGATTTTCATCTTTATCCTTTTTTACACAAGTTTTCTTAGTAAACCAAACTTGATATCCCTTATCAACTAAGTGTCCAACACTCAAAAGATTATGTTTCAATCCATCCACAAAATAAACATCATCAGTATTAGTCTTTCCATCAAGAGTAATAGATCCTATACCTTTAATCAAACAAGGTGCATTGTTTCCAACTCTAACTACTCCACCATCATATTCATTCAGCTTTATGAAATTTTTCATGTCTCCAGTCATATGATGTGAACAACCACTATCTATAATCCAATCAGCTTTCTTTTCAACTTGAGAAACTAAGGCTTTTTCTTCCTTAACATCAGATTCAGGATTTTCTTCTTTAATTGCTACAAATCCTATGTCATCATTATTTTCAGTATCACTTTCACTTAGAGTTCTTTCTATACTAGCTTCAAGATCTTCATCATTAGCATAATAACATTCCTTAGATCTTCTAGGTTTGAAATTGCTTCTGTACTTTTTAACTCTCTTAGGACATTTAGATGCAAAATGACCATATTCTTGACAAGTCTAACATTTAAAAATTTTCTTACCGTCTAGTTCTCTTTTTACAAGCAAGGCAATACCTTCTTCAATCTTCTTGTCTTCTTCATTTCTAGATCTGTTGCTGCCAGCATAATCTCTGCTCACACTGATGCTTCTTGACAAAGTAGGGAGAACACTAAGAGCAATGAATGTTGTCTCCATTCTAGGTAAGTCTCTTGATAATCTCAGGTTCATTTATGCTGCTTCCAATCTTCCAAGAAGAGTCTCTCTTGTAAAGTTTTTTTTACAAGGTATCACTTGTTCAATCATCTGTGTTGTCTGCTTAAATACAAGAGTCAATGTCCTCAAAATTTTCCATATCACTTCATTCTGTCTTTGTTCCTCCACAAGATTTTATACCTGAAATGATCTTTGACATTCTACCAATATAACTTCTAACAGATTCATTTTCCAACATTCTTATATCTTCAAATGCACATATACAATTATGTAATCTAACTCTTTTTGCATGTTCATTACCTTCAAAAGTAGAGTGTAAAGCATTCCAAATTTCATGAGATTTTTTCAAATATTTTACCTGACTATACTCATTCTCTGGTAGTGCTGTCAAAAGTGGTTCTCTTGCAAGTATGTTACACATGAATAGATCTCTCTCTTCCGTAGTACATGTTTCAAGATTGTCTTCTTCAATAATAGTCTTATTATTCTTTGTAATCAACCAATAACCTGGTCCTAAACATAATAGGTGTGTCTTCATCTTTTATTTTCAACTGTCAAAATTTACTCCATCAAACTTAGGGCTTTCTTTCCTAAAATTCACCATGGATCTCCTTAAGTTGTTAAACTTCTCTTTCAAGGACCTTTCGCTCTGATACCAATTGTTAGAAAGTAAAGTCCACCAAGATAACTGAGAGGGGGGGGGGGGGTGAATTAGTTATCAGATAATTATAACTTTTATCATCTTCAATAGCATTAAACCATATAAGCAATATAATTACCAACCATAGAAAGATATTCATACACAATGACACAATGACACAAGATATGTTGACTGGGGAACCTCTTGATCAAAGAGTAAACCCCAATGGGAATGATGCCCACAAAAGATGCACTAATATGAATATTCCTTGTGAGAGGATGGAATCTATTAGGATTCTTATGAAATACATTTAGTACATATGAATCCCTATTAGGAGATTTTGAATCCCTGTTAAAAGATTCTAACCCGGTTAAGAGTTATAGAAGACAGAAGGACCCACTGCCCAAACAACTTTAGGGTAAGATCACTAAACACACTGTCCAAATAATCTTTGCATTACTCAATAGAATAATATGTTACCTCTTCTCTAATTGTGCCAAACCACACTCACTATTACATCAGATCTGAATTTTAGATCTTTGTATTTCACATGTCTTCCTTCACACATTAGCTCTTTTCTTCACTTCATGCTTACAACATCACAACTTTTGCTACCATTACACACTTTCGCATCACAACATCATGCTACTACATTAAAATTACACATAAAAAAGGAAATGCATTCCTTCCTTTAAACCACACTCAAATAATTACAAATGAGTCAGCATACAATTACAAAATAAAAGTTTCCACAAGCTACACCAAAATTACATAAAATTGTCGGCTTCCAAATACAATAAATCTTCATGTGACCTCAAAGTTTGTGTTGTCATCCACATCACTATCAATGTGTCTCCAACTTCCCTTTAACTATGCTAAACCAAATTCCATCCCGATTAGGAGATATCATCTGATTACCACAAACTGCTACTTAGGAACACTGCCTGAACACTGCTTCCACCAAAATGATCATAACTTCCATGAATCAATGAATTACTATCTGCACTCTTAACCATAGACATATGACATATCAAAGAGTATAACCTCAACATCGCATAGCTCTAACTGCAATAACCCACGTGCGCTAATCCAAACTCTATTTACTTCTTTGCAAGTCTTTGGTAAATCACTGTTGACATCAATGACAATCATAGTCATAAATGCAACAATAACTACTACAGAATGGCTGCGAAACATTTAGCATTCATTCCTAACAATTTTCTATTGCACCAAAAGCTTGAATTGTCAATTCCCAATCCAAATGCTAGTTTTAACCCAACCCAAAGGAGGAGGTTAATCCGTGTTACAAATCTCTAAGGAGGTGCTAACTACCAAGTCAACAATCTCTGCCTCAATACCTACCGAGCCTTTAGTACCCATCGAAGGGAGACTCAAACCTATGACCCAAGGCTCTAATACAAATTGTTGGAATTATTTTCCATTGCTCCAAGAGCTCAAACTGTCAATGCCTGATACAAATGCTAGATTTAACATGACCCATAGGATTTGGTTAAGCCATGTCATGAATCTCCAAGAAGATTTTCACCACCAAGTCAACACCAAGAACATAGAAAGATGCATCGCTAATCATTGGAACTCGTAGATTGGTACCGCGAGATCAAAATCCCACCAACGGTCAAGTACAAGCAATGAACATGCTACCAAAGAACAAATGAATCATAAATCGAGCAACATTGATCCAAATGAAGTATGGTCATGTGAAAGTGATCAAAGATAATTCTTGGATAAGATGCTATGACTACACATGCTAAATCGAACACATGATGAACCACAACATGATCTCACAAAAAGGAAATAAGAACATAAAGAACAAAACTATTTTTGGTTGATGCAAGATTGCACTAAACCCAAGATGCTCCTGCATCATCCTCAAGCCTTCTACCATATTTTTGATCTTTTCATCACATCGGCATCACATTGGTAATACCACATTTATCATTCAACTTTTGTCCCACTAAGAGGGGTCTCTCCCTTGCACTGGATTTATTGGTGTCTTTGATGGCATATTGTGTCTATTTATCTATTTCTTGTTTACATCGTCATTATTTATTTAATTAATATAGTTATCTATCACTATTTCTAACCTGTCTATTCAACTATTATGGATGTAGAGACACCAAAGTAGGGATTTGACTAAGGAAAGTCTCCAAAAATCCACCCAACATTTTTCATTATTTTCATGTATGTAGGTTTGTGGAGAAACAATTTTGAGATAATGGTCTCATCAAACATCAAATCTGGTGTTATATTTTTCCCCATCTTCTTATTCCATAATATAATCATACTTACTTTTATCTTCTATTATCATACTTATTTATTTGTTGTTAGCTTGGTACTTTGTTATTTTTCTCACTTCTCATGTCATCTTTGTACTTTTCCCATCAAGACTAACACACATTACATTGGTGTTATGTACTTGCATTATCATCCTCGACCCACACATGTGTTTGAGAAAGTGAGTTTACAGAGTTTGATGATTATTCTCTGTAGTTAGCTCTTTTAGTTTCAATAATCAAAATATTTTAATCTTTTGATCTCTTTAAGTTATTGGTGTTTTCATGTTCTCAACATCTTGGTTAATTTAGTTGCACTTAATTTCTTAGTTCATCAAAACCTCATTTATCACTAAGTGTCTAGATCCTCCCCACCACGTTAGTAGAAGTGAGGTGGCACATGGAAATCTTCATCCTTTAGGGCTTTAACCAGTCTTGAGGTCAGTGTAGTTTTTCCTTCTCTACATAAACCTAATTACATTCTCCCATATTCTAACAATTAAATAGTTTTAATTATTTAATTACATTTTCCTCCTACAATATTCAATCAATTTAATTAATCAATTTCATCATAATCATCTATCATCAATCAATTTGCTAAATCAATCTCTAATTAAATTATCTCATCTGATTAAATAATTAATCAAAATTTATTTAATCGCTTGAAATAACCCTTTAACAAAAAATACTGAATAATTATCAGTTGTTTAATTCCCCTTTTCCATTCCTCCCAACTAAATAAAGGAATCTTTATTTAATTTAGTATATGGAATAAATAAATAAATTGAATTTATTTATTTATCTAGGTAACTTTCTATTTTCTCATCATTATATCCCCTTCACTTGTTAATTTTCTCTCATCCTATCCACCTCACTTTCTATCTTTTTTAAAATCTTATTTTACTAACTTTTTGTATTTCTTGTCCTCTTGTTAATTTCTTCTATCTTTTTATCCTCTTAACGTTACTTTTTTCTTTAACTCACTTTCTCTTTTCTCTTGCAATCATGACCATCAATTTTTCATAAATAAAATCAATTTCCAACATTCAATTGATCTTCAATTGCTATTTAAACCCATTCAATTCCTCTTTTTCAATAACTACAACTTTGATGTCTTCTTGTTGTCATTTTGAACTTTCAAATTTACTTGTGCTCACTTGAAATCTAGGAGAAATCCAAAGTGATTAAGGACATCCCATTTCTTAGTCAACATTATATATATCATAAGAAGAAGAGAGTAAAATCTAAATTTACCTTATAGTTCTACCAAACAAGTGAGTTGTACACATGCATTCAAAAATAGTCATAAGAAGAACACTCATATTTAAGTTATGTCACTTTGATATTATATTGACGTAGCTAAGGTTGGTGAATCCAATGAAGGACTAGCCGACCTTGCAGCCAAACCAATACGCAGTGGAAATACACAACAACAACAACAACAAATCTAATATAGAATAGAAATCTTTATTCATCAAATCACCGATTACATGGAATGTGTTGGGTTGTAAGGCCTTCCCGGTTATGACCAGATACAAAGCATATAATAGTCTACAAGATCTCACAAGATCCAAATCTTTTCCACAACATCAATTTTCAGCTAGCCCAAGTCTGCAACACACATCACACTGGCAGGCACCCAGGAAAGATCTAAATTTGTACTCAAACTTCCAAGCAATCTTCTTGTTTCTAAGCTCACAGGCTCCTAACTTCCACCACCAATCTTCTGATCCCCTAAACAACTACCCAAGCATCCTATAAATACTAATTCCCAACCACAAGTCGGCTGATGAAACAATTAACCCTTACCAATAAATATTAAATGCTAAAACATCAGTCTGCTCTCAAATAGCCTTACAAATAAAATAAACTCTCCAAGATGGCCCCAAACGGTCATCAGATCCGCATAGAGGAATGCAACATGCCAGATCTAGGTCCCCATACGTCCAACGGTAAATCCATAACTCGAGGAGCCTGACCCAAATCAACAGAACCAGTTGGTCAAGCCGATCCATCCAAACAATCCCGGTTGGTAAGCAAGAACACCGAGCAATAGAGGAAATAATCGAGCGCCAGTCAACCAACCACACCAAGCATGACCGAGCAACGTAGTTATCGTCGAGCACCAGTGAACCGACGCCTTCAGTTACTGAGCGTTCTTAAGAGACTGAGCAACCCTGGTAAACACAAAAACCGAGCAACCGGTCTCCCAAACCGAGCAAATACTCCACCAAACCAAGATTAAAACTAACAATATACCTTCAAAGACAAACATATTTTTGGTAGACACAGGATTACCAAAAATCCTAGGATGCTCCTACATCATATATTATCTTCTGACCTAAAGCATTTTAATTTTGATTTTATAATAGAACTAAATCATTAACTAATAGAATATATCACATTAATTATGAAATGTACACAACTATGAATAATTACCTTCTTCACTAGTATGCATAGGTGATGATGATATCAAAGTGTAATAGTAAGGTTTTTGTCTTAGTGTGTTTAGATTAAAGGATTGTACTTATAAATAAGAAGTCATTATTATCAAGGTAGAAGGCTCGTGATTATATGAAACATTGATCTCACGAGAATAAGAGGGTGCCTTCAATCTACCTTACAAACTACTAAATAAGGGGGTTGCATAGATACAATTATAAATAATCACAACATGAATACTCATTTTTAGTATACATAACTTTGATATTACATTTAACTTTTTAACTTAAGTCACTTTAATTTAGATATTATAATAGAACAAAATCATTAACTAATATTAAAATAAAATCTCGCTTTACTTATAATAAAACTATGTCATAAAAAAACATGATAGGTACTTCTAGCTATAATTGTGCAATAGTTTTTTTACATCAACATTATACAATACATTTTGCAATCTAGAATAAATACTAATATGATTTTTCTCTTCTTAATAATGAATTGTAAAATATGATTCAAAACATTGATATAAAAATCTATGACACACTTATAACTAAAAACATCTCTATTATGAACTTTTTTTTTATTGATCAAAGCTTTTAAAAAGAATAAAGAAAACTATTATGAACTTAAAAAATGTTAACTTATATTCTAAGTTTCTTCATCCTCTTATTACACAACTAGGCATATCTTACAAAATAAAATTTCATATTTAAACTCACACATCCTCTTCAGTCAAAACAAACACTCTTGCAACTTTGTTTGTGACCTCCGGGAAAAAGGGGGAAAAAGTAATGTGGTACTTGACATCACTGCATATACACCATTTATATGATTGGAGTATATGAACACTTGCATTTGTACCTCGTACTTTTCGAAAAATACTGCCCAACCACCTTAAAAAATTAGTATACTCTCCAATCCATAACTCTTGTTATTATTGTACAATATTTCAGTCTTTTGGTGATATGATTAGGGAAGTACACTTTGCTAAAACCAAACAAAAAAGAATTTTTATTGACTGAAAAGAGCATAAATGAAGGCATGGCCCACGAAGGGTGCCCAATATTTGAAATATTAAAGTAGGAGATTATAGATGGGAGAGGGTTGAGATTGCATGGTCTAAATTTGTGTAATTAAATTCATGGATTTTTTAATGACTAAGTTAGCTAACTAATTTAATCTAGATTTGTGATAGATAATACAACAAGCTTTTAAATATTAAAATTAATGAAAAATAAAGTATTTTATTTATTTTAATTATAGATAAATGAATATTTGTCATTTTGATTATGAATTTTAAATTATGGTTTTAAATTGTAAACTTTTATAAATGTTGCAAGTAGAATGGTTCAATAAAATTTGGTGAATGAATTTTAAGCATTGTAAATTTAAGTTTAAGTGTCATCGATATAACCTTTAATATCAATTGGAGTTAGTAAATGTATACTTTCAAAATATGTTCACTTTAATATTTTATATTTAATACGAGTGCAGGAGGATTGATATTTTAAGTCAACTCTTTGTATAGTTTACAATTACAAATTTGAGTGAATATTTCAAGATATTAGATGCCTATGTACAAATGGCTTATATAATTATATTGTATTCTATATACATTAGAAAATGAGGTGTACAATTAATCTTCTCTGTGAAATTAAATGCATGAAATATTCATATACCAAAACATAATACCAAGTTGTACAAGAATGCACCAATCTAACTCATTAAAAATACTTTAAACAAAGAACCTAAAAACCATGAACTTGAATTTTAAATTTTTGCATCAATCTCAAGCAATTCAAGACTCGCCAAGGATAGAACAATATTCATTTCGAAGTGAAGAAATATGTGGATATGAAGGTAAATCTAGGCTAATAATGTTGAAGACACCTTAAGACTTGGGGGTGGGCAATGAATTAGCCTTGAACAAAAACTATTTAACTTTTAATCAAATTTCAAAAGTCAATTAATCCTAATTGCATGTAGCTGCATAAAGAAGATAAAGCAATGAACACAATGCACAAGAGAACACTAGATTTACATGGAAAACCCAAGAAGGTAAAAACCACGGTAAGAGTTATCTCACAATTTATTAAAAAGTATTGTAATGTTTTTAGGCTTACTGCTAAGGAATAACACTACTCCCTAAACTTATAGGCTAAGACACTGACTCGGGACTAGATACAAGGCTTGCAAGAAAGACACACTATCTCTAAGAAAAGCATATGAATATACAAATCAAAATGAAAAATCCTTCACTGTACTACCTCCAATAGATCTCCAAATGAAAAGGTATCCTTGAATCTCTACCTCAAGAGACTAGCTTCAAAATACCATCAACACCCACTATTTTTGTCACACAAATTTTTAACTCTTTACTCTACACTAATTCATCTAATCCACACACTTTTACACATTCACTTGCACTTTTGAACATTAATTTGATCTTTTATATATACCATCGTCTTTATAATAAACATCAACTAGGTCAGCCAAAACAGAGGACAAACATAAGTTCTATCAAGCCAGCCATGAAAACCATTATTATGGTGAAGACAATCCAATCCAAGGGATATATAGGAGCCAAAAATAAATTTAAAACATCATTCACTTCTTTGAAAATATTTCACACATTGTCACACATCTTCCAATATCGAAAAAAAATTAGCATGTAGATATAGTAAGTAAATCATAACTAGTCTTGACCCAAAATACATCTTTTAGATGAATACACACAATGCAGATCCTAACTTACAAAATGTGAAGTTGCCCTTTTTCCAGTTGTTATTGATGTCATCATTCTATGCATTTTGGTACATTATCTCTCCAATTACATCTTTGGGCTCGGTTGACAATGTCACCGACATCAGTATCATTGTTGTACACTTATCTCTACCATGGAGTATAATTGTTTTGGTCTAGACCGATAGTGATTTGCATAAGAAATTCACCTACAGAGTTTCCTCCATGGTCAAGCCCACTTTTCTTGCAACCCCATTTGCACTTCATCTCTGTGAGCACCACCTAGATGCAATGAGTGACAAGTGTTCCATTCATTCTCATGAAAGATGGTTCTTGTAAACCACTACTCATGAAATATGGGTCAATGAGTTTGACTCAAAAAACTACATAGCTGAGGCTTGATACAAGTATCATAATTTGACTTTCTATTACTCTCGATGCGAAGAATAACACTAAAAAAGTTTATTATGTGAAGGGTTTGTGTCATAATATTTGAGTGTTGGACATATGTTTGAGGATGGCTATGGAATTGTGTTCAAGAATGAAGAATGTGAGATTCAGAAAAGATCTAGAGCAGTGATTGTAGTTGGTAAAAGGATAGGAAGGAACATGTATCAACTTGAAGGAGATACAAAAGGATGTTTACTATCTCAGGTTTATGAAGGTTGGCTTTGGCATTAAAGGATGTGCTACATCAATTTTGACAATTTGGTAAGAATAATTTCATCACATGCAGTAAGAGACTTACCTAGATTGTGTAGACTAGAAAATATTATCTATAAAGGATGTCAACAAGGAAAGAAGAGAAGAGAATCGTTCAAGGAAAAATATTACTCATCTAAAGGTTTATTGTATCTAGTGCACACCAACCTATGTGGTCCTACCAAAACAAGGAGGTTATAGGGTGAGAAATATTTTATATTTTTCATTGATGATTATTCAAGGTTATCTTGGGTTGCATTTTAAGAGAAAAATCAAAAGCATTTAAGAAGTACAAGATATTTAAGGATAGAGTCGAGAATGAATGTAGTAGAAAGATTAAATGTTTGAGATCTAATAAAGGAGGAGAATTTACTTTTGATGAATTTGAAATTTTTGGTGAGAAACATGGTATTAAGAGACAATTTTTAGCAACTAAAACACCACAACATAATGGTATAGTGGAAAGGATGAATTAGATAATACAAGAAGCGTAAAGGATTATGATGAAGGAAGCAAGTTTACTAGAAGTCTACTATAGAGAAGTTGTTCATAAAGTCGTGAATACACTTAAAAGTTTTTTGTGCTAGAATAAGTATGAAAAGACATCATATGAGCTATGGCATGGAAGAGAACCTATAGTGAAGTATTGCAATATTTTTGGAAGTAGATGTTACATTCGGAGAGGTGAGGACAATATTGGAAAATTTGACAATAGAGTAGGTGAGGGTATATTTTTGAGATATTCTACAAGAAGCAAAATGTACTTCTGTTACAACAAGAGACTGAATAAGATTGTTGAAAGTGTGAATGTGAAGGTTGATGAAGATTTTCATAAGACTCCCAAGAAATAGATTGAATAAGAATTTGATATAGAAGACAAAGAAAAAAAGACATGAAAGAAGAGGAAGAGACAAAATAGGTTCTGATATCTATAGCTAAGATACCAATGTATGTACAAAGAAATCATTTTAGGAATTATATTATTGGTGATAAAAATAGAGTTGTTACTAGGAGTAGAGAAACACACAAGATTGTTTTATCGTGTTTACTTTCATAAATTGAGCCTAAATATGTGGAAGAAGCATGTAATGATCAAAACTGGGTAAGAGCAATAAAGGAAGAACTTGATCAAATAGAGACAAGTCAAACTTGGGAACTTGTGCCTAGACTAGAAAATAAGAATGTAATTGGTACAAAATGGGTTTTCTGGAACAAACTAGATGATAATGGAAAGGTAGTGAGGAGAAAGGCAATATTAGTTTTCAAGGGTTACACTCATATTAAGGGTATTGATTTTGATGAGACTTATGCCCCTATTGCTTGGATGGAGGTGATCTGGATATTTCTAGCATTTGCAGCATATAAAAATTTCAAAGTTTATTAGATGGATGTCAAGTCAAAATTCTTGAATGAAGAACTAAAAGATGAAGTTTACATTGAACAACTATAAGGATTCAAATCGAAAGGAA
Organism: Chamaecyparis obtusa; assembly: GCA_027943335.1. Classification (NCBI taxonomy): domain Eukaryota; kingdom Viridiplantae; phylum Streptophyta; class Pinopsida; order Cupressales; family Cupressaceae; genus Chamaecyparis; species Chamaecyparis obtusa. The sequence goes on along the minus strand of BSBK01000441.1, from coordinate 2,426,865 downwards.
ATCTAGATGTTGCGTTCAAATTGAAGAAGGAATTGTATGGTTCGAACCAGGCATTGAGAGATTGGTATGAGAGATTAGAAAGATATCTGATTGGAAAATGATCTGTATTACAAGATTTATTCAAATTAGATTATGATTGTTGTTGTTTATTTTGATGACATTATTTTTGGAGGAAATGATGACTTGTGTAGGAGATTTGTAGAGGAAATGCAAAAAGAGTTTGAGATGTCTATGAATTATGAGTTGAATTTATTTCTTGGATTGTAGGTAGATTAGAACAATAAAGGTATTTTCATTTCTCAATCCAAGTATTTCAAGGAATTATTGAAGAAGTTTGGTTTGAAGAATTCTAAACCAGCATGTTCTCCTATTATTACCGGATGTAAATTGACTATTGAAGATAATTCACTGAAAGTAGATGCAAGTACAAATCAATGATTGGAGGATTATTGTACCCGATTGATACTACACCAAATATTATATATGTAGTATGTTTGTGTTGGAATAACTAATGCAAAGATAAATTGAGAATGTTATGGTATGTGTTTGATGTAGACCTGATGTTAAGTTGATCAATTATGATGTTTTCATTGATGTCAACTTAGAATTTTTTGGTTGACATTGTGCTTGTTATGCTAATGTATATTTAAAAGGTTGGATCTAGAGTTGTGGTAAGAGTTAGAGTGTGCAATCATAATGGAATATTAAGTGATGTCTCTAGATGTTGTATCTATGACTGTACATATTTATCATATGTATGTTGTGACTTATGATCGATTGAAGATTGACAAGTCAACCAGAAGAACACAATGTAGCCAAGGAGGAATGATTTCATGATTTGTCAAATAGGTTTAGATTTAGGTGTTGCAGTTCAAGATATGTTATCTTGACTATGTATGAAGTTGTTGCAACTGCATCATGATTACTGACTAGAAGACAAAGTTTCAATGGATAGAAGATCACTCAGTGAAAAGTAAAAGTTCTTAGAAAAAATAGTCATATCCTCAATCGGTGATGTTGTATTGTGTTGAGATAAGTGCTATTGTGTTCCAGGGATCATAATGACATATCAGATGGATGTGGAGTGATGAGTTAGCATTTTCATTATTGTTATGATTTAATTTCTTGAAGTTGTGCAAGAAAATTAAAAAGTGTGATGTGGTTTGACTTTTCTTTGTCAAATTGATGTGTGGATTGAATTGGCAATCAGATGAACCTTTTAATCGATGGATTTGGTTTTGGTAACACATTTTGATAGATCTAAGATTAAATTCAAATGTAATTAAGGTTGGTTTTCCACCTCTAGGTGTAAAATTTTTTATATATCATTTTGATGAATCATGAGAAGTGTGTGTGGAAGAGAAAGATCACGAATGTAGTTGTGCGATTGTAGGGTTTGGATGTTTTACATGTGAATTAGAGATTGAGCTTGAACTAGATCTGTACTAGCATAGGAGTTTTAGTTTCTCAAATCACTTTCAGTTATTGATTCCTAACAGTTTCATCAAGATAAATCCATTAACCGGGTAGACCCAAACAAGTCTGATTTGTAAATCTTTTAATCGAGTGACTCTTTAATTAGGGTTTGAAGTCCCTTGACAATGTTAAATCTCCTAACAGGGCTAGAGGTAAATCCCTTAATTGAGTGGCTCCTAACAAGGTCTTTCTCTTAACTGATCATTTGTAATCTCCTAATAGGAGTAAGCCCTTAACTAAACATACTTCAGAAGAGAGCAGAATTATTTGTCGGTGCCATCCCCACACGTGGTTTTTCCCAGTTGGGTTTCCACAAGAAAAATATTGGTGTTATTGTGTTGCATGGTTATGATGAACTACAACTGATTGAATAATTGAATGACTTGAAGATCAGTGATTAGAGATCATTGAGTACTGAAATGATATGTAAGATAATTAAATCAGTCATTATGTTGTCATTGATGTCAACTAGTTTTGACAATAATTATCATGATAGTTGCAAATATCTAAACATCTGTAAAGAGGAGAGAAAAGATGAAGAAATGAGATATCTACATGGAGGAAGATGGATGTGACAAATGAGGATAAGGAATACTTTTGGTAACTTATTGATGAGTCTATGACTTCATATGGTTGACTTGATTATGTTGCATTAATCTGTTATGAAGTTGGAAGCAAAACTTAACAAAGCAGCGTGGTCGGTAAATGAAGCACTTCAGTACACACTAAGACAGTGTAGTGTATACTGAGTGACAGTATTAACCGAGCTTGTGTTCGCCGATGCATTTCTTTGTTAACCGAGTATGGATGAAAGAATTTAATACTTAAGTTCAGCTGACATAAATTGATGAGCTGTAAAGTGTTTTGATTTCAAGATTGAGGATAAAGTTTGTTACAAGATCCATGGCTAAAAAAATTCAGAGAAGATCTAAAGGATGGAATTGAAACATGTTTCTGACACAACCGCCTAAGAAAGTTTAAGAGGCAAAATCAATGAAGGAGATTAAGCAGCAAAATCTAATGGTTGATATGAAAATGGCTTATCTGTCTATATAAGAGATATGAGTTTCTTTATTGAAACATGCCAGAAGATAGAAGACTATAGAGATTTTGCATGAATATAGTTTCATGCATGCCTGATCATACTGGTTGAAGGAGAACCAAACTGTAGAATAGTACCGAGCGTCAAAGAGCTTTTACCGAGTAAAAGTAAGTTGAGGAAGTGAATTGATATATTGATCAGAGGATTTGTATGGGCTTAGAATAGATCTAGACATCTACAATTTGAGTTGTATTGTAATCAGGTCAATTACTATTTCAGTTTAACCATTGATACAGAAAAATATCTTAACCGAGTGGACTTAACCATCTTATGATATACCTCATGTCATTCAATGAGTGTACATTGTTATCCTTTCGACCCCATAGTAAATGTTGGTTGAATGATAAATGTTAGTCTTAAATCCTCTAACAATGTCACATGTAATAGTTTGTAACCTTTAACAGGGTTGGCTCTTCACTGAGCTCACTTCAGAAGAGTGAAAAGTATTTTGGGTTACCGGTCCCAGGTGGTTTTTCCCTTAATAGGGTTTCCATGTTAAATATTTGTGTTGTGTTTTTTTGATGATTGATTTATTGTCATACTTTGCATATTGCATATTTGATTTGGCCGGTAATCACTATGAATAATTAACTGGTAATCGGTAAAGACACAGACAGTTTAGTATCTTATTTTACCGAGCTACAAAAATTTGCTGAATTTTTTTAAAGTGATACATTTTGTAATTGGGACTATTGGATAACTAATCTAACTGATTCACCCCTCATCTTAGTTATTCTAACATGTTATAGATTTTTATCTTCATTGGTTTGTTTATTCATGCAATGAATGTTAATTGATGCAAGTTGTTGAATGGTTTATGAAAAGTTTAATTTTTTAGGTTATTGATTCACCCCCTTCCCCCTCTTAGTAATCTAGGACCTAATAATAATAACAATTGGTATCAGAGATTTGGCCTCTTTGTGTTAAACCTAACACCTTGAGGAAAATATCACAATGATGAGGAAGGAACTTTCCAAGTTCACTAAAGATAAATACCTAGTATGGAGTGACATAATGAAGTTATATCTAAAAGGTATGGGATCACAATATTGGATACATGTCACACACAAGTATACCACTCCTGTTGGAACTCTCAGTGAAAATCAACTAAAGGAACAATAGGAGAATACTCAAGCACAAGAAGCTATTTTAAGTACCTTACATGATATTGAATATGTTGATGTTTGTGGACTTGATACTGTCTATGATGTTTGGGAAAAGTTTAAACTAATCTTTGGTGGAGATATTCATGTATAAAAAGATAAGGAAGACAGTCTCAAAGGTAAGTATGATGACATGAAGATGGTAGAAGGAGAGAACATTGCACAATATGGTCAAAGAATAAAAGAATTTATTGGTACTATCCAAGATGTTGTGGAACTATTGAGGAAGATGTCGTGGTAAGTAAAATGTTGAGAACTTTACTACCTTCTTATGCCATTAGAGTGTCTTCTATAAATGAGATGAGAAATTTTGACAATGTTACTGTAGATGGACTAATTGGTAAGCTTAATGTATTTTTTTAAAATACTTTTGATAACAATATTCCAAGAGTTGAGGCATCTTTCAAGGCATCGGTGTCTAATGTACCGATAAGGAAAAGTAAAGAATTAAGTCATGATTCAGATTGCATGTCAAGTTACACTAGGGAACTTGAAGCTATCTTGGAAGATGAAAGGAGACAAGGAGATCTTGAAGCACTAATAGAAAATATATTTCCTAGAGCTGGGACAGGTAAGTACAAAGAGAACTACCATTGAAATGTTTTTCATGTAATAATATTGGACGTATTGTAACTAGATGTCCTAATGGTGAAAAAAAGGATTAGCTCAGAAAGTTTAAGGGAAAAGGGAAGAAACAATTCTATGTTGCAGTTGATGAAGGAGTTACCCATGAAGAATCATAAGATAATGAGGAAGATGAGATTATATTTGTTGTAGTCAAAGAACATCCATCTAAAGGTGAAAAGGCACTAGTTTCTCACATGGGACACAATGATGAATGGATTATAGAGAGCGAGTGCTCACATCACATGACTGGTGAAAAGAGTAAGTTCATTAAGTTTGATGAGTTTGATGGTGGAACGGAAAGGTTTGGCAACAATACACCTTGTTTGGTTAAAGGAAAAGGCACTATTTATTTTAATGGTAATTGTAATATAGATGTTGTTTATCTTGTAGATGGTCTAACATATAATTTTTTGAGTGTGGGTCAACTAAATGATAAAGGTTACAAATTGGAATTCAAAGGAGGTATGTGCATAATACTTTTATGTGGGGGCATCTTGGGTTCTTGGTGATCTTACATCATCTTGGAGGAATTTCCTTTTGGTCTGATGAAGTTCCTTATTTTGGGTATTTTTCAAAGATTTTGTGTGTGTACGATCTGTGGAGATCTTTAGCATGTGCGATGAAAAGGGTTTGTTCCTTGTTGTTTTTGGAGACTATGTCTATGACCACACATCTTTATGTGGTGTGGATTGTGAGATCTGGCATGTTCTTTATTGATTGGTTGTGTTATTCATGTCACTGGTTCAGTTGTGTTCACTGGTTGATTGTTAAGTACTGTGGTGGGGTTTCCAATCGATGGAATTGAATGGAGTGGATCTCAAGGTGGACATATTGGTGTTGTTGACTTAGTGATTGGATCATGCTTGGTGAAATAATTAAATTTTTTAATTTATTTGGGTCTAGGTTGACATGGTCTAATAGATTTGTCTTGGGATATGTAATATATTGAATGTTGACCTAGGATGGCTAGTAGGTATAAGTTTAGGACTTACGATTGTAAGAGGGGGAAACACTGGGAGTTATGAGAATAGAAGAGGGCTGAGAGAGGATATCTCCAAGGTTTGATAGATCATAATGAGGATCTTACTCTTGTTTCTTTGTTCTTTCCATTGTGTTGACTCTTGTTGCAAGATTAGACATCTCCTTTTGAGACTTCTCCGGTCTTGCCTGCATCAAGTGGTATCAGAGCTGGTTTGATCTTGCAGTGGTGTAAATCTTGGTGTTTGAACTTGTGAAGATTTTGGGGCATTGTTTGTGAGGTGGAAAAGTGTATATCTAACTTGCATCATTGAAGGGCTTGCATAAGGTGATTAGAAGGGATTTACTACTAGAAGGTTGAGTTGTTATGATGATATGAGTGAGTTGTGGATCTTGGAGTGATAGATATATGTTCATGAGATTGAGAATTTGTGGATGGCTTATTATGGGGTAGAAGAATGTGGATATAATCTATGACTGTAGAGAATTTGTGCAAGGATGGATGAGAGAGGATTTGTTTTTAATTGTGAAGCTTGGAATGGGTTGAGTTCCTTGAGACATCATGTTGGTGGACAGATCATCGATTCAAGGTAGGTTGTGAACATGTTCAATAGATTACCGAGTGAGTGGCAATTGAGACCTTGCAGTAAGATTGTTGATTAGAGGTAGTTTCACCTTGGGAGATAAGGGAAGAAGCTAATGAGAAAGGTTGACTGGTTGGTTGAAGATAGGATCTTTAGCCAAATTGGAAAGAAGATGGAGGATATTTTTGGTAAACTTGAGGAGATTAGGAGGTTGAATTATAGTTGACATTTACCAATCTAGAAGAGGATTATTTGGATTTTGAAAAGGATTGTTCAAAGGAGGAAAATGCAAGTTAGGGTTGTTGCTAAAGAGGTAAAGCTTGAAAAGGTAAACATTGACCTTTCTAAGGTTGAGAAAGTAGATCGAGTCAGTTTTCATGATCAGATGGCTGAGTTTGATGTGAAAATTGCAGAGCATCTTGTTGTTAATAAGATTGTTGATGAGGTGGAGTTACCTTTTTCTTAGGGTAATGTTTAGGATGTTGGTATTGATAAACTTGTTGATAGGTATTTAATTGGAGATGCTAATCTTGTTTTTTATGAGGTGTTGCAGATTGGGTTGTTCCAGTTGTATACTATTACTTATGTTGCAGAATTGTAGATGGTAGTTAAGGATATAGGGATGGCTGATGAAGATAGTGGGCATCTTGAATTCCTTCTTGTTGATAAGTTGATAGTGGAAGGTGATGAGTTGCATGATTTTTTTATGAAGGAGAATGTGGATCTAATGCATTGTGTTGAAGATGTTGATCAATTTTTTTCTGTTAGTAGGTGTGTTGACTGGTTAGTTTTAGTGCAGAGGATTCAAAGGTTTGATTTTAGGAAGAAGAGGTTTCTTGTGTGTCATTTTGTTTCCTTTCCTTTCGAGATTGAGAAACCAATGGTCAAGATGAGGTTGTGTTCAGATTTTATTGCACCATCAAAGTGTGAGGTACACTTTTCTATTTATCCTGGGTTTCTATTGCAGGGGCATCTTAGGTTCCTAGAAATATTACATCATATTGGAAGAATTTCCTTTTGGTATGATGAAGTTCCTTGTTTTGGGTAATTTTTAGAGATTCTACGTGTGGACGATCTATGGAGATATTTGGTGTGTGCAATGAAAAGGGTTTGTTCCTTGTTGTTCATGGAAGCTATGTCTATGATCACACCTCTTCAAGTGGCATGGAATGTGAGATCTATCATTTTCTTCACTGACTGATTGTGTTCTTCATATCACTAGTTCAGTTGTGTTCACCATTTGATTGTTGAGGATTGTGGTAGGGTTTTTTATTGATAGATCTTACTGGTGTGGATCTCATGGTGGACCTATGTGTGTGGCCAACTTAGTAGTTGTATTGTACTTGGTAAAATAATTACATTTTATAATTTATTTGGGTCTAGGTCGACCTGGTCTAATACGTTTGTCTTGGGATATGAAATATCTTGAATACCGACCTATGGTGGATAGTATGTATAAGTTTAGAGCTTGTGATTATAAGAGGGGGAAGCACTAGGAGTGTTGAGGATAGTAGAGGGTTTAGAGAGGATAGCTCTGAGCTTTGATAGATTGGAGTGAGGATCTGAGTCTTGTTTCATTGTATTGGTCGTAACTAGGAAGGCATTATGGCCCAACATGTTTGAAGCCCATTTGATATAATTTGATGTTAGTTGATAATAAAGTTATTGTTGTTTGGTCACATCTTTTTGTGTTTCTTTGTTCTTTTCATTGTGTTGACTCTTGCTACAAGATTGGACATCTCCTTCAAAGACTTCTCTAGTCTTTCCTAGATCATACTTGGAAGATTAGGTGATAAGATTGCTATCAGTAGGAAAACTATAAGTAATTTATCCCATCTGAATAATAATGTGAAAAATTGTTTGGTTACAAAGGTTGAAGATAGTTGTCTATGGCATAGAAGGTTTTGTCATGTAAATTTTGATAGTTTAATCAAAGTGAGTAAGACAAATGGAGCTAGGGGATTACCTCAATTAGTCAATCCAAACAACATGATGTGTAAATAATGTCATTTGTGTAAGTTAACTAGTTCTACTTTTGAAAGAAAGTCTTTTTCATTTGAGGGGATACTTGATTTGGTGCATATTGATCCTTGTGGGCCTATGAGACAAAGAAGTTATCAAGGTGATAGATACTTCATATTGTTTATCAATGACTATTATAGAATGATGTAGGTAAATTTATTGAAGGAGAAGTTTGATGCACTCCAAAAATTCAAAGCATTCAAGGAACTGGTTAAGAAGGAATCGGGTAAGAATTTGAAGTGTTTAAGTTTTGATAGAGGAAGTGAGTTTACTTTTCCAAAATTTGTTAAGTATTGTAAAGATAATGGAATCAAGAGACAAATTTTTGCACCAAGGACTCCACAAAAAAATGGTGTTACAAAGAGGAAGAACTAAACTATAGTGGATGATGCAAGGACAATGTTGATTCAAGGTGATGTACCAAAAATGTATTAGAAAGAAGCAATTAGTACTGATGTCTACACATTGAACCAAGTACAAGTAAAGAAATGAATTGATAAGGCACCTTATGAGATATGGTATGGTCACTCACCTAGTGTTAAATATTTCAAAGTCTTTGGCAGTAGATGTTTTTGTAAGAATTTGCCTAAGGTAAAGAATAAATGCCAAGATCTAGAAGCTCAAGAGATCGCACAAGAGAGGCAAATATGATATGATCAAATAATCAAATAGAATGAATTGATAGATTACATACAATATAGGAATGCTCGAATATATAGGTAATGTGATAAGACTACATGATAATGAGATGATAAGATATCAACCAAACTAGGTGGAATCACATATCCACCAAAGGTGGATCATCCTCCATTGTACATCAAAGTATGTGCAACATGTGCAACAATGAGAGGATGATAATGTGATAATAGCACTAAAGGTGGATCTCACACACAAAGAGGTATGAGATGACAACTATTACCATCTAAAGTGGAAATTATCCTAACCATGTGCTAAAAATTAAATGCAAACTCCTAGGTGTCTCAATGACAACTAATATGTAAATGTATTATCCTAAGTAAACTTAAGTAAAGTGTAATTAATAAATACTTAATTACACCAACACCCCCCTTAAGTGAAATTTAGGAGAATGCACTTAAGCTCACAATGCAAGATGGCTCTTGCCTACTAGGCCATGATAGGTACCCATTTACAATATGCAAGAGCAAAAGATGCAATCTCTCATAAAGCGTAGAAAGAGGGAAAACCTCATAGGAAAAACCCTCCCCCCAAAAGAGAGATAAATACAATAATAGAATATGAGAGAGAAGACCTCGTGTGAGGAAAATATCCCCCCCATAAGAGAGAAGAAGTGGAATAGAGACCAAGTATCCCCCCTCAATGTAGAATGAACACCAATGGTAGATGCTCCAGGCTCGATGTAGAAACTACTCCATGGGTTTAGAACAACATTCCTCCCCTTAGGAAGAAACAAGACTAAAGGTGTATATATGAAGCCTCCTCCCCAATATATAGGAAGAAACCTCAAAATGTATGGAATCTCTAAAACCTGCTCAAGAGTCCCCATGTCAATGTTGAAAGGTGCCTCCTCCAAATCATGTGTACTAAGCCACTCTGCTGAAAAAGACAAATCAAGATCAAATGAGGATGAATGTAGAACATGTACCAAAGACCCAAGTGTCTCCTTTGAAGATAAAGTGACCTCCTCCAACTTTTGTATCAAAGTATCCACAATCATTTCACCCTCGAAAGAATGATCAAGTAGAGAATGAAGATGAGGATCGACATGATCCCTCGCAAAAATTAAAGAAGGATCATCTTCACCAAGAAGATGAATGTCATCAATAGTGTCTCTCAAATCTAAAATGTAGGACTCCACAAACAAACCTGCAATGTATGTCAAGTAGTCATCCCATGGAACCAAGTCTGGAAGACAATGAATATCCTACTGCACTGAATCACCTAAACCCAAGGTTGTATGAATGCAAGCATCATCAAGAGAAAGAGTAGAAGTAGTCTCAATAAGAGGAGATGAAATGGAAGGCTCAAGAACTTGATTGTGAGTGAGAATACCCAAGTTCAAGTAGCCAAAACTCTCCTCAAAATTTGAATCATCACTATAAATGTGATCATATGCTAAAGAATCACTATCATCAAGAGGAACAAAATCTACAAAGGAGTACAACTGAGAAGAGTGACCCACTATCCCAGTAGCAATAACTGCTCCACTCTCCAAGTCCTTGATGAAAACTGAATTGGGTGTAAATTCCACAGTCTTCTTTGTAGCACCATTTGTGATTTGATAGATAGAAAGAAGGTTATTGGTCAAGTGTGGAACACACAACACATCATTGAAGTGTCCCTCCCTAACATCAATACTTCCTTTCCCAATTACATTCATGTAAGTGTGATTGTCCATCAAAATAGGTGGACCTTTGCAAGGCTCAAATGATGAAAACATGGACTGTGAAGAAGCCATATGATGAGAAGCCCCTGAATCTAGAAGCCATCTACCTGAATTGGGACTTGAAGAAGCATATAAAGCTTTTCCTTTTTGTGTGACAAATGCGTGACCCTTTCCTTTATCTTTTTATGAATTTTTTTTGAAGAAGTTGAGGTAGACATCTTAGAAGGAAAATTGATCTTTTTCTTTACAAGAAGATTCTTCAATTCATCAATGTCCTTCTTATAACAAAAATGTTCTTCATATCCATCCTTTTTGCAATATGCACAAAATCACTTCTCCTCCTTTGAAAATTCACCCTTTTGAGGTGATGTAGACGTGCCATGTTGAGTTTATTTTTCACCTTCTTGTTGAGACTTAGACTTCCAATTCTTCTTCTTCTTTTGACTTTGATTTCCTTGACTCTCATGATAAGCCACCAATGCCCTAGAAGTTGAAGACTTGAGAATCCCCATACTCATTAATTTGGTTTGTTCCAACATCAACATTTCTCCAAATACCTCAAATGATGGTGTAATAAAGGCATTTCCCAGGGTCATCTTGTGAGTATTGTAGCTTGACACAAAGGCTACATATTCTGAAGAAATATTTCCCATCATATGATGAATCAATTGTGAATCCTAATTGATAGTGATTCCACAATCCTTGAGTTGTGCTCTCAACTCACTGGCCTTGTTGATGAAATCTTGAATTGTGTCAAAGTTCTTAGGATCCAATTTGAGAATTTGTGCTTGAATTGTGAATCCCTTATCCTCATCCACTTTACCATACAAATCTTCAAGTTTATCCCAAGCATCCTTGGTATTGTCGAAGGAGGAAATGTGAAACAAGAGATCTTGAGTAACACATGTTCTTATAATTCCAAAAGCTTGAGATAGCTAACTCTCCAATCAATTAAGTCCTTATCATCTACATTAGGTTCTTTAATTGTTCCATCTACATAATGATTTAGTCCTTTTACCATTAGCTTGCTCCATACATTTTATTTCCATGTAGCATAGTTATATGGAGTTAATGATGGAAATCCATAAGGACCCATAATGAAAAACTGAAAGAGAACAAGAGAGAAAGAGACACAATCACACAAGGAACCACCCCCCCCCCCCCCCAAAAAAAAAAAAAAAAAAAAAAGAAGATTTGGGCACTTTATATATAGTGTGTATGTAAGGAAACTCAGGTGCGGAAATAGCTTCCTACGCTAATCTCTATAGGATAGTATTGTGCAAATTCTTATAAATCCTTACAATTTTAGATTCGTTAACTACTTTAACAAAGATATTGCAACCACATACCATGCATACAGAAAAATAGAGAATGACACAATGATATACCCTAGGGAAACCTTTCGGTAAAAACCCCAGCACTCCAAAACCTGCACAATGTATTGATCAAAACTATTACAGCTTACAATACACTTGCAATGCAAGTTCTTTCAGAAGATTTCCAAAACCTTGAAGACAAATCATGGTAGCATAAAAATGTTCCAACCATACACACGCATCATTTCTCTTTGCAACCCTAAAAAAAACTTATATCATGCGCTTCACTTTTTAGGGCTACTCCCAAAGATAACCGTATTAGGGTTTTACCATTCTCTGAGAAAATAGGAAGAGTGTACAGTACTCAAATTTATTAGTTGCCACATGTCTTCACCTATCATTGAATCTTCCTAACATAGCTCTTACGTGTCATAGGAATCCATCATAACCATTTTAGCCATGATCTCCTTACACACAATTCAAGATGCCGACACATCAACATTATTTGCAAGAAATACATTTTACAAAACAAATAATAAGAATAGGAATTATCCAAGGTTGAGACACCTTATTCCTAACATTCTCCCACTTGTTGAACACCTTGTAAGAGAAACAAGAACATAACAGGAACTAACCGCTATAGGCCAAAAGGCCCATAGACTTCGAACACCATCTAAACTTCTCAGTGCCCACTGGTTTTGTTAATGCATCTGCAACATTATTCACAGTATCTACCTTCTCCAAATTTACCTTTCCATCTTCCACCATATCTCTCACAAAGTGAAACTGCACATCAATGTGCTTCGTTCTGGCATGGAAAGTTGGATTCTTTGCAAGGCAAATAGTGCTCTGACTGTCACACCAAATAGTAATCTATTCTACATCAACACCAACATCAGAACACAATCTTCTAAGCCAAATGGCTTCTTTACAAGCATGAGTATTAGCCATGTACTCAGCTTCTATAGTGGACAAAGCAACCACAGGTTGTCGCTTACTCATCCAACTAATGGCACCACCAAACATAGTGAACACATAAGCACTGGTGGATCTCCTGCTGTCAATATCACCTACCCAATCTGAATCCACAAACCCACAAATACAAACTAAAAGCAGAGATCCAGAAGAGTTACCATGATAACATATGGAGTAATCTGATGTACCCCTCAAATATCTGAATACTTGCTTAACTGCATCCTAATGTACCCGTCCAGGGTTAGCCATAAACTGACTCAAGACTCCCACTGCTTGGGCAATGTCTGGTCTAGTACAGACCATAGCATACATAAGACTGCCAACTGCACTAGCATAAGGTACTCTACTCATGTCCTCCACCTCACTAGGAGATTTTGGACAATCATCTACAGATAACTTTGTTCCCATAGAAATAGGAACACATAGTGGTCTACATCTGCCATGCTGAACCTGTCCAACACAGACTTCACATACTTACTCTGACTCAACCAAAGTTTTCTGTTAGACCTGTCTCTACTGATTTCCATACCCAAGATGTACCTAGCTGCCCCAAGATCTTTCATCTCAAACTGTGCTGACAACTGAGATTTAAAATTAGAAATCATACCTTTACCCTTCCCAAACAGCAACATATCATCAACATATAATGCAACAATAAGAAGGCAATCATTTTCAACTCTGAAATAAACACAATGATCTAATTTTGATCTTACAAATCCAATTGACAACACAAAGGCATCAAACTTAAGGTACCACATCCTAGGAGATTGCTTCAAACCATATAGAGATTTCTTTAATTTGCAAACTAAGGATTCTTTACCTTTAACAATGTAGTGCTCAGGCTGTGACATATAAATCTCTTCCTCCAAATCACCATGAAGGAAATTTGTCTTCACATCCATATGTTCTATCTCTAAATCATATGATGCAGCAAGAGATAATAGAAATCTAATGGATGTCAACTTTGCAACAGGAGAGAATATTTCATCATAATCTATTCCCTCTACCTGTGAATACCCCTTTGCAACCAATCTAGCTTTGTACCTTTCAACACTGCCATCTGCACAAAATTTCTTCTTGAACACCCATTTACAGCCAACAGATTTTCTCCCTTTAGGAAAAGGTACAAGGTCCCAAGTTTTGTTTTTCTCCAATGAAGCCATCTCATCATCCATAGCCTCAATCTAGGAACCTGCATCTTCCATGCCCAAAGCCTCTTTCACAGATCTAGGCTCATCAATGTTAGTAATCAAAGCAAAGGCACAACTAGAATCTAGCATAGAATAACCAAACCTTTCTGGTTGCTTTCTTTCTCTCATGGATCTCCTCAAGGTCTGTGATTAAGGTTTTTCTTCCTCTTCTTCTGAACTATCAGAGTTGCTAGAGCTCTCCTCATCATTAGGCCCAACATGGTCTCTCTGTTCAGTCTTCTCAGGGGTAGGAGGCAACTAAACAACATCTTTTTCCTTTTCTTTTTCATCGGTTGTAACACAATAGGAGAAGATGTTAGCTCTCTGAAAATAACATTTCTACTATACAACACCTTACTAGTCACAGGATCCCAAAGCTTGTATCCTTTCACACCAGCACTGTATCCGATGAAAATACATTTAACAGCTTTGTTTTCCAACTTAGATCTTTTCTCCTTTGGAACATGTGCATAAGCTTCACAACCAAAAACATGAAGATGTCTAATTGAAGGCTTCTTACCAGACCACACCTCCATGGGTGTCTTACCAACAAGGGCTGATGTAGGAGATCTGTTAACCAGATAGCAAGTAGTGGCCATAGCTTCAACCCAAAACCTTTGTTCTAAACCAGCTCGACTAAGCATACTCATAGCCTTCTCCATCAGTGTCTTGTTCATTCTCTCTGCAACTTGATTTTGCTGTGGGGTATAAGGAGTTGTCTTATGCCTCTCAATACCTTATTCTTTACAGAACTATTCAAACTCTGCTGAGCAAAACTCACCACCATTGTCAGTTCTCACACACTTAATCTTCTTACTAGTCTGATTCTCTACAAGAGCTTTAAATTCCTTGAACCGACTAAACACTTGTGTCTTACTTTTAAGGAAATAAATCCACATCCTTCTACTATAATCATCTATGAAAGATACAAAAAATACAGACTTGGAGATTGAAGGAACTTTTATAGGACCAAATACATCAGAATGAATAAGATCCAAAACATCAAAAGATTTGTGAGAACTAGAGTAAAACTGAACATGATTTTGTTTACCATAGACATAGTGTTCACATAAGTCAAACTCGAGATTGCAATCATTTAACCCCTCAATGAGATTTTTATTTTTTAGGGTTATGAGACCCTTTTCACCAATGTGGCCAAATCTCATATGCCACAACATTGTCTTTTCTGTAGGAAGCTTACCTTCCAAACTGTTTGCACTACCATCAGAACCAATAGCCATAGACTTCTTCATTGCTTGTTCAGATGGTGAGGATGAAGAACTATTACATAGAGGAATACATGCATCTAGCTGAAATAAGGTACCTCTCCTAGTACCCCTTGCAAGCACTATCGATCCTCTCATCATCTTGCATCCTTCTTTTGAAAAAACAACTTGCACACCTACATCATTTAGCATACTTACAGATAATAGGTTTCGTGCCAAACTTAGAATGTGCATAACTCCATTGATTCCCTTTACTTGTCCATCAGGAAATTTGATAGTGACCCTTCCGCGTCCAACTATCTTTAGGTGAGAATCATCACCCAAGTACACCTTTCCACTATCGAACTCTTCATATTTTGAGAACCAGTTTTGATGAGAGGTCATGTGAAAAGATGCACTCGAGTCAACCAACCACACATCATCAGATGCATGGGCTGCCAAAGCCACGATGAATGCATCGCCATCTTCTTGAGATATTTTTGAAGCTAAATTTGAACCTTTCTTCTTCTTCTTCGACTCTTTGCAGTCTTTCCGGAAGTGCCCAGATTTATCACAGTTCCAACATTTTGCCTTGGACTTATTGGAAGTCTTTGACTTCCCACGAGATTTGGATCTACCCTTATTGTTAGACTTATTGTCATTTTTCTTCCCTCTTTTAGTGGATCTCCCACGAACAATAAGGGCTTCTTTTTCTGAAACAGAAGCCTTTCTCCACATCTCCTCTAATAGCAGCGAAGACACCACATCATCCATTTTGAAAGTGACTAAAGTGCTTCTGAGAGCCATCACAAGATGGTCCCATGAATCTGGTAAAGAACACAAAAGTGTGTAGCAACGATCCTCGTCCTCTAACTTGACACCAGCTGATGTCAACTATGCAGCCAACAGATTAAATGCATTTAAATGATCCATTAAGGATCCACCTTCCTCCATTCACAGAGAGTACAACTTCTTCCTCAGGAACAACTTGTTCACCAGAGATTTGGCCTGATACACGGCCGCAAGTCTTTCCCATAAACTATTTGTGGTTTTCTCATCTAGAACATTCAGAAGAACTGCATCGATTAAACAGAGTCTTATGAGACCCTTAGCTTTACAGTCTTTGATATCCCAATATGCTTGAGCTATGGTTGTTGGTCTTGTAGCACTTGAAGTCACTTCCCATAGGTCACAATCTTCCAACATGTCTTCCATATGATGAACTTGCCATCTCAATCTGCAAATAAGATTCAGAATGCTTTGCAAAATACTCCCACTCAAACTTGAGATCACCTCAAAAAACCCTACCCAACAACTAGGATCAAAAGTTGATCAAGCTTTGATACCACTTGTAAGGAAACTCAGGTGCGGAAACAACTTCCTACGCTAATCTCTATAGGAGAGTATTGTGCAAATTCTTATAAATCCTTACAATTTTAGATTCGTTAACTACTTTAACAAAGATATTGCAACCACATACCATGCATATAGAAAAATAGAGAATGACACAATGATATACCCTGGGGAAACCTTTCGGTAAAAATCCCAGCACTCCAAAACCTGCACAATGTATTGATCAAAACTATTACAGCTTACAATACACTTGCAATGCAAGTTCTTTTAGAAGATTTCCAAAACATTGAAGATAAATCACGGCAGCATAAAAACATTCCAACCATACACACGCATCACTTCTCTTCACAACCCTAAAAAAAACTTATATCATGCGCTTCACTTTTTAGGGCTACTCCCAAAGATAACCGTATTAGGGTTTTACCATTCTCTGAGAAAATAGGAACCCCAAAAAATTTTTCGGGGCAATGCCCCGAACCCCACGATTGGGGAAGAGTGTACAGTACTCAAATTTATTAGTTGCCACATGTCTTCACCTATCATTGAATCTTCCTGACATAGCTCTTACGTGTCATAGGAATCCGTCATAACCATTTTAGTCATGATCTCCTTACACACAATTCAAGATGCTGACACATCAACATTATTTGCAAGAGATAGATTTTACAAAACAAATAATAAGAATAGGAATTATCCAAGGTTAAGACACCTTATTCCTAACAGTGTATACAATTGCCACTTGTCAAAATGGACCAAAGTGGACTTCTGATTTTGATGATTACAATGGAAAATATGAAGCTATAGCAGACTCAAGAAGATAAGACACAAAATCACTCAAAGATCTAATAAATTACAAGTGGCAAAAGAGGCCAAAATAGACCATATTTTGAAAGTACTATGTCCACTCAAAATTTCTCTAAACTAATACTAGATCTGGAAAGTAGACAAAAAATTATGCTCTTTAAAAAAATATTGCACTTGAAAATGTGTCTGTATGAGCCCAAACGAAGCCTCTAAAGTTGCAAAAATAGAAATCAAATAGGTATAGTCACCAAAAACTGTAATTTCTGCAAAATTTGTACACCAAAACCAAAAAATATTTGCATCACTGAAAAGTTCAGGAAATTCTTCCCAAAATTTTAAAAAATGCACTCAATTTGGAGTCTGGATGACCAAATTACAACCTCTCAAAGTCAGACTACCAAATCAAAACTACAAATGGTGAGGGCTGCAAATTTTTTAAGTCTGATGATGTCATCAATTTACTATCTTAAATTTGATAGTCAAATGGTTGTCACGACAGTGTAAAAACACCCAGAATTGACAGTAAGATGATCGTCAATTTTAACTTCATAAAATGCAAACGCAGCCGTGAGATTAAATTTGATAGTTAGTTGACCATTAAATCAAAACAAAAAATTCCTACTTTGACAGTTGGACGACCGTCAAATTTAACATCGTAAAATTGGTGAAAAATGAATTTTTTAAAAAAATATAACCCTTTTTCGCTCTCCAACATGTGTCACTATGTCATTGGCGGGTTGCTTGCATTGCAAATTGACGAGTTGGTTAGCCCGTGTGGTGAGGTGGTCATCTCACATGGAGATCCACGTCTCCTTGTCAAGCGGAGCCACTGATAGAGGTTGGTAGGTGATGGCGTAGGGGGCGGTTGAAAGGCAGTGATTGGGCTGCCTCACTGCGGTCGGTGAAGGCATATGGGACTTTAGTCCCATATTTACCTGGAGAATATACTTCTTGGGCTTTATAATGCCCAACACCCACTGTCACATATAAAGTCACTCGGCTCGGGTGGGCACTACTTTGAGCTCAGCTTGCATGTCATGTTAGAGCTCGGCTCTACTATTTGCGCTCGGGCTCAAGTCCGATGTGATTGAGTTGGCTGATTCTTTGAGTCAGTTTTGGGGCAGCTCGACGAAGTCACATATGAGCTCAATATCCAATCCGATCTAGTTGTGTCTGTCATGATTCAGGTCAGATTGTATGTAGTCTTCCAAATGTTTTTTGCTATCCTCGGAGATTAGTCCCACATTCATGGGATGGGAGAAAATCCCAATCTTTAAATGCAAATCCATGCCAACCTTAAACAAAGATCTCTTGGGGTGAGGTGACCTGGACTGCTCGGACTATGTACAAGCCTGCTGGGGGGTTGATTGCCCAGTCTGTGCCGATATTCATAGAATAATTACCTATATGGATTCCTGTCACTTGCAAATAGACAAATTGTCTGACAATAACCAGGGGTGGGGACCCCGAAAATAACCCCAAGTTTTTGCAGAAAATACAACTTTACCAAATCCAAAAATAATTTGAAAAATTATTTTTTTTCATGAAAATTTGTACCATCTTGTAGATCGAATTGCCCAGGTTTGATTTGTAAAATTATTTTTCCTTAGATTTGAATTTTTCCTAATATAGCAAAATTTATAGTCAAAATT
Source organism: Chamaecyparis obtusa (assembly GCA_027943335.1). Lineage (NCBI taxonomy): Eukaryota > Viridiplantae > Streptophyta > Pinopsida > Cupressales > Cupressaceae > Chamaecyparis > Chamaecyparis obtusa. Next base: position 2,408,053 of record BSBK01000441.1, on the reverse strand, counting down.
TATGGAAACAACCACCTGGATGCAATGGCGAGGTCAGATCTTGCTCTAGATGCTCCCAAAAATTGCTGATATCCCAGATTTGAATCATGGCCCTCCAAATGTTGAAGAAACAATGTCTCTCTAATGACTATTCAATGAAAACTCCTATGGCTCTAATACCATGTAAGAATTTTCCTAAGGAAAAGAATAAATGCCAATATTTAGAAGCTCAAGAGATAGCACAAGAGAGACAAATATGATATAATCAAATGATCAAATAATCAAATAGAATGAATAAATAAATTACATACAATGTAGGAAATCCTGAATATATATAGGCAATGTGATAATACTACATGATAAGGAGATGATAAGCTATCAACCACACTAGGTGGAATCACATGTCCACCAAAGGTGGATCATCCTCCATTGCACATCAAAGTATGTGCAACATGTGCAACAATGGGAGGATGATAATGTGATAAGAGCACTAAAGGTGGATCTCACACACAAAGAGGTATGAGATGACAACTATCACCATCTAAAGTGGAAATTTTCCTTACCATGTGCTAAAAATGAAATGAAAACTCCTAGGTGTCTCAATGAAAACTAATATGCAAATGTATTATCCTAAGTAAAATTAAGTAAAGTGTAATTAGTAAATACTTAATTACACCAATAGTTATATTAAGAGGGATGACTACACAGGCAATTTTGATCCAAAAAATGATGAATGTATTTTCTTGGGTTATTCTACTAAAAGTAAAGCATATAAGTGTTTCAATAAGAGAAACAAAAAATGATTGAGGGTGCAAATTTAAAGGTGGATGAATACCCTAAGAAATATGGTGATTCAAGAAAGCAAGTGATAGAGGATGATCGAGAGATTGTGTATATTGAACCAGAATAGTATGAACTAGAAGAACAAAACAATGTGGAAGATGTGATTCAATCGGGAGAAGAAAAAGCTCCTAGATCTAAACCGGTGATACCTAGGTATGTGAAGATAAATCACTTTGTAGATTATATTATAGGTGATAAGAATGCAAGTGTTCTAACCATATGAAAGCTCAAAGAAAGTACTTGTTTTATTTCCAAGTATGAGCCTAAAACGGTGAAGGAAGCAATCAAGGATGAAGATTGGGTAAAATCTATGGAAGAATAACTTTATCAAATTGAGAAGAATGATACATGGAGACTTGTTCTCAGACTTGCATATAAAAATGTGATTGGTACCAAATGAGTTTTCAGGAACAAATTGAATGAAGATAGAGATATGATAAAAAATAAGGCAAGGCTTGTGTGTAAGGGATATGCATAAGAAGGACTAGATTATGGAAATAATTTTTCTCCAGTGGCAAGATTGGAAGGGGTAAGAATTCTAATTTCTTATGCTTCTTATAAAAGATTCAAAGTTTTTCAAATGGAAGTCAAGTCATCTTTCTTAAATGGAATTCTTGAATAAGAGGTCTACATAGAACAACCCGATGGTTTTGCATTAACAAAGGACAAGGAAATGGTATGCAAGATAAAAAAGGAACTATATGGACTAAAACAAGCACCAAGGACATGGTGTGAAAGGTTACAATATTATCTTATTCATATTGGTTTTAATAGAACAAGTGATGATAGTAATGTATACCTAAAAGATGAAGGAGATAATTTGTTGATAGTTGAAGTGTTTGTTGATTATATAATCTTTGGAGGAAATGATGAAATGAGTTTGACATTTGTTGAAGAGATGAAGGAGTTTGAAATGTCAATGATAGGGTAGATCAAATTCTTTATTAGATAGCATGTTTCACAACTAAAGAATGGTGTATATATATATATATATATATATATATATATATATATATATATATATATATATATATATATATATATATATATATATATATATATATATATATATGTATGTATGTATGTATGTATGTATGTATGTATGTATGTATGTATGTATGTATATGTATATATGTATATATGTATATATGTATATTGTATACACCTAAAAATGGTCACCTAGACTATTAGCCCCTTTTGCTAAATCATCAATTGCTTATTCTTGATCAAATCCTAGTTCTATCATTTATTCGATTATTTTCTATGGGCTAACCATCTTATCCTAAGTCTTTATTTATTAAAAGGAATATTCTCTCCCCTTTTAATAAATAAAAAGCCCCCACTTTTTCTCTTATCCTAAGTTGCACAAATAAAGCATTATTCTTATTTTATAAAAAGAGAAAAGTACTTTTTGTCTCATATGGACACAAAAGTCAACTCTTATTTTCCTATTGGAGGATACTTGTGCACATGGATTGCTCCTCTTTCAAGCTCCACCGTTGATTAAATCTTTTGCCTCTTAATCTCCATGGTCCATTTCTCCTCATTTCCTATAAAAGAAGAGCTCTCTTCTTCATTCTAGATCCCCAACTTTTTATGCTAATATTATGCTGCAGGTTTTCTAGGTACACTTTGGAGCTTTTGAAGATTTGGAGCATTGTTGGCATTCATCTTGGATCTTCATCAACACTCTATCTTCTTGTCTTCATTCTTGCATCATCATGGCTTTCTTGCTTCATAGTTAGATTTCATTTCTTGCATAGTAGCTTCATTTTCATGGCATTCTTAGCTTAGATTTCCTTTATACTTTAGATTAATTCATCTAGTTTAACTAGAAGGCTTTGTAATACTTGCATCTTTCATTTCCATAGTTTAGCTTGCATTTCCATTCTTAATCTAGCTTGCATTGCATTTCATTCTTGATTCTTGAGGATATTGGCATTCTTGCCCTTGTCTTCATTGAATCTCCCATTGCATGGTTTACTAGCAAGGTTATTGGCTAAATAGCTCTAGCTGAGAGCATTCTTAAAACCCTTGCACTCCATGCCTAGGGAGCTATGGATCGATTTGTGAGGGCTCATCCTTGAGTTTCCTTGCATGTAATGATCCATAGAAGTGTGACACAATTATAGCACACATATATATATATATGTATGTATATATATGTATGTATATATATATATGTATATATATATATATATATCAGTCAATCCAAATATGTGAAAGAAGTACTCAAGACTTTTGGTATGGATGACTCCAAACTAGTTGGAACCCCCGTGGTAACAAGATGTAAATTATCAAAGGATCATGAATCTGATGTAGTGGATCCTACTTTGTGCAAGCCTATGATCAGTAAGTTACAATATGTTGTTTATAGCAGACTTGATATTTCTCAAGCGGTTGGAATAATGGCAAGATTTCAAGAAAATCCTAAGGAATCTCGTATGGTTGTAGTAAAAAATATATTTAGGTATTTAAAAGGGATAGTTGACTATGGTTTGTGGTATGCTCATGATGATGATTTCTCTTTGAGTATGTTTACTGGTGTAGATTGGGAACGAAATGTTGATGATAGAAAGAGCACAAGTTTTGGTGCATCCTTTCTAGGTAAAAAGCTTGTATCTTGGACAAACAAGAAGAACAAATGTATCTCACAATCTACTACAGAAGAAGAGTATGTAGCAGTAGCTATAAACTATACACAAATTGCATGGATGAAGCAAATTCTTGAAGGAATCAAAGAAAAGGTGACTAAACCAATAACTATCTTTTGTGATAATACAAGTGCAATAAATATTTCCAAGAATCCAATAATGCATTCCAAGACTAAGCACATTGCAACTAAGTATCACTTTTTGAGAGAGCAAGTGCAAGAGAAGGAGGTGAATTTGGAATGGGTAAAAGCACAATAAGTTGTCACCCTTTTACAAAGGAAAACGCTAACAAAATCAAAGTTGTTCAACTTCAATAGTATAAAAATGATATTTATGTTTAGAATTTGAAGATGATGTAAACTAATTAAATGTGATAAAATGGATGAAGTTTATGATTAATATTTTTAATAATTTTTTTGAATAATAATTTATATATTTTTTTAATTTTTAAAGACAATTTTTCAATTGCTGAAAAATGGTTAAAATTAGGGGTCTAGTTCCCACCAAAAAATTATATGTAAATAAACATTTTTTCCCCTAATTTCAAAATATGTCATAAATGACATATATATCTAGTGCATGAAGAAATAAAAATTGGTTTGTGACCTATATTTTTTCTTTTATAACAATTCAAATTCCAACTCACTGAAATTGACAATTTTCATCTCGCAACATATTTTTCATAACAAATCTATCCCAATCAAAAAAAGAAATATATATATTTGAAGAGGACTCTCTCCTCTAGTGTACCATATATTTTTCAAATTTATTTAATATGATTTACTATTTTTTTCTTTCTCCGAATCAACATCTCCTTGACTGTGAAAATATCTACTTGCACTATTTTTTAATTACAATAAACTATGTACAATTAAAACACTATAAAATCTATATGAGGATATTCTCAACTCTAATCTCTACAAAAAGGTATTTTTTTATTTTTTTTTAAATATCATTAAAAATATTATGAGTTATTGAAACACCACTTTTCTGAAATAATTTTATTTTTATGGTAAGTGAACCCAAAGTGGTATAAAACATGCATTTAATAGACATTTCCAATTGGAAAAGTTAAATCACTTATCTAACTTAGCTAGAATGAGTCTAGCTAGGCCATATGTTTGACCAAAATTAATTTTTAGTTAGAAATACTAAAATTTAGTTGTGCTGATAAGTTAGCCTAAAAGGTGACACCTGATTGTGCTTTTACCTGAATATGTACCAACAAAGGAGTGGATAATATATATCTTCACAAAGCCACTACCTAAGGATATTTTTGAGTACCTTAGAAGTAAGCTAGGGGTTGTGCCCTTACCTGAACAGAACTAAGATTTTTTTGGTGCATTAATACAGTGGATTGATTGCCATATCTTTCACTGTGGATTGGTTTTTAGGGGAATACTCCTTAGGGGGAGAAGTTAAAAATAGATGAGGATAGTTGCAGATGATGAAGAATTATGCATATCATTCCTTTGGCATTGTTGTCAAAGGGGGAGAAAAATCAGTAAAGGGAGAGAGAAACTATGACAGAAAAGGGAGGATAAGAACTAAAGATAAAGAATAGAGAACTACAAATATGTATTAGCTAAGGGGGCATATTTATTTAATTGATATTGTCGATGTTACCCCTAATGCCAAACGGTGGGATTGTTGGCATAATAGATGCATAGATAAGTTGAGTATGTTATGGTATGTATTTGATGTAGACCTGATGTTAGGTTGATCTATTATGATATTGTTATTGATTTCAACTCAACTTTTGTTGATTGACAATGTACTTGTTATGTTGATGTATGTTTAAAAGGTTAGATCCAGAGTTGTGGTAAAAATTGGAGTGTGCACTCATAATGGAACACTAAGTGATGTCTCTATATGTTGTATCTATGACCGTACATGTTTTTCATATGTTTGGTGTTACTTATGATCGATTGAAGATTGACAAGTTAAGAGGAAGAACAAGATGTAGCCAAGGAGGAATGATTTTATGATTGTGTCAAATAGGTTGGATTCAAGTATTGTGGTTCAAGATATGTTATCTTCACTATGTTATGGGGTTGCTATTGCAAATGCATCATGATTGGTAAGTGGAAGACAAAGTTTCAATGGATAGAAGATCACTCAATAAAAAGTAAAAGAAGTTCTTAAAACAATCAATTAGATCCTCAATTGGTGATGTTGTATCATGTTGCGATAAGTGGTTATGTGTTTTAGGGATTGTAGTGATGTGGCAGATAGATGTGGAGTGATGAGTTGGCATTTTCATTATCATTACGATTTAATTTCTTGAAGTTATACAAGAACATTGAAAAGTGTGATGTGGTTTGAATTTTCTTTGTCAAATCGATGTGTGGTCTAAATTGGTGGTTGTACAGATCTTGTAATTGATAGATTTAGTTTTGGTAACACATTTTGGTGGATCAGAGATGAAATTCAAATGTAATTAAGGCTATTTTCTACCTTAAGGTGTAAAACATTTTATATATCATTTTGATGAATCATGAGAAGTGTGTGTGGAAGAGAAATATCATGATTGTAGGGTTTGGATGTTTTGCATGTGAATAAGAGATTAAGCTTGAACTCGATCTATACTAGTAGAGGAGTGTTATTTTCTCAGATCAATTTCACTTGTTGATTCCTAATAGTTTCATCAAGATAAATCCCTTAATCAAGTAGACCGTAACATGTCTGATTTGTAAATCCTTTAACTAGGTGACTCTTTAATTAAGGTTTGAAATATCTTAACAAGATTATTCGTAACAAGTTAAAGCTCCTAACAAGACTAGAGGTAAATCCCTTAGCCGGGTGGCTCCTAACAGGGTCTTCCTCTTAAGAAAGCATTTGTAAGCTCCTAATAGAGATAAGCTCTTAACTAGACATACTTAAGAATAGTGTAGAATTATTTTTGGGTGTCATCCCCACATGTTGTTTTTCCCAGTTGGGTTTCCATGAGAAAAATATTGGTGTTATTGTGGTGCATGGTTGTGGATGTTTATCTTCATTTGTTTGTTTATTCATGCAATGAATGTTAATTGATGTAAGTTTTTGAATGGTTTATGAAAATTTTAATTTGTTAGATTACTGATTCACCCCCCCACCCTCTACCTCCTCGTAATATTGGACCTGATAATACTAACAATTTGGTAGCCAATCTTAGAATGAACTGACATAGTCACATGTTATGGCAATAAAGAGGATTTTTTAATATTTAAATGTAAAATAAGATTTTGGATTATGGTATCCAAACATTTCATATTTCATATTCAGAGCTTATACTGATACAGATTGGGTAGGTTGTCTAGATAATCAGAGAAGTACTAGTGGTAGAGCTTAATTTCTTTATTCCCAATTGGTTACTTGGTCAAGCAAGAAGTAGGATTTTGTTGCATTATCAATCATTGAATCAAAATACATTGCAACATCCTCATGTTGTACTTAGGTATTATGGATGAAACATAATTTGAAGGATATAGGTATAACTTTTGATGAGCCAATTTTAATCATATGTGGCAATACTAGTGCCATGAATATTGCAAAGAATCTAGGGCAACATTCTAGAACAAAACATGTATCTATCAAGTATCATTTCTTTAAAGAGAAGGTAATGGATAAGGAAGTGAAGCTTGTATATGTTCCCACAAAGGAGAAAATAGAAGATATATTTAAAAAACCTTTGTGCAAGGATACTTTTGAGTATTTTAGGGGGAAGCTAGGTGTTCTTCCCCTTTCTAGTGTTCACTAAATGTATTGGTGTGTGAATTTTTCTAGTGAATTACATTCTTATTCTTTTCTAGATCAATGTTTGGTGGCTTCCTCTCAAGAGGAGAAGAGTGAGTTAGTAAGGGGTAGTTTCGGTCCTTTGTCATTGTTTTGAAAGGGGGAGAAAAGTAGAGAAGAACATAGAACCTTGATGTTGATATCTTTGGACAATGAGTTTCTTTCTTTGTTATTGATGAATTTATCCATCAATTACAAAGGGGGAGATTGTTGGAATGTTAGGTTAATACTATTCATGTTGTTTTCATTAATAGTTGTCATTGATGTCAACATATTCGATGCATAAATATGGCTCATTTATGATTTGGTTATTTTGTTCTATCAGTTGATGTGTGTACCAATATATTTGGTGTATTGGTAGAAGTGTTCATCAAAGGATGTGCTTTAAATTTTTATCCTTATCAATGTCATTAATGGTCCCTTTTTGTGTGCAACATATGGTGGAATGTTGGTGCAGGAGCACCTAATTTAAAATTTTGGTTTTAATATGTAAATAGGGGTCTAGTGTCATGAACATATTCAATTTGGTGTACAATAAGGTCATTTATAAGTTTTATTTTCATATTTTGTATTTGTAATGTCATGTTAGTGTAAGTGTCAAATGTTGTCAACAAAGTGTAAATGTTACTTGTCAATTTTGCAACTTCTTGGAAGGTGAAAGGTTATGGAATTTAAATTTTGTATGATTGTTGGGTTTAATCTTAGAAAACATGTTAAATTTTACCATTTTGGTCGAATAAGGGGGGATGGTAATTTTGAAGAGAAATCAATAAGAATCCAAAACTCTGTTATTTGTCAATTCCTTGTATCCTTATTTTTTTTATTGTTAGAGTCACTTTACATGCATGGTACATATGTGTATAGATACATTGGAATATGAGACCATAGTCAAATGATAGGTCCCTAAGTCTTATTTTGTTTGAATCAAGTTTGAGTCATTTTCATGGAGAAATGAAGGAGTTATGTTCATTTTAGTGACAATACCTTGTTTAGGAAATGAATTCCAGAATTAATAGTAAAAAAAAATTATGGTATGGCTACATACAATATATTAAGACCCTATAAATTTGTGAGTAGGAATATCTAGATTTTACCAAAAAAAATTCTCCCTTCTAGAAAAATTATTTTTGAGGTTTAAGGGGTCAAATAATTCAATTCCCAAAAACTATCTTGTTATTCCTTGTGTGGGATCCTACCACTATTGTGATAGGAAAGTTGCAGAGACTCAGTGGCTGCATCAAATTGGTATCAAAGCTACAAGGATTAGATATTTTATTAGGTAAAAATATATCAAGGCTATCAAATGATCCATGGAGGAAGAGATTCTACAAAGGATTGTAATTTTCAAGACTAGATGCAAATGCCAAGGAAAGGTATGCAATGTGATGGTTGATTCATGTAGTTTGGATAATTTGATATCTCGGGATATGGTGGATAAGTTTCACTTAGATTTTTTTCCCCATGAAGCACCTTATTCTATTTATTTATTGAATGGTGATAATACTTTTATGGTGAAGGAACAAACTTGGGTTGAATTTCAAATAGGCCCATATAAGGAAAATATTTTGTGTGATGTTATGCCTATGGACATATGTCATTTGTTGTTGGAATTTAAATGGATATGTGATAGAGCTACTATATATGATGAGAGACACAATAGTTATAAGATTAAGAAAGATGATACCTTTTTTAGTTGAATCCATTGGTAGAATAAAATCAAGGGCAAAGCGGGGATAGAAGAGTATTTATATAGGGCCAAAGAGAACCTATAAGACATGAGAAGAGTCATTTTATTGAAGGGGAAGCCATTGAAAAGGAGAAGAATCCTAGAGTAATCAGTGATTATAGAGATGGAATGGTGAAGAGTAAAGTGGCAGATGAAATCATGGTAAGGTCTGAAAGTGAAAATACCCAAAAAGAACACCCATGAAGGGTCAGGAAAAATTTGGACAACATAGTGAAGATAAAGGAGAGAGTAGATTATGGACAAAGGCTAAAAAAGAAGATGTGGGATAGTCATATACTATCAAATCATATGTATACAAATCTGATACAAAGGTTGGTGAGATAGAAACCCATGAGGAAGAATCCCCAATAAGATAAAGGAGTCAAGTAAAGGAAAGCACATTGCCTAAGGAAAGACAGGAAAGGCATAGCAAGGTCATCAAGGAAAGAAAGCATAGTCCACAAATTGGACAAAAACATGAGGAGAAATAGATGTGTGTAGGTAGAGAGGATGGAAGATCATGTAGAAAAGTGGTCTCCAAGGTTGAGATAATGAAGAAGGGAAAGATACAAGATGGGATTGAAGAAGTTATGGTAGGAACAATGATATGTTTGTTGAAAGAAAAATAAGTTTCAAGGTAGTGAAGCACTACTAAGGAAAAATTTTATGAGTCTAAAAATGCAGAGATTAAAGAAGTAGACGGTCAAGTGCAAAGTGAGCAGAAAAATAAGGAAGTAGTGAGCCAAGGAGCATGGAAAATTTTAGTCACCCAAAGAGATGAAGAAGATGAGAAGATGAGAAATTTGTAGAGAGTCCCAAAAGTGGAAGGAACCAAGCATGTGGTAGGCCAAGAGAAGGCCAACGACATTATGTATATGAAGTCTCCAAAGGGAGTGAAGAAAGAAAATAATTTTGTGGTTAGAACATTAGGGTATCCTTATTTGATAAATCCGATAAGAAGCTAGTTGAATGATGGTATGAAAATGGTTCTAGCCATGAGGAACCTAAAAGTGGTCATGAATAGGATAATTCAAAGGCAAAGAGGGAAAGAAGTGCATTGTTAATCTATTATTTTGATGAAAAAGTTGGTGGAGGCCAAGCCAAGAGTGAAAATGAAAGAGAAAGGATAGAATGGGGATTATTTAGAGATGGATGAGACCAAGAGACAAGGTAGAACTAGTTGGATGGAGCAGGTAAAGTCAAGCCAAAGTATGGAGGGGCACATCCAAAGTGACCAGCCAAGAGGAGGTATGATTTTCATGGACAAAGCCAAGCCCAAGGTGAAGATAAAAGAAAGAAATTCTCAAGGAGGATCATCATGGTGTTGGATATCAAGACAAATTTGCAGACCAACATGTTGCATACTTCCAAGAGACTTGGAATTGTTTTAAGGCTGGATGTATGGTACAGGGGAACCTAATTCAAAATTTTGGTTTTGATATGTAAATAAAGGTCTAGTTTCATGAACCTATTCAATTTGGTGTAATAAGGTCATTTATAAGTTTTATTTTCTTATTTTGTGTTTATAATGTCACATTAGTGTAAGTGTCAAATGTTGTCAACAAAGTGTAAAAGTTGCTTGTCAATTTTACAACTTCTTGGAAGGTGAAAGGTCATGGAATTCAAAATTTGTATGATTTTTGGGTTTCATCTTGGAAAATATGTTAAGATTTCCCATTCTGGTTGTTAGTCCAAGTTCGGTACTTATTCCTCATTCTTTTTTTGAGTCAGTCCTATATCAGTTGGGTCACCCTTGTTCTCCTCTATTATTTTTTCTTTCCCTATAACACAGCTATTTATAAGAGTCATTAGTCTTTTGGGTCATAACTTGATTTTGAGCATTGTAAGTTCTTGTTAACAAGTTTCCTTGAACACTCTCAAACACCTTTGAATAGGTTTGAACTTTGTTCAAACCAGTTCAAGGTTGTTCAAATCGGATCCATTACTTTTGGAAAATATGACAAGTTTATGAAGATAATGAAGATAATCAACCGACTGACAAGTCATGAGGAATGCTGACACATTAATCATGGATTTATGACACATCATTATAGTTGGAATACCAAATGGTAAACTTCAAAGGTCAAAGTTCATGAACTACATTGAACACTCTTGAACAACCTTGAACTTTGTTCTTCTATGTTTAAAGGTATTCAAAAGAAGAAAAGAGGGTAAAAAGATGAATGTGATGACATCTGGAAATTTGGCACGTCCAAGAAGTCCTAATAATCATTAATTTTTCTGATATAAGGACTTGTGTGAATGGTAATTATAGATTACATGCATTTTTTGTCAAATCAAATCTTTTATCATCACCTCCATAAAGATTTGCAATAAATAACTCAATTCTCATGCTTCTCCTATTTAAGTTGATCCCTATGCTCACATTCCTAAATATTATTATTATTGAGAAATTGGCGGGTAGAGATAAGGACATTGGAGCTTCTGTGATTAGTAAATTCTATGGACTAAGGTGAGTTTGGCTGCCTTTTCATGACATTTTTAAATTTAATAGCAGAAAAGTGATTAGAATAGAGAATATAAGTCACTAAAGCTATGAAGTATGCTTTTCATCTATTTGGGAATGTATCAAGTCTTGCATGTGATGGTCCTGTAATAACAGACACTAATTTAGAAAATTACAGTCTAGAAGGTTTACCGGACCATCTCCTAAATTCCCTTGAGGGTACTCCAGGTTTAGAAATTTTACACAGTGGGTTATGTTCAGCTACAACTTTCCCTCCCACTGTCATATGTCCTGAGTTAATTCTAGAATGTATCAAAAATTATGACGCACAAACTGAATCCATTAGAAAGAAAGATGGTAGCATCCTCATGTCCATCAATAGGGAAATAGTGTCTTTAGCACTGCAAATCCTAGAAAAGACCTTCTCTGCCTTTTCTCCTACATAGTCCACTATCAATTTTAATGAAAACAAAGATGGGAATCAAACTTCTATGGCTAAAAGTTGGCTTTTGAACCCACAAAGAGGAGGTTCATGATCACCCAAAAAGTTCAACAAAAGTCATGTACACTCCTATATCAGTGATATAATGGTTATGCTACACAGAGTAAGGGGATCACAAGTAGCCTATCTCTTCTCTAATTGGATGTATTTTTATGTTTAGATTATCTTAGAGGGGAAACAACTCTTAAACTGGGCCGAATTGATTGCTAGTTCTCTAAGGGAGCAACTTAATATGTCTAAGTTGACTGGTAGTCATTTCTTTATGTCCTCTTACCTAATGTATTGTCTAGCATGCAACAAACAATGAAATGGAATGCCACATGAACCTTGGGTCAATGATATGTGTGTTTATGAATATTAGCCTATTTTATAGAGAGATAATATTATTGAAAATTATAGAAGGGTACATGATACATTCATGGGGAAACTCTATTTTGAGTTAGCTGGAATCTCTGCCAAGAGGATTAGCCCAAGAATGTGTGACCAAATATGGAATCTATTATATTCAGTTCCCTAAATTTACCTATAGCGGGGTCGAGGGTTTTGAAGACTCGCCTATGAGATTACCTAGGTATGCTTTTGACTGCTTTGTTGTAGCCAAAGTTTGTAGATAAATTACCACTATTTTAAAGAGGTTCCTCCCTGAAGAAGAATGGGAAAAGACTTTCCCTATCTCATTAGGAAAATTTTCATGTGGATCTATGGTAGATGCAGTAAGCATAGGAAGTGACCTTTGTCACTTCGATTCCAAATAATATACTGAGAGAATTGGATTTGATAACAAAAACTACGATAGTGGAAGCTTAGGGCTTAGGTCAGATATGTTCCTTGTTCCTCATTTAGAAGATTTTTGGGAAGATTGTTATCATGAATTACAAGTAAAATAAAGGGGGCATAGTAGGTTGTGTATATCTCAAATCCTATCCATGAGACTACAAATAAGTGTAGAAGGGGTAATTGATGATGGATCTAGCTTAATTGAGCCTAAATTCAAGAAATCAATGGAACCAGATGAGTTTTTCATCAAGTGGTTTGAAGAAGAAGAAGATAACATTGAACAAAGAACTCAACATGTGATTCATCTAACCAAGGAATGGTTATTAACAAAGAGAAAACATAAGTAGTCTAAATCTATAATAGATGAAGTTAGAGTTACTTATTTGTCTTCTCCAACTTCTATTTCTAATGTCTCTACACCAATTGATAATGCGGGATCTTCAGAAAAACAATAGGTTAAAAGTACCCGAAAGAAATCTACAACAAATTTCTCACCAATAGCTCCCTCTCAAAGGTTGACAAGATCAAATACCAAGTATATACTAAAGAAAGACATGGCTCAAGAAAATGTGTAGACTATCAATTTAGGTGAGGACAAGTTTGAAGATATGAACTACCAAATAGCTGAAGAAGAACAGGTGGACAAATATCTTTTTGATCTGGATGATGTGAAACTAGAAGTTATTAGTACATCAATGAAAAATCCTTAATAGTCAATTGTGTTTGATACAACACCTAAATGGTTGGCTTCTTTTGTAAATAAGAAAAATAGTCTGGTTCTTGTTTCGGTTCCTATCAAATATATTGTCAATAAATATGTCCAGAAAACCCCAAAGATGAAAAAGGTGAAACGTGCAGCTCGAATGTTTGTAGATGTAAAAACTAGTAAGTGGAATATCGAAGTAGCCACTTACAGACCAAAAGAGGGAGAGAAAGAACTCAAGGCTGAGGACTTCGAGGTCACTAAGGTTGAGTTGGAAACCATGGATCATACGGGAAAGAATCATTTGTTTAAAGAAGCTGTCAACAAATGTTGCTGACCTCCTGGAAAGATAGTAAAGAAAAGAATGAATTGAAACATACAATCATGACACTATCTCAATTCATAAACACCTTCTGCAGTTTCAATGCTACCCCCTGATACAGTCCCCCCAGATTTTTTATCTTAATTCAATAGAAAGAAAAAATTTGTTGAACCAAGTTCAACATAGTCGAGATTTGGTTTCCATAGTGGATAAATGGATGAACAAAGTAATCAACAATGGTCTCAAATATGTCAAATATTCTCAGGTTGTTCTCCATGACACTTAAAGTCTTGGTGGGAGAATCGCAGGCATAGCGATAGGTATGGGACAAAGAAGGAGAAAATGAATTGTTTCCATGTCAAAGTTTCTAGAAAATGAGATGTATAGTTTCACTAAGTTATGTACTGAGAAATATTTAAAACCCTCCAAGGAATCCACTTTCTTCCTCTTGAGAAGGAACATTAGCTGGCGCATTACTACTATTAAGAGTACCATAGCTGAGACCAAGGACTGTGAGAATGAAATTAAATAGATGCAGAAAACCATGTTGAATGAGTTAAAAGTTATTAACTTCGCTCATACATATCCAACAAATTATGGTGATTAGGAACTCAAAGAAGCTCTAGAAGTGTTTGAAGCTACTATGAATAAAATCAAGGAGAAGATTAATCCAAAATCTTCTAATTTCACACAAATGGCCATAATTGAGTCCCTATTGTATTTGTGCATTGATCAACTTCCTGGAACGATTAAAAAGGTTAAAAAACTAAGATGGAATAAAGAAGCTTCAATGACGACGATTTTGAACATGAAAATTCCTCATTTTCCACTTGCAAAGGAGCTCATCAAGGCGTATAAACAATGGGAGTCGACCCATTTTGTTACAGGTGAAGGAGAAAGTCTTGTTGGAGACTAGGAGTGCACCATTGATAAGGAGCACAATCTAGAGATTTAGTTTCTTTTCTTGTTGCATGAAAACTCTAGAGGACATGTGTCCTTTTTACTTTGGTTTACCTAATAACTATTTGTCGGAGAGGTCAAGTTTTTAGGGAGACCTCTCGGTTTGCTAAGACTATAAGTAGGCTAGTGAAAGATAATGAAAGGGTTCAAAATTTTTGGAAAGAAACTAGTTAAGCTTTCTATTTTAGTTTATTTTCTCTGAAAAACTCGATGAATCTAGCTTACTGTTGAAAATAGATATATATATCCATTTTTTCTTGTGCTACAATGATGATTGATAGACATACATTTATATTTTGAATCTATGCTATTTGAAATGAATGAATGAATGTTTTATGTTGACACTTTGATTCATTCTGTATTGTGTTGTGAAGTTCTAATAGTAACTTGAAAAATCAACAATTTTTATCTGGTTTTTAGTTCTAGAAGTTATTCTTTAACATTTTATTCTTGAAGTGTTCCTAGCAGTACAAAACTGTGCATTTTCTACTATCTTTATCTTATGTTCTTTTTCTGAAATAATGTTGAAAGAGCTTGTCATCTAAGAATGATATAGAAACCTTTTCAAGATTTCTAGTTAAAACCTGAACTCATAAATTAGTGTTTGAGATTTATTGAAAATCAATCCTAGGGAGTTGTACCTAAGATAAAATTTAGAGGGAAGTGATTAGAATAACACTTACCCAATTCTTAGTGATTGGTTGTCTTTAGAATGGGTGATAGAGTGTTCTTGTAAGAAAGATTTAATGAAAGAAAAATCTGTTTACTAACACTGGTCTAATGAGAGGGGATGGTAATTTTAAAAAGAAATCAATAAGAATCCAAAACACTGTTATTTAGCAATTCCCTATTTTTTAATTTTTTTTGTAGTTACAATAACTTTACATGCATGGTATGGACATGTATGGATACATTGTCATATGAGACCATACTCAAATTGAAGGTATCTAAGTCTACTTTTATTTGAATCATTTTTGAGTCATTTTCGTGGAGAAATGAATGAGTTATGTCCATTTTAGTGAAAACACTCTGTTCAAGAAATGAATTCTAGAATTAATAGTCAGAAAAATTATGGTATAGCTACATATGGGATAGTAATTCCCTATAATTATTTGAGTATGAAGATCTTGATGTTACCAAAAAAAATTTGTCCCCAAGAAAAATTATTTTTGACGTTTAAGGGGTTAAACAATTCAATTCCTAAAAATGTCTAGTTATTCCATGTGTGAAATCCTGTCACTACTATGACACGAAGGTTGCAGAGACCTTATGGTTTTATTGAATGTTTATTTGGGTTCAGTTCTATTTGGAGTGTGTTTTTTGTGGTCCATTCCCAGTAGTTACTATGTAATGCATTTATTATATTTTTTGGTACCAAAAGTCTCAAAGATGGTGTAACATGCTAATGTTCACAACACATGTTGTATTAAGAGACATGGTCCATGTTTCACTCCTTACCACCATGGAAATTCTTCGGTGTGACCTATCAAATCATTTTGGGCTGACTTGGTTGATGGAATAAAGTTGTATAAGAAGAACAATAATATCATTTGTTTGTGTGATGCTTGTATGTGATTGTATGTGACTATATGTGACTATCTAGGTGTTGATGTTCAAGAGAGATGGTGTAATTAGTAGTAGACTATTATATCATTTTTGTATTGCAATGTGTTGATTACAATGATTTCAACTTGGTGGATTCAAACTCATTTATTATATTCTGGTAGTGAACCTTATTGTACTAGCAGTGAGCCTTATTGTATTGGTTGTTAGTCACTTTCATATTATAGGGTAACTAGCCCAACTGGCACTGAGCCACCTACAGTGAGAGAATCAGTAGTGAGCCTTTGTAAAAATCACCTTAACTAGTGTCACCTTAACTAATTTTTATTTCATGAGAGTTAGATTCTCTTTGGTTTTTCCTAGTTTGGGTTTCCACGTAAATTATGGTGTTCATTGTGTTGATGATTTTGTGCTTTCATGTTTACATATCTTATAAGTTTTTTATTTTTAAGTATTACCAGTTCAATAAAATTTTAGAATTCTTTTTGTGAATAACCAATTCACCACACTCTCAATTATTGAGCCTATTCAACACCAACAACCAACCAATACTGCCAAGTAATCAATGTGGAGATTTTGACATAAAAAATAACAATGCCAACAACATCTAAATATGTCTAAGAATCCCCCCCTTTGGCATTGATGAAAAAATAGCAAAAATGAAAAAACTCTAAACAATCCAAAGATTCCCCTTGAGTATATCTTTCATTGATGTTTTTGTTTTCCTCTTTCTCCACCCCATTTTGCCACAATGGTAAAGGGCCAAAAACTAGAACTCAAAAAATTTAAACAAACACAACAAACAACACATTAAAAATCTTATAAATTTCCTTAATGATCAAGAGCTTCCTCTTCCACTCAGCAAGAGTAGCACCCATCCACACACACAAACTATTGTGCTGCACTAGCATGTCAAAAGATGAAATCTAGTATAGAGATTGAAGTCATCATTCATAAATCCCCACATTAGCAAGGATGCCAGGGTAAAAGTACAAAGTTGTGTCATGTTTCAGGCTAACTTATCAACACATTTGAACTTGAGTATTTCTAACTAAAAACTAATTTCTCCAAACATATGGTCTATATAGATTCATTCTAGCTAAGTTAGATAATTTCTTGAACTTTTCCAATTGGAAATATCTATTAAATGCATGTTTTATACCAATTACCAAAGAAAAAAAATTATTATAGAAATCGATGTTTCAATAACTCCTACTCTCTTTAATGATATTTTAAAAAAAATATAAAAATACCCTTTTTTAGATTTTAGAGTCAAGATTATCATCATATAAGTTTTATGGTATTTTTATTAGATCTAATATATTATAATTTTAAATATTGCAATTAGGTTTTTTAACATTCAAGAAGTTGTTTCAAAAATAGAAAAAAAATAGTAAATCACAGAAAAATTTAAATTTTATATTTAACACTAGAGGAGAGAGTCCTCTTCAAGAATGTGTAATTTTTTTTCTGAATATTGTAGATTTGATAGGGGAAATTTGGTGGGAGATGAAAACTATCAATTTCAGATAAGTTCAACTTTGAGTACTTATAACAGAGAAAATATACATTAGAAACCAAATTTGCTTCTTTTCTGCACTAGATATACATGTCATCTATAACATATTTTGAAATCAATGGAAAAAAAGATTATTTGCATATACTTTTTTGATGGGAACAAGAACCTAGTTTCTCAACATTTTTCAGCAGTTAAAAAATGGACTTCAAAAATTCAAAAACTATGTCTATTCTTTTTTTTTTTTAAATTAAAAAATTATAGGCATAAAATTCATCCACTTTTACACATTTCATCAGTTTACACCATCTCCAAATTCTAAACATAAATGCCACTTTTATGTCATTAAAGTTGAAAATTTTGAGTGTTGTTGACCTTTTCCTTTGTAAAAGTGTGACACAGGTTTGTACTTTTACCCACCAAAGACATGTTCCAATCGAACCTTGACCAATTCCTTTACCAACTGGAATGTTTTCAATAGATCCTCTCTTTTCCTATACAACTACAATATTTCACCTTGTAACTGACCAACTCTTATCCTCTTGTTTCCTTCTCTATCCTTGAGATAATCATATGTATTTCCCAACTCATTCAATTCTACCTCAATCAATTCAATTTTGCCTTTAAAATTGTTAATAGAAGAAGGTCACTGAAGAGAATACATGTACATATCTAAAATTTCCTTTATATATTCCTTAGTCTCACTGATTAATCTAGATAAAATTTTTTTTGCATAGGTACACTTCTTCTCAATAGACTCCTTGAGCTTTCTACAATTAGCTCCACTCTACAATGATTTTCCCTCATATCTCTAACCAACTTAGTTGGCAGTACACCAAACATACTAGAAACCATGATCTTCTTACTGATCAAGTGACCAGTCAATAATTCCTCTATCTCTATTCTTCTTAGAAAAGAGCAACTAGACCATAATTCACCAATTCTATTAAACTCACCATCTTCTAGTATAGACTAAAGCACATCAAAATCCATAGGGTCAGATTCTAATGGAGAAACCACATTTTTCTCAAACTCCTCTTCTTCTTTTTCTTCTCTTTCTTTAGCCTCTTCTTCGTCATCCTCTAAGATAGTAATGATTTCCTTTCCTTTAGCACAAGTTCTTCTCCTTTTAGGTTCCAAAGGGGAACCATCGACAACAACAACTATACTTTTCTGACAAGAGGAGAAACCCTCCTCAACATGAATCACTAGCACAATACAAGAAACAACCAAACTGAAACAAATATTTATATACAATGAAGTGAAATACACTTTACAAGCATCTTACCTATCCTCCAAATATGCTAAGTATTTATAAATCTATTTATCTAAAAAGATTTCAATTCTCCACTCAATATTTTCATTTCCCAATAAAGATATCAAAAAATAGAATACTAAGCATACAAACCAAAGATCCAAACCAAAATTGATAACCATCCTCTATAATCATCTTAACATTTTCAAGAAAATTATCCAATAATAGTTTACACAGATCAAAATGAACACCTTCCCTAACCATCTTATGAGAAAAGTAAAATGCCACAATTGAAGTGGCACCTCATGATTTCAAAACTAGATTTTATAGGAAATGTCATAGGAAACATACCTCACCACAAAATGCTCAAGGTTATTTATCAGGAATTCATGTTGATTGCAGTTAATACTAGTCAACTCTTTTACCTCTTTGTAATTGATCATCTTCTTTCCTAGTAAGTCACCAATGCTACACAATCATGTGATGTCTTCAATTACCTTTTTCATCACCCCATAGGGTTTAGCCAACACTATGTTTCCATCTTGAAATCAACTTAGCAAAAACATGATAAATTCCTTGTCGTCAAACCAGATAAATTCTCCCCATATATCCAATCCAAGATTTCTAACCCTCTGCAACTCATCCAATTATAATCCTACTTCCATCTATTTGATCCTACCATGATCAAATTCCTCTAGTGTATCTGTCTTTAACATTCTTGATACAACCACACTGATACCATGAACAACCAGTTGAGATTCCATTATCACACTTCAAGAATTCTTCTTCAACTATTAATACATTTTTATTTTTCTTATAGAATCACTACCAAATGATTTAAAAAATTCACATTTATAAACATGAACCATCATAATTCCTTTTCCCACCAAAAATTAAATATCATTGTCACAACCCAATTCTATTGCACACATCAATCAACCAATACATTTGTAATCATTATTTGTCCACCCATCATAACAGATACAAGATAGTGCAACTGTTATCACCTCGGAGTAGAAAAAAAGATTGATTTAGCATTTTAATACCCCTCCAGATCAAAGCATTAGACTCAATTATCAAAAGATCTAGTATCAAAATCTGGTACCACAAAGGTCTCTTCACCAACAACATATTTCTTCTTCCATGTCATGTTAGTCTTATGAGATTCACTCGAAATCGTAACATTATTTGCATCTCCAATATTTATTGAAGTGCCCCTAGATTTGCATGTATTATCATAATGACCAATCAACATTTGAAACAACTGACATTCCTATGACCTGGTCTCACTAACTGAACCCTAGATCGGCTTTGATTAGCCTTTTAACCATAATTGTGACACACATAGAAATTCCCATGAAAGATATTATTCATTCCACTCTTCTTAACGAGATTAGAAACTTTATTTATGCATTGATTCTCTTTCTAACCAAACTTATGAAAATTAAGGTATTGAACCTTCTATTATTTCCTCATCTTACATTTAACAACCTTATGACCAAAATTCTTGCAAATGTAACAATAACTGTTAAAATATAAGTACCTCTGAGCATTTGGTTTCCTTATTAGAGGTCTTCATGTAGATGTATTCAGAACCTTGACCTTTCTTGCTACATCAGATTTCTCTTAAGCTTTAACTTATTTTTCATTGCCTTTGACCTTTTGATTTGAACATTCACCGATAAACCCTAATCCATCCTTATCTTTGTGACTATTCTATAGGGATAATAAATGATCCAAAATAGTACTGCTCTCATAAACCCTAGCCTCATATGTCAACTTCCTTAATACCTGATTCATCTTTTCATTGATATTCTCTTCAAATTTAGGAAATCTTTAGTTATTCAATTCTCTTTTATCCTTTCATTTTGCTACTTTAACCCATCTTTTATAAATTCCTCTATATTTTTCTTGTCATTCAACTTATTGTCCCACTTTTACACCTTTTCTTTTGTTTCCTTTAATTCTTGACTAACTTCCTCATGTCTTGGTTTGAAATTTTGGATCCAATCGCTCAACTTACTAATACATGCATTTTCTTCCTTTGAGTTTTTTTTCAACTCCTCATTCTTTGATTCGGTACCCTCAATGTCACTCATCGTGATATTCCAATCCTCATCAACATAGTATTCTCCTTCCATTTGTTCAAACAAACAAGATCTCCCTCAATAAGTTAAGCTCTATCTGCAAGGGACCAAACTCTAGTACCAATTGTTGAACAGGTTGAATAACTAAGAGGGGGGTGAATCAATTATTTACAAACAACATCTAAAATTTTTATTGAACTGGTAAGCACTTAAATCATTCAAATAATTAAAACTAATAGAAACATGAAAGCACAAAACTATCAACAAATTAAACACTAGAATTTATGTGGAAACCCAAACTAGGAAAAACTACAAAGAAGTTAATTATCATGAAATGAACATCGGTTAAGGTGATTTTTACAAGGGCCCCCTACCAATTTTTCTCACTACAGGTTGGCTCATTGTTAATCAGGATGACTACTCTTATACAAAAGATGTATTATAAAATGTTTTACTAACAAAATGTGAACTAATAGAATTGCATCTAACTATGCATGAAATAGTTCCATTTGATAGCACACTAATCACCAATAACAAAGATTTGATACAGACCTTTTTCCAGTATAGACCGAACCTCTATAACATAATATTTAAGGCCTTATTTATGTACCAGACCAATACTTCACTCAACTTTCTTCTGCTTACAAATCACTACTTGATATACTAAAATAGACTTGCAAAATGTATAGTTCTTTGTCTCGCTCACATACATATACATACTCTCTCTAACACTTAGATACACAAGATATGTCTATTTAAATATACACCCAGCAAGGTAGCCAAATGTGTTGATCCAACCAAAATACATGTCATCCACACAAAAAAAGGTATTACAATTACATTTAACATGCTACCACTAAACCTAAATCTAGGTCACACTTACGAATTATTTACAACACGTTACCATAAGACTTAAATATAGGTCACACTTAAGATACATACACTTCATATTGTAGTTACTAAAAATAAGGGAATTGTTAGAACACCACAACCAAGTCCATGACTTGATCAAAAAATCTTATGAATCAACAGATACATAAAACTAGATGAAGCCTTTCCAGAACAAGATATAATCACTATGTCAAAACTATTGATGAAATGCAATAATGTCCAAGTAGTAGAACACTTGGAAGGACATTGTAAGAACAATAGTCAACAAGAACTGAAAAGAAACCCAACAAACTACACTCACTAAAACATACAAATGTACTAGAAGATGTATTCCATTTGTAGAAAAAAGTACACCTGACACCATACATTAAAGTTGAATATATAAAATTTGTTTTGCAATTTTAATTGAAACCTTGATAACATAATAATAATTGCAATCATCCAACCCATAATTCCAACAACCAACTGATACTGCCAAGTAAATGATATAGAGTTTTTTACATCAATGAAAATAATGCCAACAACATCTCAATATGTCTAACAAGGGGAGTGTTGTATTTATTAGAACTATACCCCAAAGCAGGAGAACTGTTTATAGAAATGTTTATCAATTTTTAGTGTTGCACTCTTTGTCCTAAAAACCAAAGGGGGAGAGCAATACAATAAGATAGAGTTGACTGAGAGAGATATAGTTCATGGTGAGAGGTACAAGTGTTGTCATCAATGTAAAAGGTATCTATTGTTATCAATATTTATTCATTATTATCATTAATATCACAAACTTGTTGATGTTGATGACTAATAGAAATATATCAGTTATACTTATTATTGACATTTCCATTAATAAAAGAAGGCTAAGATATTTAGCAATATGGATTCAATGTAGTAATTGATGTCAACCTATTGTTTGCATTGATGTCAACTTGATGGAGTGATATGTGGAAACTGATAGAGGTACAAAAATAAGTGTTCATATTTATGGTGGTGATGGTGAGTTAGTATGTGGTGTTTATGGAAGGTGATAGTATGAGAAGCTTGAATATGCAAGAGAGATTACTTTAAGTTCTTATGGGAGAATGCTCTAGATTTCTCCACAACTGAGCTTCATGATTTTTAGTTCTTATTATGATGTGGTGCAAGGCAACTCCATGAAGAACTTGGATGTCAATGGTGTTGAGTAGGATAGGATTTATAGATTGATGTAATTAGGATTATATCTAAGGGATCATTCCAAATTTGTAATAATTGGTCCAAATTGTAAGTCTAATAGTCCTTAAGGTAACTTTATAAACTTTAAGACTCATTAGACCAAGTGGACTTGTTGATGTATATAGGGTCTAGGATGAAATAAATTTAGTTTTTGGTTGTTTTTTAATCCATAAGAATCTTAGGTAAGCTTCTATGGAAATTTTAAGTCTTTAGATTCAAAATTTCCTTAATAGAGCAAAAGTTGTCACAAATGTTGCAAAGCAACTTTTTGTTGTCAAAAATGTTGTAATGAAACTTTTAAAAACTTGCTCGAGAAGTGCCCAATGGTTATAACTATTCAAAATTCAGTTATAATCATTGGATATGGTCTATATATTTCTTAGGATCCTTCTTGGATGCAGACATGAAGATTGTAATAGTTTGATAGCATTTTGAATAAAGAAAAAGTATGATTTCACTATATTTTCTATGTTCTTTATGTGTTGTACGATATGAAAGACACATGTCCTAAAGAAATTTGGTGATGAATTGATTATATTTTGTTTCATTATTTAGATGCACTTGGTTTGATCTGCTAAAGTGGATCCTAGAGGAATTTCTTGTAAATTTTATACAACCAGCTAGGAAACCCTCTATTTCTAGGGTCTAGGTGAAAATGAAGCCCTAACTTGCAAAATAACCAATGGAATCACATAGCCATTGGTGGAATAAAATTCAAGTTTATGTATTATGATATTCCAAAAGGGAGAGACTAGACCCTTGAGTTTCCTATTTTTCTATCAAGCTCTAGTCTAAACTAGGAAGAGGGTTTAGTCTAGGAAAAGGGAGATCTATTGAGACAGTCAAACAAAAAGATGAAGATGATTGATTAAAGCTTGGAGTTGGTGGATTTTGATATAGAAGAATACATATGAGTGGTTGGATTAGTTCTAGGGACCCATTCTTGAGCACTTCCTTAGATACATGAGCTAATTAGGCCTATTAGGTCTGAGTCCAAATGAGGAGTTCAAAGGTGTTGGAGAAGAGTCACAAACCAATTCCTTGGGGTTAATTAATAGGAGTCCAAAAAGGGTATTAAAATCCCTAAATTGATCAAAGGTTTATGTGGACAAAATTAAAGTTGTTTCAAGGAAATAGGGAACCAAGGGCTACTAGCCTACTAGGTCTAAACAAGGGATTGAAGCCTAGAGAGTTGGTTGGATGCTATGATCGGTTTGAAGGGTGAAGTTGGATTCAATTAGTATTGTTTAAGAATTTTCCACTCCCTTAATTCTTGTTGACCATGATTGTCACACATTGAGGTGTGATGGTGGATTTTAGGAGAAGAAGCTAGGGGTTGGAGTGTGTAGTACCAAAGGGACTTGAGAGTCTTGGAACCAGAGTTGTATTGTTTTTGGTATCATTAGTTGAGATCATTGTTTGGGTCTACCATATTTCTATTGACAAGATCTACATCAGGTGGTATCAAATCCTAGGAGAATCCATTTGGAACTAGAAGTAAAACAAGATGTCAAAAGGAGAGGAAGGAGAGAGAGAGATCCCCATGAGGATCACTAATGTGGAACAAGAAAAGCTAGTTAAAGAACAAATGGAAGAAAGTAGGGTAGTGAGGGCCGAAAATAGGGCCATGAAAAGAGAATTATAGAAACTGAAGGGAAAAATGAATAAAGGAGGAGAATAAGACTTTGAAGAAGGAGAAGAAGGGGATGAAGATAACATCCTTAGGTAGGAAGAGAAAATAATACCTGCAGATCGGAGACCTTTCATAGAAGCCCTTGAGAGGGTAGGAAAGAAATAAAGGATAGAACTACCTATCTTCTTAGGAAAGATGAATCCCAATGAGTGTATGGATTGGTAAAAGGCACTAGAGAATCATTTTGAGTGTGATGATGTCTCTGAAAACCATAAAATGAAAGAGGCCAATTCAAAGATGAAGGGCCCTACCCTTAGTTGGTGGAAATTCCTAAAAAATGAGAGGATAGAGGAAGGAAAGAACTCGATATTTTCATGGAGAATAATGGTTGCAAAATTCAAGAGGCAATTTGTACCAGAAGACTATGAAGTTATGTTGCACAAGAAATTGCAAAACTTGAGGTAGAGAGACCTAGATGTAAGCGCCTATATTGAAGAGTTTCATAAAATGACTCTTAAGGAAAATCTCCTAGAGAATGAGAAACATAAATTGGAAAGGTACCTAAATGGCCTCAAGTATAGTATCCAAGATGAACTTGACTTGTTTAACCCTAAGATAGTACATAAGTGTTTCCAAATGGCACTTAGTATTGAAGGCAAACAAAAGAGAAATGGAGAACAACAAGGCCAAGGAAAAGGAAATTTTAGAGGGAGAGGAAGGTTTGGAGGAAGAGAAGCATCACCTAGACCCCAAGGGGAGTTAAACAATCAGGACCAAGATGGAGAGACAAGCCACATAGGTAGTTTTAGGGGAAGGAAATATGGTAGCAAAGAAAGGCCTGGGGGTAGGGGAGAAAATGTCTTCATAGGAGGAGATAGGAGAGTCTAGTTGATAGGGGAGGAAGATAACAAAAGAATGTCTTCATATCACACCTCTACTTCAAGGGTTGTAGATCCTACACAAGGAGAATGGTTAATGATGCACAAGACACTCTTGAAAGTTCTCATAGTCAAGGAGCCATCCCAAAGGAGGTCACTATTCATAACCACCTCCAAGGTGAATGGCAAGGTATGCAAGGTTATAGTAGATTATGTTTCTACTAACAATTTGGCTTCTAAAGAATTGGTTGATAAACTCAAACTTCAAAAGATTCCTCACCGCTACCCCTATAGAGTCTCATGGCTAAATAAGGAACAACAAACCCTAATCAGTGAGAAAAGTGTGGATAGAGTTCACCATAGGGGAGTATAGGGATAAGATCCTATGTGATGTAGCAAATATATTTGATGCATTCCACCTTTTACTAGGAAGGCCTCTACAATATGATGTAGAGGCAATTCATACCAGAAAGAAAACATATATACTATAACCAAGGATGGTATAAACTACACAATGACCCCACTCCCTGAAGATGGAAAGGAGAAACATTTAGTGACCAGTGTGATGTTGGTAGGGGAGAAGGATTTCTTGAAGGCCCTAAGGGAAAAAGATACCCCATGCTTTTCCATTGTTGTGAGACGAAAAGGAAAACTAGTAGAGAAGCACAAAAATAAGGTGCATGAGAAGAGTATGGGTCCTAAGGAAGTGGAGGATTTGTTGGACAAATATAAGGGTATAGTTGTAGATAGTACTACATAAATTCTTCCACCCCAAAGAGAGGTTAGACATTGCATTGACCTAATACCTGGTGCCACATTTCCCAACAAGGAATCCTATAAGATGACCCCTGAGAAGAGTGCATAAATTGCAAAGAAAATACAAGGTTTGTTAGAGAAAGTGTTCATTAGGAAGATAACAAGTCCTTGTGTAGTCCCTATAGTCCTCATCCCAAAGAAGGAAGGAACATGGAGGTTGTATATAGACTCTAGGGTAATTAAAAAGATAAAAATTAGGTACAAGTTCCCAATGTCAAGGATGGAATACCTGATGGATTGCCTAGGCAAAGCCAAGTACTATTCCAAATTGGACTTGAAAATTGGTTATCACCAAATCAAGGTAAGAGAGGGTGATGAATGGAAGACCGCTTTCAAAAAAAATGAAGGCCTATTTGAGTGGTTGGTCATGCCATTTGGCCTTTCCAATGCTCCAAGTAAATTCATGAGACTCATGAATGAAGTCTTTAGACCTTTCATAAATCATTTTGTGGTAGTATATCTAGATGACATACTGATTTTTAGTAAGAATAAGGATCAACATCTAATAAATTTGGATTTGGTGTTAAAAAGGATGCATGAGCAGCAGTTGAAGATAAATTTGGTTAAGTGTGTCTTCTTCCAGGAAGAGCTAGTGTTTCTTGGTTTTGTGATCTCTAGGGGTATTCTCAAAATGGATCCCTCCAAAGTGGAAGCAATCCTAAACTAGCCTACACCAAAGCCTACAACAAAGGTAAAAGGTTTCCACAGTCTTTCCAGTTTTTATCGAAAAATCATTAAAAACTTTAGTGGTGTGTGTGCTCCAATGATAGATACTATAAAGAGAGGTAGGAAATGTTAGTTTGTATGGACCTCTAAAGTAGATCAGTCTTTTGAACACTTGAAGAGAAGAGTAGAAGATTACCCCATCCTAGTATTGCCTGACTTCTACAAGATGTTCACAATTGAATGTGATGCAAGTAAGAGGGCTATTGGTCAAGTGTTGCTAAGCATTTGGTACTAGGTTTCCTCTGTTCTTAGTGGCGGAATGAACTGAGAGCAGGACTAAACCGGTAGTTAGCAACATGAACAAAGGGGAATTTGTGAATGGGAAATACAAGTTCCCTATCTTCACAGGAATCGATGGGATAATGGCGAATTGCTCGAGTGGGCTGAGCCAAGAGGGAAATCATGTTGCCTTCTTTAGTGAAAAACTGAATGAAGCAAAACAAAAGTATTCAACCTATGATCTTTAATTGTATGCCATGGTTCAGTCTTTAAAGAAGTGAAGACACTAACTATTACCAAAATAATTTATAGTTTACACTGACAACCATGCCTTGAGTTTTGTGAAAAGGAAAGAAAAGTTAAACCACCAGCACATGAAGTGGATGGAGTACCTACAAGCCTTTACCTTCACTATTAAACACAAGAAAGGGGTAGCCAAAAAAGTGGTAGGTGCCCTTAATAGGATAAATCTGGCCATACAAGAAGTTCAAATGGAAAGTATGGGAATCAGTGCTCTGAAGGACATGTACCATGGTGATGAAGACTTCAAGGAGGCATATGAGGTATGCATGGAAATGGGAGACATGTATCATACAAAGTTTTCTAATTTTATCATTCAAGAGGGATTATTGTTAAAGGGTAGTCAACTTTTTATTCCTAAATGCTCCATGAGAGAAAATATTGTGAAGGGGAAACACTATGGTATTTTGTTAGGGAAATTTGGAATTGACAGAACACTTGAATTGGTGAGGAGATTTTATTTTTGGCCCATGATGCCAACATATGTTAGAAAATTTGTTGAAGGATGTTTGATTTGTCAAAAATCCAAGAGAACCAGTTCAAATGTGGACTTATATACACCCTTACCAATCCCTAATAAGCCTTGGGATTTAGTAAGTATGGACTTTGTCCTAGGACTCCCAAGAAACAAATTTGGTCATGATAGTGTGTATGTGGTTGTGGATTGGTTTTTCAAAATGGCTCATTTTCTACCATGCAAGACCACACATGATGCATCCAATATTGCAAGTATCTTTTTCAAAGAAGTTGTAAGACTTCATGGTTTACCTTTGACCATTATATCAGATAGGGACATAAAGTTCATAGGGCACTTTTGGAGGACCCTTTGGAAGAGGTTGGGAAAAAATTTGGTCTTTTCACCAGCCTATCATCTTCAATTTGATGGACAGACTGAGATGATCAATAGATCCCTTAGGAACCTATTAAGATGTCTCACAAAGAAGTATGGAGAAACTTGGGATACCATTCTTCCTTGGGAAGGGTTCTCACATAATGACTAAGTGAACATAAGCACTAGTCTCAGTCCCTTTCAATTTTTTTATGGCACACATCCCAGAGGTGTGTTGGAATTGAGAAATTTCAATGAGACTAACATGAGGAGTGCACAAGAAGATGATTTTGTAGAAATTATGAAAGATATCCATCAACAAGTCAAAGATAGATTGCTGAGAACCTCTGAGAAATACAAACAAGAAACATATACAAAAAGGAGATATCTTCAATTCAAAGTGGGAGATATGGTGATGATTCATCTCAAAAAAGAGAGGTTTCCTAAGGAAAAATATACAAAGCTAATGATGAAGAAACTAGGTCCTTTTAAGATCCTTAAAAAGTGTGGGCATAATGCCTATAAAATTTATTTACCTCCTGACAGTAGTCTATCTCCTATTTTCAATGTTGCTGACATTTATGCTTTCAAAGGATATGTTAGTATTGATTGTGATGCAGGTCAACTAGGTCCATCAACCATAAATTTGATGGAAGACATTCTTCATCAGCCCAAACCTGAGATAGAATATATTTTGGATAAAAGGATGAGAAAACAAACTAGAAGGTAGACATACTATGATTTTTTGGTCAAATGGAAGCACCAACCTATGAAAGATGCAACATGGATGATGGTAGAATCCATTGAGAAGACTGGTGTCAAATTTGTAGACTTACCAACTCAAGAGACTTGAGTTTTTTTTTACAAAGGGAGTATGGTGTAGGGCACGTCTATGAAGAACTTGGATTTCAATGGTGTTGAGTAGGATAGGATTGATAGGTTGATTTAATAAATATTAGATCTAAGGTATCATTCCAAATTTGTAATAATTGGTCCAAATTGTAAGTCTAATAGTCGTTAAGGTAACTTTATAAACCTTAGGACTCATTAGACCAAGTGGACTTGTTGATGTCTATAGGGTCTAGGATGAAGTAAATTGATGTTTTGGTTATGTTTTAATCCATAAGAAGCTTATGTAAGGTTTTATGTAAATTTGAAGTTTTTAGATTCAAAATTGCCTTAATAGAGCAAAAGTTGTCACAAATGTTGCAAAGCAACTTTTTGTTGTAAAAAATATTGTAATGCAACTTTTAAAAAGTTTCTCAGGATCTACCCAATGGTTATAAGTATTCAAAATTTGGTTCTAATCATTGTATATGCTCTATATATATATTCTATGTCTTAGGATCCTTCTTGTATGCAGATATGAAGATTGTAACAGTTTGATAGCATTTTGAATAAAGAAGTCTGATTTCACTGTATTTTTTGTGTTCTTTCTGTGTTGTATGATCTGAAAGACACATGTCCTAAATAAATTTTTTGATGAATTGATTGTATTTTTTTTTATGATTTAGATGCACTTAGTTTGATCCTTGAAAGTGGAGCCTAGAGGAATTTCTTGTAAATTTTCTACAACTAGTTAGGAAACCCTCCATTTTCGGGGTCTGAGTGAAAATGAAGCCCTAACTTGCAAACTAACTAGTGGAATCACATGGACATTTGTGGAATGAAAGTTAGGTGCATGTACTATGATATTACAAAATGGAGAGACTAGACCCTTGAGTTTCCTATTTTTGCTATCAAGCCCTAGTTTAAACTAGGAAGAGGGTTTAGTCTAGGAAAAGGGAGATTTGTTGAGACACTCAAACAAAAGGATGAAGATGATTGATTAAAGCTTAGATTTGGTAGATTTGGGTACAAAAGAATACCTCTGAGGGTTTGGATTGGTTCTGGGGACCCATTCTTGAGCACTTCCTTTGGAGACCTTACCTAATTAAGCCTATTAGGTATGAGTCCAAACGAGGAGTTCAAAAGTGTTGGAGCAGAGTCACAACCTAATTCCTTGGGGTTAATTAGGAGTCCAAAAAGGGTAGTTAAATACCTAAATTGATCAAAGGGTTATGTGGAGAAAATTAAAGTTGTTCCAAGGAAATATGGAACCAAGGGCTACTAGCCTACTAGGTCTAAACAAGGGATTGAAGCCTAGAGACTTGGTTGGATGCTAGGATCAGTTTGAAGGGTAAATTTGGAGTCAAGTAGTCTTGTCTAATAATTTTCCACTCTATCAATTCTTTTTGACAATGACTGTCACACATTCAGGTGTGAAGGTGGATTTTAGGAGAAGAAGCTAGGGGTTGGAGTTTGTAGTACTAAAGTGACTTGAGAGCCTTGGAACCAGAGTTGTGCTATTGTTGGTATCAATAGTTTAGATTATTATTTGGGTCTACCATACTTCTGTTGACAATCTCTACATCATGATGTCTATGGTTTTTGAATGTTGCACTATCATATTTCTACGTCCCCATCAATTCAGGGGTTGAAGTTATGACTTGTTGTTTGTTGACAATAAGGTTATTTATTAGGATTGGTCTAAAGAATACTTTGCATTAGTGTTTATATATGTATAGCTAAGTGGACATGTTCAGGAGGTTTTTGTAGTGTTGTAATTCACAATTCATGTGTTAGTTTCCTACAAGTGAAGATATGTTGTTTTGTTATTCGACATAAGTGTTTGTTGGTCTCTAGCCGACTTAGTGGGTTATCTAAATTGATTTATGATATTGTATTATAGGTTGAGTAAAGAGGTTGGTATGGGTCTTACCATGCAATAAAGAGATCCACATTGATTTATGTGTATTAGAGGATATTTTTGGGCCATTTAGTTAATGCGCTTTGATGCCAACTTTGAATGATGTTGTGATGTGCATGCTTTAGTTAAATCATTTTTGGAATGTGTGTTGTGATGTATTTAGATACTCTTTATCTTTTGGGGTGGAATGCATTGAGTGAAAGTGTTCATGATGATCAAATTTGTGTAAATATTATTTATCTCTATAGTGGTCAACCTAGTTGAAGGTTTTGTTGATCAAGTTTATGTATATAGTGATGTGGATGTTTGAATTGGTTGTGGATTTGAAGCAAATTGGATGTGATGCAAAAGTGGAAGAGAAGATATGTGAGTAATGGTTCTGATGCACTATATTGATGATAACTTTCATAGTTGACAAAGTTTGAGGTAGTGAGTGTGCAAGTTCTATTTAGCATGATATTAGCTACTTGAAAAAGTGGTTGAAGATTGTTTCATGATCACAAGATCCTTCTTCATTTCAACTAATCAAATCCATGTGCCTTCTAGAAGACAATGAGTTCATTTGGCAACTTTTGCAGTTGTGTACTTTCTCTTGAGTTGTAGGCTTCAGCCTACAACTCACCTTGTATATTTTTCTAGGATCATGTGTCTCAGAGTTGCAAGTCCCTTGTATCTTTCCCTAAGGTTGTGCACATTACCCCGCAAGTCCAAATCAAGAGCAGTGAGCTCCCTTAGCCTTTGGCCTAAAATATTGTATTCAAGTTATTCGTATAAACAAAGGTTGAGTTTTTCTCAAGATAAATTTGTACCCCCAATGCCCCTTCCACTCACCACCCTTCTCTTGCTCCCTATCCACTCTCTCAGTCTTGTGGTGTGTTCAACATGTATGAGATGGTGTTCAATTTATTTCTTGTTGCAAGTATGTTGATGGAGCAAATGGAGCACGTTAATCTATGATGGTATATGTGGCTAGATGGATTGTTCCCTTGTTCATATTTTTGGCTACTTATTTACCCTTATATGCAATGTATACAAGTGGAAGAATGTTGGTATACCTCACATACTAATATTTTGTTGTACAGTATTTTATTTATTATGTAATATTGCACCTAGGAGCACCTAGATGGACGTGCAACATGTAGAGATCCATTTGGAATATTCTCAGGGCCACTTGATATTGTATTCTAACATTGTAACATTATATTATTCTAATTAATTTATATTAGAAGAGTAAATTAATAAAGTAATGAATATTAAATGTGGGGTCAAGGGGTTATGTAGCACATGTTTTTATCACGTGCTTTATGTAATACCACTTGGTGGTTTTGTGAGAGATTATTTCTATAAAAGAAACTGCAAGGGTTGTTGTTGAGATTACTCAAGTTAGACTTTATGAAGGTTGGAAGCATGGCATGGGATGTGTGGTTACATACTTGTTCACATGGAGTGTTTGTTCATGGATGTATTATAATATTGCATTGTGAATAATGCATGGATGATGGATGTTTTGTTTTTTTTTGGCGGGGGGGGGAAGGAGGGGGGGTGGGGTGGTTCTTTCCCTTATGAGGGTTTTCCAAATGTGTATTTTGTGTCATATTTTCATGTGTACGTTGTCTATTCTCTTGCATTTAGATTCTAAGTACTTATTTGATTGATTTATCATGTAGGTCATGTGTAAATTGTCATTATATAGTTGCAAGTTTCTTTACAACAACCATATCTAGTTTTGGTCTCAAAATCATTCATGTCTATACATTCATCTCATCTCCCAAGTTTTTCAATCATTAACATAAGTTAGATCCATAAGTGTGGAAGTGATCCATATCATGTTTGCAATAGTATAATTAAATTGCTCATTTTCATCTTTTATATTATTATTAAATAATGAGTCCATTTCACTAGTCATTATGAACTAATTAAAATGTGACTTACATCAAAATGCTATGTTAGAGTGGTGTATTTAAAGACTAACTCTAACTTGAATAAACATTTAGAATGTGTTCAACATCTAAGTCTATAAGAAAATAATTAGGGAGCACGTAGATTTGATACTTAAAAGAACAAAAAGAAAATTTAAATTAACATTGCATCATCTTTATGATTATTGCATCCTTATTTGGTATCCTTAATATTTTACTTAGAACCATAAAACTAATTCAGTGAGAATGTAATCAAAGAAAATATGAACCTCGAGATTTAATATAATCCTTAAGGCCCCATTTGTTTGTAGGAATTTGACTAGAATTAGGTGCAGGACTTCCTCTTTTTCTCCAAATCCATTGTTTGGGAGTCTATGTTGCAATTTAGGGTTAGGCCTTCAAAACTCAGTTTAGACCCTAAAATGGGCGGCACCATCTTTCAGGAAAATAGGTGGAATTCAATATCAAATCCAAATTTTAGGAAATTATGAATCTGGTTTAATTTCATCATCGGGTCCATGATCTTGGTGCATTGCATATTGGGTTTTGAAATAGGGTTTGGGTATGTTTCGCGTCCGCCTCATTTTTGCAGGGTTTTGGAAATACTTGAGTGGCCACATCATTTTTTGCAAGGTTTTCTCCAAAAATGAACGGTAGGATTGGAAGAAGCCAACAAATCTTTTTCAAACTACCTCTCTAGCTTGCTTACGATCGTGGAATTTCTTGAAGTAGCTTTTGAGGTACTATTTATTAAGGTATCACTTTTGTTTGTTGTTTGGTTGCTTTGGAGTAACAAATATGCTTTGTTGAGATGGGCATTTTTTTTTATTTACTTGTGGAATTTGGTCCTAGTTTATTTGATGATAGTAGATTCAATCAGATGGATTAGGTATTCAGACCTATTCCAATCTGATTACTGTCAGTATTTGAGACGTGTTATAGCTAATTGATCTCTTTACATTCTTTGTTTAGTGAAGTTCTTGAAAATATTTACTGTGATTTTGTGATGGATTTATTTTATCTAATTGTGAAATTGGTTTTTAGCTTTGTCATTGTATGGATTAGATGGGTGGGTTAGTTATTCAAGGTTGTAAGTAGTTTGATATTCATGTTAAGTCTAGTTTGTTGTGCTCGGGGATGATGTGTTTCATGATATTCTAGGTAAAAGGAAACTCTCCAAATTTGGGTACAAATTTGAGTATGTAGATCATCCAATTTGTAGATAATATATTTCTTTAGATTGTATGTCTTGTGAAATGACTGAATTTTAATATTATTTTGGATATGGATTTGAAATATGTGTTGGAATGAGTGGGAATTTTTTTGTTTTTATTGATTGGATACGGTGAGAGGGGATAGGAATTAGAATCTCTGAATAGAATTGCCAATTCGGTGGTCTCTACCAAGTTTAGATATTTCATGGCTGATTAACTTCTCTCAGCTTAAACCAATTTCTTGCACTTGACCCTTTAGATGTTGAGCCAGACAATTTGTCATAATGAGCATGCTCATACTTGGCATGGTTGGGATTATTACACCCCTGCATTTGGAGTGTCATTGTGATTTAGAAAGTGCCTTCATGGTGTTAACACTGATTATAATTAGTGTTAACACTGAAGTAGTGTTAACAGTGCTAACACTGAAGAAGTATTAACAGTGTTAACACTGAAGAAATTTCCCAAACTATATCAACATAAGATGTACTATATATAACCATTTTATAGTTAACAAAAAATATGTTTTTATCATGTACAGTAGTCATCATTTTATTTTTGTTGAGACAACCAACATCTATTAAAAATTTTCATCCAAGTTATGAAGCCTCTTGGCCACAAAGGTATGCTAAACTTCAAGATTCACAATATTGAAATGATAGTTCACGTTGTCAAGTGCAGTGTTCAATAGAATTTAGTTACATTAGCACACATAGAAGTCAAATTATTACTATAGATATGAAGCTCAGTTCATTGTAACTTGCTTAATTTAGGTTTTTGTTTTAATGGAATGGTTCAAATGCCCCATTGAAGTTCAGAAATTTCTCGCGCATTTATGAACATATAGGATATTAACAAACTTTTGGTAATACATGTGGCTATCTTCAAGTTATACTTTCATTCTAACAATCTTCTTGCACTAGGTGGCACCTTACAACTTCATTTTAATTTTATACATATTTTGACAATTCAAGTCTTTTCAAATCACTAGAGACTAGATCCCTCATCTAATGTATTTCTTATACTTTATTGTTGACATTTTGGAGAATCTATTCTAAACCATGATGCTAGGTGGAATTGATTCCATCAACTCATGAAATACGTATATTCCTTCCATCTAGCTTTTGTAGAATCTATTCTAATTTCTAGCCTTTGATGCTAGGCATAATTAAACTTCTATTCTTTCATAGTAATTATGAGATGGTAGATATTATGGTGCAATGTAGTCATGCTATTATTGGACTTGACAAAAAACTAAAAAGGTTTCATGTTGAGTGGTGACTGGAAAAAAGAATCATAAAGCAATCATACATGGTTCCTTCAGGTTACATTGATAAAACATGAAACAAAATTGATATTCTAAAATTTTCACATCTCATCTGACATATAGATCATTCTACCATTTAGAGAGAAGCAACCTCATAAATACTCTCCAAATGGGGTCTCCACACACCCACTCTGTTGTTCTTCCTGCTATGCCTCCCTGACCTCTGAGCCTTCTTAGACAACACATATACCAAGTACTATTCTGAGATGACCAATTTGGTCACATCCCCACATTGCTTAATTTTGATTGAGTGCTCTATAGTTTGAGACCCATCAGGGGCTACAGCAGAGTCAAATTGCTCCCTCCTGCTTCTCCTTCTTGAAGCCCTTTTGCCTCCAGGGTTTGGGGAAGAACTAGAATTCTTGTGACTGTTGCCACTGATCTTGTTGTCCTTGTCCTTGTAGTTCTATAGACAAGAAGTGGGTATGAGGAAATATATATTCCCTCTCTCAAGCTCTGCATCAAGAGGTAGGACAATAATCTTGTGAACTATTCCTTGGCAACTTGACTTTCTGATGATAAATCTTGTGACTGGTAATAAATCCATAGCATTTCTATTTGTGGCAGCATATGGGTGTTCTTTTCCTTATTAACAACTCATATTCTCTACATTATATACTTAAGATTGAACATCTATTCATTTTTACACCCATATGCTGCCACAAATAGAAATGATATGGATTTATTACCAGTCAAAGGGACAAAGAATGGGCTAAAGGATAATAGTAATAGCCAGTAACTGGATGCATATCTTTGTGATTATGTACTACTATACACTTTATCTTTGTGCTTCATACTGGATATCTCCTCTCTCAAATCATTTTGTTTGTCCACATTTATGGCTATTGATGGATCCTATTAAGAATATTGACATTCTAGGATGGGTAGCTATAGATACCACATATTCTCATCTTCTCACAGCTCTTATTTCTTATGTTGTCATAGCCACAATAGTGGTGGCCTGAG
This sequence comes from Chamaecyparis obtusa, assembly GCA_027943335.1. Taxonomy (NCBI): domain Eukaryota; kingdom Viridiplantae; phylum Streptophyta; class Pinopsida; order Cupressales; family Cupressaceae; genus Chamaecyparis; species Chamaecyparis obtusa. The sequence goes on along the minus strand of BSBK01000441.1, from coordinate 2,371,249 downwards.
AAGGCAGTGCACAAATGGTTAAATGAAAAAGAAAAGGAAATTCTTTATAGAATGGTTATTCATTCCAATTATGTGGATTGTCATGATTAGATTCACATGAGTAGGGGAGCCTTCTTTCATCTAGCTACTATCGTAAGGTTGAAAGGAACCTTGACAGATATGATACACTTGACATTAGAAGAACAACTTGTGATGTTCCTCCACACCGTTGGCCACAATCTAAGGAACCGCAAGATTGCCCACAACTTTGGGCACTCAGGAGAGACAATCGACCGATACTTCCATAAGGTGTTGAGGGCTATCTTATGACTCCACAATAATTGCTTTCTACCACCTAGTCCAAACACTCCTCTTGAAATTAGTGGGAATGAACATTTTGATCCATTCTTCAAGGTAATTCTTGTGTTGTTACAAATTTATTGTATGGATTTTTATCCTTATCATATTATTGGTTGATAGTAGAATTGATGATTGTATCATATCGTATAGGATTGTGTTGGAGCTATCGATGGAACGCATATACCAGTCACCATCGATGTCGACATGCAGTGTAAATATCATGATAGAAAAGGCAACCTATCACAAAATGTTATGGGTGTGTGTTCCTTTGATCATAAGTTTCAGTACTGCCTTGCTGGTTGGGAAGGGTCTGCTATGGATAGTTATGTTCTAGCTTCAGCTCTATCAAGAGCAGATCCTCTTGTTGTTCCCCCCAGTAAGCCAAATCATAGTTTAATATACTCAAGGGTGCAATCAATGTTTCACATTTTAATAATATACTTTATTTATGTAGGAAATTATTTTCTAGTGGATGCTGGATATCCCAATGCACTTGGATTTCTGGCTCCTTATCAGTGTACACGCTACCACCTGAAGGAGTTTTCAAGAGAGAATCCAATGAACTCTTGATAAGAGTTATTCAACCATCGACACTCCTCTCTTAGAAACTCAATAGAGCATACATTTGGTATTCTCAAGTAGCATTTTCCAATCCTGAGGCATGCCACATCTTATTCTATCATGACACAAGCCCATATTTTATTAGCATGTTGCACACCACACAACTACATTATGTTAGAGGATGGCATTCCATTAGAAATTGGTACCAAAGAGGAAGATGATCATGATGGGATAGATGTACCAATGCTGGAGACATATGGGTTGTCTTAGCGTGATTGAGACTAGTGGGCACAGTTTTGAGATGATATAGCAAGTAGAATGTGGGAAGAGTATAGATCCCGAGAATAGTTGTTCTTTTATGGGTCAAGACTACATGATGGTTTCCTTTTTATTATGTTTTTCTCTGCAAGTATTGGACTTGTATGGGTCAGTGTATTTTATTCGAGTAAATTGATGTATGAATATACTTTGATATACATGACGGTTTCCTTTTTCTTATGTTTTTCTCTGCAAGTATTGGACTTGTATGGGTCAATGTGTTTTAATTGAGTAAACTAATGTATGAAGATACTTTGATAGACATGATGGTTTCCTTTTTCTTCTATTTCTATCTGGAAGTATTGGACTTTTATGGGTCAATGTGTTTTATTTGAGTAAACTGATGTATGAAGATACTTTGATATACATGATGGTTTCCTTTTTCATCTATATCTATCTGGAAGTATTGGTCTTTTATGATTCAATGTTTATACCATTAACAATAATTTGTATACATAGCATGGCATACACATAATTAATGATGAGCATGGATGAAATTGGTAACATGAGCCAAATATCTTCTTCCTAAAAGAAGATAATGTGGACAAAGGAAATGGAATACAAGTTTCTAGACTTGCTCCTCAAGCAAGTACAGCTAGGAAGAAAATGTGACGAAGGCTTCAAAAAAGAAGTGTGGACCCCCATTGAGAGGTGGTTCAATGCTGATATGAACCTCAATCTATCAAAGGACAACTTCAAAAATAAGCTGAAAACTTGGAAGCTTGCATATAGAGTGATGAAAGAGCTAAGAAATACAAGTGGTTTCACTTGGAATGAGGCAACTCAGTGTATGGATGCTGAGGATAGCATGTGGGATGAGCTTCTGAAGGTAGGGTGATCTCTCTACTATTTTTATGGAAATAATATTGCCTTCTTTTAAAGTTAATAATGAAAGACAAAGAACCTAATCCATTTAGTTATGCCAACATGTAGAGAAGAGAGTTCAAAAATGTCAAAGTGTATAAGAGGCATCCCTTCCAATACTTCAATGAATTGGGTGCAATTGTGGGTAATGACATTGCTGAAGGTAATGCAGCTATGGCAGCCCTTCAGACTAAAGAAGGGAACCCTATGGAAGAGCCATTCAATGTGCATGATGAAGAGGAAATTGGTTTTAGTATACATCTTGATAGTGTTGTTAATTTGGATGAAGACCCTTATCCTTCCAATCAGTCCACTACAACTGCAAGTGCTAGAGGAACTCCTACATCATCAGTCACAAGGGTGAGAAAGAGGAGGAAGGAAAGTTTGGCTACTTCCTTGGATGCCATGTGTGAAACAATGAAGAAAATAAAAGAGGGCATGAGAAATGTTCACCTTCACAAAATTGATATATCTGATCATGACAATGCTTTGATGGGCGCATATACCGCTCTCAAATCCATCCCTGAATTAAGTCAAGGTGTATTCCTGAGGGTATACGACACCTTCATGGGTGAACTTGAAAGAGCCAAAGGGTTCTTGTTGATGACTGAGGATGAGAGAGTGGACTAGATTACAGCCACATATGGTGGATTATAGTTATTTTCTACATACTTTATCAAAATTTATCATGAGTTGAAAATTTATCATACTTGTTCACATACACTGATACAATTGTGTTTTGGTTGATGATTCTTTATGGTAGATGATTGTTTATCAAACATAGTTTTTGTTTATCAAATATATTCTGAGATAATGAAATGTAAATTGGTTTCCTAAAGACCATGTCAATGCCCCTAAGGGTACAACCATCCAAACTTGTCTATATTTTTATGATGTTGATTCATCTATAAGAAATGATACTTTGTGATTGATGTTATAAAGATTATAAGCTTTGATAAAATATAGTAGAATATCTTTTGTTGAGGACTATTGCTCGTTGTTGTGACTGCATTGGACTATTGTTCATTGTGACTATGTGCTATAATTGTGTCACACTTCTATGAATCATTACATTCAAGAACACTCAAGAATGAGGTCTCAAAAATTGATCCATAGCTCCCTAGGCATGGAGTGCAAGGGTTTTAAGAATGCTCTCAGCTAGAGCTATTTAGCCTATAACCTTGCTAGTAAACCATGCAATGGGAGATTCAATGAAGACAAGGGAAAGAATGCCAATATCATCAAGAATCAAGAATGAAAATGCAATGCAATGCTATGCTAAAAATGGAAATGCAAGCTAAGCTATGAAAATGAAAGATGCAAGTATTACAAAGCCTCCTAGTTAAGTTAGATGAATTAATCTAAAGCATAAAGGAAACTAAGCTAAGTATGAAGCTATGAATGCCATGAAAATGCAAGAAATGAAACTATGATAACATGTAGATGCAAAAAGCCAAGAATGCTCCAAATCTCCAAAAGCTCCAAAGTGACCTAGAAAACCTGCAGCATAACATTAGCATAAAAAGTTGGGGATCTATAATGAAGAAGAGAGCTCTCCTTTTATAAGAAATGAGAAAGAATGGACCATGGAGATTAAGAGGCAAAAGATTTAATCAACGATGGAGCTTGAAAGAGGAGCTATCCATGTGCACAAGTATCCTCCAATGAGAAAATAGGAGTTGACTTTTGTGTCCATATGAGACAAAAAGTGCTTTTCTCTTTTTTATAAAATAAGAATAATGCTTTATTTGTGCAACTTAGGATAAGAGGAAAAGTGGGGGCTTTTTATTTATTAAAAGGGGAGGAAATATTCCTTTTAAATAAATAAAGACTTAGGATAAAATGGTTAGCCCATAGAATAATAATCAAATAAATGATAGAACTAGGATTTGATCAAGAATAAGCAATTTATGATTTAGCAAAAGGGGCTAATAGTCTAGATGACCATTTTTAGGTGTATACATTTTCCCCTCTTTGACTAATGTGTGATCGATCTAGGAACACATTACGTAAAAGAAATAAAGTTGAAATGTGAGATCGATTTGGGATCACAAAACAACTCAGATCAACCAAGAAGGCAAGCAGATAGTGATCTAACTCCAAAGAATGAAGTGTAGAGAGATAGCAAATCCTGCATGATCAACCTGGTAGCGATAGTACTGAACACCTAGGAAAGAGATAGCTAATAAGATATGATGTGTCTGCCCCCTCAGGATCGAAAGTGAAATCTAGGTAGAGGGAAAGCAGAAGCAAGAGCAACATGATCAAATCACTAGAAATCATAATCGAAGAAAGAGAATAGAATAACCATCAAGCAGTGAAGATATGCCCCACACATGAGACACGGGGACAAACCTAGCAGTCTGTCAACCCGTAAACACCACAGAGGAGGAAATTTGAATTTGGGATTTGAAAGTGAATGAAAGACTGGAAGTTGAGAGAGATGGGGATGAAGAGGTGAAGAATGCCTCAGTGAAGATCGAAGGATCGGGCCTCAAAAGGATAGCCAACTACATAAAAGAAGAAGAAAGGTGAACACGGATTTTGATTTTGATCCTGAAATGAATAGAAAATGATGGGATATGAAAGACAAGAAGTGAAAGACGCGATCAGGAAGAAGCGAAAGGTGAGTGTAGTTGATTAACAAGTTCGTGAAAGATAAAGGAGAGCTCTCTCCATATGCAAGATGCAAAACTAATCTAACATGAACCTAAGAATGCAAGCTACATGAAAAGTGGTTTACTTGCAAGGTTACAAAGCCAATAGATATCTAATTATCATCATCAAGCATTATTGGTAGCATCGCAAGATCATACAATACACACTAGCATAACTATGAGTATATGAATATGATCTATATCAGATAAAAATGTGGAAATCTCACCTAGGCATCAGAGACATGTAGGTCAAGATGACTAGTGTAGTGAGATTACTGAAGTTTGATATAGCAAGATTATGCTCGCATCGAGACACAAGAAAGCCAAGATGACTATAAGCATGCACTTGTGAAATAGTCAAGGATAATACCTTGTAGATCCCAATGTCAAGTGGAACAAGCATAAATGCCAATGACAAGTAGGACCAACAAAATATATCCACAAGCAGAAAAAGCAATAAAACATGTTCTCATTCCCTCAGTCTTCTAGCTATGCATCATCGAAAATGATCATAGGGGGAGAACACTCAGCAAAGAAATCATCATAGACAACACACCAAGAAATAAAGTCAAGCAAATCTCAACAACTGTTTAAGGGTGTGTGTGTTGGTCATAGAGTCAAACTTTGAGTATCGCATCTACCAATGAGAGATATTGCATCATCTAGACTATGGGTAGGACATCTGATAAGTGTTAAGAAACACTTGACGCTAGGGTAGTGTTGAAAAACACCATTGGGGTGGTGTTAAAAAACACCATTTGCGAGGTGCCTAAGAAACCCAGACACAAAAAGAGACCCAAGATAAGCTAGAACAACATATGCCCCCTAGACTAAGACAAGAGTCAATTCCAGGCTAGGAGAGGTAAAGCGAGAAGTGGAGTGAATGAGTGCCACGCAAGACTGATAGGCATAGGTGCAAAGGGTCTCAAGAAGCACCTATTTCTAGGTTTTCACCACTTGATAGATTTATTGCAAAAAAAATTTCAGGACTTTTTATAATTTTTTTGTATTTTTGCTACCAAGGCATTTGTTTCCAAGTTTTCACCAAGGCACTTTTTCAATTTTTTCAATTTTTTGATTTTTTTGGTGAGACATCAAAGTGCCTATTGCTAGGTTTTCACTAGGATGCTCTTTTTTTTGCAGTACTTTTTATGCTTTTTAGGATTTTTTCAGCATCATATATGAATTTTTTTTAGAGTTTTTTCAAGATCATAAAGTATGTACAAAGAATGCCCTAGACATAAACAGGCATCAAGAATTTGCTTCCTCAGATGTAGAGAACTGATAGACCCCAGGCCCAAATGTTGCAACTATGACAATAGGAGGTCTCAACCAGTTTGACCGATAATAACCAGCCCTAAGCAGTGTCTGAGCTAGTGGAGGATCGTTAGAATGTGATCCACATATGCCATCGTGGATTTTAGCTAGCACTTTTTTTGACTCCTCTATTTCTAGACACTTAAGGAGTGTTCCGTCTAGACCCTTCCTACACAAGTCACCAGAGACAAAGGAAAAGTGTAAGGGATGGCGAGAAGAATGGCGTGGTGGATTTTCATTAGGAATATGAGGTGGAAGACATGAAAAGAGGGTAGAATTGTAAGATTTGTGAGCAGGATAGCGTAATTCATCCACCAGGAACTTGAAATGAGATTTATACCTTTTCATTTGTAGGATGGATGTCAAAGTAACCAAGGCATTAGCAACTTTGTTCTCAGCTTTAGGAATGGGCTAAAGTATAATAGATATGAGATCATGCTTGAAGTAGTGCACCATTTTTTTGTAGAGAATCAGCTTGTCATCTTTTATTTGAGAATCATTATTTTTGAGAAGATTTTTATTTATACTTTTCTTGGGTGTGGATACCACCACAATGTGGTTTTCACCATCCGACCATTGCTCTTTTCTTTTGATTTGATGCTTGTGATAGTTGATTGTTGATTCAGTCCTTTTTGTTGCTAGTTTGTTGGTGGAAGAAGTAACCGGTGTTAATGTGAGATGAAATGAAGTGACTAGTTCAATAGCATTTATGTGAGGGGTGTCATCTCTGGTGACAAGAGAAGTTGAGCCTATAGGGTAAGCTCCAAAAGTAGCTAGATCTAGATTCATCAGAGAAGGACCAATGCAGTCAACTAAGGCAATACGGGGAAGAAACTCATCAGACCCTACACAAGACTCATCAACTATGTCGGGTGGGTTACAAGAGGTATGAACTACATCAACATCCATATCTATCATGGAAGAATCTTCTGGAAGAGGCTTAAGATGCTAAGAAGTAGAGATACTCATGTCATTATGTGAGAGATCACCTCTTTGTAGCAGTCGTGCAATGTTGCGACATTGTCTATCATAGTGCAATGATTCTTTAGGCACATAGGTTCTAGACATAGAGTCCTCAGCCATATCATCAATAGATATACATGCTTATCCCCAAAGAAGTGAAGTAGAAGGAAGATCATCTCCCATTTGAGCCATAGTGTGTAGTGGTGACTCATATGTATCTGTGTCTGAATTACTGAGCATGGGAGTATATTTGGAATAATCAAGGAAGGCATTTGTCATACTACCCTCATGTTCTCTATAGATCCACTCTTGGATAGCTTGTTCTTCTCTTTCTACTTCTAAAGGAATGGATGAAGGAACAAAAGTATCAAAGATTGTCATAGCAGAAGTGGAAGGCTTCATCTGATCAGAAGATTTCCCATATGACCTAGGAGAAATAGGTATAGAAGCAAAGGAATCCAGTGTATATTCACCCATGCCAAGGCTCATCATTTTAAGTGTTTTCTTAGCAGCAACTAGAGACGTACTAGCATCAACAGAAGGTTTATTGTGAGGAACAAATTTTTTAGCAACAGCAAGAGCATTAATAGCAATAGTATGGTCTCCAGGAATCACAACTTCAGTGCCATTGTACGAAAATTTGATGCACTGATGATAAGTGGAAGGAACAGCCTGCATGTCATGGATCCAAGGATGACCCAAAAGAATGTTATATGCAAGTGGGATGTCCAATACTTGGAAGTTAATATCTTTCATGACAGGGCCCACTTGGACAGGCAACGTGACAAGACCTTTGGAAGATCTTTCAACTTCATCGTAAGCTTTTATAGTAATCTTCTTCTTAGAATCCACAGTGAATTCTGACTAACCCAACTATTGTATGACATTGAAAGAAACAATATTTAACCCTGCACCATTGTCTATTAGGACTCAGTGGACACGGGTGTGGTAGACTAGAACTTTGATGTGTAAAGCTAGATTATGAGGGTGAGCAATAGATATGTCATCTTTTGTAGGAAAGGAGAGAGATAGCGGAGATGAAATGTGGTTGACCATAGCCTAGAATCGATCAGGATCAATGTCATTGGGAACACATGTTGTATGTAGAGCCTCATCAAGAATCTCTCTATGTGAAGGGGATAACCGAAGCAAATCAAGGATAGATATCTGTGCTGGTGTCTTTTGCAAATGTTGGACAAGATCATAGCTAGGGGTGGTTGAAGGAGCCACTTGTTTGGAAGAAAAACTTGCTTGGGATCTTGTGCAATTTTAACAAAAATCTTGGCTTGCCCCCTAGTAACAGCATTCAGTGTCTCACTTCGGGAAGATGAACTACCATGTGTTTGCAAGACCAACTTTGGCTTACCATGATTGGCTTTATTATCATCTTGAGACCTCATCATTAGAACACTCTCAACAAGCTCTACCATGTTGATCACAGGTGTATCAGAAGTATATGTATAATTGATCTTAGCATCATGATTCTTCTTATGTGCTTGAGAGGTTTCCCCCTTATCATGCTTAGGTAGAGGATCTTTGAAAGCTATGTGATCAGAATTTTTAGTTAAGCCATCAGTGGAGATTGTGTTGTTATCAATGAGGTCTTGAATATCATCCCTAAGCTTACAATTGTCTATCAGATGTCCCTTGTTTCTATCATAATGGCAGTAATGATCCTCTCTCCACCAATCAGGCTTATTTATCAGATCCCAGTTACCAGGTTTATCAGGAAGTGTAAGATATCCATTGTCAACCAAAGTCTTAAAGATCACATCATAAGGTTCTGCCAACTTGGTATAGACTCGCTTTCGAAATGACTTTTTAGGCTTATCTACATATTGAGGTTTAGGAGCACTATGAGTGTTGGTAGCTTCTTGTTGTTTTGCTGCATAGATAGGATTGGAGAGATTGAAAGTAGGCTCTTTAGCTTTAGGAGTGTCAACAACCCCATCATTAACAACATACTTGTTTTTATTCCAAGGTTTGTTCTTGTCTTTGCCATTGCCTTTAGCATCTTTATTAATAACAATATCCCCTTTTCTTATAGCTACATCCTCAATCTGATATGCACTTTCAACCATGTAATGGAAGGAGGAGAATAGTTGCTTCCTTAGATCATAAAATAGCTCAGGCACAAGTGTGTTGATGAAAATGTCAATCTTTTCTCTTTCAGGTAGCTGATGAGGATATCTAGAATACAATGACCTCCAACATTGTAAGTAAACTGCAAATGGCTCACCTTGATGTTGTCTTAGATTACTGAGATCTATCATGGTGACAGGTTGTTGGATGTTGTAAGAATAATGCTGGGTAAATTGCTGAGCCAACTCATCAAAAGTCTTAAGAGGTGGTGTCAATTTTGCAAACCACTCCAAAGCTTGGCCTCTTAAACTTCTAGGGAATAATCGTAGAAGAAATGTGTTTTCATGAAGAAAGTCCATACTAAGAGCATAAAAGTGATGCACATGGTCATGGGGATCTCCATTTCCATCATACTTGTCATATTTAGGAACCTCAATATCCCTAGGAAATGGGACCATGTATAGACTTTTATCAAAAGGAAGAGCACAAATTAATTCTACAAAAGAGACCTTTGGAGGCTCTCTTTCTATTGCCATTTGGGTAATGCGTTGATTTGTCTGACGCAGTTCTTCCTGAAGGACTTCCAATTTAGTTGGTACTCTTTGTTGGACAATTTGTCTGACATCATAGCTAGGAGGAAGCTTGTATCCTCGAGAAGTCATATATTAAAAATATTGATTGCCATTACGCTCTAAAAGCTTATGCATCATTCATTGGGAGACCATATCTTGTTCAAATCTCATAAGATCCTCACTAGAAATCTCATCATTAGCCTCTACCTCATTTTGAGAGGGAGGAGGCCTAGGAGGTGAAGAAGGCATACCAAAAGTGGGTCTTGGAGGAGATCTTGGTGGCATGTTGTTGCCATTGTTGCCATTAAAAAGAGGTCTATGCTCATAGTTACTAGTCTCGGGTTGCTCATAAGACATTCCTCTATAAGCCATGTGCCTAGCAGCATCCATCCTTTGTTGATTGTGTTTTTTGTCTAAGCGCGCTTGGTTATCCTTATGCTCAAAGTGTTCTTGCAAGCATTGGAATTTTTCTTGTTCAGTCAAAGTGAGTGAGACACTATCTGTGTTTTTGGGGGTCTTGAATGCGACAAAGAGGAAACCTCCTTTGTACCACGGGGTAGCCTTAGAATCCTCAGATTGGTTAGAACTAGAACTATTGTTGCTAATGGGTGCTTGTGAGCATCTAGTTGGAGAAGGTAACTATGTATAATTGAATAGAAGATGACTCTCCTGCTCAAATTGAGACCGAGTTGTAACTAGCATGAAAAGAGATGTTGGTTGACTAATAGAATGAGACAAATTTTCTCAGATTTGAGATAAGAAAAGCTAATAAAGATCACTTGTCAAAGTAGAACAATAGAGAGATGGCTCATAAAAAGTGCTCAAGAACTTACAACAATCAATTGACTAAAGCTGAGCAGTGACCAAGAAGCTCAATAAGCAAGTAGCTAGAGAGGTAATCGTGATGCAACAAGTGATGAAGAGTAGCATTCATTAAGCTCAAATCCAATAGTTTTAGCTCATTTGTTTCAGTCCAGAACAAGTCTAAGCATGCAGATAATAGACCAACTTCAGGTAAGAATAGAAAAAGACACTCTACGACAGGTTAAAATGCAAGTTTAGCAGCTCCGGATTGCAACAGCAACAAGACAACAAAAAGGTTCTAGGTGACACTTTCCAGGCAGACAAGGTGATAGTTTATAGTGAGGTGACACTTCACCCTAAGCCAAGTGATAGTTTCCAATAAGGCCGGGTGACACTTTCCAGGCAAGCAGGGTGACGATTGTGCAAGGATGAACTGTCGCGCAATATTTCTCAGAATAGGGTGCGACACTATTCCAGGGTCATATGACTCTTTGACCAGTGAACATAAAAATCTCAGTTTTGAAGTGTTTTGATCAAGTTCAAAGGTTGGATAGTGTAATTTCTTAGTTTGACAAGCAGTAACAGTAGATAAAAGATAGGTTTGCAAATAGTATAGGATCAAACATGTCATAGAACACTTGAAACAAGGGAAAAACCAACCTTGCCAAGACAAGCACTTGTGATATCAAAATAGAAAACCTTATGAATGCTGCCATTTGTTTGAATGTTAAGAATGTTTACACTAGTATAGCATAATGAAAACACTTCAAGCACTTACTACCTAGAAAGTCAAGGCTCATTACTTAGCAACGTGGCCCACAACTTGATGCTCCCTTGCCTCACACCAAGTGGTTTCCCACAAGAGATATTGGCATTGTCATGGAAGTGTCAAAAACACAACCAAAGGAACACATATGGTGAGTGTCTTGGGGTGATCCGGGTAAGTCCACTTGGATCAATCCTTGCACCAAGAAGCTAAGCGACTAAAATAAGGTGGCCTCTATCTAATGGCTCATAGTAAGGGCTTCCATTCATAGCACCCCTCTTGCTCCTCATAAAGGACTAGGACCTCGCGGCCTCAAGAATACCTTAAGCATTCTTGCTCAATGCTTTCCTCATGGTCACAATCCCACAAGTTACTCACATCAAGCGAAGATAAGTACTATGTCTACCAAGGTTTTGTGTCCTCAATAGCGTTAAGATTATAGTGGGTTGGAATAGCTCGGTATTAGCTTGTCCCCACTTGGGTTGTTCCTCTTGATTGCTTAAGAGCAGGCCTGCTAAAGGATTCTAAATCTAAACAAAAAGTAGATCAATTCTTGAGGTTCAAGGTTTTTGGTTCACCACAAGGGTGAAGAGCATACTCCCCTATCTCAAAAACTTCACCCAAACACACCAAGCAAAGATTTAGTTACCCCCTTGCTTTCAAAATCCCAAGATGGGTCAAGATTTCTGTTTCACCACAAGGGTGAAGAGCATACTCTCCTACCACCTCAAAATTCCTACAACAAGGTATTAAGTGCCTATGAAATGAAACAACTAGTATATGCCGCACTCAATAAATAAAGCAATTAAAAAAGCTATTGATTTGGTTTTTATGCTTAGGGCAACCCTGCAAAAACCATTAGTAGCCCTCTTTGACATGCATTTCTTTTGGCAAATTCCAAGCAATGAGAGCACCTACAAGCACAACTTGTTAGCTCCACAATGGTTAGCACATCAAAAATTAGATAATCTGCAAGTAAAATAGCTAATCAAATGGTAAAATCTGAGAATGAAACTAGCATGGTTTGATTAGGCTACGAAAGACCTTTCCAATGATATATCACACTTAAACTTTTGATACCATTTGCTGAAATTTTCAAAAATTTTCAAAAAGATAGCAGAGAACCTGAAACTTGCAAGATAACAAAAAAAGCTAAAAACAAGCTCACTGCTAGGTACAGGTGATAACACAGTCACCAAAAATGTCGTGCGACACTTTTTTGTATACAGGTGTGACACTTTATCTCTGGGCGACAGTTCGCGCTATATGCAGGTGACAGAACTCCTCAAACAGTGCAACACTTTCTGTCAAAGGGGGTGACACTTTTACCTGGTAAAGTGTTGCGCCACTATACAAAGAACTATCACATGACACTGGAAAAATGTCATGCGACACTTTGAGACAGAAAAACTAGAGACCGAAAATAAAGCCAAAAATTGACAAAAAATTTGACAAAAAATGCAGAATTAAAGGACAAAGCTAATCTACTCTACTCCACGGTGGGCGCCAAAAATGTGTGCTATAATTGTGTCACACTTCTATGAATCATTACATTCAAGAACACTCAAGAGTGAGGTCTCAAAAATCGATCCATAGCTCCCTAGGCATGGAGTGCAAGGGTTTTAAAAATGCTCTCAGCTAGAGCTATTTAGCCTATAACCTTGCTAGTAAACCATGCAATGGGAGATTCAATGAAGACAAGGGAAAGAATGCCAATATCCTTAAGAATCAAGAATGAAAATGCAATGCAATGCTATGCTAGAAATGGAAATGCAAGCTAAGCTATGAAAATGAAAGATGCAAGTATTACAAAGCCTCCTAGTTAAGTTAGATGAATTAATCTAAAGCATAAAGGAAACTAAGCTAAGTATGAAGCTATGAATGCCATGAAAATGCAAGAAATGAAACTATGATAACATGTAGATGCAAAAAGCCAAGAATGCTCCAAATCTCCAAAAGCTCCAAAGTGACCTAGAATACCTACAGCATAACATTAGCATAAAAAGTAGGGGATCTATAATGAAGAAGAGAGCTCTCCTTTTATAAGAAATGAGAAAGAATGGACCATGGAGATTAAGAGGCAAAAGATTTAATCAACGATGGAGCTTGAAAGAGGAGCAATCCATGCGCACAAGTATCCTCCAATGAGAAAATAGGAGTTGACTTTTGTGTCCATATAAGACAAAAAGTGCTTTTCTCTTTTTTATAAAATAAAAATAATATTTTATTTGTGCAACTTAGGATAAGAGGAAAAGTGGGGGCTTTTTATTTATTAAAAGGGGAGGAAATATTTTTTTTAAATAAATAAAGACTTAGGATAAAATGGTTAGCCCATAGAATAACAATCGAATAAATGATAGAACTAGGATTTGATCAAGAATAAACAATTTATGATTTAGCAAAAGGGGCTAATAGTCTAGATGACCATTTTTAGGTGTATACAGTGACTACATTGCATGTTCAAGATGTTGTTAATTTTATCCACTAATTGGATTGTATGCTAGTGGTTGTGAAAATCAATCACAAAGTATCATTTCTTTTCCAACTTGCCATTGTTTTCTAAGAAATTCAAAATGCCAATTAGTGATTACATTGGACTATTGCTCGTTGTGACTGCATTGCATGTTCAAGATGTTGTTAAGTTTATCCACTAATTGGACTGTATGTTAGTGGTTGTGGACATCAATCACAAAGTATCATTTCTTTTCCAGCTTACCATTGTTTTCTAAGAAATTCAAAATGCCAATTAGTGACTGCATTGGACTATTGCTCGTTGTGACTGCATTGCATGTTCAAGATGTAAAGTTTATCCACTGATTGGATTGTATGCCAGTGGCTGTGAACATCAATCACAAAGTATCATTTCTTTTCTAGCTTTCCATTATTTTCTAAGAAATTTAAAATGCCAATTAGTGACTGCATTGGACTATTGCTCATTGTGACTGCATTGCGTGTTCAAGATGTTGTTAAGTTTATCCACTGATTGGACTGTATGCCAATGGCTATTGTAATACCCCAAAAATGGGCTATAGGTTCATTAACCTCCTACATCTACAATTCAAATGAAATTGACATCAAAGTCCTAACCTAAGGCACATCTGCACATCATCGAATCCTAATTGATTTTATCCTAAATTCTGAATTGGGGAATATTCCTAGCAATATTTCTATTTATCTTAATTATCTTTGATTTAATAATTATTTGGTGATAAATCATACTTATCCTAAAGTTTGATTAATTGAATATTCTGAATATTTAATTAATTAGATTTTATTTTGCCACTTAATTATTTAATTGAATTTAATTATATTTATTCCTAAATTGTATTATTTTATTTTGACAATAAATCAAAAATCTTATGACTAATTGATTAAATTCTTATTTAATTAATTAAAGTCAATTGTCAAATTTAATGATATAGTTTTCAAATTAAAGTTTGATTTAATAATTGACTAACCCATAAATCAATTATTTTAATTCAAAAATCAGTTAAGTTGAGGATAAATCACTTTATTTATTTAATTAATTCATAATTAATTATGCACATTCAAATAGCAGTTAAACTCAAAATCAGGAAATCAATGCAAGTTGTTAACTTTTGGAAACTCAACATCTATTTTGTGTTCAAAGCTGATCTAAACTTCTGATTTGAGTTAAAAAGCTATTCTTGCATGATTTTGCATGATTATGTGAGTTAATCTTCTCTGATTTCTTGTTCACTCAAAAATCAACCTGAGTTCATCAAGAGTGATTTACGACTTTTCTCATGGACCTCCAAAGCCCTGAATTTCTATAAAATCAATGCTTCAACTCTTCACAAAGGTCTGACAATCATTAATCCACGAAATTGCATCCTCACGCTAGCGAATTGGTGATCAAAGAATCCATCTTTGTGAATCAAAGCTGTTGTGAGATTTTCATTATTTTTGAGCATTCATATCATTTAGCATATCCATTCTTAGATTAATTACATATCATATCAGTTTCTTTCATCATAATTGCATAGAAAATACAAAAATATAGATTACTTTGCATTCATTTCATATCTAGATTTTGCATTCAAATCTTTCATTTAGGTGTCATCAATGTCACTGGTCTCAGTCTAATATGATAATACCATACTCACACCTACTAGAAGGTAGTAAATCGCTTGGTTAGTTTAGTTTCCATTTCATTGCATGATTTTGATTTTTGCTAACCTCTAATATTTTACTGAAGTGTTGTGTCTACAGCTAGGTACAAAATTCACACACATTTCTGGCACCTACGAACATTCTAACGATGCCTACAAAAAATCTGACACCACCTACGAAAAATTTGATTACGCCTACGAGCATTCTGACGTTGCCTATGAAAAATTTGATTATGCCTATGAGTATTCTAATTACGCCTATGAGTATTCTGATTATGCCTATGATAATTCTGATTACGCCTATGAGCATTCTGATCATGCCTATGAGCATTCTGATCACGCCTGCTAGCTTTTAAATGACGCGTATTAGTTGTTAAATATTGCTTGGAATTTTCTATTTAATTTTGTTATCAAATTATTAAATTCTATGTTCTAACTCTCTGTCTGTGTTTTTCCCACAAATAAGCAGACACAGGAAAGTACAGAAAATAGAGAGTAGACCTACTCAAGAAAACAAAGTGACCCATTGACATATGAATTTTGGCATCAGAAATCCAATTATCATTTCAAATTTTTAGGCAGTTTTCCAGATTTGATTTTTTTGGATTTGGACTAACGGTTAACCCTAACAATTGAGATTTTCTATTTTTGGTTAATACTTGCTAATTTTGAAAGCGTGAGAAAAATTGCTAAAACAGGTAAAATCTACTAAGCGTGTTGCAAGGAATTTAGGTATTCTTTTCAATCTGATAACACTTCAATTTTGGATATAAAATGAACCCTCACGTGTCAAGCTTGTGTGACTTTTATAGCTTTCATATCACATCATTTTGGCCAATAAAATGAACATAGATTTTCTTTTTGCATATCTGTTACACATAGTAAATAGGCCCTATGGACACTATTTGTGGATGATCTTGAGAGAGTGGGCTTCATTCGCTTGTTCATGCATGTGAAGCTCTTCTTGATGAAGGATCCTCTTGTAGGTAGGGAGGATACTGAAATCATCTTGTGTTCTACTGGATTTGGAGTTTTCAACTTTTGATTGAGACATTCTCTCTCCAGAGAGGTTGATAGATCACGAGTTATTGACATCACAGATCTTGGCAAGATTGTTTCAGTCTTAGCATGTCAGATTAATCTGTCTGCTTTGTCTTGGTGAAGTGAAGAGGTTAGGGGATTATGCTCTACTTCCTTTTTGGATAGTACCAGAAACCCAGATCCTTGAATCTGATCTAGTCCCCCTGTGGTATCTTTTATGAGTCACCTTTAGAGAGGGTTAACCATAGTGGGCATTCCCTTAATTGGGTCAACCACCTGGACGAAACCTCAAGTGGTAATAACCATTTTCACCATGGTAGCAGAAACCGCTATATAAATGTCCTTGTGGAGGAAATCTTCACGGGGTGTGATCTCTTGTTGGGCTGTCAGATCTCCCTAGTAGCTCCTGATGTATTAAATTCTCAGACTGTGTCAAAACCCCAGTGTGCCTGGATTGGAGTTTTCCCTCGAGATCACAAAATTTGTAGAGTCAGACCATTACTACAAACCCTAGTGAGGCCAAATTTTTCATTTTCTAGGAATATGTGCGTTATTGAAAAACTTTTTGGAACATACACAAGTAGTATTTCTAGGGATTAGCACAATAAGTGACTATTGCTTGTTCATGCGTAAGGTTGCTTTTGCCCTTGTTCATTGTTTTCAGATGATTGCTTGCCCCCCTTGCTTGCTATTCTACATGCTTGATATCTACTTGGTTACTTGAGACAAACTTTTACACAGATCTTGAAAAACTGGACAAAAAAATTTGCAAACAAATTGATACTAAAAAACTAAAAAATTGCAAATTTGAAGCAAAAATCCTTTCTAGTGTCAAAAGTCATCATAAAATTTCAAAACTTGTATCAAAGCCAAAGTCAAAGTTGTCAGAGATTGGTCAAATTTGTCAGAAATCCAATTTTTACAGCCTATCCCCAAATTTTGTCAAAATAGCGAATTGATTCTTGTCATTTCTAGTCATCCTTGGTCGGTCTAGGTCTAATCTTAGGTGCTATGACATGTTTCTCAACATCCAAATGAACTTAAATGGTATCAAGTTGCACAAAATGACTCTTGGTTTTCTTTCTTCCACATCCTAGTCTCCCATTTCCATCCTTTCTCCTATTCCTTCACGCTTCTTCCTCTTCTTCCTAAAACTCTTCATGCCTTCTTGATTATTTTCCTCTTATTATCTACTCTACTTTCTTCTATTCATCTCTTATGTCACTTCCATGCTTGATTCCTCCTCTTCTAGAACCATGAATCTCAACTATCTTGTTATGGAACCTCTCTTGAAAAGGGATGATCTCAAACTCATTGCTCAATTTGAAGAGTATTATTCCTCCAAAAATCCCATGAGTGATAAGTTTATGATAGAAATAAAATAAAAATTGATTAAATCAGATACCTTTTTTAGGATCATATGCATGATCCTGTCACGACCTCCTTCTTCCAAATTTCTTTCATATTCTAAGTCTTTTCATTCTTCCTCATCTTCCAAGTCTTCTTCCTCCACTAGGTCTTCACCTTCCTCTTCTCCATGATCTCATTCCTCTTCTACTTCTCCCAAGAGTCTTACTCCTCATCTCAAGACATACCATGTTGAGCAATGTGATAACCCTTGTGATACCTCTTCCATGGAGAGTGACACACCCATCTTTGAAGACTATGATGACTATGATGATAGATAATATAATGATACCTATGACACCTCTGTTCCTAAGAGTCCTCCTCGTCATGTGCTTGTGCTTACTGGAAATGGGTCGTCACATTGGATAGATCGTGATGGTGATCTATGTGATTCTAATTTTGAAAGAGACTTTGATGATTTTTGTGAACAATACCTAGATGATACATCTATTTCTATTGAGGAAGAGAAATCTTACCACATTGATTATAAACGTAAATACTATAAGAATCTCTCCTCTAAGAACTCTCATGCTGAAAATAAATATTACACTCTCAAGCAAGATCATGTTAATACTAACCCTTTGTTTTGTGATGATTCCCTTCCATCCCCTACTTCCTCCAATACCCATACATTTCCTAAAGCTTCCAAACCTATCAAATCTTTCACAAGTCCTTCATCCACCAAAGGTTCTAATACTTTTCATGCGGTTTCCTATAATTATCCTCAAGGGCTACCTCTTAAAGAAACTCAAGCTAACCTTCACTTGGCTACAAATACTTTCAATAATGCTAAACCTAAAGAGCCTAAGCCTTCATACACTATAATGCCCACCTCAACTAGTCCTCCACCATCTCTTCCAAAGTCTTCCATACAATCCCAACATGCTTCCTTGTCCTTAGAAGTGGCTCCATGTCAAGAGGACTCTAAAAATGATAAAGAAAAGGACATAAAGAAAGATCAAGATCAAGAACCCTCCATCTCATCCAATCTTTTTCATGATGTTTCTTATCCGTTTCATGGTTCTTTTGATCTTGCACCCCCTTTCTCATTCATTCCACCATGTCTTAAGTCTTCTCCTAAGCAAGATCAAGCTACTACTTACACCTTTGAGCTTATTGACAATCAAAATAACCTTACTACACTTGCACTTTCCAAAAATGATACTTCCAGTGTTAAGCCTATTGAAAATAAAAAAAAAAATTATACGCTTATGCTATCCAAAGATCCTTGTCAAGATCAAAGTCTTCCATCTTCTTGTTTTACAGCTCCATGTTCACTTCCACTTTCTACTCTTCCTAAGTCTTTTCAAGCTCCGAACAGTCCTATCAAAGAAGTTGCTCCTATTCTAGATGTTCATGATACTATTGAAAATTCTAATGCTCACTCTAAATATGTTGATGTCCTTGGTTGTCATATAGATGTTGATGAACTTATTGATTATCCTTTTGTATCTTCCACATCCATCCTTGGACCTCCTCCACCAATACTAAGAGCTTAACGTCTTCCTTCCATCTTGGGCCCTTATGTCCCTTCACTTCCCCCTCCTAACTCTCCTAATTTTTCATCCATCCTGGGTCCTTATGTCCCTCCATCTCCTATCATTCCTCAAGATCAACATAGATTCATACCCTTGAATCTTTTTCACCCAATCACCCATCTAAACCCATCATATCCTCCCTCTTCTTCCACAAGTACCAAGTCTTTTGGAAGTAACTTGAATGATCAATACAAGAAAAAAAAATAATACAAGAATCCATCAAAAAAAGAAGATCACCATGTCTCCTCTAATCGACATGGAGGCATAAAGTCAAAAGAGATATTTAAGAAAAAAACTACAAGACAAGTGTGGGTTCCAAAATCCATCATTGAAGATATTCTCTCCAAATCATCAAAAAAATAAATAAATCCTATGGCTATATGGATTCCAAAGTCTCTCTTGAAAGAGTCTAATGTTGAGAAACAAGTGAAGTTGACATTCAAGCTTCCAAAAACTTCCACTTCATCTTCTTCCAAAAACATTCTTCCATTCTATATGCCTAAACTAAAACCTCTACTATCCATTCGCCATATTCCTTCATGTATTCCTTCATTCATGTTTCCTCCATCCTCTTTCCACCCTTCAAGGTGTGTGTTGATGTTGATCTTGCCTTCCTTTCTATCTACCCTTTCACAATCCTTCCATTCATTATCCTCCTACCTTCTATCCTTTTTCTGCATTTTCCTATTCCTCCTATCTTCCAACCTCACTTGCTTTACATAAAACCTTATCCTCCATTTTTCTCTTCCATCTCCCTTTCCCTATTAGCATCTTTGAGCATATAATTTTGAATCCTTGGCATATCATGGTTTATCCTTTCAAGGAGCATTATCTAAAGAGCTTGCCTTCTTCCAAAAAAAAAGAAAAAAAAAAGAAAGAAAGAGTGAAATGCGATGCTATGAAGCCTCTTGACATGTCTACTCCTTTGGACTGCATCCTTTCCTACTCTTGCATTATGATTTTGTGACTTATCCTATGCTGGCCTTTCATTGCTTGTCCAAATGTGATTTACATGACATTTTTTCCCTAGCTTAGATATTCTTGAGGAGTTTTCCCTTGAGGATTTCTTCCCTTCATTCTCCTTCATTCTCTTGTCTTCCATCTCTTCCACCAACTTGCCAATCCCTCTTGTCCTTCACCTTGCTAGACATTGGGACTGCACGATATGATCTTGCTTGGGAGTTTGCAATGGAGAAAGATGCAATCAAGTTTGCTAAGAACTATCAAAAGTGCCAAGTGCATGGTAATTTAATTCATGCTCCAGGGAGAGATCTAATTCCCTTCACTACATAATGGCCTTTTCACCAATGAGAATTTGAGCTTATAGGATCCATACATCCCCCTTCTTCTAATGGGCATACCCACATTATAATAGCTACAAATTATTTCACAAAATGGGTAGAAGCAGTCCCTTTGACACAAGCAACTAGCAAGCAAATATCTATGTTCATCTTGAACTACATCATATGCCGGTATGGTATTCCATATTCTATAGTCACAGATAATGGTGGAAAATTCAAAAACAAAGACCTAGATGATCTATGTGCCAAATTCAAGATAACACATCATTGGTCATCTATCTACTATCCTCAAGGGAATGGACAAGTAGAGGCTTCTAACAAAAATCTATTAAAAATCTTGCATCGTACAGTTAATAAAATAGGAAGAGACTGGCATCTCATGATCAATCCAGCTCTCTGGGCCTACAAAACAAGTATCAAAACACCCACAGAGGCTACACCTTTCACTTTAGTTTATGGGTCTGAAGCAGTATTGCCTATTGAGGTTGAAATCCCATCACTAAGAATTAGAATGCATGGTCTAGTAACTGATGATGACTACAGAGTGTCTAGGTTGCAAGAACTTGAACTACTAGATGAGCACAGAAAAGTAGTGTATGATCATCTCAGAGTCTATCAGGAGAGAATGTCTAGAGGCTACAACAAGAAAGTCAGACATAGAGAATTTTAGGTTGGCAATCTAGTCTTGAGAGAAAATCCAAAAAATCAATCACATCGAGAAGGCAAGGGGAAGTTTGAACCCAACTGGTTGGGTCCCTTTGTTATCATTGCTAATTTTGGCTTTGGAGCCTATCAACTCTCAATGACTAAAGGAGAATAGCTCTGAGAACCAATCAACGTTCTCCATCTGAAGAAATTCTATGCCTAAGGCATTCAGTCTATGGTAAAATGTCCTGAAAAAATCTTTAAAATATGAAAAAGTCCTGAAAAAAATGAACATCTTGGTGAAAACCTAGTAATGGGCACCTTGATGATTCACAAAAAAATAAAAAAATGGAAAAATAAAAATAAAATCAAAAAATATCAAAAGTACAAAAAAATTGGAAAAAGGAAAAAATAAAAAAAATGAGAAAAAGAAAAAAGTGCCTTGGTGAAAACCTGGAAACATGCACCTTGGTAGCAAAAATAGAATCTTTGCCAAGATGGTGAAAACCCGGCAAACGGGTGCCACTTGTTTCAAAACGCTCCATCTATCAGTGCAATCTTGGTCTTTCCCAGTTTTCAGTCTTGCTTTAGTTTGTATATATCTCCCGGTTTGTTTCTGCTTTCCTATTTTCAATAAGTCAATATGTACACCAATCAGCTCAAGCGTCTGTATCCTATCAATGTTCAAACTTGGGGGCAATCAATGTCATATCCTATGGCCTCCAATATATCTTAGACATATCATATCCAGCTAGAGTCCTTTGAAGCTTCATTTGAGTCAATCAGTTAGTCTCGTCTCCAGAAAGGATTTTGCATCTACAACAACGCAATCAAACATCAAACTGAAAATAATCTATACTTTTACATGCTTTTATCTCCTTGTATGCTTACTGATTTGCATTGAAATTTTTGCATATTGTGTCCTTTGAGCTCTTCGATGATGTCCTTGACAGGATTTAGAGAGTGATGACTGGGGGCATAATCTTTTCTTTGTTTTCTGCTTGTATGTGAAAATCTAACAACTTTGGAAATTTTGGATTGAAATGGTGTCTGTCTGTAAGAGCCTCTATCTCGAATTGGATGGCCATGAGTACCTCGACCATTGATACCTATAAAATTCAAGAAAGTTGGATCTAACTATTGTCTTTTTGAGTGAGTTCTTTCTCCTATTGTGAAGCGCAATCTTACCTAAGGATGTGAACGATAAAGGGTCACTATAGGTAATTCACATTGGATTTAGGATGATCTCTTGACTGCTTGATTTGTTTATAATGCAAAGCATATTCAGGTCATCATGACGTTTATGTTTTGATGCTTATACAAATTGCTATATCAAAATAGACATGATATTCAGGTCATCCTAGTGTTTGTGCCTTAGTGCTTATATCTAATCCAACATTCCAGAAATAAAATCATTATTCATATGTCCATGGTTGTCTAGCTAGTGGGCATTGTATTGAATTTTGAGCATACAAATCAATATTCATATGTCTATAGTTTCATGACTAGTGGATGTTGTATTGATTTATCCGATTACCTAAAAAGTTCAATGATGATAACAAATTGACACATGATCAGTGACTAGGTCCTAGGTCCTAGATTTGCATTTCATTCTGCATGTCATTTTGCATTTTGCACTTTGCATGATCTCACAAATTGCTTGAACACTTAAATGATTCTTCAAAAAAAAAAATGACACAAGATTTGAATCTCACATGAAGGTTCTTCCAACGAAATAGCAAGTACAATCCTTTTTCGAGATGAAAATCAAAATTTGAGATCATTTATATTATTCACTACTTGCATAATCAACCTTCAATCATCATAGAAATCCAGAATTCAACTAATTATCTTACATCAAACTATCAAAATTTCAACTTGGTCAATTATGGTCAACTCATGGTTTAACCTAGTCAAACTTGGTCTCCAGGACCTCTAAATGATGCAGAACACGTTCTCGGATGTGTATAACCACTTCTCAAATCAATTAACATGCTTCTAAACTATAACGCTGACTTTTCTTATCAGATTTCAATTTTAATCCCAAAGGGGGCATGGGATTGCACATCATTCAAAGTCTGTAAATCTAAATCTGAAATCAAATCTTTCCTTAGTAATCAAGACAACAACCACATCTAGTTATTGATTCATCAAAAGTCCTTGTCGCTTGGGGTAAATCTATTGATTCTTGGGGCATATCAGATTCATCAAGATCCATATCAATCTGGTATCCTAAATCTATCTTGTAAACTGTATCAGCTTTTCGTAACCATCAGTTCATTAGTGTTATTTCATTGTTTCTTCATAACTAATGGGTTCAGGATGTGATACCAATACGATTCTCTTGGGACAATCAGGTCTGCAATCGGTCACTCACTTCTTCGCAATCATAAGGTTTAGAATCAAGCGTTTTGGCATTTTTTTTGTAATCACCAGTTCATTGCTATTATAGTTAACATTATCTTTGGTCAATTAGGACCTAAATCTTACATCTTTAAATCTTTCAATCGGTTTCTATCTTGGAATCGATTAATCTTTCAAATTAGTTTCATAAATATATATCAAACACAGACTATTCTTTGAACCACTACGCTTTGCACAGTGATTCAAAGAGGGGCAAAATGTAATACCCCAAAAATGGGCTATAAGTTCATTAACCTCCTACATCTACAATTCGAACAAAATCGACATCAAAGTCCTAACCTAAGGCACATCTGCACATCATCGAATCCTAATTGATTTTATCCTAAATTCTACATCAGAGAATATTCCTAGCAATATTCCTATTTATCCTAATTATCTTTGATTTAATAATTATTTCAAAATAAATCATATGTATCCTAAAGTTTGATTAATTGAATATTCTAAATATTTAATTAATTAGATTTAATTTTGCCACTTAATTATTTAATTGAATTTAATTATATTTATTCCTAAATTGTATTATTTTATTTTGACAATAAATCAAAAATCTTATGACTAATTGATTAAATTCTTACTTAATTAATTAAAGTTAATTGTCAAATTTAATGATATAGTTTTCGAATAAAATTTTGATTTAATAATTGACTAACCCATAAATCAATTATTTTAATTCAAAAATCAGTTGAGTTGAGGATAAATCACTTTATTTATTTAATTAATTCATAATTAATTGTGCACATTCAAAGAGCAGTTAAACTCAAAATTAGGAAATCAATGCAAGTTGTTAACTTTTGGAAAGTCAACATCTATTTTGAGTTCAATGCTAATCTAAACTTCTGATTTGAGTTAAAAAGTTGTTCTTGCATGATTTTGCATGATTATGTGAGTTAATCTTGTTTGATTTCTTGTTGACTCAAAAATCAACCTGAGCTCATCAAGAGTGATTTATGACTTTTCTCATGCACCTCCAAAGCCCTAGATTTCTATAAAATCAAGACTTTAGCTCTGCACAAAGGTCTGGCAATCATTAATCCACAAAATTGCATCCTCATGCTGGCGAATTGGTGATCGAAGAATCTATCTTTGTGAATCAAAGCTATTGTGAGATTTTCATTATTTTTGAGCATTCATATCATTTAGCATATCCATTCTTAGATTAATTGCATATCATATCAGTTTTCATATGGAATAGATTCATATCTGTTTCTTTCATCATAATTGCATAGAAAATACAAAAATATAGATTACTTTGCATTCATTTCATATCTAGATTTTGCATTCAAATCCTTCGTTTAGGTGTCGTCAATGTCACTGGTCTCGGTCTAATATTGTATGCACCCAAAAATGGTTGCCTAGACTTTGGGCCCCATTTATTTGATTTATCAATCCTGAATCAATTTTATCAATAATCAATATTTTCAACATTATCAATTTCTTGATTAAATCTTAATTTTGATCATATATTGGATTTTTATCCTTGGGCTAACCATTTTATCCTAAAGTTTTTATTTATTTAAAAGGAATATTTCCTCCTCTTTTAATAAATAAAAAGCCCCCACCTTTTCTTCTTATCCTATGGTTCACAAATAAAGCATTATTCCTATTTTATAAAAAGGAGAAAAGCACTTTTTGTCTCATATGGACATAAAGTCAACTCCTATTTTCTCATTGGAAGATACTTGTGCACATGGATTGCTCCTCTTTCAAGCTCCACTGTTGATTGAGACTTTTGCCTCTTAATCTCCATGGTCCACTCCTTTGCATTTCTTATAAAAGGAAAGCTCTCTTCTTCATTTGCATATCATGTTTTTGTGCTAACTTTATGCTGCAGGAATCCTTGAAGACTTTGAAGCTTTTTAGAGATCATTGTTGCATCCTACTTTAGATTTCTTCATTTGCTTCATAGTTTAGTTTACATTCTTACATAGTAGTTTCATTTTCATGACTTTCATAGCTTAGATTTCCTTTCATGCAATAGCATAGCTTCACATAGCTTAATAGGAGGGATTTGTAACACTTGTTCTTTCCATTTCATAACTTAGTTGCATTGCATTTTCATTTCTCTAGACTAGTTTGCATTGAATTTTCATAGTGATTCTTGAGGATATTGGCACTCTTTCCCTTGTCCTCATTTGAATCTCTCGTTGTGTGGTTGACTAGCAAGGTCACAAGCTTATAGCTCTAGCTGAGAGCAAATACATCATAGTCCCTTGCAACTCCATGCATAGAGAGCTATGAGCCTCTTTGTGAGGCCTCATTCTTGAGCAACCTTGCATGTAATGGTTCATAGAAGTGCACCATTTTAGTGTGTACATTTCTAGTACCCACCATGGGGCAAAGTAGATAGGCTTTGTCCTTTAGTTTCTTGCATTTTTGTCATTTTTCAGATTATTTTTCAGAAATTTTACAGTCTGTGGTTTTTGTCTCAAAATATCGCGCGATACTTCTCAGGTATATCACATGATATACCTTACTATACTAGTGCGACACTTCACCCTAGAGAAGAATCGCCTGTCAGTATTAAGGTATATCACCTGGTGTTGTGCGAAGTATCGCCCGCGTATAGAGAAGTATATCACCCGAACTGAGGTATATCGTGCGAATATAGGAAACTGTATCGCGCGATACTGGTGACATTTGAGGTATATCGCCTGATCTGATAGAGACCTGCGGTTCAAGTTTTATCATCCAAATCTAATCATATTTAGTTTGCTGGTTTACTTTACTGTATTTAGATAGGTCTAACCTGCATCTCTTAGCTTAGGTAAATTAGTTTCTTGCAAATATTTTTATTTAGATTTTAAATTTTGCTAACCTTGTGCATCTAACAAGTTGTGGTTGTAGGTGCCTCTTGCTTGAATATTTTGTCAAAATCGCATGTCAAAGAGGGCTACTAATGGTTTTTGTAGGGCTACCCAAGCATAAAAACAAAAAAAAAAATCTTGCTTGTTTATTTGCTTTCCTTTTAAGTGTGGCAAAAACTAGTTGTTTCATTTATTAGGAATTCTAATACCTTGTGAAAGAGATTTTGAGATGGTAGGAGAAGTATGCTCTTCACCTTTAGGTGAATCAGAAAATCTTGACCCAACTTAAAGTTTTGGAAGCAAGGGAGTAATTGAATCTCTTTGCTTGGTGTGTTTGGGAGAAGTTTTTGAGATAGGGGAGTATGCTCTTCACCCTTGAGGTGAACCAAAAACCTTGAACCTAAAAAATTATCCATTTTTGTTTAGTTTAGGAATCCTTTTAGCGGGCCTGCTCTTGAGCAATCAAGAGGAACAACTCAAGTGGGGACAACCTTGTCATCATTTTCCTTGGTGGCAATTGATTCCAACTCACTATAATCTCAAGGCTATCAAAGACACCAAAAACCTTGGTAGATGTGACACTTGTCTTCATTTGATGTGAGTAGCTCATGGGATTGCAACCATGGGGAAAACATTCAACAAGAATGCTTAAAGTACTCTTGAGGCTGTGAGGTCTGAGTCCTCTTTGAGGAGCAAGAGGGGTGTTATGAACGGAAATCTTTATTAAGAACCATTAGATAGAAGCCACCTTGTTTAGCCACTTATCTTCTTAGTGCAAGGATTGATCCAAGTGGTTTACCTGGATCACCTTAGGATACTCACCATATGTGTCTCTTTGGTTGTGTCGTTTGAAACTTCCACGACAAAGCCAATATCTCTCGTGGGTAACCACTTGGTGTGAGGTAAGGGGGCATCAAGTTGTGGGCTAAGTTGGTAAGTATTGAGTCTTGACCTTTTTAGGATAGATTTGCTTGAATTGTCTTCAGTTGTGTGATGCTAGTGTAAACGTTCTTACATACAAACAATCAGTAGCATTCATAAGGTGCTTTTTTTCTTTTCAATTCTGATATCACAAGTGTTTGTCTTGGCAAGGTTGCTTTTGCCATTGTTTCAAGTGTTTGACACATGTTTGATCCTTCACTATTTGCAAACTTGCCAAAATTCTGTTGATATTATGATTGAAATCGAAAACATCAACCCTCAGACCGAAAATTTTGACCAAACAAACCCAAAAAATATAAATTTTACGCAGTTCTGGTCAAGAGTTTAGCAATTTTACAACAGTATCGCATCCTTTAGAGTGAAAATCACGTGATACTTCGCGGGTCCAAAAAGTATTGCCTACTTTGAGAGGAAATATTGCACGATAGTTCACCCCGGATAGACTATCACCCGACCTACCTGGTGTTTATTGCTCAGCTGTTGTAAGGTCTATCACCTGGTATAAGGTGAAGTATCACCTGGTTGTAGGTATATCACCCCGGTAGCCTAGAGTATATTGCCTGGTTAATTTCTGTCGTGCTTGCAATTTGATCAGTTTCAATTGTTGTTAGTTAGGTTAGGTCTTGGAGTAGGCTTCTTGCTCTATCATTTGAAACTTGTCTTGACTCTAAATTTTTGGTTTTAGTCCTCTGGGATAGCATCATCTAATTTATGAAATCACTTTGGAAATAATTATCAAATTAGAAGGCCATTCTTGGTGCCAAGGTTCATCTCTAGGATTGTTAGTTGCATTCTTGGAAAATTTTAGTGCTCTTATTGTCCAAATCACTTTCATTTAAATCTCAATTTCAATTATATTTTGGCCTAGTCCAACCTCCTGGTTCAAAATTGCAAAGTTAGTCACCCTTTGATTTGAAGCACCTCTTTGACAGTGTTGGTAAAGCCCCTTTTCCATCTTTTCATTTCTCTTTGGACAATAAAGGACTTTGATTATCCTAGTTTGGTGCTGACACTTTGAGAGGTCATCTTATCATTGAGAGTATCTTTCTTTCATGTCAGTTACAACAAGGTACCAAGTCAATCAAGGGAAGTGACCCCCTATTGCCTTTAACCAGTTACCACCAGTTAAGGCTCATCAACAGCATAAAGGAAAAGGACCCCTTTTTGATCAATCGCCTAAGAGTGAATCTGAGGTTTTTTTTAATCCAAAAGCTAATCCTAGTGAAGTGAGCACCTCTTTTATACCACTTTCATCAAGCATGGACATGAGTTACACTTTCACTCGATAACAAAGAGAAGCCATGAATCAAACTCTTGAGGATATCTTCCAATGGCATAGGAGAGAGTACGGTGGTTCTTCTCATGCTAGTCCACCTGGGTCACCTCCCAACAATGCGAGGTATTTTGATGCTCACCAACAAGCTGAGAGACATCATAAGAAAACTCACTCAGATTCAGGGTCACAACACGAGGACATGAACAACAAATCTAGTGATCACCACATAAACGCAACCAATGCAATAAGGCATTCAAGGCCATCCTCTCCACTTAAAGATACCTCTTGATATGCAAATACGAGATTAAAAAGCATTGAGAGGGAGAAGCAAGCCTATTTGGATGAACAAGCTGCTAAAAAGGAGAAATTTAGACAATTAGAACAAGAGGAACATGCATTATTGGACATAAGGAAGATAGTCGCCCAAGAAGAAGAAGATAGACTCTATGCACAACAACTCCAAAGCTGATTCAATGGGAGGGGAACCAATAGTGGGACCAACTCACCCCCATCTACCCCTTCGCCAAGTCCTAGAAGAAGATCAAAGACACCCTCACAATCCCCGAGCCCTAGAGGAAGAAGGGCTTCAAGATATGATCATCATAGGAGACAGTCACCCCATAGACATTCAAAGCAACCCTCCCAATGAGCACATCATGGCTCACAACATGGAGGAAGTTATGTCAAATTTGATCATATGGATTTTATGACTATGCAATGAGAACCATCCTTTCAAGCATATGTAGAACGATATGTGGAACAAAACAAGGATCAATTCTTAGAAAACCTTATCAACAAAGGTGCTAAAGTTCCATATGATTTTGACATCCACCAAAAGATTAAGAAACAAAATCCTTCAACCAATGATGTGATCATGCAAATGCAGAAGGATATAGAAAGGATGAGGGCTCCTAAGAGCACATTTAATTTGGACTCCATATGTCCCAACCCGATTGACAAGAGTGTGGTGTTGGTTGAGTTCCCTAAGAAAGTTGAGTTTCCAACCTATGACAAATATGATGGCATTGGTGACCCTCACGACCATGTTCGACAGTTCTACATAATGAGCTTTTCTTTTCATCATGAAGACTCCTACTTGATGAGATTATTTCCAAGGAGTCTCAAAGGTCAAGCCATGGAGTGGTTCACCAACCTTACTCCTCCAGTAAAGTCATTTAAAGAACTCATCCAAAGATTTGTTCAGCATTTTGCTTATAATCTATCAAGGTTAGTCACAATGCTTGATTTGTGCAAACTTAAACAAACTCAAGGAGAACCTTTTGTCACTTTCCTACAAAGGTGGAGATGTTTGTGCTCAAAATATCCAAGGACAATTCCTAAGGAGGAAAGAATAGACATCATTGTGAGTAACTTAGTGCCGGAATTAAGATATGAGGTAAGAAAGATACCATTTAATTCTTTTGATACCATGGTAGAAGTGGCATGTCGCATAGAGGATGTCCTAAAAGAACAAGGAATTTTGGCTAAATCCACTAATAACAACAATGGCCAAAACAACAACAATAATGGTTATAAGGACAAAAAGAACTCCTATTGGAACAAGAATAAATAGGAGGTTAATGACGGAGTTGTTGACTCACCACAACCTAAGAATGAAGGAGTTCTTAATCTCTCCAATGCTGTACAAGCCATGAAGCTGCAAGCATCCTCAGGACAACTAGAGAACAAACCCAAGTATCAAGGGAAACCTAAGAAGGAAAAGAGATAATTTACCAAACTTGGGGACTCCTATGAAGACATTTTCAAGACACTAATTGCTCATAATTTGGCGCAACCTCGAGATCCTGCCAAGCACCGCATACCTGATCCTAAACCTCATTGGTGGGATGAGAAAGCCTTTTGTGTCTTCCACAATGGAATTGGACATGATATAGAAAATTGTTTTAGGCTTAAATATCTTGTTCAAGACCTCATTGAAAGTGGATGATTACAAGTTGATGGTTTAACTACTAATGCGGATCATAAGGCTTTTAAAGAACCCTTGCCCAAATATGAGAAAGGAGAGAATTCTAACAACAAGCATGGAAAAGTTGCTATCAACTATGCCTACACAAATGCTCAAAATGTTATTAATATGCTTGAAGTGGCTGATGATAATATCAACATGATGAGAGGGAAAAATCCTTATGGGTATGATGTGGATTCAACTCCAATGTCTGATGAAGGACCCGTTGTGGTGCTAAGAGGTCCTCACTCATGAAGGATGCCCCAATCCCTCAATGCTGTCACTAGGGGTCAGGCTCAAGCTCCCATTATTATCAGAGGTCCTAGCTCTAGCAAGTCTAAACAACCCATGTCCAAGAGTGTTCTTCCTAAATCTGTTGTTGGTCCTAATTCCAATTATAACCTTATTGACCAATTACAACATACACTAGCACAAATATCTATTTTTGAACTTTTAGAATTATCCCCTAGGCATAAGCGTGTCCTTGAGGATGCTTTGCAAGTAGCTAGTGTCCCTAACAACTTAGATATTGATCAATTCCAGAATATGGTCAACCATTTGGCTAGCCCTCAGTACCTCACTTTTTTAGAAGAAGATGACAAATCTATCAGTCACCCACATAACTTGGCCTTACACATCGAAGTCATGATTCATAAAACCTGTGTCAGGTGTGTATTGATAGATGGGGGTGCAGGGCTCAATATTTGTACCATGAGTTTGTTGAAGGCTCTAGGATATTCTGAAGAAGTCATTGACACAAGGAAAAAGATCACAATCAAAGCATATGATGAAGCAGAAAGAAGTTCTAAGGGATTGGCCGTTTTGCCTATTCGCATTGGTCGAGTGGAAAAGGACATCTTATTTCAAATTATTGATGTTGGTCCTTTAGCCTACAACATTTTGCTAGGTAGGCCATGGATTCACAAAATGCAAGCAGTCCCATCAACGTATCACCAGTGTGTTAAGTTTCCCCATAATGATGTAGAAATTTGCATACCTGGAGATAGTGCTTTGTCAGTTAATAATATTTCTACTGGATCACATGTACCTTTGAATAGGGAAGCTGACAGTCCTAGTATTTCACTTGAACAATGCAAGCAGAAGTTTAAGACCATAGACCGTGGGATGGGAGATTATAAAATTGATTCTTTTACAAAAATGTCAATCTCTCCTAGGTCTTATGGGAAACCATCACCAAATATGAAACCTTCATCATCAGCAATGACATTATTTGGAAAATTTGTTGAGTCTCTGGTTCCTATTCAGGAAGAGAAAGAGGAAGTGACCGTAAGGGACTGGATCTATCATGAGGAAAAATACCAACACAACGAGAGCTTTGATCCTTCACCTAAAGCTTATGGGAGAGGGTATACATTGGTTAAGAATATGGGTTATCCAAGATATGGTCCCCTTAGCCATAGGTTGGATGCTAAAGCTGAGCCTCTTAACCATGCCCTTTTTGGATGAAAGAATAAGTCAACAGTTGGCTTAGGTTTTGAAGATAAGAAGAAGAAAGGTGTCCCTGTCCCAGCTGTGATGGGCAGTGACAGTGATTCAAACTACACACTTGATCTTTCTAATCAACAAGACATGTCTAATGATTGGGTACCTTCAACAAACCTTCTTTGGGGAGATTCAAAAGATTTGATAATTGATGGTCCTACTATCCCAGCTACAATGGATAGTGACTATATGAATGCTAGATTGACAATGGAAAGTGTTGCCATCCTAGCTACGACGAATAGTAACAATGCTAGCATTAGAGAAGGGGAAACCTTTCCCAACCTTGAGGCTTCTACATCATGAGACCCAAATGATGATTCAGACACAGACTCACATGAGTACGAATGGGACTCACTTTCAGATGTAATAGTTGATTTGGACATGGATGTTGTCCATACTTATAGTACCCAACCTGATGCAGCCAACGAGCTCAGTGTAGGACTAGAGGATTGTACTCCTCAAATTGCCTTAGTGGATGACGCTTCATTTGGTAGGATAAGTCCTAATTTAGATATCTTAGGGGAGGACTTGATGAAGCCCAATTGTATGGTCACCAGAGATAACACCTTTCACATAAATAACATTGAACCAGTCATTGACCTACCCCTTGTTCACTATGACCTAATTGACTGGTCTCAGCACCATCAAGAGCCTAGATTCCTCACTTTTCAGAATGACTATGAACTTGCCTACTACCTGAATGCTCTTGAACCCGTGGCTTCTTCCACCAGTGAACCGACAACAAGTATGATGGAGCCTGATATTAAGTACCTCAGTCTAAAAATAAAAGAAAAAGAAAGAAAGAAAAATAGGTCTGATGGTGAAAACCACTTTGTGGCGGTATCAAAACCAAAAATAGTAAAAAGAGATGACGTATCTGAGGGTGAAAACCTCTTTGAGGCACCTAAGGATGGGGTACTTAATAACTTGCTGAGTTATTTTTAGGATAGATCATCAGTATTGATTGAGTCAACAAAACCAGTTAATTTGAACACAGAAGAAGCTCCTCAAATAATTCATCTTGCTCAGTCTTTATCAGAAGAAGAAACCAAGGCATATATACAATTCTTACAAAAGAAGAAAATTAATTTTGCATGGACCTATTTAGACATGCGAGGGCTCGACACAAATCTTATAATGCATCACTTATCCATAGCTCCAGGAGTCAAACCAATGAAACAGAGACTCAGAAAAATGCATCCACATGTAGCTCTCCTTGTCAAAGTGGAATTAGAAAAACTTTTGAGAGCTGGATTCATCAGAGCCATCGATTATGCAGAATGGATCTCAAACATAGTACCAGTTTCCAAACATGATGGTTCCATTTGTGTATGCACAGATTTTAGAGATTTAAACAAAGCATACCCAAAGGATGATTTTCCACTTCCAAACATTGACATGATAGTGGACATGACAACGGGCTATGAAATATATTCTCTAATAGATGGCTTCTCAGGATATAATCAAATTAAAATAGCTCCTGAAGACCAAGAGAAAATAGCGTTCACATGTGGATGGGGAACCTATTGCTGGAACGTCATGCCATTTGGGTTAAAGAATGCCAGAGCAACATACCAACGAGCTATGACCACAATTTTTCATGATATGATGCATAAGAACATGGAAGATTATGTGGATGATACCTTGGCTAAATCAAGAAAAAAGGATGCACACCTTCCCGATTTGGAAGTAATTCTTGATCGCATGGAGCAATTTCAACTTAGATTGAATCCAAAGAAGTGCGCATTTGGTGTCACCTCAGGCAAACTTTTAGGATTTATAATATCAACAAAAGGTATAGAGGTTGATCCTGAAAAGGTCCAAGCAATTTTATATATGCCACCTCCAAGAAACATTAGTCAGATGAGAAGTCTTCAGGGATGACTCTAGTCAATTAGGAGGTTTATCTCATAGCTGGTAGATAGAGCACAACCCTTTAATAAGACACTACATAAGGGTGCTTCTTGTGTATGGAATGAGGATTACCAAAAGAGCCTTGATCAAATAAAATAGTATTTAGCTAATCCTCCAATTTTGATGCCGCCTATTCCTGGGAGACCATTGATTTTATACATTTCAGCAATAGAATCTTCCTTGGGGGCATTGTTGGCTCAATTAGATGATACTGGGAAAGAAAGGGTCATATACTATATCAGCCGTACTCTAGTCTCCTATGAGATCAATTATAATAACATTAAGAAGTCTTGTCTTGCAGTGGTGTTTGCTTCTCAAAAGTTGTGACACTATATGCTTGCTCATACTATACATTTAGTTGCAAAAATTGATCCTCTTAAGTACTTGCTTAGTAAGGCTACCCTCACGGGTAGACTTGCTAAATGGATGATGGTCTTAACTAAATTTTACATAGAGTACGTTGAAAGGAAGGCCATCAAAGGGAAAGCTATTGCTAACCAATTAGCTGATTTCCCAATTAAGGATAGTATGCCTGTTCAAGTGGAATTCCCAGATGAACACATCCTGTATATGACTACTCACACATGGAAAATGTTCTTTGATGGTTCCCACATGCAAAATGGATCAGGTGCTGGAGTATTATTTGTTTCTCCACATGGGTACAATATTCCAAAGTCTTACAAACTTTTATTCCCATGTACGAATAATATTGCAGAATATGAAGCTTTAACCAATGGATTGAGAATGGCTATAGAATGGAACATAATAGAGTTACATGTCTTTGGAGATTCCCAATTAATCGTCAACCAAGTCAATGAGGAGTATCACACCAAAGATGATAAATTGATACCCTACAAAAAGATGGTTGACTCATTGAGACGTTACTTTACATTTGTGACATTTCAACAGATCCCTAAGACAGAGAACAAAGCTGCAGATGCTATGGCCACATTAGCTTCACTCCTTCAGTTGGAACAACATGAACCAAGATTTGAATTCCTGGTGGAAGAGCTACACCATCCCATCTTTGACTCATCTGAAAGCCATGTCATTTGCACCCTTGTCACACATGAGTCTTCCTGATATGGTGCTATCTATTCATATCTTCGTGATGGCATCATCCCCGACACATTCAACTGTTTGAAATGCTGAAACCTCATCCGTAATGCCTCTCACCACACCCTTATCTCTGGTGATTTATATAGGAGGGGTTTCGATGGAACGCTCCTTAGGTGCTTGGAAAAGGAGGAATCTGACCAAGCGTTAGTTGACATCCACGAGGGCATTTGTGGTGGACATTCTAATGGTCTTGCCATGGCCCAAAGGTTGCTTAGGGCAGGGTATTATTGGCCCACAATGCAGATAGATGTAGTAGCCTTTGCTAAGTCTTGTGAAAAATGTCAAAAACATGGAAACCTGATTCATGCTCCAAGTAGGGAGCTGATTCCTTCTGTTTCTCATTGGTCATTTCAGCGTTGGGCCTTTGATCTAGTTGGGCAGATTCATCCCAACTCATTAGGTGGACATAAGTTCATTATTACTGCCATTGACTACTTCACAAAATGGGTGGAAGTTGTGCCACTTTCTGTTGCTTCAGGGAAGACTATCTCTTTGTTCATCTTGAATCATATTATTTGCTAATTTGGAGTGCATTCTGAGATTATCACTAATAACGGAGGTCAATTCAAGAACAAGGACCTAAAGCATTTATGCCAGAAGTTTAAAATTAAGCAACATTGGTCCTCCATCTATTTTCCACAAGGAAACGGACAGACAGAAGCCTCTAGTAAAACCATTCTTAAAATTATTCATAGGAAAGTGCACAAGAATGGTAGGGATTGGCACTTGCAAATCAATCCAGCACTATGGGCTTACAGAACAAGCATTCGCACACCTACAGGAGCCACGCCTTTTGCCCTTACCTATGGTCCTGAAGTGGTATTGCCTTTAGAAGTCAAGATACCATCACTCAGAGTCTCACTCAAAGGATTGATAACAGATGAGGATTACCGCGCCATGAGGTTACAGGAACTAGAACTTCTAGATGAGAAGCATAAGGCTTCCTTTGATCATATGAGAGTGTATCAGAAGCGCATGTCCAAAGCATTCAACAAGAAGGTTCGCCCTAGAGAGTTTCAAATAGGTGATCTTGTTTTGCGAGAGAACCCTAAGAACCAACAGAACAGAGAACAAAAGGGTAAGTTTGAACCTAACTGGCTTGGACCATATGTCATCACAACTACTTTTGGTATAGGTGCATATTTACTGTCAGATCCAAATGGAGAACAGCTCCCTGATCCCATCAACATTTTGCACCTCAAGAAGTTATATCCTTGATGCCCATTTCTATCTAGGGGCATCCTTTGTACATATTTATGGATCCTGAAAAATACCAAAAAAATTGATATATGATGCTGAAAAAAATCCTAAAAAGCATATACAGTCCTGAAAAAAAAAATACAAAAAAATAAAAAAATAAAAAAATAAAAAAAAATAGAAAAAGTGCCTTGGTGAAAACCTAGAAACAGGTGCCTTGGTAGCAAAAATCCAAAAAAAAATAAAAGAGAAAAATTGCAATAAAAATCCAAGTGGTGAAAACCTGAAAACAGGCGCTACTTGTGGCCTTTGCACTCCTATTTATTACCATGCGTCCTCGACCCTAAGCCTTTCTTCATCATACCCTGACCTTATTTGGCTTAGTCTGGAATTGGTCTTTGTCTTTGTCTAGGGGGCATAACTGTTAGCATAGGTCTTTTGGTGCGTTTGTCTCTTGGGGCATTTCACAAACAGGTGTTTTTCAACACCACCCCAAACAGTGTTTTTCAATACTACCATTGCATCGAGTGTTTCTTAACACTTATTAGATATCCTACCTGTAGTCTAGATGATGCAATATTTCTCACTGGCAGATGTGATACTCACAGTTTGACTCTATGACCTACACACATGCACTTAAACATTTGACTCGCTGAGACTTACTTGGCTTTATTTCTTTGTCTGCTATCTATGATGATTTCTTTGTTGAGTGTTCTCCCCCTATGATTGTTTTCGATGAAGCATAGCTAGAAGACTAAGGGTATGAGAACATGTTTTATTTCTTTATCTGCTTGTGGGTATATTTTGTTGGTCCTACCTGTCATTAAGCATTTATGCTTGTTCCACTTGACATTGGGATCTGCAAGGTATTATCCTTGACTATTTCGCAAGTGCATGCTTATAGTCATCTTGACTTTCTTGTGTCTCGATGCGAGCATAATCTTGCTATATCAAACTTAGTTAATCTCACTGCACTAGTCATCTTGACTTGCATGTCTTTGATGCCTAGGTGGGATTTCCACATTTCTATCTGATATAGATTATATTCAGATCCACATAGTTATGCTAGTGTGTATTGTATGATCTTGCGATGCTACCAATAACGCTCAATGATGATAATTAGATGTCTATCGGTGTTGTGACCTTGCAAGTCAACCACTTTCATAGTAGCTTGCATTTTTAGGGTCATGTTAGTCTAGTTTTTGCATCTTGCATATGGAGAGAGCTCTCCTTTTCATCTTACGTGGACCTATCAGTCAATTGCGCTTCTTCTCAATCATGTCTTTCACTCATTTTTTTCATCTCGAACCTGTTCCTATTCATCACAAGGGGTTAATCATATCATCATATCTATATCACAACTGTCATTTTCAGAAACATGAGTCTATATCATACACATGAGAATCAAACATACATCTATAAGAGAGAACATACATAAGCATGTACATAAACATTTTGAGCAAAATGACAAGACAATATACATAAACTGATACATCCATCATAAGTGAGACATAAACACATGATATATCGAACATCCAGTAATCTCATATATACACCAATATCATGATACAATATACAATATGGGATCCCAAAATCTAGATCAATGTCTCAAGATATGTCTAAATATCTAACCACATCTAACCCTAAACCTAAGACTGACTACCACCCTCATGTCTTGGTGCTGGCGGAGGTGGTGCTGGATCAGGGACTACATCTGATCTACCCACTACTGCAGAGTATGATGGTGCTCTCCAATCCTCTGGGACTGCCTGAATGTAGAGGCCATAATAATATGCAGCTCGCGCTGCCTCTCTCTATCTCTCTACCAGGGCAACCTGTAAGGCTCTCTCTCGCCGCTCTGTCTCTGCCCGCTGATTCATGAGCTTCTGCTCTCTCACTGCTATAGTAATCCTAAGCTACAATATCTCAGCCTCGAGAGCCTATATCCTCGCTCTCAGATCATCCCCACCCGCAGGTTGATCCTACTGTGCCTTTGCATGCCGGCGAGCTGGTCTCGCCTCATCCTCAGGTGTTGCCGACCTCTATCCCCATGATCGTTTCCCACCACCTAATCTAGATCCTTCCCCTCTCTCCATCCTCCTCCCTCTCCCCCTCCCACTGTCTCCTCCATCCCCTCTGTCTCCTCCATCTCCTTTGTCCCCCCCATCATCACCTCTGTCCCCCTATGCTGGTAACTGTGCATCTGGTATAGTGAACCATGGGAACGATGTCCTCTACTATTCTGCCCTATATGCTGCATCGGCCCCTACATCTGCCACATCTAGGTGATATTCCTAGGGCTCACTCCTAATCCCATTGTCTCTATGATCACCTACTGGTAGTCTAACATGGGTAGCCACCCATGTCCCTCCTCATCCCTAGCTCTGGCATATGTAGTCATCTCTGTCGAGACCTGCTGCTGCCTCCCAAACTACCGCCATACTCGAGTGATGAAAAATCTCTCCACTATCTCTGAGTGTCGGCCTACCAGTGGCCGGGTACATAGCATGTAGCTCAGCTCATCCTCTGCATCACCCCATGCCTCAACATCCCTGTATGGCCTCCATGTTAAAGCAGCCATCTCATCCAAGATCCTCCTGTAGTATGTCACATCCCCCGTATGAGCATGTGATATGAAACCCATATATCTGTATATATATGGGTATCTCCTCTCCCTCGGCTGAACCCTCTGGTGCATCACAGCAATGTGCTCCCAAGCCCACACCTATGCCAAGATGGCACCACAAGCCCAGGACCGGCTATCCCTGTACACGATCTTGTGTAGCTCGTGATACATCTCCGCAAGAATGGCTGGTCCCCATGCCATCCGACGAGGTCTATCTACCAAGTCAATCAGTAGCCTGGCCCATCCGAGCAGGAATTCCTTCTGACTATGATTAGTCATCAGGATCTGAGAAATAATGGATGCCACAATACATGGCATTGGAAAATCTCTACCAAAATCCTCTAGCAGCCGCTCCTAGCTGACATGCCGATCAAGGATAGTCACATCTTGGAACATCTCCTGGATCATCCGTCGCCCCTCAGTCACATCCTGATCATAGTATACCTGTGCCATCACACGAATCATGTCAGTTTTCATCCTTTGGAAATATTACATTTTACACGATTATATCTAAAAACATGATTATACTTACCGGCTCTCCATGACATGGCCCTCATAGGATCCTATAGACATCCTCCAACATGATGGATGCCTCACCTGTGGGAAGATGGAAGGTGTTGTGCTCGCTATGCCATCTCTCGGCAAGTGCAGTCAACAACCCATGGTTAGCTTTGATGTCTGGGAATCTCAATAAATACCTAAACCCCGTGGTCTTAATGTCAGCATTTCCCGGATCATCTAGATCTCGGACACACCTCAGCCCGGTCACCTTTGGCGCTCTGATGATCAGCGCTAAAAAAACCTCCTGCAAGCCATTAAAACTAAGCCAGTTGTTAGAAAATATCATGATGGATGCCTCAAAATTAGTTTAACACATCTTTGAACACCTAAAATTGTCTGGACCCATGTCATTTTGCTTACAAAGACCTAAACTTTCAAATTTTACACTTGGGCGATACTATTTTTTTGGAGAAGTATCGTGCGATACTTCTCCCTATAATGGTGTGATATACTTTGGGTCATGTGATACTTCACCCGGTATCGCGCGATATTTCATCCGGTATCGTGTGATACTGGTGCCTATACTCACGTGATACTTTGGGGACCCGTGAAGTATCGCGCGATATTTCTCCCCAAAGGGCGTGATACTTCTAAAGTATCACGCGATATCTCGCCTAACATAAAAATTTGAAAATTTGAAAATTTACAAACGTGCTAAAAAATGTATTAAATGACTCAAAAACAGTGAGTTTTTTGAAAACATACTGGGGCAGGATAGTGTGGTGGCCGGTTGTGCAACCGAGCGCACTCGAATCGATGCCTGTGGATAGGAACTCCTGCCTGCTGTGCCATTTTCTCTCTCAGAGCTCTCA
Source organism: Chamaecyparis obtusa (assembly GCA_027943335.1). Taxonomy (NCBI): domain Eukaryota; kingdom Viridiplantae; phylum Streptophyta; class Pinopsida; order Cupressales; family Cupressaceae; genus Chamaecyparis; species Chamaecyparis obtusa. The sequence goes on along the minus strand of BSBK01000441.1, from coordinate 2,330,797 downwards.
AAATTTTTAAATTAATCAAAGACAAATGATTTTTGAAAATGACCTTTTCACCCCTTTTATAGCATTTTGATTTTTTTGACTGAATTTTAAATTACCTTAGAATTGCATGAAAATTGCACCCCTAGCTAATTTTGACGTCCTGGATCCATTTTCAGACTCAAAATTGAAATCTGAGGTCATATTGATAGTCAAAATCACATTTCAAACATTTTCCTTCTACGCAGTTGATTGACCTTTTGAGGCATACTTCTCCGATCTTTGGTGGAATTTCTTCATTTCCATGTCTTTCAACCTTCTAGTCTGTCATTCACCCTCTCTCTATTTCCTCACTGGGGCATGTTTTCATTGCCTAATGGTTATCCCGTTGCCCTTTATCCTTGATTATGATTTCACTTCAACTTGATCAAATCTTTATCAAATTGCTATCTCTCCTGTACCTGATTTCGATTTCGATTCCGAGGGGGCAGTATCTATGGGATTCTCATCCCTGATTCTCTTGATTCTCTTGATTCAGACATCTTTTGTGAGCTTTTTCTCAAATTTGAGATTCTTATCTCTTACTTTGAATGTGATCCCAAATTGACCTCATGTTCAAAGGCCTTTGTTTATGCTTTGTCCAGATGTGATTCCGAATCGACCTCACATCTGAGTTGTTTTGTGATCCCAGATCGATCTCACATTTCAACTTCATTCTTTGACTACATGTGTTCCCAAATCAATCAGACATTAGTCAAAGAGGGGCAAATGTATGCACCCAAAAATGGTCACCTAGACTTTGGGCCCCATTTATTTGATTTATCAATCCTGAATCAGTTTTATCAATAATCAATATTTTCAACATTATCAATTTCTTGATTAAATCTTAATTTTGATCATATATTAGATTTTTATCCTTGGGCTAACCATTTTATCCTAAAGTTTTTATTTATTTAAAAGGAATATTTCCTCTTTTAATAAATAAAAAGCCCCCACCTTTTCTTCATATCCTATGTTGCACAAATAAAGCATTATTCCTATTTTATAAAAGGAGAAAAGCACTTTTTGTCTCATATGGACATAAAGTCAACTCCTATTTTCTCATTGGAGGATACTTGTGCACATGGATTGCTCCTCTTTCAAGCTCCACTGTTGATTGAGACTTTTGCCTCTTAATCTCCATGGTCCACTCTTTTGCATTTCTTATAAAAGGAAAGCTCTCTTCTTCATTTGCATATCATGTTTTTGTGCTAACTTTATGCTGTAGGAATCCTTGAAGACTTTGAAGCTTTTTAGAGATCATTGTTGCATCCTACTTTAGATTTCTTCATTTGCTTCATAGTTTAGTTTACATTCTTACATAGTAGTTTCATTTTCATGACTTTCATAGCTTAGATTTCCTTTCATGCAATAGCATAGCTTCACATAGCTTAATAGGAGGGATTTGTAACACTTGTTCTTTCCATTTCATAACTTAATTGCATTGCATTTTCATTTCTCTAGACTAGTTTGCATTGCATTTTCATAGTGATTCTTGAGGATATTGGCACTCTTTCCCTTATCCTCATTTGAATCTCTCGTTGTGTGGTTGACTAGCAATGTCACAAGCTTATAGCTCTAGTTGAGAGCAAATACATCATAGTCCCTGGCAACTCCATGCATAGAGAGCTATGAGCCGCTTTGTGAGGCCTCATTCTTGAGAAACCTTGCATGTAATGGTTCATAGAAGTGCACCATTTTAGTGTGTACAAATATGAGAATACCATACTCGCACCTTTTAGAAGGCAGTAAATCGCCTAGTTAGTTTAGTTTCCATTTCATTGCATGATTTTAATTTTTCGTAACCTCTAATATTTTACTGAAGTGTTGTGTCTACAGCTAGGTACAAAATTCACACACACAGTTGTGAACAGCAATCACAAAGTATCGCTTCTTTTCCAGCTTGCCATTATTTTCTAAGAAATTTAAAATGCCAATTAGTGACTACATTGGACTATTGCTTGTTGTGACTGCATTGCATGTTCAAGGTGTTGTTAAGCTTATCCACTGATTGGACTATATGCCAGTGGCTGTGAACTTAAAGGTGCACCCCTATGTCTAATGCTATACTTTTGTATCGATTTGAACAGTCATAGAGTTGTTGAACATCATACTAGATTTTGAGGAGGATCCTATATGTATAGTAGTTGAAAGAGAGATATCTAATCCACTTGATAAATACATTGACTTTTGCATACATTCAAAATGCCAATTAGTGAAACATATACACCACAAACCCATTATAGTAATTGTAAATACTTGCTACATATAAAAGTGTTGAATTGAGGTCCCAATAATTAAAATTTCTTAGAAAACAATGGCAAGCTAGAAAAGAAATGATACTTTGTGATTGATTTTCTAAAGATTATAAGCTTCGATAAAATATAGTAGAATATCTGTTGTTGAGGATTTTGTTCTACATTGATAGTACTAATACAACTTAATGTTCTTGGTCATTCTAGTCTAAAACATCTTAAAATAAGATAGCCTCAAAACAAAAACAAAAAGATCAATTTATTCACCCATAATGCGCAAAACAAATGTTTTTCAAACATCCTAAGAGGAGAAGTTATGACAGTGAGGGTTTGAAGCTTCTCTTGGTATCAGATGTTTTGTATGATGTTTGAGCTTTGAAGGAGCCAACCATAACTGGGCTATTAGCTAGCTAATTAATCATCTAATATTCAATTCTGACCAGGAAATCTGGTGGATGACAAATTGTTGATTCATAGTCTACCATACAACTCAATCCTTGGAATTCAGACATTGACCATATCCTATAGTATGCTTAATTGTTAGGCATTGAATTAGTACCATCCCAATAGAGTTAACGTGTTTTGTGAACCTACCTTAGAATAAGAAACAAGAGGTGCCTATGTGCAGCCTATAGACTTTAGAGCCACTTGTGCCCTCAATTAGATAGTAAATTTCAATTATTATTTTCTAGCAATTCAACGAAATAGAGTTTGTGCTTTGCTCATCATAGAGAACTCCAATGATGATACAAGATTTGTATTAGGGTTTCATGTCAGATCATGTTATGGATAGACACTTATGACACTTATGAAACTTATGATTGAGCACCTAGAAAATCATGAAATTAATGTGAAGTTAATAAACTAAACAATTTACACAAAAATGAATTATGAACTCTTGCAGTGATTGTTTTTTGCAATAATTGTTCACTCCTCTTATTACAATAGAAATTGCACTTACAGTCAATTTAGTTTACTATTCTTTTGGGAACAACAACAGTAATATCATTACCAGAAAACATGATGAATCTACAGCCAATGGTGCTATAGGAGCCACCTCAGAATCACAAACCAGTGAGAAATTGCCTGACTAGTTCAAGGTTTTTTTGTCAACTAGCCAGTTGTGGAAATTAGGGGGTTTCCATCCTTCAATCTCCAGTGATATACATGCAGGGTGTCCAATCCATTTGAGTTGAATTAATGGACAAACAAGCATGCCCTCTCTTGACCACTGTTTTCACTAAATGTGCTTTTATAGACATATTAGCTTGCATTTGTTAGTCTTGTTGCTTTTAACATATTTAAGTGGAATACACGAAGGAGTACCACATGATGAATGCTTAATTTAATGCATTGTTAAGGTGTAGTCTCATAACTATCCATTTCTAGTTCTTTAGACATGGTTTTATAAATGTGTTTTGGTAGATGACTGTATTGTTCATGATTCTGTATGTATATACCCTAACCATCTTGTTATTAGTGTTGCATTATGAAATTAAGTGGAATAATTCTACTTTGTTCAATGCTCTATTTCATCTTGAATTTCTTTTCATTTTTCATTCATTTTTAAAAACCACATGATAGGTACAGAAACATAAATGAATAGTTCTGAGACTACACATATGATGATAAAGTGAGACTACACTTATACTGACATTAAAAATGTTTGAAATAGCTTCTGGATTTGATTTTGTAGATATTTTTGGCATCAACATTTTTTATCACACTATGTGATCCTTCATCGGGATGGAAGAGAGCAAAATGATTGAAAGAAAAGTCCATCATCTTGGTCTATTGCACTCATTTTGGTCTCTTTCATCCTAATGATGGATCACAGAGTGTGATCCAAAACTATCTAGACAATCGAATCCAAAAGCTATTCCAAACATCGATTCAAAAAATATCCACATATGTTGATAAAAAAATGAGCTATCTGCTTACTGTTCATGTTTGTAAACAGTCAATATTTCTGATGGTATTCCTTGGTGTATTCCATTTAAAAATAAAAAAATTTTAGTTTTTCTATCATGTTTACTTTGTAGATGCAGGATTGACCATCTAACAATATGGAAAGTAATTGGAAGAATGAGTGGGATATGAGATGGTTGCTCATTGAATGTGGGGCATAAGGGCGTAGAGCACAGATTTCCTTATGTTTTCTTATTTAATGGTGTGTTTTCACACCACCATTTAGTTCATGGATATTGTTCTTCCCCATCTTCTATCTGATGCTATAGTTGTATCATTATATTTTTTTGTATAAATTCGTAATATCAACATAAATGAAACTTTTTCAATTTGTACTGATAGAATATAGTCATGTTGTTATATGAATGAACAAAAATAGTATGAATGAATAAAAAATTGTTTGATATAGTGGTGATGGCTATGATAAATGTCCCTATGTGTGACTGTGGTGATGGAGCGCGCTGCATGTTGAGGACATCACACATAGACACTAATTCAGAGCGTAAATTTTGGACTTGCATAAATAAGAAAAAGGTTGTTAATTGCACAACATTTAAATATTTACATAGAATAAATATTAGTCATTATAGCGAGACTAACTTAGATTTATATTGTAGGATGGCGGTGGATGTGACTACTTTCGGTGGGCCGATGACACCCCATCATTGTCTACATCATCTGCACCTTCTACACATATACCTGTTGTGGATGACGAGTGCAAGTCTTGCAAAGCGCTCGAGAAAGCTATTGCAAAAGTGGAGGCCACCTATAAAGCCGAAGTCATGTTTTTACGATGTTTACGTTGTGCAACAATCGCACTATTTTGTTGGGTCATTATGCAGAAATAAATATATATGTGGACTATATGACTTATTTATATTTTGATGTGATATCGAGCAATGCTATAATAATTTTCTTGTTATAATATTGTTAAAGATAATGTATAAAATTATTAAAAAAAGTTAACTTTACTATTCACAATATTGAAAAAAAAATTAAATTTTGTTTATGATTTACTATATAAAAATATAAATTAATAAAAAAATATAAATAAAAAAATGGACAAAATAAATAAAATATTAAATTAAAACATTATATAATAATTTAAAAAACTTAAATTTTTTCTTGTCAAATTCTAATTCCAATTCAAAATGTAGAACCAAACATAGAAAATGGATAATGTAATTCCAATTCTAATTTGAAATTGCAAACCAAACATAGAAGTAGAAATTTCTCAATTTTAATTCCAATTTCGAAAATGGTAATCAAACACAGAAGATGGATTGTCTCAGTCATCTTCTGGGTCAACCAAATGATCCAAATATCTTCCAAATACACAAAACCAGAGTTTCAAAACTTGATTTTGAGATAATCAGGTTTTGACTCAAATTTCAATTCTACAAACAAACAAGACCTAAAGATGTTCTTAAACGGCACTACTAAATTTAGATACCAAACAATGAACTGAAACATATAAGGATCAAATCTTCTTTGAAAAATTTAAGTGCTTATCTATACTATGTTTTTACCTCTACATCATAACCAATTTCAATACATTTTAAATAACAGCTATCATCAATATAATATTACCATCCAAATGACATTAACAGCAAAGCCGCATGACATACTAACAAAAGCAGCCTTTTAATAAGAGAATAATTTAATGATTGTTAATGATGGGTAACTACTTCGTTTGGCCACCAAATTAAAACATAAATATAATAATGACCCCTGATAATGGGACACGTGGTATGATATAAAAGTTCCCTTTTATAATAGAATCTCTCGCAAGCTTAGTTCCTCAAAACTTATAATATAATTTGATAAGACCCATATTGTTGTCCTCCAATTATATGATAAAAGCCAAAGCTTAAGTCGCTATTCGTGTCTTACAGCAAATTATTTTTAATTTGTTTCCGCGTCAAAATCATATTAAGTTAATGAAAATATTTATACGTGCACATGATCACTTATTCCTCTTTTTTTTTTTTGTGGGGGGGGTGTTGAAAAGTATGAATGCATAGTCTTTTTTGTTTAGCTCTTTTATTCCTACGTTCTTGTGAAAATGTGTTGGAATCACATTCTTCAAGAATATTTTTTTAATTAAGAGAAAATTATTTTTTAAAATAATGAAATAAATTGTATGTGAATTTTTATATACATATATAAGAATATTTCTAATATTCTATTGTGTTTATGAAAGTATTTGATTGGAATTTTTGTCTCTCCTCACTTGATTTTTAAGAGAAAAAAATGTTTCAAAAGAAATGTTGGACCATCAAATGAAATTATAATGATTTCAAAAGATCATAACTTTTAAAGTAAGCTTTATGAAAAGAATAATGTGTATAATATATCATATATAAAGATATATATTCAATGCATATTAAAAAATAGAAAAACAATAAAAAATACATGTGTAGTCTATTGATGTCCTTGTTTTCAAAATATATATATATCAAAACAAAACTATTATATGAAATTACATTATTCTAAACTAAATACTATAATAAATAAAAATAAGGAAGAAAAATTAAGCAAAATATGCTATACTAATGATCTATGTTTAAGAAATGATGGAATCATTTGATTTCTTAAAAAGAGTAATAAAATTATAATATATTATCACTAATTAAAAATATTGTACATTATAAATAATGAATTATTAATAGTTTTATAAAATAAAATAAATTATACATTTAAAATATATATATATATATATATATATATATATATATATATATATATATATATATATATATATATATATATAAGAAACCTCACAATCATTAGTTTCATGTTATCTTTAAATTTTTAATGTTATATTTTATATAAATGATAAAAAGTGAAATTTTGACAAAAAAAAAAATTATTTCAATTTCATACTGAATAGAGGTAAAATGGATTCACCACTATTCAGATATAGAAGGGGAAATATGAGATCTATTCTCAAAACCCAAATTTTCCAAAGAAGAGATTCAATTTGATCAACCTAGAGGTTAATACACAATTGAATTAATTTGTGGATGAATATGGAAGAGAGAGAGAGAGAGAGAGAGAGAGAGAGAGAGAGAGAGTAAATCCAATATTTCCCTATATGGAGGAGGATTATGTTTGGAAATCTGAAATAATAAATACTAACCTCAAATTAGGGCAGATCTGGAAAATGTTGAATTCTGATGTCTGTGTACACTTTCGGAAAAATCTGAAACCAGTCCTAGATTGGAAATGCCGAGACAGAGAAAACCTAGAAATCTTTCCTCAAGATGGTTCAGCTCGGGTTTGACCCTCATAAAAGGTCAAATAACACATTCTTTATTTGAAGTCTGATTCGAATTCTGTTCGTAGATCTCGAAAGTTTGCCGAAAAGGGTATCCAAATCCGCTCTCATATCTAAAATTTTGCACCTGTACCTGCAAGAAAATGGGGGTTTTTGTTGTATGGGGGGTTTGCCTTGGTCAAACCTCGGTTTGGAATCAACCTTAATATTGAAATTGAAATGGAGAATGCTAGCAAGTAGTAGAAAAGGATCTAACAATGAAGCTATGTAATTCAATAGATATGCAATTGTATTTGAAATGTAAACAAGTATATTGATATGAAAGCTTGAACACAACAATAAATGTAAATCAAACCTCCATGGTTGTATGCTTGGAATTCACCTTGGTAAGAGAATGAAATGGATCTTGAAGATGAACAAATGATCTTGAAGGAAGATCACACCATCATGATGGCTAGATCTAGGGTTTGAATGATAAATCTTGAATGCTTGAACCAAATCCCTTCAATGGCTTGAATTCTTGAATCCTTGATCTTCAATGGAGAACTTGGATGGAGAAGAAGACTTGAATGCTTGAATGGATGCTTGCTTGATCACCTTGAGAGCTTGAGAGAAATTGTTTGAGGATGAGATATGAAAACTTGATGTGAAAATGAGAGAGGAAGGCCTCCTTTTATAGTGATCTAGGGCACACTCCTCTAGATGGGCCACCTTGGAGAATTAAATCTCAATTAGGTCCTCACCTTTAGAAAATATACCTAGATTAAATGTAATTAAAAGATTTACCATCCTGAAACCTGAAATGGCCGACCTAGAAGTGGGAAAATAAATCTCCCGAAAGCCCGAAGCTCGGAGATTCTAGAAATTGGAATTTTGAAAGAAGGGGTCAAAGTTGAGATTGACCCTGACCTAGTCAGAGTCGACCTCGACCCTGACCTAGTTAGGTTCTAACTTGATCCTGACCCTGGTCCCAGGTTGACTCAGAACCAAGTCAGGAGGTCCCAGGGATGCCTAGAAACCTAGAATTGATGCCAGAATAGAACAGAATGTCAATGATAGACATAAAATCCTATGATTATCATGATGAAGGCCAGGAGGATCCATTTCTAAATCCTATCTAGAAATAGAGCTATGAAAAAGGGAAATTCAGGAGAATCCTTAAGATACTAACCCTAATTTCACCTAGAATGAAGCAGAAAAGAAGTGGAAAGCGGGGAGAAAGCCAGATCAAAGCAAAGATCAATTCAAGGCATCCAATATGACCCCAAACCACTTACTCAGAGGGCTAAACACTCTTAACATGGAAGTGCTTCCATTTTAAGATGATACACATAATTACACATAAAAGTGGAGCATGCTATTGTAAGAACTGATGAAGGGTGCTCCCCTTAATACCACAAACACATAACAGATATAGAGAAACAACAACAATATGCAAGAACAAAAAATTGGCTTCTTATTATCTCCACAAATGTGGAATTACAAACTTTCAGAATTACAATATGCAAAGCCACATGGGCATTCCCTTACAATATTCTGTAGGACAAAGCCTCGAACTATTACCCAGATCTACTACCCAGAACTATTCTGAACTGCCTAAGACAATAATACAGTCTTCCTTATATAGGCAATTTTCCACCGCCTGGGAAGGTTCCAGAATTTTAGCCAATAAGGCTGACCAAACTTAGAATTATTTTATTTTACATTTTATTACATCATAGTCAGCTCAAGATAACCTTTGAAACCCGAACAAAAATTTTGAAGAAAATTATTTTTCGCCATTTCAGGTGGCCCAACTTTCGAAGACCATAAGTCATCACCAATTGACCCGATCGGCTATTATAACCCCATTTCGGAAACGCCACGAAGCGCTCTATAGGCTTGACCAATGCAAGTGATTGTCACCTAAATTTTTGACCTCATCCAGGGCCTCTAAAGCCTTCAAAATTGAGTTCAAAGTTTCTGTACCCTACTGCCAATACTGAAAATCTTCAATATCTTCCAATATACACTTGATCTGGCAATGAAACTTTACTGGCAGACTTATATGACCAAAATAAACCTCCAAGAAAGAAATCAGATCATTCTGAGCACATACAAAAATTACCAAAAATAGTAACTTTCCATAAATAGCAGCTCTGCACAAAATAGCCCTTATTGAATATAAAAACAGAAATATTTTTTTTGGGTGATGCAAGATTGCTCTTACTCCCAGGATGCTCCTGCATCAGACACCTAGGGTAATTGGAGAAGTGACCCTGTCATGACTCAGGTGTGCCGAGGAAAACCAAAATGGCTAACCTCCTCCTTTGTAAGCCATGATGAATCTTCAACAGGTCGTCCTTTCCACTTGACCAAATATTCTTCATATGTCCTGTTCCTTGTGCTTCTGCCAACACGACTGTCCAGTATATTTTTGATCTCCTTAATGTCTGAACTAGTTGCTGAAATACTCCACTATGCTGCTGTGATCTCATATTCAACACCTCCATGATACTCTGTCAGATCTGAAATGTTAAACACTAGTGAAATATTTAGCTCAGTAGGCAATTCTACCTCATATGCATTTCCTGAATCATATTTTTTCAGTATCCTACATGGTCCAAACTTCTTCATTTTCAGCTTGTTATATGTACCAACTGGAAACCGCTCCTTCCGCAAATGAACCATGACTTCATCACCAACTTGAAATTCCTTATACCTCCTTTTCTCATTTGCCTTAGCCTTCTACTGTGCGTTCATCTTGGTAATATGCTTCCTCACCTCCCCATGGATGTTCTTCAAGTGTTCTGCAAAATCCTCAGCTTCAGCACTACTTATTTCTCCTTTATCTATCTTCCTCAATTCAGATGCATTTTTTGGACTACTTCCATATACAATCTGGAATGGTGATTTACCAGTGCTCCTATTGACAAAATTATTATATGCAAATTCCATCTGTGGTAAAATCAAATCCCATCTTGTTGGCTTATCTCCAACTAAACATCTTAGCAAATTTCCCAAACTCCTATTCACCACCTCTGTCTGTCCATCAGTCTGTGGATGATGTGATGAACTGAACTTCAAATATGTCTTCAACTTCTTCCATAATGTACGCCAGAAATATCCAACAAACTTAGTGTCCCGATCTGAAACTATGGTCTTTGGCAAACCATGAAGTCTCACTACTTCTCTGAAAAATAATTCTGCTACATGAACAACATCATTAGTCTTCTTGCAGGGAATGAAATGTGTCATCTTTGAAAATCTGTCAACCACCACAAAAATTGAATCGTGTCCCCGCTGAGTCCTCGGTAAACCAAGAACAAAGTCCATGCTAATATCCTCCCAAGGTTTCTTTGGTACGGGTAATGGCTGATGCAACCCTGTATTCTACTTCACTCCTTTCACCATCTGACATACTCTGCAACTCTATACAAACTTCTTCACATCTTGCTGCAACTGTGGCCAATAATAATTCTCACTAACCAAACCAACGGTTTTATCACGACTAAAATGTCCAGCCAATCCTCCGCTATGCTTCTCCTTGATGAAATTCTCCCTCATAGAACTTCGTGGAATGCACAACTGACTCCCTCTGAATAGCATATCATCCTGGATGATGAAATCCAACCATTTTGTCCTGTCTAGAGTAACAGGTTCTGTACAAGCTTTCCAAGCTTCACCAAAATCAGGATCCTCTGGATACAAATTCTTGAGTTCATTGAACCCAACCACTTCAATCTGTATTTTTGTCAGCAATAGTTGCCTTCTGCTAAGAGCATCTGCAACCCTATTAGACTTTCCACTCCTGTGTTTCAAAATAAATGTATAACTCTGCAAAAACTCAACCCATTTCAAATGCCTTTGATTCAATTTTCCTTGACTATTCAAATATTGCAAAGCTTGATGATCAGTATACAAAACAAACTCCTTAGGAAGTAGATAATGTCTCCACTTCTTTAATGCCTGAACTATAGCATAAAATTCTTGATCATAAATAGAATATTTCCTCTTGGCATCATTTAACTTCTCACTGAAATAAGCAACAGGTTTACCTTCTTGGCTCATAACAACTCCGATTGCAGTACCACTAGCATCACAATCTACTTGAAACACCTTATTAAAATCTAGAAGTGCTAAAACAAGTTGTTCTATAACTTTTTGTTTTAACAATTGAAAACTCTTTTCTGCCCCATTAGTCCACTTAAACTCTTTTCTATCCCCTCTCATTGTTTCAGTCAAAGGTCCACAAATACTGCTAAAATTTTTGATAAACTTTCTGTAAAAGCTAGCCAAACCATGAAAAGATCTTACCTCAGTAGCACTCCTTGGAGTAGGCCATTCAAGGATAGCATGTACATTCTCTGGGTCCATTTTTAGACCTTCTACTGAAATTACAAACCCCAAATACACTAACTCTTTCTTCACAAAACTGCACTTCTTCAAATTAATCAACAATTTCTCATCTCTCAACTTCTCAAACACCATACGAATATACATCATATGTTCCTCCAATATTTTGCTAAAAATTAAAATATTATCTAGGTAAACAATGACAAACTTACCTAGAAATTCTTTCAGAACCTCGTTCATGAGCCGTATGAAAGTGCTCGGTGCATTGGTTAGCCCAAAAGGTATGACTAACCACTCATATAGTCCTTCCTTTGTCTTGAAGGCAGTCTTCCATGTATCTCCTTCTCTGATCCGAATCTGATGATATCCACTCTTCAAATCTATCTTTGAGAAATACACAGCTCCACTCAAACAGTCCATAATATCATCCATTCGTGGCAATGAAAACTTGTACTTGATTCTGATCTTATTTATTGCCCTAGAATCTGTACACATCCTCCATTCTCCATTCTTCTTTGGTGCTAATACCGCTGGTACAGCATAGGGACTCAGACTCTCACGGATCAATCCTTTCTGTAACAGTTCATGTACTTGTCTGTTCAACTCCTCACTTTCTGCAGGTGTCATTCTGTGTGCTACCTTATTCGGCAAACTCGCTCCTCAGATCAAGTTCATCCGATGACTGATCTTCCTGACTGGTGGTAATCCATCAGGCACGTTATCAGATACAATATCCTGAAACTCATTCAATAAATCTGCAACTTCTACAGGAACATCTTCTACTTCCTTTTTACCAGCTTTTGGAATTAAAGCAAAACATACATGCTTATGCCTCATACCATCTAAGAAATTTCTTCTATCAACAAAAGTTATCCTTGCATTACCACATACCTTTTCTTCAGTCTCCTTCAATGGTTTTAGCTTATGTCGCACTCCATCCTTCGTCAGGGAATAGGTATTCGCACAACCATCATGTACAGCACATCTGTCAAACTGCCATGGTCTACCCAACAACATATGACATGCATCCATAGATATGATATCACACAATACCTCATCTTGGTATTCGCCAATCTTGAACTTCACCAAGTATTGTTCATTGACCATGACCTTGTGGTCATCCTGTACCCAAGCAATCCGATATGGATGTGGGTGTTTCTGTCTCTTGAGCTTCAACTTGGTCACCATCTCTTCTGACACCAAATTGTCAGTGCTTCCACTATCAATAATCACATCACAACATTTACCTTCACACTTGCACCTGGTACGAAACAGGCTCCTCCTTTGCTCAAGTTCATTCTCACCACTCAACAGGACTCTTCTGTTAATCAACGTTTCTCCTCTTTCAGCATCTTCAGAATTTGATGATCTGGCATCTTCATCTGCATGTGCAACTCTGGCCTGGCCTTCAGTTCTCCTTGGCGCTGAGGACATTCAAATGCCCTATGACTTTCTTCTCCACAGTGAAAACATGTTCCACGGAAGCCTCCTCTTCCAGATCCTTGTCCTCTTCTATTTCACTCCAATTGAATCTCTTGCCACCAAATCTTCGCATGACCCTTCAGTCTGGCCTTCGCAAATTTGACCCTATCAGGATCCTCAATATCTTCATACTCAAAATATTTCTCACATTCATTGATCCAGTCGATCAATTCCTCTGGGTTAAGATTTCTAAAAAATGTAGGAACCTTAATCTTAGGTCTTTTCCCAATCTTGGACATCGTCCGAAAAAGTCTTTTTTCCTCCTGGTTCACAACTTCAGCTTCTCCTTCTTGATATTCTTCTTCGGCTTCATCCTCGCTTTCATCTCTGACATTAAGATTCATTCCTCTACGAATCTCTTCTTGCAATGCTCGCACTTGTCTCTGCAGCTCTCTAACCTCAGGTGTCACAGCACCAACTCTTCCGCCACGTTCTATTCGTGGAGGCATTTTCGCGATGCACACTGAAACCCTAACCACGATTCTGATGCAAACTGCCTCACAGTCGGCGATATGTTTACACACTCAAAAATTCCTGCTCTGATACCACTTGATGAAGGGTGCTCCCCTTAATACCACAAACACATAACAAATATAGAGAAACAACAACAATAGACAAGAACAGAAAATTGGCTTCTTATTATCTCCACAAATGTGGAATTATAAACTTTCAGAATTACAATATGCAAAGCCACATGGGCATTCCCTTACAATATTCTGTAGGACAAAGCCTCGAACTATTACCCAGATCTACTACCCAGAACTATTCTGAACTGCCTAAGACAATAATACAACCTTCCTTATTAGGCAATTTTCCACCGCCTAGGAAGGTTCCAGAATTTTAGCCAATAAGGCTGACCAAACTTAAAATTATTTTATTTTACATTTTACTACATCATAGTTGGCTCAAGATAACCTTTGAAACCCGAATAGAAATTTTGAAGAAAATTATTTTCTGCCATTTCGGGTGGTCCAACTTTCGAAGACCATAAGTCATCACCAGTTGACTCGATTGGCTATTATAACCCCATTTCAAAAATGCCACGAAATGCTCTACAGGCTTGATCGGCGCAAACGCTCATCACTTAAATTTTTGACCTCATCCGGGGCCTCTAAAGCTTTCAAAACTAAGTTCAAAGTTTTTGTACCCTGCTGCCAATACCGAAAATCTTCAATATCTTCCAATATACACTTGATCTGACAATGAAACTTTACTCGCAGACTTATATGACCAAAATGAACCTCCAAGAAAGAAATCAGATCATTCTAAGCACATACGAAAATTAGCAAAAATAGTAACTTTCCATAAATAGCCGCTCTGCACAAAATAGCCCTTATTAAATATAAAAAGAGAAATATTTTTTTTGGGTGATGCAAGATTGCTCTTACACCCAGGATGCTCCTGCATCAGACACCCAGGGTAATTTGAGAAGTGACCCTGTCATGACTTAGGTGTGCAGAAGAAAACCAAGACGGCTAACCTCCTCCTTTGTCAGCCATGATGAATCTTCAACAGGTCGTCATTTCCACTTGACCAGATATTTTTCATATGTCCTGTTCCTTGTGCTTCTGCCAACACGACTGTCCAGTATATCTTCGATCTCCTTAGTGTCTGAACTAGTTGCCGAAGTACTCCACTGTGCTGCTGTGATCTCATCTTCAACACCTCCTTCATGATGCTCTGTCAGATCTGAAATATTAAACACTCGTGAAATATTTAGCTCAGTAGGCAATTCTACCTCATATGCATTTCCTGAATCATGTTTCTTCAATATCCTACATGGTCCAAACTTCTTCATTTTCAGCTTGTTATATGTACCAACTGGAAACTGCTCCTTCCGCAAATGAACCATGACTTCATCACCAACTTGAAATTTCTTATACCTCCTTTTCTCATCTGCCTTAGCCTTATACTGTGCGTTCATCTTGGTAATATGCTTCCTCACCTCCCCATGGATTTTCTTCAAATATTCTGCAAAATCTTCAGCTTCAGCACTACTTATTTCTCCTTTATCTATCTTCCTCAATTCAGATGCATTTCTTGGACTACTTCCATATATAATCTGGAATGGTGATTTACCAGTGCTCCTATTCACAGAATTATTGTATGCAAATTCTGCCTGTCGTAAAATCAAATCCCATCCTGTTGGCTTATCTCCAACCAAACATCTCAGCAAATTTTTCAAACTCCTATTCACCACCTCTGTCTGTCCATCAGTCTGTGGATGATGTGATGAACTGAACTTCAAATCTGTCTTCAACTTCTTCCATAATGTACGCCAGAAATATCCAACAAACTTAGTGTCCCGATCTGAAACTATGGACTTTGGCAAACCATGAAGTCTCACTACTTCTTTGAAAAAAAATTATGCTACATGAACAGCATCATTAGTCTTCTTGCAGGGAATGAAATGTGCCATCTTTGAAAATCTGTCAACCACCACAAAAATTGATTCATGTCCCCGCTGAGTTGTCGGTAAACCAAGAACAAAGTCGATGCTAATATCGTCCCACAGTTTCTTTCGTACGTGTATTGGCTGATACAACCCTGTATTCTGCTTCACTCCTTTCCCCATCTAACATGCTCTACAACTCTGTACAAACTTCTTCACATCTTGCTGAAACTGTGGCCAATAATAATTCTCACTAACCAAACCAAGGGTTTTATCATGACCAAAATGTCCAACCAATCCTCCGCTATGCTTCTCCTTGATGAGATTCTCCCTCATAGAACTTCGTGGAATGCACAACTGACTCCCTCTGAATAGCATATCATCCTGGATGATGAAATCTAACCATTTTGTCCTGTCTAGAGTAACAGGTTCTGTATAAGCTTTCCAAGCTTCACCAAAATCAGGATCCTCTGGATACAAATTCTTGAGTTTATTGAACCCAACAGCTTCAATCTGTATTTCTGTCAACAATAGTTGCCTTTTGCTAAGAGCATCTGCAACCCTAGTAGACTTTCCACTCTTGTGTTTCAAAACAAATGTATAACTCTGCAAAAACTCAACCCATTTCAAATGCCTTTGATTCAATTTTCCTTGACTATTCAAATATTGCAAAGCTTGATGATCAATATACAAAACAAACTCCTTAGGAAGTAGATAATGTCTCCACTTCTTTAATGCCTGAACTATAGCATAAAATTCCTGATCATAAACAGAATATTTCCTCTTGATATCATTTAACTTCTCACTGAAATAAGCAACAGGTTTACCTTCTTAGCTCATAACAGCTCCTATTGCAGTACCACTAGCATCACAATCTACTTGAAACACCTTATTAAAATCTAGAAGTGCTAAAACAGGTTGTTCTGTAACTTTTTGTTTCAACAATTGAAAACTCTTTTTGCCCCATTAGTCCACTTAAACTCTTTTCTATCCCCTCTCATTGTTTCAGTCAAGGGTCCACAAATACTGCTAAATTTTTTGATAAAATTTCTGTAAAAGTTAGCCAAACCATGAAAAGATCTTACCTCAGTAGCACTCGTTGGAGTGGGCCATTTAAAGATAGCATGTACCTTCTTTGGGTCTATTTTTAGACCTTCTGCTGAAACTACAAATCCCAAAGTCACTCTTTCTTCACAAAACTGCACTTCTTCAAATTAATCAACAATTTCTCATCTCTCAACTTCTCAAACACCATACGAATATGCATCATATGTTCCTCCAATATTTTGCTAAAAATCAAAGTATCATCTAGGTAAACAATGACAAACTTACCCAAAAATTCTTTCAGAACCTCGTTCATGAGCCGCATGAAAGTGCTCGATGCATTGGTTAGCACAAAAGGCATGACTAACCACTCATATAGTCCTTCCTTTGTCTTGAAGGCAGTCTTCCATTCATCTCCTTCTCTAATCCGAATCTGATGATATCCACTCTTCAGATCTATCTTTGAGAAATACACAGCTCCACTCAAACAGTCCATAATATCATCCATTCGTGGCAATGAAAACTTGTACTTGATTGTGATCTTGTTTATTGCCCTACAATCTGTACACATCCTCCATTCTCCATTCTTCTTTGGTGCTAATACCACTGGTACAGCATAGGGACTCAAACTCTCACAGATCAATCCTTTTTGTAACAGTTCATGTACTTGTCTGTTCAACTCTTCACTTTCTACAGGTGTCATTCTGTGTGCTGCCTTATTCGGCAAACTCGCTCCTTGGATCAAGTCCAACTGATGACTAATCTTTCTGACTGGTGGTAATCCATCAGGCACGTTATAGGATACAATATCTTAAAACTCATTCAATAAATCTACAACTTCTACAGGAACATCTTCTACTTCCTCTTTACCAGCTTTTAAAATTAAAGCAAAACATACATGCTCATGCCTCATACCATCTAAAATTTTTTTTCCATCAACAAAAGTTATCCTTGCATTACCACATACCTTTTCTTCAGTCTCCTTCAATAGTTTTAGCTTATGTCGCACTCCATCCTTTGTCAGGGAATAGGTATTCGCACGACCATTATGTACAGCACATCTGTCAAACTGTCATGGTCTACCTAACAACATATGACATGCATCCATAGATATGATATCACACAATACCTCATCTTGGTATCTGTCAATCTTGAACTTCACCAGGCATTGTTCATTGACCATGACTCTGTGGTCATCCTGTACCTAGGCAATCCGATATGGATGTGGGTGTTTCTGTCTCTTGAGCTTCAACTTTGTCACCATCTCTTTTGACACCAAATTGTCAGTGCTTCCACTATCAATAATCACATCACAACATTTACCTTCACACTTGCACCTGGTGTGAAACAGGCTCCTCCTTTGCTTAGGTTCATTCTCACCACTCAACAGGACTCTTTTGTTAATTAACGTTTCTCTTCTTTCAGCATCTTCAGAATTTGATGATCTGGCATCTTCATCTGCATGTGCAACTCTGGCTTGGCCTTCATTTCTCCTGTCTGTTCTGCCTTGGCGCTGAGGACATTCAAATGCCCTATGACCTTCTTTTCCACAGTGAAAACATGTTCCACGGAAGCCACCTCTTCCAGATCCTTATCCTCTTCTATTTCGCTCCAATTGAATCTCTTGCCACCAAATCTTCGCATGACCCTTCAGTCTGGCTTTCGCAAATTTGACCCTATCAGGATCCTCAACATCTTCATACTCAAAATATTCTTCACATTCATTGATCTAGTCGATCAATTCCTCTGAGTTAAGATTTCCAGAAAATGTAGGAACCTCGATCTTAGGTCTTTTCCCAATCTTGGAAATCGCCCAAAAAAGTCTTTCTTCCTCCTGGTTCACAACTTCGGCTTCTCCTTCTTGATATTCTTCTTCGGCTTCATCCTCGCTTTCATCTCTGACATTAAGATTCATTCCTCTGCGAATCTCTTCTTGCAATGCTTGCACTTGTCTCTGCAGCTCTCTAACCTCAGGTGTCACAGCACCAGCTTTTCCGCCACGTTCTCTTTGTGGAAGCATTTTCACGATGCACGCTGAAACCCTAACCACGATCCTAGTGCAAACTGCCTCACAGTGGGCGATCTATTTACACACTCAAAAATTCCTGCTCTGATACCACTTGATGAAGGGTGCTCCCCTTAATACCACAAACACATAACAGATATAGAGAAATAACAACAATATGCAAGAACAAAAAATTGGCTTCTTATTATCTCCACAAATGTGGAATTACAAACTTTCAGAATTACAATATGCAAAGCCACATGGGCATTCCCTTACAATATTCTGTAGGACAAAGCCTCGAACTATTACCCAGATCTACTACCCAGAACTATTCTGAACTGCCTAAGACAATAATACAGCCTTCCTTATATAGGCAATTTTCCACCGCCTGGGAAGGTTCCAAAATTTTAGCCAATAAGGCCGACCAAATTTAGAATTATTTTATTTTACATTTTATTACATCATAGTCGGCTCAAGATAACCTTTGAAACTCGAACAGAAATTTTGAAGAAAATTATTTTCCGCCATTTCAGGTGGCCCAACTTCCGAAGACCATAAGTCATCACCAGTTGACTCGATCGGCTATTATAACCCCATTTCAGAAATACCACAAAGTGCTTTACAGGCTTTACTGGCGCAAGCGCCTGTCACCTAAATTTTTGACGTCATCTGGGACCTCTAAAGCCTTCAAAACTGAGTTCAAAGTTTTTGTACCCTGCTGCCAATACCAAAAATCTTCAATATCTTCCAATATACACATGATCTGGCAATGAAACTTTACTGGCAGACTTATATGACCAAAATGAACCTCCAAGAAAGAAATCAGATCATTCTAAACACATACAAAAATTACCAAAAATAGTAACTTTCCATAAATAGCAGCTCTGCACAAAATAGCCCTTATTGAACATAAAAATAAAAATATTTTTTTTGGGTGATGCAATATTGCTCTTACACCCAGGGTGCTCCTGCATCAGACACCCAGGGTAATTTGAGAAGTGAACCTGTCACGACTCAGGTGTGCAGAGGAAAACCAAGACGACTAACCTCCTCCTTTGTCAGCCATGATGAATCTTCAATAGGTCATCCTTTCCACTTGACCAGATATTCTTCATATGTCCTGTTCCTTGTGCTTTTGCCAACACGACTGTCCAGTATATCTTCGATCTCCTTAGTGTCTGAACTAGTTGCTGGAATACTCCACTGTGCTATTGTGATCTCATCTTCAACACCTCCTTCATGATACTCTGTCAGCTCTGAAATGTTTAACACTAGTGAAATATTTAGCTCAGTAGGCAATTCTACGTCATATTCATTTCCTGAATCATGTTTCTTCAGTATCCTACATGGTCCAAACTTCATCATTTTCAGCTTGTTATATGTACCATCTGGAAACCGCTCCTTCCGTAAATGAACCATGACTTCATCACCAACTTGAAATTTCTTATACCTCCTTTTCTCATCTGCCTTAGCCTTATACTGTGCGTTCATCTTGGTAATATGCTTCCTCACCTCCCCATGGATGTTCTTCAAGTGTTCTGCAAAATCCTCAGCTTCTGCACTACTTATTTCTCTTTATCTATCTTCCTTAATTCAGATGCATTTCTTGGACTACTTCCATATACAATTTGGAATGGTGATTTACCAGTGCTCCTGTTGAAAGAATTATTGTATGCAAATTTCGCCTGTAGTAAAATCAAATCCCATCCTGTTGGCTTATCTCCAACCAAACATCTTAGCAAATTTCTCAAACTCCTATTCACCACCTATGTTTGTCCATCAGTCTATGGATGATGTGATGAACTGAACTTCAAATCTGTCTTCAACTTCTTCCACAATGTACGCCAGAAATATCCAACAAACTTAGTGTCCCGATCTGAAACTATGGTCTTTGGCAAACCATGAAGTCTCACTACTTCTCTGAAAAATAATTCTGCTACATGAACAACATCATTAGTCTTCTTGTAGGGAATGAAATGTGCCATCTTTGAAAATCTGTCAACCACCACAAAAGTTGAATCATGTCCCCGCTGAGTCTTCGATAAACCAAGAACAAAGTCCATGTTGATATCCTCCCAAGAATATTTTGGTACAAGTAATAGCTGATACAACCTTGTATTCTACTTCACTCCTTTCGCCATCTGATGACTGATCTTCCTGACTGGTGGTAATCCATCAGGCACGTTATCGGATACAATATCTTAAAACTCATTCAATAAATCTACAACTTCTACTTCCTCTTTACTAGCTTTTAGAATTAAAGCAAAACATACATGCTCATGCCTCATACCATCTAAGAAATTTTTTCCATCAACAAAAGTTATCCTTGCATTACCACATACCTTTTCTTCAGTCTCCTTCAATGGTTTTAGCTTATGTCGCACTCCATCCTTTGTCAGGGAATAGGTATTCGCACGACCATCATGTACAGCACATCTGTCAAACTGTCATGGTCTACCCAACAACATATGACATGCATCTATAGATATGATATCACACAATACCTCATCTTGGTATCCGACAATCTTGAACTTCACCAGGCATTCTTCATTGACCATGACCCTGTGGTCATCCTGTACCTAGGCAATCTGATATGAATGTGGGTGTTTCTGTCTCTTGAGCTTCAACTTTGTCACCATTTCTTCTGACACCAAATTGTTAGTGCTTCCACTATCAATAATCACATCACAACATTTACCTTCACACTTGCACCTGGTGCGAAACAGGCTCCTCCTTTGCTCAGGTTCATTCTCACCACTCAACAGGACTCTTCTGTTAATCAATGTTTCTCCTCTTTCAACATCTTCAGAATTTGATGATCTGGCATCTTCATCTGCATGTGCAACTCTAGCCTGGCCTTCATTTCTCCTGTCTGTTCTGCCTTGGCGCTGAGGACATTCAAATTCCCTATGACTTTCTTCTCCACAGTGAAAACATGTTCCACGGAAGCCACCTCTTCCAAATCCTTGTCCTCTTCTATTTCGCTCCAATTGAATCTCTTGCCACCAAATCTTCGCATGACCCTTCAGTCTGGCCTTCGCAAGTTTGACCCTATCAGGATCCTCAACATCTTAATACTCAAAATATTCCTCACATTCATTGATCCAGTCGATCAATTCCTCTGGGTTAAGATTTCCAGAAAATGTAGGAACCTCAATCTTAGGTCTTTTCCCAATCTTGGAAATCGCCCGAAAAAGTCTTTCTTGCTCCTAGTTCACAACTTCGGCTTCTCCTTCTTGATATTCTTCTTCGGCTTCATCCTCGCTTTCATCTCTAACATTAAGATTCATTCCTCTGCGAATCTCTTCTCGCAATGCTCACACTTGTCTCTGCAGCTCTCTAACCTCAAGTGTCACAGCACCAGCTCTTCCACCACGTTCTCTTTGTGGAAGTATTTTCGTGATGCGCGCTAAAACCCTAACCACGATCCTGATGCAAACTGCCTCACAGTCGGTGATCTGTTTACACACTCAAAAATTTCTACTCTGATACCACTTGATGAAGGGTGCTCCCCTTAATACCACAAACACATAACAGATATAGAGAAACAACAACAATATGCAAGAACAGAAAATTGGCTTCTTATTATCTCCACAAATGTGGAATTACAAACTTTTAGAATTACAATATGCAAAGCCACATGGGCATTCCCTTACAATATTTTATAGGACAAAGCCTCGAACTATTACCCAGATCTACTACCCAGAACTATTCTGAACTACCTAAGACAATAATACAGCCTTCCTTATATAGGCAATTTTTCACCACTTGGGAAGGTTCCAGAATTTTAGCCAATAAGGCCGACCAAACTTAGAATTATTTTATTTTACATTTTATTATATCATAGTCGGCTCAAGATAACCTTTGAAACCTGAACAGAAATTTTGAAGAAAATTATTTTCTGCCATTTCACGTGGCCCAACTTTTGAAGACCATAAGTCATCACCAGTTTACCCGATCGGCTATTATAACCCCATTTCGGAAATGCCACGAAGCGCTCTACAGGCTTGATTGGCGCATGCGCCTATCACCCAAATTTTCAACCTCATCCGGGGCCTCTAAAGCCTTCAAAACTGAGTTCAAAGTTTCTGTACCCTACTGCCAATACTGAAAATCTTCAATATCTTCCAATATACACTTGATCTGACAATGAAACTTTACTCGCAGACTTATATGACCAAAATGAACCTCCAAGAAAGAAATCAGATCATTTTGAGCACATACGAAAATTATCAAAAATAGTAACATTCCATAAATAGCAGCTCTTCACAAAATAGCCCTTATTGAATATAAAAATAGAAATATTTTTTTTGGGTGATGCAAGATTGCTCTTACACCCAGGATGCTCCTGTATCAGACACCCAGGGTAATTGGAGAAGTGACCCTGTCACGACTCAGGTGTGCAGAGGAAAACCAAGATGGTTAACCTCCTCCTTTGTCAGCCATGATGATTCTTCAACAGGTCATCCTTTCCACTTGACCAGATATTCTTCATATGTCCTGTTCCTTGTGCTTCTGCCAACACAACTGTCCAGTATATCTTCGATCTCCTTAGTGTCTGAACTAGTTGTTGGAATACTCCACTGTGCTGCTATGATCTCATCTTCAACACCTCCTTCATGATACTCTGTCAGATCTGAAATGTTAAACACTGGTGAAATATTTAGCTCAGTAGGCAATTCTACCTCATATGTGTTTCTTGAATCATGTTTCTTTAGTATCCTACATGGTCCAAACTTCTTCATTTTCAGCTTGTTATATGTACCAACTGGAAACCACTCCTTCCGCAAATGAATCATGACTTCATCACCAACTTGAAATTTTTTATACCTCATTTTCTCATCTACCTTAGCCTTATACTGTGCGTTCATCTTGGTAATATGCTTCCTCACCTCACCATGGATGTTCTTCAAGTGTTCTGCAAAATCCTCAACTTCAGCACTACTTATTTCTCTTTTATCTATCTTCCTCAATTCAGATGCATTTCTTGGACTACTTCCATATACAATCTAGAATGGTGATTTACCAATGCTCCTGTTGACAGAATTATTGTATGCAAATTCCGCCTGTGGTAAAATCAAATCCCATCCTGTTGGCTTATCTCCAACCAAACATCTCAGCAAATTTTCCAAACTCCTATTCACCACATCTGTCTGTCCATCAGTTTGTGGATGATGTGATGAACTGAACTTCAAATCTATCTTCAACTTCTTCCACAATGTACGCCAAAAATATCTAACAAACTTAGTGTCCCGATCTGAAACTATGGTCTTTGGCAAACCATGAAGTCTCACTACTTCTCTGAAAAACAATTCTGCTACATGAACAACATCATTAGTCTTCTTGCAGGGAATGAAATGTGCCATCTTTGAAAATCTGTCAACCACCACAAAAATAGAATCATGTCCCCACTGAGTCCTCGGTAAACCAAGAACAAAGTCCATGTTGATATCCTCCCAAGGTTTCTTTGGTACGGGTAATGGCTGATACAACTTTGTATTCTACTTCACTCCTTTCGTCATCTGACATACTCTACAACTCTCTACAAACTTCTTCACATCTTGCTACAACTGTGGCCAATAATAATTCTCACTAACCAAACCAAGGGTTTTATCACGACTAAAATGTCCAGCCAATCCTCCGCTATGCTTCTCCTTGATGAAATTCTCCCTCATAGAACTTCGTGGAATGCACAACTGACTCCCTCTGAATAGCATATCATCCTGGATGATGAAATCCAACCATTTTGTCCTGTCTAGAGTAACAGGTTCTGTATAAGCTTTCCAAGCTTCACCAAAATCAAGATCCTCTGGATACAAATTCTTGAGTTCCTTGAACCCAACCACTTCAATCTATATTTCTGTCAGCAATAGTTACCTTCTGCTAAGAGCATCTGTAACCCTATTAGACTTTCCACTCCTGTGTTTCAAAACAAATGTATAACTCTGCAAAAACTCAACCCATTTCAAATGTCTTTGATTCAATTTTCCTTGACTATTCAAATATTGCAAAGCTTGATGATCAGTATACAAAACAAACTCTTTAGGAAGTAGATAATGTCTCCACTTCTTTAATGCCTGAACTATAGCATAAAATTCCTGATCATAAACAGAATATTTCCTCTTGATATCATTTAACTTTTCACTGAAATAAGCAACAGGTTTACCTTCTTGGCTCATAGCAGCTCCTATTGCAGTACCACTAGCATCACAATCTACTTGAAACACCTTATTAAAATCTAGAAGTGCTAAAATAGGTTGTTTTGTAACTTTTTGTTTCAACAATTGAAAACTCTTTTCTGCCCCATTAGTCCACTTAAACTCTTTTCTATCCCCTCTCATTGTTTCAGTCAAGGGTCCACAAATACTGCTAAATTTTTTTTATAAACTTTCTATAAAAGCTAGCCAAACCATGAAAAGATCTTACCTCAGTAGCATTCCTTGGAGTAGGCCATTCAAGGATAGCATGTACCTTCTCTGGGTTTATTTTTAGACCTTCTGCTGAAACTACAAATCTCAAATACACTAACTCTTTCTTCACAAAATTGCACTTGTTCAAATTAATTAACAATTTCTCATCTCTCAACTTCTCAAACACCATACGAATATGCATCATATGTTCCTCCAATGTTTTGCTAAAAATCAAAATATCATCTAGGTAAACAATGACAAACTTACCCAGAATTTCTTTCAGAACCTCGTTCATGAGCCGCATGAAAGTGCTCGATGCATTGGTTAGCCCAAAAAGTATGACTAACCACTCATATAGTCCTTCCTTTGTCTTGAAGGCAGTCTTCCATTCATCTCCTTCTTTGATCCGAATCTGATGATATTCACTCTTCAAATCTATCTTTGAGAAATACACAGCTCCACTCAAACAGTCCATAATATCATCCATTCATGGCAATGGAAACTTGTACTTGATTGTGATCTTGTTTATTACCCTAGAATCTGTACACATCCTCCATTCTCCATTCTTCTTTACTGCTAATACCACTGGTACAGCACAGGGACTCAGACTCTCACGGATCAATCCTTTCTGTAATAGTTCATGTACTTGTCTGTTCAACTCCTCACTTTCTACAAGTGTCATTCTGTGTGCTGCCTTATTCGGCAAACTCGCTCCTGGGATCAAGTCCATCTGATGACTGATCTTCCTAACTGGTGGTAATCCATCAGGGACGTTATCGGATACAATATCCTGAAACTCATTTAATAAATCTGCAACTTCTACAGGAACATCTTCTACTTCCTCTTTACCAGCTTTTAGAATTAAAGCAAAACATACATGCTCATGCCTCATACCATCTAGAAAATTTCTTCCATCAACAAAAGTTATCCTTGCATTACCACATACCTTTTCTTCAGTCTCCTTCAATGGTTTTAGCTTATGTCACACTCCATCCTTTGTCAGGGAATAGGTATTCGTACGACCATCATGTATAGCACATCTGTTAAATTACCATGGTCTACCCAACAACATATGACATGCATCCATAGATATGATATCACACAATACCTCATCTTGGTATCCGCCAATCTTGAACTTCACTAGGCATTGTTTATTGACCATGACCCTGTGGTCATCCTGTACCCAAGCAATCCGATATGGATGTGGGTGTTTCTGTCTGTTGAGCTTCAACTTTGTCATCATCTTTTTTGACACCAAATTGTCAGTGCTTCCACTATCAATAATCACATCACAACATTTACCTTCACACTTGCACCTGGTGCGAAACAGGCTCCTCCTTTGATCAGGTTCATTCTCACCACTCAACAGGACTCTTCTGTTAATCAACGTTTCTCCTCTTTTAGCATCTTCAGAATTTGATGATCTGGCATCTTCATCTGCATGTGCAACTCTGGCCTTGCCTTCATTTCTCCTGTTTGTTCTGCCTTGGCGCTGAGGACATTCAAATGCCCTATGACCTTCTTCTCCACAGTGAAAACATGTTCCACGAAAGCCACCTCTTCCAGATCCTTATCCTCTTCTATTTCGCTCCAATTGAATCTCTTGCCACCAAATCTTCACATGACCCTTCAGTCTGGCCTTCACAAATTTGACCCTATTAGGATCCTCAACATTTTTATACTCAAAATATTCCTCACATTCATTGATCCAGTCGATCAATTCCTCTGGGTTAAGATTTCTAGAAAATGTAAGAACCTCAATCTTAGGTCTTTTCCCAATCTTGGAAATCGCCCGAAAAAGTCTTTCTTCCTCTTGGTTCACAACTTCGGCTTCTCCTTCTTGATATTCTTCTTCGGCTTCATCCTCGCTTTCATCTCTGACATTAAGATTCATTCCTCTGCGAATCTTTTCTTGCAATGCTCACACTTGTCTCTACAACTCTCTAACCTCAGGTGTCACAGCACCAGCTCTTCCGCCACGTTCTCTTCGTGGAGGTATTTTCGCGATGCGCGCTGAAACCTTAACCACGATCCTGGTGCAAACTGCCTCATAGTCGGCGATCTGTTTACACACTCAAAAATTCCTGCTCTGATACCACTTAATGAAGGGTGATCCTCTTAATACCACAAACACATAACAGATATAGAGAAACAACAACAATATGCAAGAACAGAAAATTGGCTTTTTATTATCTCCACAAATGTGGAATTACAAACTTTCAGAATTACAATATGCAAAGTCACATGGGCATTCCCTTACAATATTATGTAGGATAAAGCCTCGAACTATTACCCAAA
Organism: Chamaecyparis obtusa; assembly: GCA_027943335.1. Taxonomy (NCBI): domain Eukaryota; kingdom Viridiplantae; phylum Streptophyta; class Pinopsida; order Cupressales; family Cupressaceae; genus Chamaecyparis; species Chamaecyparis obtusa. The sequence goes on along the minus strand of BSBK01000441.1, from coordinate 2,303,313 downwards.
TCTACTACCCAGAACTATTCTGAACTGCCTAAGACAATAATACAACCTTCCTTATATAGGCAATTTTCCACCGCTTGGGAAGGTTCCAGAATTTTAGCCAATAAGGCCGACCAAACTTAGAATTATTTTATTTTACATTTTATTACATCATAGTCGGCTCAAGATAACCTTTGAAACCCGAACAGAAATTTTGAAGAAAATTATTTTCTGCCATTTCAGGTGGCCCAACTTCTGAAGACCATAAGTCATCACCAGTTGACCTGATCGGCTATTATAACCCCATTTCAGAAATGCCACGAAGCGCTCTACAAGCTTGATAGGCACAAGTGCGTGTCACCCAAATTTTTGACCTCATACGGGGCCTCTAAAGCCTTCAAAACTGAGTTCAAAGTTTCTGTACCCTGCTGCCAATACCGAAAATCTTCAATATCTTCCAATATACACTTGATCTGGCAATGAAACTTTACTGGCAGACTTATATGACCAAAATGAACCTCCAAAAAAGAAATCAGATCATTCTGAGCACATACAAAAATTACCAAAAATAGTAACTTTCCATAAATAGCAGCTCTACACAAAATAGCCCTTATTGAATATAAAAATAAAAATATTTTTTTTGGGTGATGCAAGATTGCTCTTACACCCAGGATGCTCCTGCATCAAGAACACTAATATATTAAGAAACAATGCAAAAGTATTGTTTAAAGATTAAATATATCTAAAGACTTATGAGATAAGATGCTAATGTGCATTCACAAGATGTGTCTAGATAGACCATCAAGTATAAAACATGAAAAGTAAACTAGAAAATGGATAATGGATACAAGGGTGATACAATATGGAGGAAGATGCTCTTATTATTTGTATCATCAGAAAATGGAAGCACTTCCTTTTAGGATTGGTTGAGCCCTTTGAGTAGGTGGTTTGGGGTCATGTCAGATGCTTTGATGGGATCTTTGGCTTGGATCTTATTTTTCTCCCTATTCTGCCCCTCTTTCCACCTCTTTCCAGCATATTTCTAGCATCTTGACCTAAAACCCTGAGATTCTTGATCTCAGGGTCAAGGTCAACCTTGACCCTAACCTAGGTCAAGGTCGATCTTGACCCTAATCTTGGGTCCAAATTTCAAAATCCAGAAGTTTCCAGATGTCGGGTTTCAAAAAATTTTATTTCCCACTTCTGGGTCGGCTGTTTCGAGTTTCGAAACGGTAAACTCTTAAATTATATTTAATTTAGGTCCATTTCTAGGGGTTAAAGTTTAAATGAGAATTTAATTCTCCTATGTAGGCCTCTCTAGAAGTTTGTGCCCTAGACTTGCATAAAATGAGGCCTTCCTCTCTCATTTCGATCCATCTCCATCAAGTATCAAGTGATCCATTACTCACAAAAGCATTCTCAAGGAGACATTCATCATTCCATTGAATTCAAGCAAGGATCATCAATCAAGGAAGCATTCAAGCCATCATCTACATTCAAGCATTCAAGTTCTCCATTGAAGATCAAGGATTCAAACATTTAAGCCTTTGGAGGGATTTGGTTCAAGCATTCAAGATTCATCATTCAAACCCTAGATCTATCCATCATGGTGGTGTGATATTTCTTCAAGATTCTTTGTTCATCTTCAAGATCTATTCATTCTCCCTTTAAGGTGGATTCCAAGCATACAATCATGGAAGTTTTGATTTACATTTGTTAGTGTTGATACCAAGCTTTCATATCAACATACTTGTTTACATTTCAAATATAATTGCATATCTATTGAATATCATAGCTTCGTTGTTAGATCTACTTCTACTACTTGCTAGCATTCTCTATCTCAATTCCATTTTAAAGGTTGATTCCAAACCGGGGTTTGTCCAAGGCAAACCCCTCATCCAAACAACAAAACTATTTTTCTTGTAGGAACAAGTGTGGAACAACAAATTACAGTGTGGAACTGAGTACCCTTTTCGGCAAACTTTCAGGATCTGCGAACAGATTTTCCGTCAAAACAATGTAAGTCAAGGTCAACATAAAGGGGTAAGATTGCGCCTTCGGGTAAGATTGCACCCCTGTGTTGGGTCAAGGTTGACCTTTCTTAGAAAAAAAGAAAGTTTCTGGGTTTTCTCTATTTCTATGTTTCCAGGTTATATCCGATTGCAGAATTTCTTGAAACTGAGTACAGACACCAGAAAATAGTGATTTTTGAATCTACCACTTTTCAAGATAAGTATTTATTTTTATTAAGTTTTGTATGTCCACAACATTTTCCATCACACACATCATCACATACCGACATAGATATAAAAATATATCTTCATATATTTTTATATCTTACATTATTAAATATGGATAGAAAGATATCACTAGTGTGTAGTCTTTGTATAATATGCTATTAAAAGCTAATTATATCTAAATGAGAATGAAAATATACTTATTACCGTAGGGGAAATGTATACTACCATATTAGTCAATATGGTAACCTGAGAAAAAAGGACTAAATTTTTTTATTTGTGGTGTGCAAAATGTGATACAAAGAGTGGAGTTTATTTAAAGAAATTGTGTATGCCTTACCAGGAGCATGAGTGAGCTTATCCTAAGGTGAATACTAATGGTTATAAAATAATCTAAAAGTGTAAATAATAATATGCATCATAAATAATGTCTTCTATTATATGTGTTCTATTCTTATATACTTGATGTACACTACATGTTATTTATTGATTATTACTATATATTTGATGTGTTTGCATGGTTATCATTTAGTTATCTATGTCTTCTTATTTCACTATAGAAAGGTCAACCTTTTACACATTCCTTAATAACTATCTCTACCTTATAAATTCATGTGTTTATCATGCAATAATATTTTTTTTTATAATACATGTTATATCATACTTGTTTCTTTTTTATTCCATCCAATTTTTTACATCCAACCAATCGAGATGAGGCATATCTTACCACTAGGATTCTTTACAAGTTTGATTGCAACAATACAACTTTGATAACTATGATCATTTTTTTGGCACCAAATGTAGCTCTATTATTATATCCAAGTGGAGCGCATTTTCACAAAGTTGTAGACCTTTTATTATGTCAGTTGTAGAGCTAGATTATATTTAATATCTCAATGAGGACTATTAGCACCTCATATTGTTGGGGTTGTTTGATCAACCCCACAATATCATACATCACCTGCATGATTAATGATATGCAACTTTGAAAAAAATTGACCCAAGAGAAACTAAAAATTGAGGTTAACCTATCAATGAATTAGATGATTACAAATGAATAAACCGTTTCTTTTATAGAAAGCAATCTCGAAACCTAATCTAAAATTGAGAAACTAAAATTAGTTCAAAGCCCTAAAGATAAACTCAACTAAGTGAAGATATTATTGGCCTAACCTGATAAAAAGGAAAAGAACCTAAATTTAGCTTTTAAGTGAATAAAGTTTTTCTTGAGTTTACTTTGTTAGTGTGTTTCCAAAAGCAAAGTGTAATGGTGAAAATTACACACACACACATATGTGTGTGTGTGTGTGTGTGTGTGTGTGTGTGTGTGTGTTATTTTCCTTTATGTTTTGGGCCCATGATGTCTAGTTTGTCCAAGTCAATAGATTGATTGGGGACCATACCTAGTCTAGATTCCACATCATTTACTCCCATGTAAATTGTGTCATGTCCCAAATTTGTCATTGTCCCATGACCCAAATATATCTATATTACTTTTGAAATAGTATATTTAAATTGCACATTTCCAAAATTAAAATTTACAATTCAAAAAGTTGTTTCCTTTTTCACTAGCCATAATGCATTGACTAAATGTGAGTTACCTCAAATGCATGCTAAGGTGGCCTACTTAAAGACTAGCTCTAATAGGAATGAATCATCTAGCACATGCTCGATGTTTATGTCTATAAGAGAATAATTTGAAAAGACATAGATTTGATTTGTTGAAGGATAAAATGAGAATTTACATGAGCATCACATCATTTTATGATCATTGGGTGTTTTCTTGTTAACCTTAATATTTCCACTCCGAGCTATAAAGTCAATTCACTGTCTCTTTTATTATATCCAAGATATCATTTTTTTGGCCCCAAAAGTAGTTCTATTATTATATCCAAGTGGAGCACATTTTCACAAAGTTGTAGAGCTTTTATTATGTCAGTTGTAGAGCTACATTATATGTAATATCTAAATGAGAACTATTGGCACCTCATATTGTTGGGGTTGTTTGGTCAACCTCACAAGCTCATACATCACCTATATGATTAATGTTATGCAACTTTGAAAAAAATTGATCCAAAGAGGAACAAAAAATTGAGGTTAACCTATCAATGAATCGGATGATTACAAATGAATATAAACAATTTCTTTTATAGAAAGAAAGAGAAACCTAATCTAAATTTGAGGAATTAAAACTAGTTCAAAGTCGTAAAGATAAACTCAACTAGGTGAAGCTATTATTAGCATAACCTAATGAGAGGGAAAATAATCTAAATTTAACTTTTATGTGAATAAAGTTTTTCTTGAGTTTACTTTGGTAGTGTGTATCCAAAAGCAAAGTGTAGTGGTGAACATTACATATATATATGTTATTTTCCTTTATGTTTTGGGCCCATGATGTCTAGTTTGTCCAAGTCAATAGATTGATTGGGGACCATACCTAGTCTAGATTCCATCATCATTTACTCCCATGTAAATTGTGTCATGTCCCAAATTTGTCATTGTCCCATGTCCCAAATAGAACTATATTACTTTTGCAATAGTATATTTAAATTACACATTTTTAAAATTAAAATTTATAATTCAAAAGATTGTTTCCTTTATCACTAGCCATAATGCATTGACTAAATGTGAATTACCTCAAATACATGCTAATGTGACCTACTTAAAGACTGTGTCTAATTGGAATGAATCATCTAGCACATGTTCGATGTTGAAAAGACAGATTTGATTTGTAAAATGATAAAACAAGAATTTACATGAGCATCACATCATCTTATGATCATTGGGTGTTTTCTTGTTAACCTTAATATTTCCACTCAAAGCTAGAAAGTCAATTCATTGCCTATAGGAACTTATAGATTCTTTAAATAAGTTTATAAACACCACATGTTACTTTATTGTATTTAGATATTAAACAAAGGTGAAATAGATTGTAAACTATGAATATTTATCAAATAATCTCTTTGAGTTTTAGATCTGTGTCATGTTGAAAAGACAGATTTGATTTGTAAAATGATAAAACAAGAATTTACATGAGCATCACATCATCTTATGATCATTGGGTGTTTGCTTGTTAACCTTAATATTTCCACTCAAAGCTAGAAAGTCAATTCATTGTCTATAAGAACTTATAGATTCTTTAAATAAGTTCATAAACACCACATGTTACTTTATTGTATTTAGATATTAAACAAAGGTGAAATAGATTGTAAACTATGAATATTTATCATATCATCTCTCTGAGTTTTAGATCCGTGTCTATGCATTAGATGTATTCTACACACTTGGTGCTTAAATCCACACACTACATGAATATAGACCTCAAAAATGCATGTCAAATGACAAAAAATAAAATTTCAAACCCTTTTAACATTTGCATTTTTAACACTTCTAATTAATAAATATACTACTTTTCCAATCAACCTTAACTAATAAAAAAGAAGGACCAATGAGTTCCAAAACTATATAGTTGAAACCTCTACACCATAATCAATTTCAATTTTTTCACCTTTAATGATGGTGACTACCATCAACATGACATAAATTGAAGCATCATAACAAACTAGCAACAAAACCAGTTCTATTTACAATAAAATAGGTTAATGATTGGTAACTGCTTCCTTGGCCACCAAATTATAATATAATTAACAGAATATCTAATTTAAAAATTGTCCATTAATAGCAAAACCTCTCACAATCTTGACTCCTCCAAACTCGTCTTCTAACACGATAAGACCAATACTGTTGCCTTTAATTATATGATAAAAAAAGCCAAATCTTAATCATGTTCCTGTCTTACAGCAAGGCATTTTCAATTGGTTCCCGCATCGAAATCATATTTAATTAAGCTAATGAAAATATATATGCTCAGGAATCAATCCATCTCTACGTGCCCATAATCAATTATTCCCATGCAAAATATGTTTAACATAATCAATTATTCTCAAAATATTACTGTGGCACAAAAGTTCCAAAGAAAAATGGCTGTCCACATCCAAAGAAAATGACAACTCTGTCCTCCCTATCCACTTATTTAAAGCATTTATATTCAAGGTTCAAACGACTGCTGACCAAAAACCCCTCTGATTTTCCATGCTGCTGCTGAGTATTTTCTGATGATATCTCCATGATCGCATTAAATTCTCTGGATCTCAAGAAAATCTAAATGGCATCTGGAAAGATACACTACTGTCGTAAATCTCTTAAACTTATTTTGGGTATCCTTTCTTTAAATATTCAGAAGAATATGGACAGAATTCTGCCACTGTAACTGGCTTGGGGGGCCTCATAGTTATTTATTGTTGCAGCCTGTTTACAACTGGTATTATCCACAATCTCACTTTTTTTTGGCTCTTTTCCTTTTGGGCGATCTTATAAAATTTGCATTAGGTTGATTATTGCAGACTATAAGAGGAAGGGCGAGAGAAATCTCTGAATGCAAGATAAGATTTTTATACACAACATACATTTGAAAGTAAAGTTCTATGAAATTGATTATTAATGTTGTGCTGTCCTACAAACAGACATAAGAGAACAGTTGTAAGAACTGATGGAAAAGATTATCATAATGTATGCCGACAAAAAACCAGAATGGCCAAAATTATATTCCTCACCATTCATTCCAAACATTTATAATCCTCATATATCAAAAAATTTCAAGCCCAACAAGGCACCCCCTGTGTTTCGATATAAAAGTTAGTTAGTTTTTTTGGCTCTTAATACTAGAATTATAATGTTTTGTGGATTCAGTAGCTTTCGAGCTAGACAACAAAATTTACAAAAACGGGTTAGAAAAGCACATTAGTGCATTTTGCAATGAACACGATCTGGTAATTATATTACATTTACTGTCAAGAGTCAAAATGAATACATTCACTGTGCAAACTAGGCCTGGCCTCCTCTCTGCAAGTGGCTGTACTGTTTGAGGGTTTTTTTTTTTTTTTGTTGTTGTTGTTTGACTTCTTTTGTTGTAATCACCATCAATCTACCGTGCTATGTTTGGCTGTATTGAAGAAAAATCAAGCTGTTCCATCTCCCAGCTCAATTTTGAAGCAACCCCATCATGACTTGGAACATACTCCTGCATTGCATTACAAAACCCAATAAGTTCACTTCTTTTATAAGAAAAAAGAAGAATCCAAATATAAACTATCTATCAATGACGAACTTTCAAATTCCATTTGTGATCAATCATTACCACCCGTTTGTGAAAAAAACACATTGTATTCAAAAAGCTTATAGATTGTGAAGGGTCTCTATCACAATGGTTTATATCTTAATCAAAATTGTGAAAAAACTTCATCCTTAATTGAGGAGCAAGCCAACGCAGCTCGGCAAATTAAACTCTCTATTACATCAATACAATTATGGTTCAATTAGATTAGAAAAACATAATGACTGCTAAAGAATCAACCAACAAAAAGAACTCAACTTGTGGGCTTAATTGTAAAAAGAGATGTTACATATGTTTAGACTGTGAGATTACTAACTAATCAAAATCTTTTTTGAAACTTAACCTTGAAAAAACTCCTATTCAGTTTCTAGGATGTACCAAAACATAAGTTACACTCTACATGATCTCTTATTAAGAGTGAAAAAGAGATGTTACATAAACTTTTACTATAAGATTTGCTTAATAATTAAGTTCATTTAGAAACTTAATCTGAAAAAATTCAGAAATGACTATCCAATTTCTAAGATGCACCAAAGCATAAGTTATACTCGTACACTATCACGTAGAGTAGTGCATCTTAGAAACTGGAAACCCGCTTTGAAAAGTATAGCAGCACTAAGAGCTGGCTTAGATGTGAAATGGTATATGGTTTTTTTGACTTGTTCAAAAGTAGCAAAGTCAGTCAACCCCAAGAAAAGCTCTGACAGGTTGAACTGCTTGTGCAATTGCTTTACAAAAAGATTACTGCTGCTTTTTCTCACCTCTAACTTTCGTACTAATTCCTTTGCAGTGGGAGCAGACACAATGATATAACGAGCAGCAGGCTTGATAAACCCCTCCTCCACAGCCTTATCGATAAAGCTTAACAGAGAATTGTAGTAGCCATCAACATTCAGCAATCCCACCTTCACCCAAAAAGATGAAACAAAACAGCGAGTCTTCTGTCAGTTGACAGATTTGCCATTTGAGGAAGAAGAAGAGAAAAATGCATTTGTAATTATCTTTATACCGGTTTGTCGTGTATGCCAAGTTGAGCCCATGTAATGGCTTCCAGCAGTTCTTCCAGAGTGCCGTATCCTCCTGTCACATTCATTTATTCATAGTCAAGAGTTATTTAAGCACAGGTAAAATATGTGCATTTACAGTCTAGCAGCTACAGAACTATCAATCATCTGCATGGGCCAGTCAGTGGCTCAGAGAGAAAGCAAGATGACAGTCTCTAATTCTTTTTGTTTATTTTAAACATAAGATTACAGAGTATGATCTAAGATTTTGATGTTAAAAATGTCACAGAATTAAATTATGTGGAAATATTAAGAATAAAGTGTTTTTCGTTTTTGATCTTTTCAGTCAGGTACCCAAGATTTTACAGAGTTTGATGTGGAGGTGTTTTCTTTTTAGTGGATAGGTCATCTGTTTTACCTGGCAATGCTATGAAAGCATCTGACCGACGAGCCATCTCTGCCTTCCTCTGATGCATATCCCCCACGGCTCTTACTTCTCCTACTGTTTCACCTGTGATCTGCACAACAGAATAAAAATCTTAAATTTACGTTGTCATAATCTGTACGAAATGTTAAACAATGTCTGCTACTAGGGTTATGATGATGATTCGTTCAGCTTTTTTCTTTACCTCTCTGGACATGAGCGTCTTGGGTATGACCCTGTGACAAAGAGAGAGAAACATAAGGTGGTCGCTGTTAGACTTTTCAAAACAAGGGACCACAAAAGCTTGCATGGTTTTGCTATAATTTTGCCATAGCATGAATGAGGAGCTTTATTTACCCTAACACATGACCGCCGCCATTGTAGACTGCTTTTGATACCAGACCCATGAGCCCAATGCTTCCTCCTCCATATACCAGGTCTATATTTCGTGAAACCTGAGACCAACCAGACAAATCTATTTCAGAACGAACACCCACATGAAGAAAGTGATAATTTGACTAGATGCAATGACCAAAAGGGCTATCACCATGAAAACACCTAAGAATGGCTTTAATTTTAAAGAGACTGAACGAAAAACTTGCAGATTGAATTAATTTCAAAAGGACTGAATACCACCTTAAAAATTATGCAAACAAGTAGATGCATGCAACATTTTACTTAAAAAACGAAACACCCACATAAAATAAGGAGACCTACACGAGCAATTATCTGAACAAATTCATTGCAAGACATGTAAATTTGGTTAACATATAAGCACAATGAATGTGTTGCACAACTGGGCAGTAGGAACATGAAAGATCATGATCAGAATGGATGGATAGATTCAATCATGAGGTAAAACGGCAGGAGGAAGTTTAGGGCCAATTAGGCCTAATGCAAGATTAGCACCATCAGATCTCAATGTCTAAACACCAACATTTAACAGCAGCAATCTGTCAAAGAACAAGAAGGCTAAAACATTATGTCATAATCATAAAAAATTGACCCATAAAAACAATGAGAAACTGCCTGTTTTCACATGAACATGTGAATAGATTCTATGGAAATGCAGATGGACATTCATTCTATGAAAAGAAACTGAGATGGGTATTGATCTCATGAGAAAATCGACATGGGCACTCAATACAGTGGGAGTTTGAACTTGATAAGAATAATATGGCCACTTCAACATCATAACAATTTTTGCAGTCCGAAAAAGATGGTCTGTGATGAAAAGGCGAGCAAGTTACAACTCCCTCTGACATACATAGAAAAACCAAAAGGGAAAAAGAAACATGGTGTATTGTATATTGCTCTACATTGGTCTGACATACTGTATATTATTGTATTATGTTGCCATTTCCTTCTCTTTTTCTTATTTCCTTACCAGTTCGTTTGCGAGTTCTACTGCTGCAGTTTGATAGCTCTTTTTTTTCCCTTGACTGCTGCCGCAGAACACACAGACTGTCTTAAACCTAGAGGTGGTCGTTGGTTCGAGTCCCATCTCCATCGCTCTCAAAAACTTTCACTTTCTCTGCTAACCCTCGGCAGAAGAACAGAAAAACACAGAAACGAAAAAAAATTCTCCTACTGGTATAATCAATCAGACTGGATGGAAGACCTGCGTTAGCTTCTTTGAGTGTTTTTAGACTGTAGTTAACGCTTTCTATATATAACCCACAAGTACTAAGGCCTTGAGAGCATCGTTGCCCCATATACGGTGTATATACAATGTGTATCCCCATCAGGCACGCTTCTCTAGAAGCCGTAGGGATGACTCGGTACCCTTAAACAACACTCCAACTCTGCTTTTGTACTTCTCTTCTCTTAAATCAATCAATTCCCCACAAGCAAACGGAGAATAAATAATATATATTTTAAAATAAAAATATAATTAGGCACAAGTTTTAGGTCCATAAATGGCGAAGGCCTACCTATGCCCTACACTATCCTTTGTTTATCTTATATATCTACAAGGTAATGACCATTAACAATAATGATGAAAGGTATCATAATAATGATGAGAGGTATCATAATTAGAGAGACTCATCTGGCTTCTAAGTTGCTTTCAATTTTAAGCATTAATGATATGAATGATTGGGAATTTATGATATACATAGGTTGAGTTATGATATTCTATGTTTAACAGGTAAGTAATCAACATTAAAACTAGTTGAAAACTATAGGTAATGGGTCAATGAGTTCAACTCAAAAAAACTACACAGTTAAATCCTAATAGCAACATCACAATTTGACTTGCTGTGGAAAATATCTCCTACTTATCAATTGATGAGCTTAAGGGGCTTTTTAATGAATGGTTCATAAGGCACAACACTTGGTGAAGGTTTTGCAAATGAGGATGCAAGTAGAGTGGGTTTAACCATGGAGGAAACTTCGTAGTTAAGCGTGTTCGAGCTGGAGTAGTATTGGGATGGGTGACCTCCCGGGAAGTCTCGGTGCTTCACCTTTGTGAGCATCACCTAGATCCAATGAGTGCTAAGTGTTCCATTTCATTCTCATGAGAGATGGGTTAAGTGAACCACTACTCATGAATCTTGGGTCAATGAGTTTGACTCAAAAAAAGTACACAGTTAAACCCTGATAGCAATATCACAATTTGACTTGCTGTGGAAAATATCTCCTACTTATCAATTGATGAGCTTAAGGGGCTTTATAATGAATGGTTCATAAGGCACAACACTTGGTGAAGGTTTTGCAAATGAGGATGCAAGTAGAGTGGGTTTAACCATGGAGGAAACTCCGTAGTTAAGCGCGCTCAAGCTGGAGTAGTACTGGGATGGGTGACCTCCCGGGAAGTCCCGGTGCTTCACCTTTGTGAGCATCACCTAGATCCAATGAATGCTAAGTGTTCCATTTCATTCTCATGAGAGATGGGTTCTACACAGTTAAATCCTGATAGCAATATCACAATTTGACTTGCTCTGGAAAATATCTCCTACTTATCAATTGATGAGCTTAAGGGACTTTCTAATTAATGGTTCATAAGGCACAACACTTGGTGAAGGTTTTGCAAATGAGGATGCAAGTAGAGTGAGTTTAACCATGGAGGAAACTCTGTAGTTAAGCGCGCTCGAGTTGGAGTAGTACTGGGATGGGTGACCTCCCGGGAAGTCCCGGTGCTTCACCTTTGTGAGCATCACCTAGATCCAATGAGTACTAAGTGTTCCATTTCATTCTCATGAGAGATGGGTTCGGTGAACCACTACTCATGAATCATGGGTCAATGAGTTTGACTCAAAAAAACTACACAGTTAAATCCTGATAGCAATATCACAATGTCATATTTGTGATATTATAGAATGTCATTTAGTTTTTATCTTTTAATTACATTATATTAAATAAGTATTTAGTATAATGATGTTGATTCAATTCTGTAGATTTTGATTTTATGAAAAGGTCTGGTATACTTAGCATTTATTGCATTTAGTATTAAAGAGAAGTAAAGTTAGTTGAAAATTGTAAAAAAAATTGTTTAGATAAATAGTATGTTGTTGTTTGTGGAAATTATTGTGTACACATTCCACAATCAACAAAAACAACATACAATACTATAGATTGTGGAAAACTACTATTTTGAATAAATAGATAGTTCTCATCATGTGTTAAATAGTTAGAAGGTCAAAATTAAGTAAAACTCCAAATGACATTATCAAAATAGATGACTCTTATGTTCATATCAAATATACATTCAAACACCATTCATACCAAACATGCATGGTATATTTAAATTAACATAATAAAATAAAATTTAATTTATTCTAATCAAATAAGAAATAAAATATTAAATATAATCGTAAAGTAATTGATTCTCTTCTATTCATAACATTTTATAACCAAAAAAAAAATTCAAACATAAAAAATAAATGAACAAAAGAGAAAATTCCATCCAAATAAAATCAATCAATAGATTGCCTAGCCTACCTCAAAAAATATTATAATGTTAAAATTAAGAAAGTTAAATATGAATCTTAAGAAAAGAGTTAATCTCTTATCATTCTTATTTGTATGATAAAAAATTATATACACAATTAAAATCTAGAAAACTTATACTACCCATCTTTGACTTACACTATTCACACCCCCAAAGAAAAATGAAAAGATCAATTATTATTTTATTTTATCTTTTAAAATATCTACACATACGGAGCATCATATAAGAATAAGAATCGAAATTTCGTATTATGTATATAAATCAATATTTATACAGAATAATCAGTTATTTATAATAATTAGATATTTTTATTATTAAAAAAGTGGCTGCAGTCACATCCACCGCGAGTATTATTAACAGCCGTAATGGGAGACGAAAAGCATGATTAGAAAGCAGCCAATAATCAAGAATGCCAGCTGCACTGGGGCCCACGCGCCCACACACGTGCAGGACGCATTCTTAGCAGTTAATGTCCCTCCATCTCCGAATCTCTGCAACAAATCTCCACCGCAGATCTATACAGGTTTATTCACACGCGAAGAAACGCTGGAAAAACTCCTCACTGAAACTCACGACTAAATTACCACGCGTGAACGAGATTTTACCCTCCAAAGTTTAACCCCCCCCCCAATAAAAAATTAACCGACTTTGACAGGTGAACCATTAAAGAGGAGTCATGAGCTGTCCCCGCCAAACACGCCGGGGGCATTTTATACAATTCTTTGTTCTTTGTTTTTTGTTTTTGTTTTTTTAAAAAAAAATTTCAAATTGAGTATAATAATGAAAAAAAAGTTGAATAATTTAAAAGGAAAAAATGCATTTGATGCCCCTCTTGTGTCACTGTGTTTTACGATTTTGTACATATCTTATATATTGTAATGAGATTAAATCGTCAAATATGAAAAGACTAATTTAAAGGTAATTAGGTATTAAAGGTAATTCTTGATATTAAGTTCTGTTCATTGATAAGTGAATTTTACTATTCAATTCATTCTTGTTGATAAGTGAATTTGACTATTAAATTCATTGTTGAGAAAGGTATGATTTAATTTAATTTAATAACAAGTTTAATTATTATAATTGTGCCGGAAAAAAATTAAACATGTTTGAGTAAAAATAATATTAAAATGTTAAAAAAAAAAAAGAGTTAGTTTATATTTATTTATTTTTAAGTTTTTTTATTTTTGATAAATTTTCTTTATTCAAGTCATTTTTTTGTTAGGATTGTTGGTTTTGGTGAGCATGATAATAGTATTATTAAAGCAACCTCCCAAGTTTTCATAGTGAGAGTGTTACACAAGGTAAATATCTTGTCCTTGATGTTATTTTTTCTTTTAGCGTTTCCGCAAAGCATGTAAATGCCTTGAGAGTTTTACACTCATGGAGCTTTCTACAAGTAGAATCTCATCTAAATGTACCTTAATGAGTTGGATTAACTCCATCTAAAGGTCCTTCATGACGTCCATGTGGAAGTTATAAAAAATGTTGCTAAGAGTTTATTCCTTTTTTCATTTCTCACATTGAAATTTTACAAAGGCCATTTCTAACACAACTCTTGGTACATTTGTAATTATTTATCAGTTATTTCCCATGGGCTTAAGACTATGTTATCTATAGGGAGTGTGTCCTCTAAGTTCTTATTTTGATAAAGTTCCTAAACCATTTTTTGTATATGTGACTATTCCTCAACTACATTGTAGCATTTATATGTCGTGTTGTTGGTGTGAGACAAGACAAATTATTTCCACTCATCCTCAACTTTCTTAAGGACCTCAAAGATTCCATTGATATCTAGATTCTCAACTTTATCAACTCATGCACTATATGTACCAATCCTCTAAACATAAAATTAGGGATTGACATCCAGTTTTCCTTCTAGGGATTGCTCTCCTCAAAAGAATGAGGATGGATGGATCATAATAGGTAATAGGAAAAATACTTGCAACAATGGAGTGAAAGGTCTAGACTCTAATAGGCCTCAAAATAAAGCCTCTAGGGCAAAGATTCTAAAGTTCAAAACAATGAAAAAGAGGTTGTATCTTCATAGCTTATTAGCGAGTCCTCTAAGGAGATGAGATGTGCCTTGTTTTAATATAATACCTTAAGTTGCAATCTTTTTTTGATGAATAGGGCATTTTCATAATTAATAATTTAATAGTATATTATTCACAAAAAAGTAGGAGGATATAAAATCACTCCTCGAGAGTCACTTGGGCAGTGCTCAAAAAAGCAAGAGAAACATAAACACATACATAGCTTGGAAATAAAAACTAAATAAACCACGCACTAAGAGGCTAAAGCAGTAGCCAAAGGAGGTGACAAATCTCTATCATTGCAATCTTTTTTCTTGTTCATCCACTATTCAAGAAATTTATCCTCTAATTTCTCCTCAAATGTGTGATAGATGGTCACACAATCTATATTGTGAGGTGGATTATGGAAGGTTTATGTTAAAAAGGTAACAATTTGATGCACCAACCATCATAATCCAATGAAGAAGGTTTAAGTTGTATAAACAATTTATAGTGGCATATTTTTTAATAACTAGTTATGATGCTAGATTGATAATCTTAATAATAATGTTATGTCACTCAACTTCCATCTTTCGTGAGAAACATCACCCCCTTTAACAATGCATGACTACAGGGTCCCTTATTGTCTTCTACTTCACAATGACTCATTTATAACCAATTTTTTACCTAAGTGATCTTCATGAGTTTTTATATTCTATGGCTACTTACAAAGCTCTATTATGTGATGGCATCCCCTATTAATTGTACAAGGCTTTGTGGAACATAATTAGTATTGACACTTTTTAGGTTTATTTGGAAGCATATAGTTCCTATTTTATAAGAATATTATCAACAAAAGAAACATATAAATTCATATCAAGATCTAGTGACCCAAAGATATTTTACAATTAATGGTTGATCATGTTGTTGATTGTTTCTTAAAAATCATTACCAAATCCCTTATATCATTTTGTTAGCATATGCTTCCTCTCATTATATATCTCACGAGAAAATACAATTCATCAAGAGTATGTAGATCTTAGACAATATTATTGTATAAGAAGGTATGAAAAAGGATCACCACTCTCAACAAGTAATGGTCACTACCGGTGTCTAGTAGTGGTCCTTCCTCTCTTTGAAGGCATGAACATGGTCTACACTGCATTTTCATTCCAAACATAATTCACATGGTTCTCCTCAAAATATAAGATGTAGATAGCCTTTAAAAACACATGTTCATTCTATTGACGCTTAACCTAGTGACATGGTGGCTTGTTAATAGAAAGTTCCATCAATTCAATCTTATCACCTCTCTAATACTTAGAAAAATGTGAACCTAAAGAAAAAGAAAGTAAGGAGCTATTATGAGGTGGAAGTTGACTCTTGATCGCTAAGACATCCTATATGGCTAGGGAAAGCTCTCAAATCATGACCCATTAGCTCTTTAGATATTTTGAATTAGAAATTTAATGCCAATTTATATTTCTAATGTTTAAGGCTTCACCTTGCTTAGATAGTTAAATGGTGGACCATAAAGTGTAGCCTTAAATTTCTATTCTCTAAATATCACCTCATGCAATTTGTTTTAGGTCTACTTGTTTGAGAAACTAACCATGTTCCATCTTAAGAAATATTTAAAAATATAGGCAATCTTTCTAAGTTGTAATAATATTTGAGTGGGTGATCTCTAAATTCTAATTAGTGAATTAAATGTAATGAGTAGTGGGTCCAATTAATGAGAAAGATATACTTGAATATTATGGTCATATTATGGTAGTCACCTTTGTGGTCTCTTTTGTACTTCTTATTCAAGTACATAGTTTCCTTTATGGCTATCTTGTGCCTATATTCTAGTTGCTTATATTCTTGTAATTTTTAAATGCAAATTCTTATGTAATATGCATTCTCTTTCAATAAAAAATATTGATTTTTAGAAAAATATTTGAAATCCATTTGTATTTCTAAATTATATATAATTGTAAAAAAGAATTAAATACATTTATAATAGTGTTGAATATGTGACCTCTAAATCTTCTTTCTTTTGTAAAAATTAAAATGCAATAAATGTTGTGTGTAATTAAACATGTTAATTATATTGTACACATTTTTACAAATTTCACCATTTAAAATGTAGAAAGAAGACCTCTATTAACCAACCAATTTTTACACAAATTTGTAATTTATATTTTTTTATAATAAAAAATATATAAACCATCAACAATTTTAAACCCTATATATATATACTCTCTACCTCCACCACTATAACTTATAATTCATATTTTATACAATGTTGTATATCAAATAGTCTATTTAATTTATTGGCAAAATTAAAGGGCTATCCCCTACAATTAAGAAAACCAGGAACATACCTAGTAAAAAAAAATTTAAAAAAAAATAAAATTTCATAAGAAATTAAAAAAGACCGAAAAAAGAGATAATTTCACAAAATAACTAACTACTTTTAACGAACTCATAATAACTCCCGTTACACAGGCCTCCGTATTCCTCTGCCTCCGTCTCATCTCGTCCTGTCTTGTCACCGCAAAACCCACGACGGCGGATTCGAAGCCACAATCCAATCCGACTGAAAACTAGAGACAAAAACCATAAATAAAGAAAATTCCTAATTCAAACAATTGTCTGTGGAAAGCGACTAGACGGCAGGATTCCCGTCATTTGCCACACCGTGCACTCAAACTCTGTCGTCCTAAGTTTACTTGTTCCAAACACATTGCTGCCCGTCAGTGCCAGAAAACCAAACCACTAGCGAATGCATAAATAAAAGGCACGTAAAGTGACGGAAATAATATGAGAAAAAAAGGCACTGATGGCGCGAAGGGTTTCGATTCGCCGGCGTGAGAGGAAAGCGGTGTGATTGGTGGATCGTACGCCACGTCAGCGGCGGGAGAGGAGAGACGTTGGAAATGATTGAAGCGGCGGCGCATAACTCGGCTGGCAGATGAAATGATGGGGCCCGCCAAATCATAGCCCCGTGCCGAGTGCCGAGCCTTCGCCCGCAGCATAACCAGGCCCGGTTGCCGAGGCAGCCGCAAAAGACAATGCCGACTTTTCTTCCCTTTAGCGGGCCGTTGCGATGTGACCGCTGGCTGGCCGCCCAATAAATTTGCGCGAATCCGCCGTGATCGTCCCAAGGGCTGCGCACGAGCGTGTAATAATAATAATAAGGGTAGTCTAAACATTTCGTAAAATTGGATTCCTCTTTCGATTCCGCCGCTGTTGACATGATGAGATGGAAGTATACGAACTAACGGTGTAACGGGAATTAATGCCGGTTCGTTAAAATTAGTTGTTGCTTTTCTTCGGTTTTTTCAAATCGTCACTCATCAGTTTTGTAATATTTAAGGTGTTACTTTTCTTCGAATTTTTCAAATCATCACTCCCATTTGGAGAATTTGATTTAGCTAGAAGTTGATTTAGGGGAAAATACACACTAACTATTAGGGGCTCTAATAACTGTGACTATTTTGTCATTTTGACCTTCCAATTACTAATATCGAAAGGAGTCCCAAAAATGATAATACATGTACTAACAGCCAATCACACATGTACTAATAGTCGATCATTTTTTACCTTTTTTGGTTGGTGATTGACTCATTTGTGCACTACTATTAGGACATTTTGTATCACGATTATTGGGACATTTGGCCTCAAGTACTGGGCACGAGCTAGAATTTTTCAAATCATCACTCCCATTTGGATCATTTGATTTAGCTAGAAGTTGATTTAAGAAAGTACACACTAACCATTAGGGACTCCAATAACCGTGACTTTTTTGTCATCTTGACCCTCCAATTACTAATATTAAAGGAGTCCCAAAAATGATTACACATGTACCAATAACCAATCACACATGTACTATAGTCGATCATTTTTTACCTTTTTTGGTTGGTGATTAGTTCATTTGTGCACCACTATTGGGACATTTTGTAACACGATTATTGGGACATTTGGCCACAAGTACTGACATTTTTGAGTAAATGGCTATTGGTGCAAGAACATAGTGGGTATTGGGCAACACTTTGAAAAGGCCATTTTTTTATCATTCTATGTTTGACGGTCTCTACAGAGATCTGTGAATACCTAGGAGTTGAACCTTAGCTTTAAGCAGTTAACTCACATATGAAGGCATGCCGAAAAAATTGTCGAAATCCGACATACGGCTTAGGATATGTAAGTGCATGAAGTTAGGATGTGCGACTATTGGGTCATTTCCCCTAGTTAACTAAGGGACGCCACAAGAGAATCTAAGTTGAACAATAATTGAAGTTGAGAGGAGAAAAATTTGCAAATAAATGATTTTGGAAATTAATTATAATATTTAAATTGGCAATGGAAGAGCGATGCCAAAGCTAAAGTTTTGGATTTTCCATTTCTATTAGACTTTAATTATTGCACTTCCATGTCAATATGACTCTTTGTGTTTAATAGATGTCAAACAAATTTGTAGTTGTGGGTTTGTGCTTCTGCTTCATATTCATCCTAGTAATCTAAAGGATTATATTATGTAGTTTTTAATGGATCTGTAACTCTTTGATTTGCCTCTTCTAATAATTGAGCGTTTGGTGGTACTGATAAATATATTAACAAGTTGTTGTACACTCAGATGGGAATACATTGTACACCTTAATCAATCCCTTGAGGTTGAACAATATAAAAGATAACATACAAGTGCATAAGATTTAGATTCTTTACTATGTAATGGGCCCCACACACTCTTGAACACACAAGACAACTAAGAGGGGGTAAATTAGGTGTATCATAAAACCTTAAACTTTTTATCAATTCTTATGTTAAAACCTTTACTTCATGCATCAACATCAATAAACCAATAAAAGAACAAAGAATTACATACAATTGCACAAGTGAGCGCCAAATTTATGTGGAAAACCCAATAAGGGAAAAACCACGATGAGAAATCACACAATATAGAATAATTTAGACAACTTGTTTTAGGATTGCAACCTAATGAAACAACCACTCCCTGAAATAATAGTTGTATGGCTATGACAAAGGAAGTTCACTACTCCCTTATTATGATAGCATTTAGAGAAGGAGGCTACAACCTCATAATGACATGAGGAACAAATGATTGTCCACTACAACACAAATTGATCATCAACAACCTTCAACACACTGCTTTTGGTATACTTCAAGCACTGCTGAATGTGGATACCGTAATCTCACTTCTTCTGGTGATCATTAGAAATTTTTGGTTACGCACTTCAAACCCCAACACACTTCCACAATTGCCTAATCTTCCAAATGATTTTAGTGTAGGTGCAAGAAGTTGAGTCCACTCATGGTGCAAATTTCATACTTAGCCAAATTTATAAAACATTTCTCAATGAAGTGGGGTCTCGCTTAAATAAAATGGGGCCCCATTTAGCTCTAAGATCACAAGCCAAAAATTGTGATGCAATCAAGACCAAAGAAGTCTCCACAGGAGAAGTCCAATCTTGCAGAAAGAATCAACACAACGAAAAATAGAAAAGAACAACATAGATAGAACCAAATAACAATAGCTTTATTATCAGGTAACATCAATTTACACCAAACTGGCTTCAAACATGTCAAGTTGTAAGGCCTTCCCGATTACAACCATATACAAAGAAATGAACCTCATATCCTCATTCTAATATGTCAAACCCTAGAGCTACCCTCTCTCAACTCTCTACTATCACGTACCCGAGTGTTGTCCCCAGTAATACTGTATGAAAATTAGATGTATAATAACTAGAGATGATAAATTAACTATTGAAAGCCAATAAATCAATCTAATGCAACACAATGAAGAATACAAAGTAACTATAAAATGATGAAACTAAATCAATTACCTTCACCTACCATGCAGCTTGTCTCCATTGTCCTCCTAGCCTTGATTTTTTGAAGAGGTCGAGCTCTCAGATTTCCAAATGAAGCCTTCTCCCAAGATGCTACCAAAGTGTGGAGATTTTATGAAATGAGTGCACAATAGCTTATGCAATCTAATGGATGGAATGCAAATGAAATGATGATAATATGGATTGATTGCTCTTAGAATGCTTGGATGCTTGATTGCTTGAATGCCTATTACAAAAATACCTATTAGCTCACAAAGGGGAAATGAGGCTCCTTTTATAGATTTTTGGAGGATCTAGGCCTAGGTGGCACAATCCTACGGTTGAGAATGAAAGGTGGAAGATCCTAGGGCTAGGATTGACTTGGTTGAAGGAGTTGAGAGAAAGGGGGATGTAGTTGGAATGTGAGAGGAAGAATAGGGACGATGTTCCTCTCACATTGACATGGAGGAGAAGAAGGTGGAAGGGAAAGACACATGTCAAGTGTCTCACAAAGACCAAAGAGAGAAAGAGGGAGAGACATTTTCCTCATGAGGACTCTTTGTACAAGTGTCCCATGAGTCGCCTTTGACCCTTAGAGGTGGCTTGAGAAGCCCCTTAGGAATAGGGCATGTCCCTTGACTTGGTTTAAGAGAGGACATGTGGTCATGAGACTAGGTCCTATGACGCCACATAGCCCTTAAGAATAGGACATGTGTGGGTGAGGATAATTACTAATAAATAATTAATAATAATTATTTATTTTAGCCAAAGTGATGTGTCAGGTGACTAGGTAGGTGAGGTGGACTAGGGAACTTAGTCATATTTAGGTGATTGTGTATTTAATTAAATCACTTTAATAAGACTAATCAGAAGACTCAGGATAGAGGAATAGACTATAGTGAATTTACTAAATAAATTAAATAATTTATTTAACAAATAGAAGAATAATTATTAATTAAATAATAAATATTTAATTAATTAATGAAGCTATTTTTAAGTGTATACATTTTGCCCCTCTTTGAAATAATGTGTGTGCCACATTGTTTCAAAGAAATTTTAAGTATTTTGCCCTTGCCCCAGACAATGTCTAAAATGACTTAAGCATGCCCCCTCAAGAGATTGATTAACAAAAAAGATGATTGGAATTTTTAATTTTTTTTATTATTATTTTATTTTTCTTGGATAATCAATCTCACAAAAGAAACAAGAGAAAAGATGGGTGAAAATGGGGTGAAACAGAATAAAAATGAGAGGTAGGGTCCACACACCAAGCACATAGGGTCCACAGGCTATAAATAGGGCTAAAGGGTCCACAATAAGCTCATTGTGCACACTTGTCATTTGGAGATCAGAGTGCAAGAGAGAGAAGAGCAGAGCTGCTAGGATGCCATTTCCATTGTCAGATCATTGCTTCAAGACGGTCAGACGCTTCCAGTGACCACCCAATTCAGGTGAGCTGGTAGGTGATTTGATCCTCTTTGTCAATTCGATGCTTGTAAATGATTTATAGTATATTTGTAGCATGTTAGGGTAGATCTAATCTTAGGTTTAGATTAGAAAAAAGTTTTTTTTTTACCTGGAAGATGAATGCATCGTCAAGGTGCATGAATGCGCCCCAATTAGCAATGTTTGCGCAAAAATTCAAAATTGTTGTGCATTCATTTAGGGAAATGGTGCATTCATGCTAGAAGATAATTTTGTTCGCGCAAATGTAGAGTAAAAGTGCGCATCAATTTTTTTGGTGCATTGGTTATGAATTATTGCGCAAATGTGCAATAAAATTGTGCATACATGATTTCTTGTGCAAATGTGAAAAGTGATGGCGCATGCATTTTTCTGTGCTACGCATTTGTTTGATGAATAGAATTTGGTCAAATTAGAAAGTTAAATAGGTCAAACTAGATGTCAATAAGCCGATTGGATCCGTCGGCGGTTAAATTTGATCGATTAGGTCAAGATAGGAAACATTGTAGCATGGTTGCTAGTTAACCAATCTTGATTCTAGATGGTTGATAAAATCATCTGTTAAAACACGTGATAGAACATGTTTGTAGTTGATATAATAGGATAGATAGATGTTGTAGATCAGTTTATCAAAATCTGATAGCTTGATTTTATTTGATTTGTATAGGACATTACTGATATTCTGATGTCACGAGAGAGATATCCTGTTACACAGAATCTGAGACCGGCACTGTCAAAGACTGACAGACTCCTGATTGGTGCATCCAAGTTATATCATGTGATCTACACGCCCGAGATTCAGGTGAATCGCAGTATGATGACTGCCTTAGCAGAGAGATGGCATTCAGAGACGAGTACCTTCCATCTTCCAACAGGGGAGATGACAGTGACCTTAGAGGATGTATTTCGCATCCTTCAGCTTCCTATCACAGGAGAGTTAGTACAGTATGATTGGCATGGTGGAGTGACACAGTGCAGAGCCATTTTTGGGGATGATGATATTGAGGATGGAGAGATCAGCTGGGAGGATATGGTCGATTTATATGACCCGCTACCAGTGGTTCTAGCAGGAGTGATTAGGGGATTTGTATGCCCTGATCGTAGGTCACACAAATTTGTAGTTAGATGGGGCCACACATTACAGTAGATGATGGACATGACCCAATTTGCTTGGGGTGTGTGTTTATTAGCACATCTGTATCATGATTTGCATCAGGTGGTGTACCATAGGGGTGCATCATTATCAACAGGGGTCACATTGCTCCATGTATGGGCATGGAAGCATATTGCAGTTACTAGACCAGTAGCGATCAGATTCTAGGGTGCAAGATAGTGCTACATACATATATACTCCTTAATTTTGTCTCAGGCAAAACTGGGACATTTAGAGTTCTGGCATTATACTTTTGATACACTGGATACAGTGACATGGAGACCCTACCTAGGTTGTGAGCTGTGGGACGATGAGAGACAGTTAGGATTTTGTTTTGAGTCACAATGGCTGGTAGGGCGGACATCCTTTGTTTTGGAGAGACAATTGGTCAGCCAAGTTTTGTGCCAATTTGGTAGGATCTAGGGCATGCCCCAGGGTGTGACAGAGTTCGCCGGGACTCATCAGGAGAGACGAGATTGGGGACCTATGACATCTTTTGATGCGGCCTAATAGGAGTTTTTGGACATGCCATTTCAGGCATGGACCATGAGGCAGACAGTTGTAGACCCTAGGATGATTGTAGATCTTGAGCAACATTTGAGAGACTTCCCCATGCCACAATTGATAGATCCGACAACGAGGCCACCGGAGAGAGATCCAACAGATAGATGTCATGGGAGACTCTGAGGATGAGATAGGAGGGGATGAGGGAGAGGAGGTGGAGGTGATGGTGGAGGAGATGGTGGTGATGGTGATGGAGGAGATGGAGGGAGACGAGATAGGGATGGTCCACAGATGAGAGGAGGTGGTGTGAGGCAGAGGGGATTGATGCCACCCCCGGCTAGACAGGGATGGAGACAGCCTCTGGCACAGCTAGCACAGCTAATTGCAAGAGCTCCCCTATAGGTACCAGTAGCACAGGTTCAGATACCAGCTAGCCTAGTACCAGGACCAACTATATAGGTACAGGTGTTGATACAGGAAGAGCAGGTACAGGATGAGGTAGATGTGTTATTAGCCCAGGGTGGTGTGGTATAGGGTGGACAAATCCCTGATGATGTACAGGACAAGTAGGATGTTGAGATACTAGATGTGGGGGCACAGGATGAGCAAGCTGAGATGGACATCGGGGGACATGATCCCTATTTACAGAGAGATGTTGCTAAGGAGGAGCCAGATATTGATTCAATGCTAGTCTGACTAGCAGTTATTCAGGTACGGGTAGACCAGGTTCCTGGTCTTGAGAGAATGATAGAGAGGATGGATAGGCAGATGGGAGTGCTGAGAGCTGAGCAGGATGCAACGCTTGAGAGACTCGGGGAGTCAGAGATGTTACTAGATGAGCTACAGTGCATAGAGGATTTGGGTCCTCATGGAGATAGCATTAGAGCCATGATACATGCTGGGAAGGAGATATCCTACTAGCAAGAGATGTATAGGCAGGCGGTCCTGAGGGATCAATGGATTGGGAGCTACAGGGAGAGCTCAGTGGCTATTAGGATGGTAGCTCATGATAGAGAGGCACCAGCTAGTGGAGGGGGTGTCATCACACCCTCCTAGAGCACTGATAGGTTCAGCTGATTAGGGTGGATCCTTAGCATCAGGTAGTTTAGCAGCATAGGGCCACATTGCATCTCGTAGACAGCGGCAGATAGAGTCTAGAGGCAGTGGCTCATAGATTTGAGAGATCATTGTATACACTATTTTATGTTTGATTGTATCATTATATTTTTGACTTGATGGACACAGACATTGGATATATTATTATATTGCTTTATATCATTGGACATTTGGATAGTTTTATTGTATTCTTATGGATGTTGTATGATTGACTCTATATGATGGACTCTATATATACAATGATGTAGTTCTATCATGATTTACTTTGATGAGTTATATACATGGGCGTACTGACATATGCAGGATGTGATGATTTACATTTAATATGCATAGAATGTATGTCTTAGAATGCTAAATGCTTTATATTCTATTTGATATATTTGATGCTTAATGGTTAATCATATGATGTTGATATAAATGCATGTCTTAAATGAGTTTACACCATAAAAATGCTTATGTGATGACTAATGAAATGATGTAATGAACAATGTGGATAATGGATAATAAATAAGTGATGTAAAATGCATATAATGGATAAGAAATGAATGATATATAATGTGTATAATGGATAATAAATGAAAATGTTCGTAAGATAACTAAAATATACAATGTTCACCCTAACGAAAAGATAATGAGATATGAATAACAACTATAACAACACATGAAACATGCATGTAATATAGATGGATAATATACAAATGAACATAACAAATAAAGATAATGCATGGCCTAAATGAATTTGATGTTTTTAAAATGCAAAATAAAACTCAGTGTTTTTGTTGTCCAAATGTCCTCAACTTAAATAACAATGTATCTAACACAAGAAGAATAGACTAGGAGAATAGATAACCTAATAAGAAAGGTAACCTACAAATCTCTATTAAAGGAGCATTGATATGCAAGTCATGAACTGTTTAAATGAAAAACAATATGAAATGAATGTATCTCCACAACTTTAGGTAACATCTTAGAACTTCATAATAATTGGAACTTGATTTTCATCATTGAGCTCGTTATGTTGCAAGAAAATGCAAGCATCATGGTATAATTAAACCAGGATGACCTGAGCACTTCTTGCATGGAGTTTAATGTAGCAAACTTGACAAGCATCTAGGTATAATTGAACCGAGATGACTTGAGTTTCATTTGTGTAACAGACAAGGAATATTTCCCCCCTCCATTGGGGAACAAATATTTGGAGTCGAGGTATGTGCTGGTGTATCACCATAAATAGCATATGTAGAGAAACATGATTTGGATGTTGTCAATACTATTAAATGGATGAAGGCACTTATGCGCAGACACCCCAATTATTTGTTCCTTTGATTTCATCAGAAAATATCCCACAAACAGCAATCAAAGAAAATACCATGCCCCATCATGGCTATCCTAATCAATGACATTTCAGAGTTTCAAACTCATGTCAAAGATATCATGGAATAGCATAGGAAACATGATAACAATGAAATCTAGATATGAATGCATAATTTACAACAAATCATTCTAACATGCCTGTCACGAATATACATTTCTTTTTTCCAAAAGATAGTATAAGATATAGTGATCAATTGAAGTGATGATGTATAGTCAAGATTCGATAGATAAACAGTCATGTTTCGAATGATAGATCACAAATTCTGATTCATCATAAAGATATCATTGTGAAAGAATGTTTGATTGCATTTGCTTTGTCTGGTAAAAATACTCCATTGTGTCCTCTAAGAGTCATGGCTATCGTAGATCCACTTCCTGAACTAGGTCAAGGACATGTCCCCAGCTAGGTGATGGACTGACTTATTATGGATGAAGAAAGACGCAACAAGACTAGGATGAAGACCATGACAAATGATCAAGCTATGATGGGGTTTTATTATGGGTAGATACAATGGATGGTGTATGAACTGGTCATTTTATTATGATATGTACATGGCGGGTATGGGGATTGACTAGCCATTTTATTATGGATATATACAATGAATGAACAAACTAGAAGAAACCTAATAAATAAAGGAGCTAACTTGAGACACATGGCACCTGTTTCCAGGTTTTCACCATATGCTTTTATTGCAATTTTCTTTTGATTTTTTAATTTTTTTTTTGGATTTTTATAAAGGTTTGTATTTACAAAATATATACATAGCCCTTGCATTGGGATTTCAAGGGTAGAACTTCTTGAGATGGATACTATTAAGAGGTTCATCCAAAGGATCTCCCTCCGGTGTGGTCAATTGATAAGCCCTAGAACCATAAACTGCTTTAACTACAAAAGGACCTAACCAATTGGGTTTGAACTTGCCCTTCTTTTCATGATGCAATTGATTCTTTGGATTTTTGTGAAGGACTAAGTCACCCAACTAAAAGTCTCTAATCTTTACCTTGCTATTATACTAACGAGACATATGCTGCTGATACACTTTCAAATGATCATAAGCTCTCTGACGGCATTCATCCAGCAGTTCTAGTTCAATCAATCGTGCAACTCTATAGTCTTCATCAGGAATCAAATCTTTGAGAGTAACATGAAGTGAAGGCAACTCGACCTCGAGGGGCAGGACTGCTTCGGATCCATAGACAAGGGAGTATGGGGCGGCTCCAGTAGGAGTACAGATGGAGGTTCGGTAAGCCCATAAGGTTGGATTTAGTTGGATATGCTAGTCACGGTCAGCGTCATTGACAGTCTTTTGTAGGATTTTAACAATAGTTTTATTTGACGCCTCAACTTGGCCATTTCCTTAGGGATAGTATATGGTGGAATAGTTATGGGTGATATGGAATTTTGCGCACAGTTCATCCATGTCCTAATTTTGAAACTATTTCCCATGATTAGTAATGAGATACATTGGTATACCATATCTACAAATGATATAATTTAAGATAAACATGGATATTTGTTTCCCTATGGCGGTAATCAATGGAACATCCTCAATCCATTTAGTAAAATACTCTATTGCAGTGAGAATCCATTTGTGACCGTTGGAAGATGGAGGGTTGATAGCACCCATGAGGTTGAGCCCCCACTGACTAAATGGCAAGGTAGTTGTAAAAGGATGTAACTCTTGCACTGGAGCATGAATAAGGTTTCCATATATCTAACATTTCTTACATGCCCTAGCAAAATGAAAGGAATCTGTTTCCATGATAGGCCAATAATAACCCATATGCATGAGTTTCTTAGCCAAAGAGGGACCACTCAAATGTGTCCCACAAATACCCTCATGTACATCTTGCAAGGTAGTTTGAGCTTCATCATGCTCGAGACATCATAGGAGAGTACCGTCAAGACCTCGCCGATAAAGGGTATCAGATATTAGGACATAGCGGGAGGCTTGGTGGAGAAAAGTTCATTTTTTATTTCGGGACAAGTCAGGGGGTAGGATGTCATTTTTTAGATAAGAATAGATTTTTCCATAGATTGGGGAGTTGTGTCCAATTAGATGACATATAATACTCATATCAGGATCATCATATGCAGGACAAGTCAGGGATTCCACCAAGAACTCAAAATAGACCTTGGTATCTTCTATATCAAACAAAGAAGCAATCATTTCCATTGCATTGGTAGCCTTGTTATCATGCCGAGGAATCTGCTCAAAAGTGATGACTGAGAAATATTGTTTGAAGTCATCAACCATACGTTTATACGGTAATAACTTATCATCTTTAGTTTGATAATCATCATTAACCTGGTTTATAATCAATTGAGAATCCCCATAGACATTTATTTCAGTTACTTTCCATTGTAAAGCCATCTTTAACCCAATCAACAAGGCTTCATATTTTCCTACATTGTTGGTGCAAGGAAAGAGCAGTTTGTAAGATTTTGGAATTGTGTATCCTTGTGGTGTGACAAAAAGAATACCAGCTCCTGAATCCTGTTGAGTATACGATCCATCAAAATATAGTTGCCAGGTTTGTGTAGATAAAGCCAAGATGTGTGCATCGGGAAACTCTGTGTGTATAGGTTGGTCATCCATTAATGGAGCATCTACTAGTTGATCTGCTATCACTTGACCTTTGATAGCCTTCATGTCTACATATTCAATATCAAATTCACTAAGTAGCATGACCCACTTAGCTAATCTGCTTGTCAATGTTGTTTTGCTTAATAGATACTTTAAAGGATCAATCTTTGTGATGAGCTAGATTGAATGTGACAACATGTAATGTCGCCACTTCTGTGATGCAAAAACAACAGCCAAACATGCTCTTTCTATAGGAGAATAATTTAGCTCATAGCCCACTAGGGTGCGACTGATATAATAGATGGCTTTTTCTTTTCCTTCATGATCTTGCTGAGCCAGAAGAGCACCGAGTGAGCCTATTGTAGCTGAAATGTAGAGAAAGAGTGGCTTGCCTAGAATTGGTGACATCAGAGTTGGAGGATTCGCCAGATATTGCTTGATTTTATTGAAAGCTGCTTCACACTAATCATCCCATTGGAATAAGATATTTTTATGCAACAAATGTTGAAAAGGATGACTGCAATCTGTGAGTTGAGAAACAAATCTTCAGATGGATTGGAGATGTCCCTGCAAGGATCTTAACTGACTGATGTTAGTGGGTGAAGCCATTTCCAATATTGCTTTAACTTTTTCTGGATCTACTTCAATTCCTTTTGTTGAGACAATGTATCCTAACAGTTTACCAGATGTAAATCCGAATGCACATTTCTTTGGATTGAGTCGAATCTGATACTTTTCCATCTAGGTGAATATTCGATCGACCACTCTCAAATGACCAACTCTGTCTTTGGATTTTGCTAAAATGTCGTCAACATAATCTTCCATAATGGTGTGCATCATATCATGAAAGATTGTGGTCATTGCTCTTTGGTAAGTTGCTCCAGCATTTTTGAGGCCAAAAGGCATCACATTCTAGTAGTATGTACCCCATGGACAAGTAAAATTAGTCTTCTCTTGGTCTTCTGGTGTAATCTTGATTTGGTTATAACCAGAAAATCCATCCATTAATGATAACATCTCATGCCCAGCTGTCAGGTCAACAATAATGTCAATATTTGGCAGAGGAAAGTCATCTTTTGGACAAGCTTTATTAAGATCTCGAAAATCAATACAAATCCTAA
Source organism: Chamaecyparis obtusa (assembly GCA_027943335.1). Taxonomy (NCBI): domain Eukaryota; kingdom Viridiplantae; phylum Streptophyta; class Pinopsida; order Cupressales; family Cupressaceae; genus Chamaecyparis; species Chamaecyparis obtusa. Next base: position 2,273,375 of record BSBK01000441.1, on the reverse strand, counting down.
TAGACTTGTCTGGTTTTGAGACGGGGACAATATTTGAAATCCACTCAACATAATCAATAGCTCGAATGAATCCAACATCTAGGAGCTTCTTCAATTCTGCTTTAACCATTAGTGCAATGTGAGGGTGCATCTTGCGAAGTTTCTGCTGAATAGGTTTTACACCTGGTCTGATAGACAAATGATGCATAATGAGATTTGGATCCAGGCCAGGCATATTAGCATAGGACCAGGAAAAGTTGATTTGTCGTTCTTTGAAAATTTTTGCAAAAGCTACTTTCTCTGATTCTGTCAAGGATGATGCTACTTTGAGGATGCGTGGAGACTTTTCTATTCCAATGTTAAGAGGTACTGTTAGTTCTATAAGAATGGAAGATTGTTCTCAATATAGATAATTGGGAAGAGTGTCAATCCTTCCATCGTCAGGTGCCTCAGAGAGGTTTTCATCATCAGATGCGTCATTTATTTTTACTATTTTTGGATCTAATACTGCCACTGAGTAGTTTTCACCATTAGATCTGTTGATTATTTTTATATTTTTATGACTAAAAGAATTGGCACTCTCACCAAAGTAGGCCATGTCATTGAGTTTTATCAGAAATCCTGACTTGTGATCCCCTGGTGGTAAATGATCTCTGATTCCAAGATAGTCAATGATTGCATCATCATTATGGAATACATCAAGTTCTAGATGATCGGGAGAATCCCAATTGATAAGCTCAGGATGTACAAGGGGCATTAGGATCATTCGAGTCTGTTTCAAAGGTAGAGATGGTATTGAGGGAAAAATGGTCAAGGTTTATGATGGTATCAGTGAGGTCTATTTCCATACTCTCATCTGAATCATTTGTCACAAGATAACACTCACGTCCCTCACAATAGACAAGAGTAGTATTATGTGAGACCAATCCTAGTGAGTCACTCCTTGAACTCTCTCCCTCATGGTAATCATTACTATATTGATGGAAAACATTGACTCCTATATCTTCAATACAATTAGATAATGAATCCCATTCATAATCATTAGAGTTAGAATCATCATTATCTTCAAGTCTATCAATGATTCCCTGTGCTATCCTTTGTTTCTCTAGATCCACATACATACCATTCTTTCTGAATTGTAAAGAAGGAGCTTTAGATATCTCATGAAAAGGTGTGATCTTTGCTTTTCCTTTTGGTTCTTTTGGTCCTTCTCCTTTGTATCCTAATCCTATAGTGTCTCTTTGATAGTTTGGATTTTGCAAGATCGGTTTGATAACACCTTCTCTTTGTAACCCTATAGGTCCAACACCTTGGTATCCCATCTTTTGTAGCAAAGTATACCCTTTACCATAGACATCAGGTGATATATATTCATTTTTGATATCCTCTTCCTTCTGTAGTGACTTAAGCAAATGATCAGCATTACGCTCAGCTGCCTCTTTGGATATTGTGCCCCCACTTATAAATGTGTCATAAACAAGTGTTGAAGGGGGTTCTGATTATTGTTTAGTGATCAAAGATCTACCATATGATCTAGGAGATAAAGGTAACTTTGTGATGCAAAGATCTTTACCTAAAGTGTATTCTCCCATACTTCTTTCTTTTATATCTATCTTGATCCCATTTGATTTTGAAGTTGATGCTATATTACTAGGATCACTGGGTGTAGTTGTATAAGATCCAGTACGGTTATAAGGTATCAAAGAGTCAGATGTCTTCACAGAGCTACAATACTATGTTAGGAATGAATTTTGAAGCCTTTGGCAATCATTCTGTAGCAGTGGTTGTTGCATTCATGACTATGATTGTCATTGATGTCAACACTGTGATATTCTAGAGTTTAGCAAAGAAGCAGGTACAATTTTGTTTTGCGCACATGTTATATTGTAGATTGAGTTATGTGTAGTTGATAGTATTTTCTTTAGTTTGTTATTAGCCTATGGTTAAGAGTGCAAAAAGAAATTCATTTATTCATAAAAGTTATAAGCATTTTGGTGGAAGCAGTATTCTAACAGTATTCCTGTGTAGCGGTTTTTGGTAATCAGAGGATATCTCCTAACCAGGATGAAATTTGATTCTATGTAGTTAAAGGGAAGTTTGAGACTCATTGGTGATGATGTGGTTCATAGTGCAAACTTTGAGGTCACACAATTGAAAAGTTATTGTATCTGGAAGCCGACAATTTTATGTAATTTTGATGTAGCATGTTGAAATTATTATTTTGTATTTGCATGTTGACTCATTTGTAATTATTTGAGTGTGGTATAAAGGAAGGAATATTTTCCTTGTTATATGAGGATTGTAATAGTTGTGATATGAAATTATGAAAGTTTTGATGCAAATGTATGCATGAAGTGAAGAAAAGAGCTAATTCAGTGATGAAGGAAGACTTGTGAAGTACAAAGATCTGGATTTGTGATCTTGTGTAGCAGAGAGTGTAGTTTTGGCATAGTGTGAAGGAGGCAACATATTTCATATTATTCTATTGAATAATTCTAAGATCTGTTGGACAGTGAGTTTAGAGATATTGCCTTGAAGCTGTTTGGGCAGTGGGTCCTTTTGTCTTCCATAACTCCTAACAGGGTTAGAATCTTTTAACAGGGATTCAAAATCTCCTAACAAAGATTCATATGTATTGAATGTATTTCATAAGACTCCTAACAGGGTCCATCCTCTAATAAGGAACTTTCATAGTAGTACATCATTTTGTGGGCATCATTCCCACCGGGGTTTACTCTTTGATCAAGAGGTTCCCTAGTTAACATATCTTGTGTTATTGTGTCATTGTGTATGATTATCCTTCTATGGTTGGTTACTGTATTAATTATATGGTTTAAAGCTATTGAAGTTGATATTGAAGTTAATGATGATAAATGGTTTAATTATCAGATAATTGATTCACCCCCCCTCTCAGTTATCTTGGTGGTCTTTACTTTCTAACAATTGGTATCAGAGCAGTAGGTCCTTGAAAGAGAAGTTTATCAACTTAAGGAGATCTATGGTGAATTTCAAGAAAGAAATCCCTAAGTTTGATGGAGTAAATTTTGACAGCTAGAAAGAAAAGATGAAGACACATCTCTTGTGTTTAGGACCATGTTATTGGTTGATTACAAAGAATAAAAGGACTATAATTGAAGAAGACAATCTTGAAACAAGTTCTAAAGATGAGGTAGATCTATTTATGTGTAACATACTTGCAAGAGAAGCACTTTTATCAGCACTTTCAGAGAATGAATACAGTCAGGTAAAAGGTTTAACTAAATCTCATGATATTTGGAAACCTTTACATTCTAATTTTGAAGGTGATGAACATGCAAAGAAAGCTAGGTTACATAATTGGATTTGTGCATTTGAAGACATAAGAATGATGGAAGATGAATCTATTAGAAGCTATATTGGTAGGATGTTAGAAATTGTTGCAGGAATAAAGTCTTGTGGAGGTGAAAAGATAGAGAATGAAGTAATATGGAAGATTTTGAGAACATTGACATCGGTATTCAGGCAGACTACACAAATGATTGAACAAGTGATACCTTGTACACTAAAATTTTCAAGAGAGACTCTTCTTGGAAGATTGGAAGTAGCAGAGATGAATTTGAGATTATCAGGAGAACTACCTAGAGTGGAGACAACATTCAGTGCTCTTAGCATCAGATCTACTTTGTCTAGAAGTACAAGTGTGAATGGAGATTATGCTAGTAGTAGCAGATCCAAATCTAATGAAGATAAGAAGATTGAATAAGGTATTGCCTTGCTTGTGAAAAGAGAACCAGATGGTAAGAAATTTTTTAAATGTTGGACATGTCAAGAATATGGTCATTTTGCATCTAAGTGTCCTAAGAGAGTTAAGAAGTATAGAAATAATTTTAAGCCTAGAAGATCTAAAGAATGTTATTATGAAAATGATGAAGAAATTGAAGCAGGAATTGAAAGAAATTTGAGTGATAGTGTTAATGACAAATTTGATGACATAGGATTTGTAGCAATTAAGGAAGAAAATTTTGAATCTGATATTAAAGAAGTAAAAGATTTATTTTCCCAAGTTGAAAAGAAAGCTGATTGGATTATAGATAGTGATTATTCACATCATATGACTGGTGATAAAGGAAAATTCATAAAGTTTAACAATTATGATGGAGGAGTTGTTAGATTTGGTAACAATGCACCTTGTTTGATTAAAGGTATAGGATCTATTACTCTTGATGGAAAGACTAATACTGATGATGTTTACTTTGTTGATGGATTGAAACATAATCTTTTGAGTGTTGGACAGTTAGTGGATAAAGGATATCAAGTTTGGTTTACTGAGAAAACTTGTGTAATTAAGGATAAAAATGGAAATATAATTGGAACTAGATCTAGAACCAGAGGTAGTATTTCAGTTGAACCCTACTGAGATGACATGCTTGATGACTAAGATTGATGATAGTTGGTTATGGCATAGAAGATTTTGTCATATAAATTTTGATAATATTGTGAAAATAAGTTCTACACTTGTAGTAAGAGACTTACCTAAGATTATGAAGCTTACTAACATGATTTGCAAGGAATGTGTGATGGCTAAGCAGAAAAGGAGTTCATTTCCTAGCAAGAAGTTCACATCTACAGAAAAGTTGGACATTGTTCATATAGACTTGAGCGGTCCTACTAGGACTAGAGGATTCTATGGAGAAAGGTATTTTATGATTCTTGTTGATGATTTTACAAGAATGATGTGGATTGCATTTTTGAAAGAAAAATCTGAAGCATTTGATAAGTTTAAGGTCATGAAGAATAAAGTTGAGAATGAATCAGGAATGAGGATTAAATGTTTGAGATCCAATAGAGGTGGAAAATTTACATCTAAAAAGTTTAACACCTTTTGTGAAGTGAATGGTATTAAGAGACAGTTATCAGCCCCTAGAACACCTGAACAAAATGGTATTGTAGAAAGAAGGAATAGATCAGTAACTGAAGCAGCTAGAGCTATGTTATTTGAAGGTGATTTGGAAAAGACATTTTGGAGAGAAGCAGTGAATGCAACAGTATATACAATGAACAGAGTACAAATCAGAGTAGACACTAACAAGACACCTTATGAATTGTGGTTTGGACATGCACCCTCAATTAAGTATTTTAGAATTTTTGGAAGCAAATGTTATATTAAGAGAGATGATGATATAGGAAAGTTTGATCCTAGAAGCGATGAAGGAATTTTTCTTGGATATTCTTTGAAAAGCAAAGCATATAGATGTTACAATAAGAGAACTAAAACTATTGTTGAAAGTGCAAATGTAAAAGTTGATGAGAAGTTTAAAATTCAGGAAAGAATGCTTGATTATGAATCTGATGAAGGAACTAACCCTCAGCCTAACATTGAAACTACTGAACAATTTTTTGAGATTGACAGTGAATTGTTGAATGAAAGTCATGCTAAAGAAAATAGAGAAGAATCTACAGTTGAAGAAAGATTAGTGACTATGACACCTAACAGGTATATATCAAGATATCATCCTATTGAGCAAGTTATTGGAAGTTTGGATAGAGGAGTTATGACTAGAAAGAAGGTACATTTAATTTTGATTTCTCAAATTGAACCTAAGTCTACTAATGAAGCTTGTGAAGATGAAAATTGGATTAAAGCTATGAAAGAAGAATTGGATCAGATTGAAAATAACAAGACATGGGAATTGGTCCCTAGACCTAAAGACAAAAATGTGATTGGAACTAAATGGGTATTCAAGAACAAGATGAATGAACAAGGAGAAGTAATTAGAAACAAAGCAAGATTGGTATGTAAGGGATACTCATAGAAAGAAGGAATTGACTATGAAGAGAATTTTTCCCCTGTGGCAAGACTTGAAGTGGTAAGAATATTTTTGGCTTATGTAGCATTTAAGAAATTCAAAGTGTATCAGATGGATGTAAAGTCAACATTTCTGAATGGTGAATTAGAGGAAGAAGTCTACATTGAGTAGCCTGAAGGTTTTCCTTTGACTCAAGAAGGAGACATGGTATGTAAACTAAAGAAAGCATTGTATGGACTAAAGCAAGCACCTAGAACTTGGTATGCTAGATTAGATAAGTATTTGTTAAAATTGAGATTTACAAAAGGAACAGCTGATAGTAACTTATACACAAAATAAATTGAGAATGGATTGTTAATTTTGGTTATTTTTGTTGATGACATTATTTTTGGAGGAGAAGATGAAGCTAGTGACAAATTTGTTGATGAAATGAAGACAAAATTTGAAATGAGTATGATTGGAGAAATGAAATACTTTTTGGGATTACAAATAACACAAAACAAAGATGGTATCTTTATAAGTTAGACAAAGTACTTGAAATATTTGTTGAAAAGATTCAGTATGGAGAATTGTAAACCAGTTGGAACACCTATGGTTACAGGACATAAACTATCTAGTAAAGATGAGACACTAGAAGTTGAGCAAAATAAATATAGATCTATGATTGGTGGATTGAAGTACTTGACACACACTAGACCAGATATACAACATTCAGTTGGGATGGTAGCAAAATTTCAAGCTGAACTTAAAGAGTCACATTATGCAGAAGTAAAAAGGATATTGAGATATCTTAGAGGCACAATGGACTATGGACTGTGGTATGAAAATTTTGATGATTTTACCCTATGTGCATATACTGATGCTGATTGGGGAGGCAACATTGATGACAAGAAAAGCACCAGTGGTGGAGCCATTTTTCTTGGAGGAAGAGTAGTTTCTTGGTTGAGAAAAAAATAGAGTTGAATCTCACAGAGTACAGTAGAAGCAAAATATGTAGTAGCAGCAAACAATTGTAATCAGATAATTTGGATGAAGCAGATGTTGATGGACATTGGAATCAAGTTTGATGAGTCTATTGTCATATATTGTGACAATACAAGTACAGTTAGTATGTCTAAGAATCCATTTTTACATTCTAAAAAAAAGCATATAGAGATCAAGTATCATGTTGTAAGAGAGAAAGTTGCAAAAAAAGAAGTCAGACTAGAGTACATAAGCACAAAAGAGTAGATAGTAGATATATTTACTAAACCTTTACCTAAGGATACATTTGAGTATCTGAGAGGTATGCTTGGCATTATGCCCCAACCTAATTTTGAGTAATGATGTAGTTGGTTGCATCCATCTAGTGGTTTATGGCCCTATCTATTTTCTAGATTGGATGTTGGTACTTCCTCTATGGGGGGGTATGCGTATCTAAGCGAGTCATTGAGGACTCTTGTGAATGTATTTTCTGAATAGTGTCTTTTGACATTGAGCTATTGTTTGACATAGTGATAGAATTTCTATCATTGATGTCAATGGGGGAGAGAATCATGAAAAACATTGAGGAAACATTGAGGAACTACATTTTTTGGAGAGATTGAATAGGATAACAAAGCAAGATTTGATTGATGATGAGTAGCAGTGCAGTTGAGTAGCAGTGATTGGATTTTTGGAGCATTGGATGTTTTTCATCGATGTTGCCATCAATACCAATGGGGGAGATTGTTAGGAATGAATGCTGAAGCCTTTGGCAGTCATTCTGTAGCAGTGGTTGTTGCATTCATGACTATGATTGTCATTGATGTCAACACTGTGATATTCTAGAGTTTAGTAGAGAAGTAGGCACAATTTTGTTTTGTGCACATGTTATATTTTAGATTGAGTTATGCGAAGTTGATGGTATGTTCTTTGGTGTGTTATTAGCCTATGGTTAAGAGCGCAAAAAGAAATTCATTTATTCATAAAAGTTATAAGCATTTTGGTGGAAGCAGTATTCTGGCAGTATTCTTGTGTAGCAGTTTTTGGTAATCAGAGGATATCTCCTAACCGAGATGGAATCTGATTCTGTGTAGTTAAAGGAAATTTTGAGACTCATTGGTGATGACGTGGTTCATAGTGAAAACTTGGAGGTCACACGATTGGAAATTTATTGTATCTGGAAGCCGACAGTTTTATGTAATTTTGATGTAGTGTGTTGAAATTATTATTTTGTATTTGCATGCCGACTCATTTGTAATTTTTTGAGTGTGGTATAAAGGAAGGAATTTTTTCCTTGTTATATGAGGATTGTAATAGTTGTGATATGAAATTATGAAAGTTGTGATGCGAATGTATGCATGAAGTGAAGAAAAGAGCTAATTCAGTGATGAAGGAAGACTTGCAAAGTACAAAGATCTAGATATGTGATCTTGTGTAGCAGAGAGTGTAGTTTTGACATAGTGTGAGGGAGGTAACATATTTCATATTATTCTATTGAATAATCCTAAGATTTGTTGGACAGTGAGTTCAGAGATCTTGCCTTGAAGCTGTTTGGGCAGTGGGTCCTTCTGTCTTCCATAACTCCTAATAGGGTTAGAATCTTTTAACAGGGATTCAAAATCTCTTAACAAAGATTCATATGTACTGAATGTATTTCATAAGACTCCTAACAGGGTCCATCCTCTAACAAGGAACTTTCATATTAGTACATCATTTTGTGGGCATCATTCCCACCGGGGTTTACTCTTTGATCAAGAGGTTCCCTAGTTAACATATCTTGTGTTATTGTGTCATTGTGTATGATTATCCTTCTATGGTTGGTTACTGCATTAATTATATGGTTTAAAGCTGTTGAAGTTGATATTGAAGTTAATGATGATAAATGGTTTAATTATCAGATAACTGATTCACCCCCCCCCCTCTCAGTTATCTTGGTGGTCTTTACTTTCTAACATACTAGAACAGATTAGTGTCTCCTTTGATAGTGACTTCCTGACCATTATGAGGGAATTTCAAGCATTGATGATAGGTTGATGGTACAACTTGCATGGAATGAATCCATGGTCTTCCCAAGAGAATGTTATAAGTAAGATCCATGTCTAGAACTTGGCAAGGTACATCTTTGATTATAGGACCTACTCTGATTGGTCAAACAACAGACCCCTTGGATGACCGCTCTTCCTCATCATAAGCTTTTATCATGATTTTCTTCTTGGGATCAACAACATTTTTAGAAAATCCCAATGCAAGGACTAGTTTCAATGTATAGATATTTAAGCTAGCTCCTCCATCTATTAGTACTCATTTGATTTTGTGACTCTGGACAAGGACTTCGATATGTAGGGGAGCATTATGAGGTTGGGTAATAGCTAAGTCATCATTCTTAGTGAAGGATAGGTAATGCGGGGTTTTTAAATGGCCCACCATAGCTTGAAATTGATCATGATCTAGATTTGTGGGGACTTGGGTTTCTAAGAGAGCTTTTTCAAGGATATCTTTGTGAGATGGGGATAGATGCAAAAGCTCTAAGATGGATATCTGGGTAGGTGTTTTCTTGAGTTGTTCCAAAATGTTGTATTGGTTGGAAATATTCATTGTAGACTTTGGGACATAAATAGACTTGTTGTGAGGTGCATTTGGTTTAGACTGGACTCCTTGGAGAGTAACTTTGGATTGAGCACTAGTAGTAACATGGACTGGTTGACTCTCTAATTTTCCTTTGATGGTAATGACATTGGCATAATACTTAGAAGGATGACATTCAGAAATGTTACCAACATATCGATATGGAGTAGAATTATAATTAGCTTGATTGTCACTCTTAGTGTTGGAAGAACCTCCTTTTTCATGCTCAGGAAGTGGATCTTTGCAAGTTGTATGTGATTCATTTGAGGTATGTCCATCAACACTAATTTCACCACTTTCAATTAAGTCTTGAATTACATTTTTGAGCCTTTTGCAATCATTGGTTTTATGTCCTTTGCCTCTGTGAAATTCACAATAATCATTCTCATCCCACCAAGAAGGCTTCACTCTAGGTTTGAAATCTTTCATTTTAGGAAGCGTAATGAGTTTCTTTGTGATTAACTTCCGTAATGCTGATTCGAGAGATTCCCCTAAAGGAGTAAAGTTTCTTTGAGGTGACATGAAAGGAAAACGTGGTTTAGATGAATCTTTGTTGGTGTTTTGATTTGCTGATTGATTGATGTAAGTACCTTGAGTAGCATTGGCCTGACTTGTGAGATTGAGAAGGGGTTGTGTTGGTTTGACATTATGATTATCAACAATCCCATCATTGACAATATTTTTGTTTTTATTCTAGAATTTTGATTTGTCATTGTTATAGTTGTTGGGATTGGAATTTGAGGACCTAGCATTGTCCTTGGAATAAAGTTTTATCTCACCCTTTTTGACCATGGCTTCCTCAATCTTGATACCATTTTCTATGATCTTATTGAAGTTTGGTGGACATTTCAATTGTAACCTATAACTCATTTCTAGTGTAAGGTTATGCACAAAGATATCCATCTTTTCTTGTTCAGGAATCATTCATGGATATTTGGAAAACAATTGACACCATCTTTGCAAAAAAGTAAGGAAGGGTTCTCCATTCTTTTGATGTGCATTGCAAAGATCAAGCATAGTGACTTCATGTTTGATGTTATATGAATAATGAGTCACAAATTTGTCAAGAAGCTCATTGAAAGATTTGATGCCTGGGGGTAGTTTGGAGAACCATTCCATAGCTTGTCCTCCTAAAATTCATGGAAATAGTCACATAAGGTAAGTGTCATTGTGAGCAACTTCAATACAAGTAGCACAAAACTCACGAATATGGTCTTGTGGATCTGAATTCCCTTTGTATTTGTCAAATTTTGGTACCTCAAAATGAGGAGGGAATGGAATCATTGCTAAGTTCTTATCAAAAGGAGGACATATATCATCCAAGGAATACTTATTTGTTGATGATCCAGTTTGGATGTCACAGATTTGTTGTTGAAGCATCTGGATTTGTTGTAGAATGGGATCCAAAGATAACGTGTTTCCTTGAGTGTTTTGGGAAACATTTTTTTGTTGATTATGTTGAGAACCATTGGATTGTTGATTATTTTGAGAAGCAATGTGTTGTTCATGGCTATGAGAAGCATTGGATTGCTGATTATTGTGAAAAGTATTGGATTGTTGATTGGGTTCCTTTTCTCCATGAGTATCTTGAGAACCCTTAGGGATTTCTTGATTGTTTGCATGAGTTGGTTCTCTAAGATGGGAAACATCAAAATCACTTGGTAATTTAGCTCCTTGTTGAGAAAGCATGAGGACATACATCTCTCTATCCAAGCCTAAGAGTCTTTCCATGACATGATAAAATTGAGGATCTTGTGAAGCTTCTCTAAGTTTGTCATCAGTGGGTTCGTCATTGGATGTAAAAAGTGAAGTTTTCTTAGGAAGCTCTTTTGACCAAGTGTTTTCTTCATTGCTAGTATTTCCTTTCATCTTGTCTAGGGATTTTGGATTAATGGCTTGTTTGAGTTTTTGAGATCGAGTTTGAACCATAAAATAGAGAGAATTGATTGTGGGATGAAAGATTTTTGATGAGAAGATATGGAAAGTGATTGATAGAAAAGATATTGAAACGTGTTGAAAAGTGATAAGACAACTTGATAAACTCTAAGTCAATAGGAGGTATAGATCTCACTATGATATGACAAAGGGAAATCAAGAGATAATAACCTAAGTAAGTTTGGTGGTTAAGTGATGAAGGGTGCTCCCCTTAGTACCACAAACACATAATAGAAATAGAGAAACAACAACAATAATATGCAAGAACAGAAAATTGGCTTCTTATTATCTCCACAAATGTGGAATTACAAACTTTTAGAATTACAATATGCAAAGCCACATGGGAATTCCCTTACAATATTCTGTAGGACAAAGCCTCGAATCAATACCTAGATCTACTACCCAGAACTACCCTAGACAACACTACGGGCCTTCTTTATATAGGCAATTTCCACCGCTCGAGAAGGTTCCAAAAATTTAGCCCTAAGGGCCGACCCAACTTAGAATTATTTTATTTTTCAATTTATTACATCAAAGTCGGCTCAAAATAACTTTTGAAACCCGAACATAAATTTTGAAGGAAAATTATTTTCTGCCATTTTAGGTGGCCTGACTTTCGGAGACCATAAGTCATCACCAGTTGACTTGATTGACTATTATAACCCCATTTTGGAAACACCACAAAGCACCCTACAGGCTTGACCTACGCAAAGCACCTGTCACCCAATTTTTTGACCTCATCCGGGGCCTCTAAAGCCTTCAAAATTGAGTTCAAAGTTTTTGTACCCTGCTGCCAATACCGAAAATCTTCAATATCTTCAAAACTAGACTTGATCTAGCCATGAAACTTTGCTGGCAGGCTGATATGATTGAGATGAACCTCCACATGTAAAATCAGAACATTCTGAGATCGTAAGGCCAACTTACTAAAAATAACATGTTTCCATAAATAGCAGCTCTGCACAAGATAGCCCTTATTGAATACAAAAATAGAAATATTTTTGGGTGATGCAAGATTGCCCTTACACCCAGGATGCTCCTGCATTAGACACCCAGGGTAATTTGAGAAGTGACCCTGTCATGACTTAGGTGTGTAGAGGAAAACCAAGATGGTTAACCTCCTCCTTTGTTAGCCATGATGAATCTTCAACAGGCCATCCTTTCCATTTGACCAAATACTCTTCATATGTATTGTTCCTTGTGCTTCTGCCAACATGACTGTCTAGTATGTCTTCAATCTCCTTGATATCTGAACTGGTTCCTGGAATACTCCACTGTGCTGTTGCAACCTCATCTTCAACACCTCCTTCATGATACTCTGTCAAATCTAAAATGTTAAACACTGGTGAAATATTCAGCTTAGTAGGCAATCCTACCTCATATGCATTTCTTGAATCATGCTTCTTCAGTATCTTACATGGTCCAAACTTCTTCATTTTTAGCTTGTTATATGTACCAACTGGAAAATGCTCCTTCTGCAAATGAACCATGACTTCATCCCCAACCTGAAATTCCTTATGCCTCCTTTTCTCATCTGCCTTAGTCTTATACTACACATTCATCTTGGTAATATGCTTCCTCACCTCCTCATGGATGTTCTTCAAATGTTCTGCAAAATCTTCAGCTTCAACACTACTTATTTCTCCTTTATCTATCTTTCTCAACTCAGATGCATTTCTTGGACTACTTCCATATACAATCTAGAATGGTGATTTACCAGTGCTCCTGTTGACAAAATTATTGTATGCAAATTTTGCCTGTGATAAAATCAAATCCCATCTTGTTGGCTTATCTCCAGCCAAACATCTCAGCAAATTTCTCAAACTTCTACTCACCACCTCTATCTGTCCATCAGTCTGTGGATGATGTGATGAACTGAACTTCAAATCTATTTTCAACTTCTTCCACAATGTACACTAGAAATATCCAACAAACTTAGTGTCTCTATCTGAAACTATGGTCTTTGGCAAACCATGTAGTCTCACCACTTCTATGAAAAACAATTCTACTACATGAACAAGATCATTAGTCTTCTTGCAGGGAATGAAATGTGCCATCTTCAAAAATCTGTCAACTACGACAAAAATTGAATCATGTCCCTGTTGTGTCCTCGGTAAAGTAAGAACAAAGTCCATACTAATATCCTCCCAAGGCTTCTCTGGTACAGGTAATGGCTGATACAACCCTATATTTTGCTTCACTCCTTTCACCATCTGACATACTTTGCAACTCTGTACAAACTTCTTCACATCTTGTTGCAATTGTGGCCAATAATAATTCTCACCAACCAAAGCAAGGGTTTTATCACGACCAAAATGTCCAACCAATCCTCCACTATGCTTCTCCTTGATGAGATTCTCCCTCATAGAACTTCGTGGAATGCACAACTGACTCCCTCTGAATAGCATATCATCTTGGATGATAAAATCCAGCCATTTCATCCTATCTAGAGTAACAGGTTCTTTACAAGCTTTCCAAGCTCCACCAAAATCAGGATCCTCTGGATACAAATTCTTGAGTTCCTTGAACCCAACCACCTCAATCTACATCTCTGTCAGCAATAGTTGCCTTCTGCTGAGAGCATCTGCAACCCTGTTAGACTTTCCACTTCTGTGTTTCAAAATAAATGTATAACTCTGCAAAAACTTAACCCATTTCAAATGCCTCTGATTCAACTTTCCTTGACTATTCAAATATTGCAACACTTGATGATCAGTATACAAAACAAACTCCTTAGGAAGCAAATAATGTCTCCACTTCTTTAATGCCTGAACTATAGCATAAAATTCCTGATCATAGACAGAATATTTTCTCTTGGCATCATTTAAATTCTCACTGAAATAAGCAACAGGTTTACCTTCTAGACTCATAATAGCTCCTATTGCAGTACCAATAGCATCACAATCTACTTGAAACACCTTATTAAAATTTGGAAGTGCTAAAACAGGTTGTTCTGTAACTTTTTGTTTCAATAATTGAAAACTCTTTTCTGCCCCATTGGACCACTTAAACTCTTTTCTATCCCCTCTCTTTGTTTTAGTCAAGGGTCCACAAATACTGTTAAAATTTCTGATAAACTTTTTATAAAAGCTAGCCAAACCATGAAAAGATCTTACCTCAGTAGCACTCCTTGGAGTAGGCCATTCAAGGATAGCCTGTACCTTTTTTGGATCCATTTTTAGACCTTCTGCTGAAACTACAAATCCCAAATACACTAACTCTTTCTTCACAAAACAACACTTCTTCAAATTAATCAACAATTTCTCATCTCTCAACTTCTCAAACACCATACAAATATGCATCATATGTTCCTGCAATGTCTTGCTAAAAATCAAAATATCATCTAGGTAAACAATGACAAACTTACCCAGAAATTCTTTCAGAACCTCGTTCATGAGCCGCATGAAAGTGCTCGGTGCATTGGTTAGCCCAAAAGGCATGACTAACCACTCATACAGTCCTTCCTTTGTCTTGAAGGTAGTCTTCCATTCATCTCCTTCTCTGATCCGAATCTGGTGATATCCACTCTTCAGATCTATCTTTGAGAAATATAGAGCTCCACTCAAACAGTCCATAATATCATCCATTCGTGGCAATGAAAACCTATACTTGATTGTGATCTTATTTATTGCTTTGGAATCTGTACACATCCTCCACTCTCCATTCTTCTTTGGTGCTAATACCACTGGTACAGCACAGGGACTCAGACTCTCTCGAATCAACCCCTTCTGTAATAACTCATGTACTTGTCTATTCAACTCTTCACTTTTTGCTGGTGTCATTCTGTATGCTACCTTGTTTGGCAAACTAGCTCCTAGAATCAAATCCATCTGATGATTGATCTTCCTTACCGGTGGTAATCCATCAGGTACATTATCAGATACAATATCCTGAAACTCATTCAACAAATTTGCAACCTCTCCAGGTACATCCTCTACTTCCTCTTTACCAGCTTTTGGAATTAAAGCAAAACACACATGCTCATGCCTCATACCATCTAGGAATTTTTTTTCATCAACAAAAGTTATTCTTGCATTACCACATACTTTTTCTTCGGTCTCCTTCAATGGCTTTAGCTTATGTCGCACTCCATCCTTTGTCAGGGAATAGGTATTCGCACGACCATTGTGTACAACACATCTGTCAAACTACCATGGTCTACCCAACAACATATGACATGCATCCATAGATATTATATCACATAGTAACTCATCTTGGTACCCGCTGATTTTGAACTTTACCAGGCATTGTTCACTGACCATGACCTTGTGGTCATCCTACACCCAAGCAATCCGATATGGATGTGGGTGTTTTTGTCTCTTGAGCTTCAACTTTGTCACTATCTTTTCTGACACTAAATTTTCAGTGCTTCCACTATCGATAATCACATCACAACATTTACCTTCACACTTGCATCTAGTGTGAAACAAGCTCCTCCTTTATTCAGGTTCATTCTCACCACTCAGCAGGACTCTTTTGTTAATTAGCATTTCTCCTCTTTCAACATCTTCAAAATTTGATGATCTGGCATCTTCATCTACATGTGCAACTCTGGCCTAGCCTTCATTTCTCCTGTCTATTCTGCCTTGGTGCTGAGGACATTCAAATGCCCTATGACCTTCTTCTCCATAGTGAAAACATGTTCCACGGAAGCCTCCTCTTCTAGATCCTTGTCCTCTTCCTCTTCCTCTCTGATCTCTATTATTCTAATATTGGAAATGATTGGAATTGTTTCCTCTCTGATTCTGGCTACTACTGGCCTCATCCTTCTTTTTCAGATCTTCATTTCGGCCACCATATGACCGTCCACCAGATCTTCCAACACAACCTCTTTTATTTTGTCTGCTCTCAAACTTCTTGTTCAGGTTTTCCTCTACTTTTAGGGCAAACTGGTATGCCTCCTCAATATTGTTCATTCAAACAATATTCAACTCCTCCTGAATACTTGGCCTTAACCCATTAAGGTATCCGACAACTTTCTCCTTATCAGCTTCCGCATGGCTTGTTCTGATGAGGAGTCGATAGAACTCCTCTATATACTCCTGAATAGATCTTCCTGCTTGCTTCAAACTTTGCATTTTCTTTAGTAGGTCAAGCTCATAATCAACAAGAATGAACTATCGCTTCAATTTATCCACCATCCGATCCGATCTTGTGATTTTATCTTTCCCTCTTCTATTTCACTCCAATTGAATCTCTTGCCACTAGATCTTTGCATGACCTTTTAGTCTGGCCTTCGCAAATTTGACCTTATCAGGATCCTCAACATCTTCATACTCAAAATATTCCTCACATTCATTGATCCAGTCGATCAATTCCTCTGGGTTAAGATTTCCAAAAAATTTAGGAACCTCAATCTTAGGTCTTTTCCCAATCTTGAAAATCGCTCGAAAAAGTCTTTCTTCCTCCCGATTCACAACTTCAGCTTCTCCTTCTTGATATTCTTCTTCGGCTTCATCCTCACTTTCATCTCTGACATTAAGATTCATTCCTCTGTGAATCTCTTCTTGCAATGCTCGCACTTGTCTCTGCAGCTCTCTAACCTCAAGTGTCACAGCACCAACTCTTCCGCCACATTCTCTTCGTGGAGGCATTTTCATGATGCGCACTGAAACCCTAACCACGGTCCTAGTGCAAACTGCCTCATAGTCAGTGATCTATTTACACACTGAAGAACTCCTACTCTGATACCACTTGATGAAGGGTGCTCCCCTTAGTACCACAAACACATAACAAAAATAGAGAAACAACAACAATAATATGCAAGAATAGAAAATTGGCTTCTTATTATCTCCACAAATGTGGAATTACAAACTTTTAGAATTACAATATGCAAAGCCACATGGGCATCCCCTTACAATATTCTGTAGGACAAAGCCTCGAATCAATACCCAGATCTACTACCCAGAACTACCCTAGACAACACTACGGGCCTTCTTTATATAGGCAATTTCCACTGCTCGAGAAGGTTCCAGAAATTTAGCCCTAAGGGCCGAACCAACTTAGAATTATTTTATTTTTCAATTTATTACATCAAAGTCAGCTCAAAATAACTTTTGAAACCCAAACAGAAATTTTGTAGGAAAATTATTTTCTGCCATTTTAGGTGGCCTGACTTTCGGAGACCATAAGTCATCACCAGTCGACCCGATTGCCTATTATAACCCCATTTCAAAAATGCCATGAAGTGCTCTATAGGCTTGAGTTATGTAAAGCGCCTGTCACCCAATTTTTTGACCTCATTTGGGGCCTCCAAAGCCTTCAAAACTGAGTTCAAAGTTTCTGTACCCTGCTGCCAATATCGAAAATCTTCAATATCTTCAATACTAGACCTGATCTAGCCATGAAACTTTGCTGGCAGGCTGATATGACTGAGATGAACCTCCACATGTAAAATCAAAACATTCCGAGATTGTAAGGCCAACTTACTAAAAATAGCAAGTTTCCATAAATAGCAGCTTTGCACAAGATAGCCCTTATTGAATACAAAAATAGAAATATTTTTGGGTGATGCAAGATTGCCCTTACACTCAGGATGCTCCTGCATCATTAAGGATGATATATCCTGATATGGTAAACTCACAAAGATCAAAATCTGATAGATAAGGTAATGTTTCAACACTAAATTGAGAATTTCAAAGAGTGGAAGAAAATGATTTGATGAGTTTTGATGAAGGAATGATGAAAAGTGATGAAAATGGTCAAACTAAAGATCAAAGGTTTGTGTAACTTGACTATTTTTCCAAAATCTTACTAAGGACAACAATGGGTATCTGGAAAAGTGATTTTGAAAATTTCAAAGTTTGTGGAAATGCTCACTGTTGTAAATGCACAGCAACAAATGCGCAGGACAGATTGATAAATGTGCAACAAAATGAGATAGATGTGCAGCAAATTGTAACCGATGCGTGGAAAAATTATCAAATGCACAAAACAGTTTAATGTATGTGCAGCAAATTGGTATGAATGCGCAAGTTTTTGTTTCTGATTGATTTTGAACTACAAGATTTGGAAATTTTGTCTGACTTTCTAATGTTTTCTAGTTTTTGGCAAATGAAAAATGCATAAACACACACACGCAAGACATAAATGATTTTAATCTAACTATGCTAATATGAATGCACAAACAAGATTGAAATCCTATGGTTTGCAAGGAAGATATCTGCTGAATCCCCACTAGGATAATAAAATCCAGCCACACAAATCCACAGCGGATAGCCTAGGAACTTGGAGGCACGGGCTCCTCCTTATAGTGTACTCACTTTTTAGGCACACCAAGTTCTGAATTCAATGGGTCATTACTTCCCAAAGAACTGTTATCTCTACTATGAATTGTGAGTAATGTGAGGTGTCTTCACAGGCTTGGGTGACCCCTTGAGCCAACAAATAGAAGGTTTTTGGCCACTACACAAAAGCTTTTAGTAAGGACATCTGTTCAGGTGGTTGTGATCAAGTCATTTTCCCAATTAAGGGGGCTCTCCCAATTCTTTCAAAACAAGGCTTTCACCTCTACTAAGTAGGACTTTAACGCACCATTGGGGTACTGGAGGAGATTTTGGTTGCCACAATGAATTCACACCTGTCTAATGTGAGACTAATCACACTAGTATTTTTTATATACTAGTTTGGAAGGGCTTGGATTTAGCATGTTACCGGTTGAGTCATTCCTTGGGGTGAGTACCTCTTTTCCCACCAAAGACCACCTTCTAAAAATTATAACAGTTTCTCTTACACCCAAGGTCCACGAATGGCGAGGGGAGAGGATACGTTGTTATAATTTTGGGATTACAAATAACTTATTAATCAAAACATGATAGACACTTGATTCTATGCTAAAGAAGACACATAAAGCAAAAACATGTCTTATTTTAAGCCCAAACGAGATTGTAGTTTATTTTGCAAACCCCTTGGCAATCTGCAATCAAACTGTTAGAAATTTTTTTTACCAATGGGGTGTTCAAGATTACATCCTGCAAAAATAGCCTAAATACTACTAGAATGAACAAACACTTGTTAAAATGTTAGCTAAAAAATCTAAACAACTATAAAATTGAAGTCTACCATAGCAAATGACAAATGCGCAGAACAGTGAACTAAATGTGCAGAAATGTTTGATAAATGCACATAAAATATAGTTGCGCAACACAAAGATACTAATGCATAGTGAGATGATGTATATGCACAACTATTACGGATGCACAACATAAAAATACGTATGTGCAAAATAGTTTAATGAATGCGCAGAAATATGACAGAAAGTGAAAATGTAGAAAGAGAAATAGTGACAGTGGCATCAGAAAATGGATGCGCAACAGAAATGAATGGAAGTGCAGGAATTGTGTATGAATGCGCAGAAAGAACATGTAGAAAAAATTGCACACAGAAAACTAAAAATTGAAAGTGAAAAACCCGGCTGGGCCCTCCTTCTAGCGCCAAAAAATGTATGCAAATTAGATGTCTAATAACTAGAGATGATAAATTAACTATTGAAAGCCAATAAATCAATCTAATGCAACACAATGAAGAATACAAAGTAACTATAAAATGATGAAACTAAATCAATTACCTTCACCTACCATGCAGCTTATCTCCATTATCCTCCTAGCCTTGATTTCTTGAAGAGGTTGAGCTCTCAGATTTCCAAATGAAGCCTTCTCCCAAGATGCTACCAAAGTGTGTAGATTTTATGAAATGAGTGCACAATAGCTTATGCAATCTAATGGATGGAATGCAAATGAAATGATGATAATATGGATTGATTGCTCTTAGAATGCTTGGATGCTTGGATGCTTGATTGCTTGAATGCCTATTACAAAAATACCTATTAGCTCACAAAGGGGAAATGAGGTTCCTTTTATAGATTTTTGGAGGATCTAGGCCTAGGTGGCACAATCCTACGTTTGAGAATGAAAGGTGGAAGATCCTAGGGCTAGGATTGACTTGGTTGAAGGAGTTGAGAGAAAGGGGGATGTAGTTGGAATGTGAGAGGAAGAATAGGGATGATGTTCCTCTCACATTGACATGGAGGAGAAGAAGGTGGAAGGGAATGACACATGTCAAGTGTCTCATAAAGACCAAAGAGAGAAAGAGGGAGAGACCTTTTCCTCATGAGGACTCTTTGTACAAGTGTCCCATGAGTCACCTTTGACCCTTAGAGGTGGCTTGAGAAGCCCCTTAAGAATAGGGCATGTCCCTTGACTTGGTTTAAGAGAGGACATGTGGTCATGAGACCAAGTCCTATGAGGCCACATAGCCCTTAAGAATAGGACATGTGTGGGTGAGGATAATTACTAATAAATAATTAACAATAATTATTTATTTTAGCCAAAGTGATGTGTCAGGTGACTAGGTAGATGAGGTGGACTAGGGAACTTAGTCATATTTAGGTGATTGTGTATTTAATTAAATCACTTTAATAAGACTAATCAGAAGACTTAGGATAGAGGAATAGACTATAGTGAATTTACTAAATAAATTGAATAATTTATTTAACAAATAGAGGAATAATTATTAATTAAATAATAAATATTTAATTAATTAATGAAGTCATTTTTAAGTGTATACAACTACTCCCTATTACAATCATAAGCCCTAAATTTATACCTACTAGCCACCATAAGTCGACATTCAATATATTACATATCCCAAGACAAACATATTAGACCAAGTTGTCCTAGACCCCAAATAGATTATGACATTTAATTATTTCACCAGGCATGATCCAACCACCAAGTCTGACACACATAGGTCCACCTTGAGAGCCACACCATTTAGCTCCATCGATCAGAAATCTCCACTGGAATCCTCAACAATCAACTAGTGAGCACAACTAAACTGATAACATGAAGTACATGAATACTTGGAAAATAACATAATAGATCTCACAATCCACACCACCTGTATAGGTGTGATCATAGACATAGCCTCCATGAATAGCAATGAACAAACCCTTTTCATTGCACATGCCAAAGATCTCCATAGATTGACCACACATAGATATTTGAAAACTGCCCAAAATAGGGAACTTCATCAAACCAAAAGGAAATTCCTCCAAGATGATGTAAGATCACTAGGAACCCAAGATGCTCCTACATGAGACACTCAGGGCAGATAGAAAAGTGTGCCTCACACTTTGATGCCACAAGAAAATCTGAACACAACCTCATCTTGAACATTGGTTTCCTAATCCTCAGAGGTGTTGTTTTTTTTTCTTGCAACCTCCTTCCCTAGGTGGGAACTTGAGAACCAAATTGTGGGACCGAGAACTTGGAGCACAAACTCAACAACATTAGCAGAAAAGAGACAATAAAATTCCAACAACACAAGGTACCAAGACCTTCTTCGCTTTGAGCTCCACATCACTCAGGTAGGTATACCTCATCTGGACACACATGACTTCATCTTGACCAACAAAAGCTTGCAGATACATAACTGTGGAATAGTTTTCAAACCCGTTTAGGTGACTTGTACCTCAGTGACTTTTGACCATATCTTGTGCAATATTCCTCTTGCATAGAGTAAGTCTAAAAACTAGAAAATACCTCTAACTCCTCCTATCAGCATGAAAGGGAAAATGATTTCATTTAAGTTTTTGGGTGGAATGGATCTTTGAAATACCCCAAATTTTTCATAGACTAGTGCCTTATCCAATAAGCAACATAGTCAAATAACATTGCAATAGGGAGCTATGAAACAAGAAGACAACACAAAATGCTTAAGGGAGGGAGAGAGAAAGACTAAGAAGGTAGCGGGGGGTGAGAGAGGTAATATGTTGATGCCTTACATCAATAATACACCATATACTGAGTTCTACTTGAAATATCCACCTGTGTACTCAAATATGCACTACCTATTCAAAGGACTTTAACCCTCCCCTTAGAAGAGACCTTGAAATAAGCAATACATTAATTAGCATCCACTAAAAGATAGGTTTGAGATACCCTTGATATCCCAACTCATACATATCTAATGAAAAATCATGAATCCCACTTATTCCCTTGAAATAATATCTATTGTGATCATTCAATAGATGAGACTAAAACACCCTTGATGTTTCAACCATGTGATTTAGGAAGTAAATGGAGACAACTTGATAATAGTATGAAAATGTTGAAATCTTATACATAAGACAGACTCTTACAATTAATATTCTTCTCTAAAACTAGAAAGGAAACATGAAACACCCTATATGAAGAGAAGAGGGCAATATTTACAGAAGGAACCACTCATGGAACCAACTCTGAGAAAATTATAGAGAATCAGGAACCCTCACTAAATGATCTTGGAAATCATTATAATGGATTGCAGCAAGCTTGGGATCATTTAGGTCAAAATTAGGTCATGTAACTACCACAACCACTAGACTCAACAAGAAATTAAAGCAAACAGAAAATCCTAGAAACCCGGGATGATTAGATCAAATCTGATTTACAATATCTGGGTTTCATCCTTTCAAGCTAACTATAGTACAAGTTTGGAAAATTTCTTGTTGCAGGAAAAACTTTAATGCCAGAACCACCAATAGAAAACTTGCGTGTATCAGGGCATCAAAAAACTGACAATCATCACACCCTAGCCACCCTTGTCAAAACATCAGTCTTCTGCATTTAAACTGGCATGGCACCCTCAGGAAAGAAAATAAGATCAGACAACTACCTAATATCTTGTTTAGAAAATTTCCACCTCCAACCGTCCTAGAGCAGAACAAAATTTGATTTGGCATTTTTTGTTTCTGGTTCACCAACTTAAACCCTATAGAAAATCTCAGCCAGAATGGTTAATTGATCCATTTTAAAATGTGGCTAACGATCTTTGTCTTTCCTAGCACATTGCGTGGCTCACGAAAATCAAATAAAACCTTTATTTGACTTAAAGCATTATTTGCCACATCATTATCTTTGGTGACCAATTAGGAGACAACACATCAACAACAACTAGAAATCGCACCCACCTTTCATTTGTCATGCGGCAAGTCTTAACCCCACCATCTGGAGATTATGCGACTGACGGCTTTCTCAGGATCGTTGAACACTTATTTTAACTTGGGTTCAATCTGGAGATTGGGCGACACAGGAAACCTCACAATCTCTAGATGTTTGGCCTAACCCTGGTTAGATCTTGAGATTAAACACCAGCCCTTGATCTTATCCTCCATCTACAATTGTCATTGAATGCTCCAAGACTTAACTGTGAAATTGCGAGATTCAGTGACAAAGGCAAACCTTAATCACTCACTAGATCGTTGATCATTAAGAACAAACTGCCTGGGACTTGAAGAACACATGAACAAAGGAAAAGAAAAGGAATGTTCAAAAGGGAACTTAAGTGGCCCAAAAAAGGTAATGGAGAAATAGAAAAGGGTAGGGTTTTTCTGGACTTAGACAAATTTGGAAACCCTATTAGCATGGATAAACCCTATTTCTTCACATACCTTGACAGATTGTTGCATCTCATTGGTATTAACACAAAAAGACATGTGATCTTAATTGAAGCTTACACACACCCTAAACTATCCTTGACTAAGCTTGCAAGCCACAACACATCATATGTTGTCTTCGCTAATCAAAACTGTGTTGCAGTAGGACATGGCAATTTCTATAGGATTTTGCAAGATTGAGGACCATTTTCATTGGATATTTTGGAATGATAGGAAAATGGGTTAACAAGAGGAAAGAATACAAACCCTACACACAATAAACCTTTGCTTCCTCTAATCAAACCTCTAAATTCTTTGTACTACAACCAAGCAGTCAACACACCTACTAACAGAATCAAACTTATCAGCATCCTCAAAACAATGCATCATATATGCATTCTCCTTCACAAACCAATCATGTACCTCATCACCTTCCATTATCAGTGTATCAAAAACAAGGAATTCAAGATGTCCACCATCTTCATTAGCCACCTCTATATCCTTAGCCATCATTTGCAATTCTACAACACAAGTAACAACATCCAACTAAAACAACCTAGTTTGCAACTCCTCATCAACAACAAGATCATCATCTCCAATGAAAACCCTATCAAAAAGTTCATCAATACCAACATCCTCAACATTACCCTTAGAAAAAGGTAACTCCTCCACATCACCAACAATCTCATTACCATAAACAAGATGCTCTGCAATTTTTAGATTTCTTTTTCAGTCGATGACCAATCTTGAGGCAATTTCAAATTGCAAAGGTATCTTCTCTACCATGATGGTGAGTATTTTGAAAAAGGGCATAGGTGACACGCATGCAACACATAGGAAAATAAAGTAATAATTTAAAGGACAATGTGTTTGAACGATCGTAACAACCACTATGATGATCCTTCCACAAGGTGCAATTTCAGACCACTTCTCATGATATTTTCAAGATTTGGTTGGGGGATTTCTTTCTATAAAAGACCTATGAGCACATTGTAAAAGGAGGTTTTTTGAGAGTTCAACAAGGGATAGAATTATTTTCTAGGATTATTTCATTTTTTATATAGAACACTATGAAATAGTTATAGTTTATTTTTTTCAACCCTAGCCTTGTAATTTATACATGATCAATAGAAGAAATATATTGGACTATGCCTAGTGTTTCTTTTATTATATGTTTCATGTTGGAAAGTTAAGGTGCTGAGATGGGGGGGTGAATCACTACCTCATAAAACTTTAACCCTCAATAACTTTTTTACCCTTCAAATCTTAGATCTTACTTTAAATGCATAAACTTAACAACTTATTGTTGAATGACAATAAAATAAAGTAAAGTTTTTCAACCATAAACAAATAACACATATGAACACATTTGACACATGATTTTGGTCATGTAGAAACCCTTGGTTAGAGGGAAAAAGTGTGGTGGTGATGACACCCACAATCCTTCACTACTACAACATAAAGGTTGCTCGGTTAGAGAATACAAAAGTATCACTTTTGGTGATTTGCCCTATTAGGAGTAATACAAAGAAAAAAAGACCTACTAAAGTCTACCTTGTAAAAAGATTTTGCAACACTCATTAAGTGTTAAGATATTTATAATGTAACAAGCTTGTTAAGGCCTACCCAATATGTGGGATCTAAGAATACAATAACAATAATGTATTCCTATAAAAACTAATCTAGAATAGTGCATCTACCTATATGCTAGGTTGGATCCTTTATGGTCTTTGCAGTCTCATCACCTTTCTCTTACTGATTTCACCAAATTCATCCATTTCCACTACTCGGTAACACTTTCTCCTTATCTCTATTCTTCTTTCTCATCTTCTCTCATCCTCTCTTTCTTAATCTTTTCTTGATCCATCCTTATAGAGTAATCATGTAGCTTCCTCTTTACTTGACCTAATTAGGGTTTGGATCCTTCTAGAATGCTTAGACGATTAGATTTGTGATCCATATTCATTTCCACTTTCCAAGAAATATTTGCTTCATTTTCATTGGTTCAAACTTTTCCTTGGGATCATTTACAATCATGTTTCAATTCCAATAAATCTTACCTAACTTTCTCTTCAATTTTCTTAAACCATTTTCTTGCTCCTTGATCTTCGTAAACTATTTTCTTGCTTGGTAGAATCAAATCAAAATTTTATGTTCATCCTGTGTCTCTCAGTAGCCTTTTCTAATTTGCTCAATTATCATATTGTTCCTTCTTGGTAATTCTCTTCCTTAGTTAACATAATCATTTGGCACTCTTCCTTTTCTTGGTAACCATTGTGCTCGATAACTATATTTTTTCGGTGTCCATTCTGCCTTGTAACCTTGATTGCTTGGTAATTGTTTTGCCTTGTCGTTACTGATTGACTTGCTCTTCACTGACCCAATTCTTCACTCATCATAACTTACCATTTCACTAATGACAACACTTAATGTATTTAGGAGTAACATTCTCTTCCTTTGGCATTAGTGACAAAAACTTTCATAACTTAGCCAAAACTTGATATCTCCAATATGTGATAACTCCCCCTCAACATATACTTCTCCTTTTTTTAAATCTTTTTCAAAACTTGTATTAGTATCTACTATCTTCCTTATTTCTCCTTTTTGATATATATCTACATAGTTAACCTTATCTATCTATTATCCCTACTATCCCTCTTTTTTGACAATAATGCCAATAGTAAAAAATGTAATGTATAATGTAGAATCATAGTTTATCAAAAAATCCTTGATAAGAAGACTTAGCACTTTCATAGGTAGTCTTCCATGTGTCTTTTAGTGCCTCAAGTGCTAAAAGTTGGGTTTGTAGAGCTATGATGATAGATCTTCCATATGATCCATTACTTACATTTCAGGTGTAGTAATGAGTTCCTTGGATTTCTTGACATTCATCTGAATTTCCTCCAAATGAGGAATGATATGTGCTTGAAGTTCAAGTACTTTTTCTCTAATATTCTCCTCTTACTTCCTTACTTCCAATTGTAAGCTCATAAGATGTTTAATCTTTGATTAATGAGATTGGAATATCTAATGTTCATTAGTCAACTTATATGCACTATTCTTTAGCTCTTCATCAATTTTTGTCTGTTGAACTAGAACACATTGAGTAAAATGAGAAACATTGCATAACTATTGGAATAAATTAAGAATTAAAGTTATGGTTCTCTCCAACTTAGTAGCAATGATAGAATTTTTAACTTTATGTTTAGAAATCTTCTACATAAGCTTCTCCATTAACTTTTGTTCAACCTTTTTCTCGGTCATCCTCATCATTCTTTCTTCCACATCAACATATGGTGAATTGACTTTATTTACAAGTGAGACTAACTAATCAATAATAGGTGTCTTCTCATTAAGTTGAGTCTTAGGGAAAATTTGCAGTAAGATTTCTCTCACATTTGATAAGACTTGTTGATATTTCCTCTCTTGTTTGAGCTTATCTTATGTTGCCTTTCTCTTCAACAATTTACCATATTTCATCAGGATTTAGTTTAGTTGGGTTAAAAATTGGTATCACTATCTCTTCATCCAATGAGATCATGTCCTTTCTACTTTTCTTCTTCTTCTTCTTGTCATTGGAATTGAGTGTACTTCCACCAGTTAAAATATTTGGGGGCAATGGAGCCTGCTGCTCCTCGGTTGTACTCATTTTCATATCACTTGTAGATTTTTTTTCCTCCTTCCTTTCACTTTCTTTGTTCTTAGGAGCCTCAGTTGAAAATTATGTTTGTGTAGCTCTTTCTTGTTGAGGTTGTTCCTTGGTATGTTGCATTGTGGTTTCTTTCTCATTTTCTTTCTCTCCTTCCTGTTCATTACCTTTTTTTGTTTCCTTTGTCTTCTCAAGTGCTTGAGTCATTTCCTTGCTATCCTTGGGAACATTAGTATCAATAGTAGCATTAGTATCAATTATTACCTCATGAGTTGTTATAATACTTTTAGTAGATGGTGTAGGAAATGGGTATGCATGCACTTGTTGCAAAATAGATGCATCCTCCATGAGTTGTGATATAGTCAGATCAATAAAGGATATAGCTTTAGGGGGTTCCTTGGTAGCTTCTACAACATCTTGATCCTTATTAACATTTTTATCTAGATCCTGTTCAGTGATGTCTTCAATTTCTACTTCTTTTTCTACATCTTTGACCATGTGAGGAACATCATCAATTACTTTATTCATAGTGTCTACGAGGTCTTCTTCTAGATTATCCACTTGTCTCTCTATTGGCAGCTCGGTATCTGACATGTCTACCTTTTCTAATTTAGCCATTTGAAATATCTTCTTCTATTCATTGTTGTTATCTTCCTCAACTTCTTGTATCCTACCCATCATGGTTTTCAATGATCTCTTTTTTATCATGAATCTCTTCTTGTAATTAATAATGGCATCATCAATTTATTGAACTGTTAATGTTGGAACTATCATAACAAGTGATCTTTCTCTTATTTAACTGTAAGTGTCTAGTGCATATCTCCATCTTGCACTAATTTTGTTGTATAATTCTTCAGGTATCTTTCCTACAAGTTCCATAGGTACATGTCTATATGTATACATTGCATCAATAGTTGCTTCCTCAAATTTCAATTTTTCTTCATCATTCAAGTTATGAAATTTTAATATATGCATGAAACCAAAACTTCCAGATGATCTCAAAGATTTAACATACTCATCTATTATCTTTGGTACAAAGTTCTTAACAATTCTAAATTGACCATCATGATCTGATTTGGCCTTCTCACTATCCTCATTCTTCATAACCTTTTGTTTATGTATTGTCTTAGGTGCTGACTTTTGTGTGTACTTGCTTTTCCGATAAGTTTGTGTTTTGGTTTGTTTCTCCTCAAGTACAACATTTTTTCCTCTACCTCTTTTTGTAGGTAATGTGGAGGTTGATGTAGCCTTAGTCCTTGACCTTGTAGCCTTAGGACTAACATTTTCCTCTGCTAGTGCCTTTCTACTCCTCTTTGTTTTAAGCTTTTCTACTTCTATTTATTCTTCCTTGGCCTCTCCTTCTCTAGTCTCTTTTCCCTTGGTTCCTTCATCAACCAACTTTTCCTATTCTTCACCAAATTGTTCCTCTAACATGTTTATCATTTTCTTTGATTTCTTTTCCACTTTGGGAGCTAATATTTCAAGACTTATTCTCTTCTTAGCCTCTTCAAATGTCCCAAATCATTTGGTCATCCTATTTGAAGGTTGTTTCAACAAGGTTTCAATAGCAAGTGTAGCTCATTCTCATAACCCATCGGTTCTAGCCATGAGGTTATCGGTTCTACAACTTTAATGAGACATGTATCGGTATCGACTAGGAAAAAATTGTATCTTTGTAGTTTTTGACTAGCTTTGGGGGAATCCTATATCTTAGTGCATTCTAGCCTTAAATTGTGCAAAATACCAACTCATCACTTTGTCAAAATTATCACCTAGGCAATTAATGTAATCATTAAACTCATATATAAAAGGCCTATCTGTGTTCCAGTTCACATCACCAATTATAGGAAAAAAAATTTGCAAGTAGAAGAAAATACATACCAATAACGATCCATATTTTAGTGTGTCAATCTTGGCAACTCAAATAGTATGCATGTTATCTTCCAATTGCTTCAAAAGTATCTCAACAAGATCAACCTTGAATCCTTTCTTCACAATTTTGTATGCTAAATCAATAGCACCACATGGTACACTATTTGGTCTGCTAGACTGGTAGATTCTATATGCAATAACACATGTAGAAAAATTGATCTCTACATCATTGATTGTAGACACTTGGAGACCTCGACCATCCCATGTCACTCTAGTATGCTTCTCTATCCTACTTTCAGTGCCACTCTTACTACTTTTTCTTTGTCACCAATTGGATATCTAGTAACCATATGCATTACATCCTTTGTGATCTTAATTGGACCTTCAAGCCGCATTGATTTCTCATGCACTCAGCTAAGATAAATTCTTATCCATTCATCTTTGAAAACTTTTAGAAAATGTGGGACATCAGTCACACCCTTTGTTTCTAAATATTTTTCTTCTTCTTTCAGTTGTCCATCCACACATAATGCCTTGTATGCATCTTGAATTTCATTTTCACATATCTCTCCAATTTTGTATAGAATGTATGATCTAATATCTCAAACTAGTAAAAACTTAGGAGGCAATGATGAAAGTGCTCCGGTCTCATCAACCTTCCTAGCAACTTCAAGATATAACTTGTAATTTGACTCCTCATAATATGTTCTCTTTATCAAAATAGGTTCTACAATCATGGATGCCTTGGCTTGTGTTGTGCTAGATTCCATTTCAAAATTGATGTCTAGAGCTTTGTCGAGTAACAGTTAAACAACTCTATGATTCTATTTGTTCCTGCTTTTTTTTTCCAGCAGATGTTTCACTTCAAAACTTTAATACTCTATCTTTTTGCTTAATTGTAACTGGTTTCAGGTCCATGTCAAACTTGCTTTTACCTTAATAAAAAATAGTTAAATAGCTCAGGTACACTCAAATTATTATGTTCCAAATCCCTCAAATAGCTTAAATTACTAACAGATTCACTTGTTTCAAAAATCCAAATGTTCATTCAAATTGCTCAAATCATTCTTCAGTGCTCTTTGAATGAGAGGTATCAAATGAAGTGTATAACCTCCTATTATAGTGAAAATGGAAATTAGGGTTAGGTAATATGCAATAAATTATCTTTTATTGACCTACCAACTAATGATCATACCGACCACTAATCTTCTCTCGATTACTCAATACTTCTCCACCGACCATCCATCTTACTCAGTTATGCTTACCGACCACACTAACTTTCACAACTATAAGTGTTATCCCATTGCATCTCATCATATGTTGATTTGGATATCAATTCATGTTTGTGAGGAACTAATGTATGATAAATCAATTCATACAATTCCCATACCTACCTGTTGTATGCACCGTAAAATGGTCACCTAGACTTTGGGCCCCCATTCATCAATTTATCATTTCTTGAATCAATGCTTTATAATATTTTCAATTTAAATCAATTTCCTTGATCAAACCGTAATTAATTTAATTATTTTAATATTTTCTAAGGTTTGATCATTTTATCCTAAGTTTTATTTAATTAATAGAACATGCTCCCTTTTAATTAAATAAAAAAATCTTTTAATTAAATAGTAAAATCACTTTATCCTAAGCCATATTTAATTAAAAGATCAAATCTCTTTTAAATAAATAAATAAATATTTTAATTAAATAATGGAGACCACTTTGCTAAAAATAATAAATAAATAATAAAATAAAAATAAAAATAAAAAGACTTTTTATCTACGCATTGAATGCACACTTTCCAAGATGAGTGGAATCTCCTTTTGCCTCTTAATCTCTTCCACACATCTTTTTGCCTCTTAACTATGTCCATTGATTTTGCCTCTTGAGAATCTTGAGCACATGGATCAACCAAGATTTAATCTCCACCATTGCTCATTTCTTTGTGCCTCTTAATCTTGACCGTCCATTCATTTCTAAATCCTTTATAAGGAGCCCTCTCATTCTCATTTTTATGCATGGAGATTTTAGAGATCCAGATTTTATGTTATTGTTATGCAAGTTTGGAGAGTGATTCTAGAGGAGAATTTGAGAACTTGAGCTTGAATATTGAAACTTCTCTTTTCTTGTCTTCTTCTCTCATGCCTCCATGGCAATCCATTTAGATTACTCTTACACTTGCATGGTAGATTAGATTCATGTCTCATTTCATAGAATAATCTTGCATAAGCATTTTCTTTCATAGATTAGTTTTCTTTTATGCATTGTTATCATATAGAATAAATTTTATTTTCATTTGCATGCATACTTGACGATCATGGAGACTAGCATTCTTTCTTTTCCTCTTTGAATCTCTCATTTTATGGTGTACTTGCATGGGCACAAACTAGGTCTAAGCTGAGGGCCTCCATTATAAACCCTTGCACTCCATGAATAAAGAGCTATGAGTCACCATTTGAGACCTCATTCTTGAGCAATCTTGGATATAATGACTC
Source organism: Chamaecyparis obtusa (assembly GCA_027943335.1). Taxonomy (NCBI): domain Eukaryota; kingdom Viridiplantae; phylum Streptophyta; class Pinopsida; order Cupressales; family Cupressaceae; genus Chamaecyparis; species Chamaecyparis obtusa. Next base: position 2,241,656 of record BSBK01000441.1, on the reverse strand, counting down.
ATAGAAGTGTGTTAACATTTTAGCACACATTTTTTGGCACCTACCATGGGGCAACCCACCTTTACATGTTGGTTTTGGTTATTTTTGGAGCTAACCCTCTTGTGTAGATTTGCTTGGAGACTAAACCCCTAGATTTTTAAAGATTTGATCATATTTCCCAAATGGCTTGGATTTTCGATCTAAAATGTTTTTTGCAGGTTGGAGACATATCAGAGAAACTTCAGTAAAAAATTCAAAATTTTCTGAGGTATTTTGAATTTTTTCTATATTCTTCATAAAAATTTAATTTTTGGCACAAATTAGCATATTTTTCAAAAATTTTACATTTTCAGAAATCTCTTTAAATTATATAGGGGGTCCATTCTTTTTGTTTTAAATTTGGATGCAATATCATAGCTCAAATAGTCAATTTATAAAAACTGGTCTATTTTGGTAAAATGGGTCTCTAGAGCACAAATGAAGAGATTTTTTAAAAAATTTTACATTTTTGGAAAGCTCTTTATTTTTTTAGCAGGGGTCTTTGTTTTTCATTTTTATTTTTGTGGCTGAAATCATATAAAAAAAAAGAAGATCTTGTTGACTAGGTCAAATGCAAAAAAAAATAAAATTTTGTGATGACTATGCACTTATTTTTCATGGTTCAATGCATGATATGACTTGTCATTTGGATTATTTGTTGGTTATTATTGATCCTAACAATTTATTTTCAAATCTAACCCTAGGGTTTGCATAAGTTGAATATATGTTTCATATCTTGTTTGCTTGTTGGAGAGTTCGTGGCTTGCTTGCATAGAAAAGCTCAACAAAAATAAAAATAAGGTAAAATCTACTAAGCGCATTGCTTTGGACTTGATATATTTTGTTGCATCTCTATAACATTTGGATTTTGGGAATAAAATGAATCTCTCATGTGTTTGGCTTGAGTGTTTATTTTTTTCATAGATCACACTTTAATTTTTCTATAAAGGAGACAATGAATCTAGATTTGCTTTCTTGCATATGTGTCTCACATAGTAATTAGGCCCTATGAACACTATTTGTGGCATTCTTGAGAGAGTGGCTCTTCTTGACAATAGAAACCCTTGTAGGTAGTGAAGGAAGTTGTTATTATCTCATGGTCTTACTTGGTTTAGTCCTCAACTTTGATCAGTACGGTCTCTCTTGGACCCACTTAGAGAGATCAGTAGACATTGTTGTTGACATATGAACCTTGGTGAGGTGATTTCAATTTTAGCATGTCAATGAATTTTCTTGCTATGTTTGGGTGAGGTGAAGAGGCTAGAGGATTATGCTATGTTCCCCTTTGGGCACATCAAAAACTCAAATCGTTGAATCAGAGCTAAGTCCCCATGTGGTCCTTTTTGTGAGTCTTTCTTATTAGAGAGGGTTAACCGTAGTGGACACTCCCTTTATTGGGTAAACCACGTGGATGAAACCTCAAGCGGTAATAGCCATTTTCACCGTGGTAGCAACAACCGCTATATAAATGTCCTTGTAAAGGAAATCTCTATGGGTGTAGTTTCTTGTTGGGCTGTCAGATCTCCTTAGCATCTCCAATTGATTAAATTATCAAAATGTGTCAAAACCCCAGTGCGCTTGGATTGGAGTTCACCCTCTTGAAATTGAAAAAGTTGCAGAGTTGATCATTACAACGAACCATAGTGCAACCAACTTTTTCTTTGCTAGGACTATGTGCGTGATTGAAAAACATTTTGAGAACATACACAAGTAGAATCTTTAGGGAGTAGAATACTATGTCACTATTCTTGTTCATGCACAAGGTTGCTTTGTCCCTTACTCATTGTTTGAAGACAATTGTTTTCTTGAACTCCCTGATTGTTGTCTTGCGTGCCTAGTTAATGATAAAAATATGTTGATGCATCTAGTTGGTCATTTAAAATGAACAAAAACTAAATTTTTGAGTTGAAAAAAACAACTTTTTATAGCTTACTGTCAACACCTATCACCTCTCCTTAGAGTGAGTTATCACCTAGTGTTGATTCATTATCGCCTGAAACTGTCAACTTGCTTGATTTGCTATCCTATCATTTCCAATCTTCCTTAGTTGATCTGGGTCAGATCAGGTCACTTACCCTGCTATTAGAAGCCTATTTGTACCTTGGATTCTTGCATTTTGACATCTTGAACTAGTAATATTTGATTTCACAAGTGACCTTGCTTAGAATCGGTGAGCTAGAAATTGTCCTTGTTGAGAAGATAAACCTTTGGATTCTTTGATAACACACTTGGAGAGTTTTAGTAATCTCTTTGTCCATTCATTTTCATCCAAATTCAAATTCAATCAATATAACTTGGGTAAATCATCCTCCTGATCCATATGTGTTAGGGTATTCACCCATTCATTGGGCACCTATGTGGCAGTGTTGGTTTATGCCTCTTGCAAATTTCTATCTTATCATCTCTCTTTTTTGGACAAGTGAGTGCTTTTACTATCCTAGTTTGGTACCAAAATTTCTTAGGGTCATCCTATCACCTTGTGCCCTTTCTTTCATGTTGGTTACAATAAGATATCAAGTAAATCAAGGAAAGCGACCTCAAGTAGTCTTTAACCAATTACCCTTAGTTCAAACTCAACAAAAATGTAAGGGAAATGAACCCGTATTTGATCAATCACCTAGGAACAACTCATAAGTTTGGTTTGATCCCAAGAGTAATCTTAGTGAGTTGAGTACACCCTTAGCATCTTTTGGCTTGGACATGGATATGAGTTACACAATGACTTGATGAGAGAGGGAAGAAATGGATAAAAGCCTGGATAACATATTTGAAAGGCATATAGATAACATTCTATTTGGTAGTTCCTCTCATGAAAATTGACTAGTCTCACCCCTTATCTCAACTAGATATTTGGATGCACACCAAAGGGCTGAAAGAGATAAGAAGCAAGCCTATCAAGAAGAGCAATCACAACATGAAAGCCAAGATGATGAACCCTATGACACTCATGTGAATGCAGCATACACCAATGACTTGTTTAGGCATTCAAGACCAAGTTCACTACTTAAAGTACCTTCAAGATACACAAGTGAAAGAATTATGATAATTGAGTGTGCAAAGAAAGCCTTCCTAGATGAACAAGCTGAAAAGGAAGAGAAATTTAGACTCCTAGAGTTGGAGAGATAAGCCTTATTGGAGATAGAAAGGAGAGCCTCCCAAGAAGAGAAAGATAGACTCTTGGCTCAACAACTTAATGACCAATTCAACATGTGTGTTGGTGGTGGAAACAACTCTCCTCCATCCAATCCTTCCAAGACTCCATGAAGTGGAAGACATTCAAGAACACCTTCATAATCTCCTAGTCCTAGAGGAAGAAGGGCTTCACAACATGATCATTATAGGAGACTAACACCTCCTAAGAACTCAAGACAACCTTCAAAAAGTGCTCACCATGGTTCACAATATGGGGGTAGTAGTTCGAGTTTTGACCTTAACTCCCAAGACTTCATGAAGATACAACAAGAACCACTCTTCCACTAGTATGTGGAGAGATACTTGGAGCAAAACAAAGACAAGTTCTTAGAGAGTTTAATCAACAAAGGTTCCAAATTCCCCTATAACTTTGATGTGGACAAGAAGATTAAGAAGCAAGGTCCATGTCAAGAAGAAGAGATAAAAAAAATTAAGAGTATAATGGAGAAGATGTTGGCACCCAAGAGTTCATTCTCACTTGACTCAATTTGTCCTAATCCTTTTGACAAGAGTGTGAGCATGAAAGATTTTCCTAGAAAGGTTGAGATCCCTCAATATGACAAGTACGATGGGAATGGAGATCCACATGATCATGTGTGTCAATTCTATATTATGAGTTTTGAGTTCCATCAAGATGTTTCATACCTCATGAGATTGTTCCCAATGAGTCTTAAGGGTTAGGTGATGGAATGGTTCACCAACATAACTCCCCCTGTTAAGACTTTCAAAGAGCTTGTCCATAGATTTGCCCAAAACTTTGCATACAACCTTTCAAGATCTATCACCATCCTGGACTTATGCAACTTAAAGAAAAATCAAGGGGAATCCTTTGTCACTTTCTTACAAAGGTGGAGATGAAAATGCTCTTGCTACTCTAGGACCATTCTTGAAAATGAGAAGATTGACATCCTTGTTAGCAAATTGGTTCCTAAAATGCGGTATGAAGTTAGGAAGATGGTTTTTTATTCCTTTGACACCATGGTTGAAACCACATGTAGGATTGAGGATTTTTTGAGAGAACAAGGAATTTTGACCAAACATGGAAACAAAAACAACAACAATGGTCAAAATAACAATAACTCTAACAAGGATAAAGGAAGGAACTCACATTGGAATAAGAACAAACAAGTGGTCAATGATGGAGTTGTGGACTCTTCTCAACCTAAAGATTAAGATTTTCTCCACTTGTCTAGTGTTGTTCAAGCCATAAAACTCAATGCATCTCATCAAAAAGAGAGCAAGCCAAGATACCAAGATAATCCTAAGAAAGAGTGATGTCAATTTTCAAAACTTGGTGATTCATATGAGGATGTCTTGAAAACACTCATTGCCAACAATCTTGTGCATCCTCAAGATCCCGCAAAGCATTATATACCCGATGTTAAGTCACATTGGTGGGATGAGAAAGCCTTTTGAAAATTTCACAATGGCATTGGACATGATATTGAAAACTACTGGAAACTCAAACATATCATCCAAGATCTCATTGAGAGTGGCAAGCTTAAGGTGGATGGATTGAACACCAATGTTGATCATAAGGCATTCAAAGAACCTTTGCCCAAGTATGAGAAGGGGGAAACCTCTAAACCTAAGAATGGAAAGGTTGAGGTCAATTACACTTACACAACTATAGAGAATGTTGTCAAAATGCTTAAAGTTGTAGAAGAAAATGTCAACATGATGAGGAATAAAGATCCATATGGTTATGATCTAGACATGGACTCTCCTCCTATCTTTGATGAAGAACCCATCCTTGTGCTAAGGGGTCCTAACTCCAAAGTGTCATCTCAAACTCTCAATGTTGTCACATGAAGTCAAGGTCCCATTATCATTAAAGGACCCAGTTCAAGTCAACCAAGTAAACCAAAGCAAGTGGCATCCAATAATTTCACCTCAAAACCAGCAGTCAATCCTAAGTTGAGCTATAATCTTGTCGATTAGTTGCAAAGAACCACAACTTAGATTTTGATCTTTGAGCTCTTAGAGTTATCCTTGAGACACAAGCAAGTCCTTGAGGATGCTTTGCACACAATGAATGTCCCTAATAACTTGACGTTGACCAATTCCAGAACATGGTTAACCATATTGCTAGCCCAACCTTTTTAGAGGATGATGATAAAGCTTTGAGCCACCCACACAATCTTTCCCTTCATATTGAAGTCATGATCCATAAAACCCGTGTTGGGCGCATGTTGATAGATGGGGGTGCTGGGCTAGATATTTGTTCCTTGAGTATTTTAAAGACATTGGGTTATTCTGAACAAGTCATAGATACAAGAAAGAAGATCACTATCAAAGCCTATGATGAGGTGGAAATAAGTTCCAAGGGGTTGGTTGTCCTTCCCATTAGGATTGGCACTGTTGAGAAGGATATTTTATTTCAAATTGTTGATGTTGGTCCCCTTGCATAGAATATCTTACTTGGTAAACCATGGATTCATGATATGCAAGTAGTGTCATCTACCTATCATCAGTGTGTTAAGTTCCCCTACAATGGAGTAGAGATTTGTATACTTGGGATAACACTTTATCTATCAACTTAGTTTCAACGAGTGTTCATATTCCCTTTAATAGAGAAGCAGAAGACTTCAATGCGACCTTAGCTGAATGTAAAGACAAGTTCAAGTCAGTAGACCTTGGCATGGGGGGGTATCAACTCAACTCCCCCACGACGCTACCCATTTCACCTAGGTCTTATGGCAGGCCTTCACAAGAAATGAGACCTTCCTCTTCAGATATGACTTTATTTGGCACATTTGTAGAGTCCTCAGTGCCTATTCAAGATGAAAAAGAAGAGGTGGCTATTAAAAGACTAGATTTATAGAGAAGAGAAATACATGCACAATGAGAACTTCTCTCCCTCTCCTAAGGCTTATGGAAGAGGGTATAATTTTTTCAAATAGATGGACTATCCTAGACATGGCCCTCTTAGTCATAGATTGGATGCTAGAGCTGAACCTCTTGATCATGCTCTTTTTGGATGCAAGTCTAAGAAGATAGTTGGCCTAGGATTTGTGAATCATAACAAGAACACTGTTCCTATTCTTGATGAGTTAGATAGTGAAGATGAACCATAATACATACCTAATTTGAAAAATAAACAAGATATGTGTGAAGATTGGGTCCCTTCCACTAATCTTCTTTAGGGAGATTCAGATAGTCCAGTCACTCATGAGACAGTTGCAACCTTAGAACAAGATGAATCAAATATAGAAGATCCCATCAGAGAACATCAACACAAGAATATTGTTCATTTGATGGAGAGAGAAGGTGTTACCCTTGATGACATTAGAGATTCCACATCAAGACATCCCAAAACTTTATGGTGTAAACATCCTAGTCAAAGTTCAGACACAATTTTATATAAGTATAAATGGGACTCCCTCTTAGAACCTTCCACAGTTGACATGGATGTTGATGTCATCCACACTTATAGTTCTCAACCCAAGGTAGCCGACGAGTTACATGTAGGATTGGAGGATTCAAACCCACATGTTGCATTAGTGGATGATTCTTCACTTGTTAGGACAAATCCTAATTTGGGTAGCTTAGAAGGATACTTGACGGACTCCAACTCTTCGGTCACTAGAGATGATATCATTCACATTCACAACCTTGAACCAATCATTGACTTACCTCTTGTTCATCCTAACCTCATTGATTGGTCCCAACGCTATTAAGAACCTAAGATCTTAATGTTTCAAAATGATTATGAGATAACCTGTTACTTGAATGCCATTGAACTCGTAGTCTTTTCCACCAATGAATTGGGTACTAGCATGATAGAGCTAGACATCAAGTACCTTAGTCACAAAATAAAAAGAAAAGAAAATCAAAAGAATAAGAGTTCTGATGGTGAAAACCACACTGTGGTAGTGTTAGAATCAAAAAAAGTAAAAAGAAATGACGTATCCAAGGGTAAAAACCTCTCTAAGGTGCCTAAGGATGAGGTACTTGATCATCTTCGTAGCTACTTTCATGATAGATCTTCAGTGCTTATTGCACCAACCAACATTGCTGAGTATGAAGCTTTAAAAAATGGACTTAAGATAGCCTTAGAATGGAGAATCATAGAGTTACACATCTATGGGGATTCATAGCTGATTATCAACCAAGTCAATGATGAATATTAGACAAAAAAAAAGAAATTGGTACCTTATAAGAAAATGGTTGATTCCTTGAAATGATACTTCACATTTGTCAAGTTTTAGCAAATCCCTAGAGCAGAAAATAAAGTAGTTGATGCTATGGCTACACTTGCTTCACTCCTTCAGTTAGGGGAACATGAATTCAGATTTGAATTCATGGTGGAAGAGCTACATCATCCTATCTATGACTCCCTAGAAAGTCATGTCATTTTTGCCCTTGTGGGTCGTGAGTTATCCCGTTAAAATGCCATTTACTCATACCTTCATGATGGCATTATCCCTAAAACCTTTAACTAATCCAAATGCAAAAATCTTATTTGAAATGCCTCTCGCCATTCCCTTATCTCTGGTGATTTGTATAGGAGGGGTCTAGATGGAACACTTCTTAGATGCTTAGAAAAGGAAGAATCTGACCAAGCGTTAGTTGACATTCACAAGGGCATCTGTGGGGGACATTCCAATAGTCTTTCCATGACCTGAAGGTTGCTTAGGGTGGGATACTATTGGCCTACAATGTAGATTGATGTAGTAGCTTTTGCAAAGTCATGCGAAAAGTGTCAAAAACATGGTAACTTGATACATGCTCTAGGCAGGGAGCTCATTCCTTCTATATCTCATTAGCCATTTCAGCACTGGGCCTTTGATCTTGTTGGGAAGATTCATCCCAACTCATGAGGTGGACACAAGTTTATTATCACTGCTACTGATTATTTCACTAAATGGGTAGAAGTTGTCCCACTTTCTGTTGCCTCAGGCAAGATAGTCTCTCTATTCATCCTGAGCCATATCATCTGTCGATATGGAGTGCCTTCTGAGATTATCACTGACAATGGAGGCATGTTAAAAAATAAGGACCTTAAACAACTCTGCAAGAAATTCAAGATTAAGAAACATTGGCCCTCCATTTACTTCCCACAAGGAAATGGTCAAGTAGAGGCATCAAACAAAACCATTCTTAAAATCCTACATAGAACAGTTTGTAAGAATGGTAGAGATTGGCATTTAAAGATAAATCTAGCTTTGTGGGATTATAGAATGAGTATTCGTACTCCTACCAGGGCTACTTCTTTTGCCCTTACATATGGTGCTGAAGCAGTGTTACCTTTAGAGGTTGAGATTCCTTCACTTAGAGTTTCCCTCAAAGGTCTAGTTATAGATGAAGACTACCATGCCATGAGACTTCAAGAGTTAGAACTTCTAGATGAGAAACGTCAAGCATAATTTGACCATGTAAGGTTTTATCAAAAGCACATGTCTAAGGCCTTCAACAAAAAGGTTTTCCCTAGAGAATTCCAAGTGGGAGATCTTGTCCTATGTGAAAATCCTAAGAATCAACAGCATAGAGATCAAAAGGGAAAATTTGAACCTAATTGGCTTGGACCTTACATCATTACAACATCTTTTGGGACATGTGCTTATTTATTATCTACTGCAAAGGGAGAGCAGCTCGCTAATCCTATCAATGCCTTGCACCTAAAGAAGTTCTATCCATGATGCCCATTCTATCTGGGGGCATCCTTTGTACATACTTATTGATCTTGAAAAACTCCAAAAAAATGATACATTGTCAAAAATTCTAAAAATCAAAAAATGTCCTAAAAAAATGATCATCTTAGTGAAAACCTAGCAATAGGCACTTTGATGTATCTCAAAAAAATTATATATTCCAAAAATACCAAAAAAATTCAAAAATTCAAAAATTCAAAAAAAATAGAAAAAGTGCCTTGGTGAAAATCTAGAAACAAGCGCCTTGGTAGAAAAAATATAAAAAGTCCTAAAAAAAAAAAATTGCAATAAAATCCCAGTGGTGAAAACTTGGAAATAGGTGCTACTTGAGGCCTTTTCACCCTTGTTTCTTAGCATGTGTCCTTGACACATAGCCTTTCTCCATCATGCCTTGTCCTTGTTGCCTTGGTTTGGAATTGGTCTCTGTCTTTGTCTAGGAGGCATAACTATGTTAGCTTTGGTCTCTCGGATGCGTTAGTCTTTAGGACACCTCATAAATGGTGTTTTTCAACACCACCCTAACTTTTTTTTTCAACACAACCCCTAATGTCGAGTGTTTTTCAACACTTACTAGTTTGGTCTTACCCAGTTTTGTCATGTGATCTTACCTGCTTACAAGCATTCGATCCTTAGCCTTAGAACTCAGTATCAGTTAACACACTTAAATTTTTAAACACAACACTTAATGTTTGAGATATGTCATGATATTTTCTTTGTGTGCTGACTATTATTGATTTTCATTGAGTGTCCTTGTCTAATAAGTCTCTCCAAGATGCATAGCTAGAGGACTTGGGACATGGGGCATGTTTTTATTTTCTTTCTGCTTGTGGGTGTGGTCTTGAAACTCTAGAGTCTCTTGTTGTTCCCTTGAAACACTTAGGAGATTTGAGGCATCATCCTTGACTATTTTTGCACAATCATTCTTATGGCCATCCTGATATCTATGCCTTGATGCAAGTGTGGTTTTGCTACATTAAATTGGGTAAGATAACATCGAAGTCATCTTGACCTTTATGTCTTTGATGCTTATGTTAGAATCTTTCCACATTCCAATCTGATATAAATCACATTCATATCATCATAGTTGCGCTTGTGACTAGTGATGATTGTGTGATTTTCCAATGTCTGTTAATAATGGCCCAATGATGAAAATAAGTTCCTTAACATTCTCTAATGAATGATGAACACAAAATCCTATGTTACAATTGCTCTATTGCAAGTACACCTTTTCATTTTGATGTAGCTTGCATTGTTAGACTTCATGTTAATTTGCATTTTTAGGCTGCATTAAGAGTTTGAGAGGGTTTTCCTTCATCTTTTTTTTAAACTTTTAATCAATTGTGGTCACGTTTTGATCTTCATTTCTTTATCTTCTTTCATGATCTCAATCAAAATTTCTTATCTTAAATAGTTGATTGATTTTGAGGCATTCTCTTTCTTAAGGTAAATTCTCTTTCTTCTCTCCATTTCTTTCCCCCTCTTCCAACATTCTATCTTCCATTCACTTTCACCCCACTTCTTTTCTTCTAATTCAACCTTGGGGCACAATCTTGTTAGGAATAAGGTGTCTCAATCTTGGATAATTCATATTCTTATTATTTGTTTTGTAAATGTATTTTTTGCAAATAATGTAATTAAGTGTGAGTGTACATGTCTAGTTGGCATGTTGATGTGTCACTCTACTTGATGTGTCGGCATCTTGTGTGTAAGGAGATCATGATTGAAATGGTCATGACGGATGCCTATGATGCGTAAGAACTATTTAAGGAGAATGTGCTATGATAGGTGTATGAGCATCTTATGACTTGGGCCTATTTGGGCACCCAAGAAGAAGTGGTTAGTGTGTGTAAGAGAATATGCCAAAAATAGGTTGGTATGATAGATTCTCTTACACTTCTCTTGTGACCATTATTTTTGGCGGATTCTATGACAAGCTGTCATAGTCTATTCTAGGAATGGATGCCTATTCTTAGGATTGCATATAACAACTGTGTACATGTGGCTTTGTGCATGGGTCTTGGTGGTTGTGCCCATTTTTGGGTCCAAAGGAGTCTATATATATGATGCTACTCCTATGGGAGAGATATAACAAAAAAATTAAGTCTTGTTGGCTTTGTCTCTCATTTCCTAAAAGAACTTGCATTGCAAGTGTATTGTAATCTTTGTGTTGAAGATAATACATTATGTAGGTTTTGGAGTGCTGGGGTTTTTTACCGAAAGGTTTTCCCTAGGGTATATTATTGTGTCATTCTTTATTTTTCTATATGTATGGTATGTGGTTGCAATATATTTGTTAAAGTAGTTAATGAATCTAAAATTGTAAGGATTTATAAGAATTTGCACAATACTCTCTTATAGAGATTAGCATAGGAAGCTATTTCTGCACCTGAGTTTCCTTACAAGTGGTATCAAAGCTTGATCAACTTTTGATCCTAGTTGTTGGGTAGGGTTTTTTTTGAGCTAATCTCAAGTTTGAGAGGGAGTTTTTTGCAGAGCATTCTGAATCTTATTTGCAGATTGAGATGGCAAGTTCATCATATGGAAGAATGGAGGTGGAGAAATTTAATGGCACTAATTTTGAGTTGTGGAAACTCGAGATGGAAGACATGTTGGAAGATCATGACCTATGGGAAGTGACTTAAAGTGCTACAAGACCAGAAACTATAGCTCAAGCAGATTGGGATATCAAAGACCATAAAGCTAAGGGTCTCATAAGACTCTATTTAACCGATGCAGTCCTTCTGAATGTTCTAGATGAGAAAATTACAAATAGTTTGTGGGAAAGACTTGCGGCCGTGTATCAGGCCAAATCTCTAGTGAACAAGTTGTTACTGAGGAAGAAGTTGTACTCTTTGTGAATGGAGGAAGGTGGATCTTTAATAGATCATTTAAATGCATTTAATCTACTGGCTACACAATTGACATCAGCTGGTGTCAAGTTAGAGGAGGAGAATCGTTGCTACACACTTTTGTGTTCTTTATTGGATTCATGGGACCATCTTGTGATGGCTCTTAGAAGCACTTTAGTCACCTTTAAAATGGATGATGTGGTGTCTTCACTACTATCAAAGGAGATGCGGAGAAACACTTCCATTTTGGAAAAAGAAGCCCTTGCTGTTCGTGGGAGATCCACTGAAAGAAGGAAGAAAAATGACAATAAGTCTGACAATAAGGGTAGATCCAAATCCTATGGGAAGTCAAAGACTTCCAATAAGTCCAAGGAAAAATGTTGGAACTGTGATAAATCTGGGCACTTCTGTAAATACTGCAAAGAGCCAAAGAAGAAGAAGAAAGGTTCAGATTCAGCTTCAGAAAGATCTCAAGAAGATGGTGATGCATTCATCACAGCTTTGGCAGCCCATGCATCTGATGATGTGTGGTTGGTTGACTTGGGCGCATCTTTTCACATGACCTCTCATCGAAACTGGTTCTCAAAATATGAAGAGTTCGATGGTGGACAGGTGTACTTGGGTGATGATTCTCACCTAAAGATAGTTGGACGTGGAAGGGCCACTATCAAATTTCCTGATGGATGAGTAAAGGGAATCAACAAAGTTATGCACATTCCGAGTTTGGCATGAAACCTATTATCTATAAGTATACTGAATGATGTAGGTGTGCAAGTTGTTTTTTTGAAAGAAGGATGCAAGATGATGAGAGGATCGATAGTGCTTGCAAGGGGTACTAGGAGAGGTACCTTATTTCAGCTAGATGCATGTATTCCTCTATGTAATAGTTCTTCATCCTCACCATCTAAACAAGCAGTGAAGAAGTCTGTGGCTATTGGTTCTGATGATAGTGCAAACACTTTGGAAGCTAAGCTTCCTGCAGAAAAGATAATGTTGTGGCATATGAGATTTGGCCACATTGGTGAAAAGGGTCTCAGAACCCTAAAAAATAAAAACCTCATTGAGGGGTTAAATGATTGCAATCTTGAGTTTGACTTCTGCGAACACTATGTCTATGGTAAACAAAATTGTGTTCATTTTTACTCTAGTTCTCATAAATCTTCTGATGTTTTGGATCTTATTCATTTTGATGTATTTGGTCTTGTAAAAGTTCCTTCAATCTCCAAGTCTTTATTTTTTGTATCTTTCATAGATGATTACAGTAGAAGGATGTGGATTTATTTCCTTAAAAGTAAGACACAAGTCTTTAGTCGGTTCAAAGAATTTAAAGCTATTGTAGAGAATCAGACTAGTAAGAAGATTAAGTGTGTGAGAACTAACAATGGTGGTGAGTTTTTCTCAGCAGAGTTTGAATAGTTCTGTAAAGAACAAGGTATCGAGAGGCATAAGACAACTCCTTATACCCCATAGCAAAATGGAGTTGTAGAGAGAATGAACAAGACACTGATGGAGAAGGCTAGGAGTATGCTTAGTGGAGCTGGTTTAGAACAAAGGTTTTGGGCTGAAGCTATGGCCACTGCTTGCTATCTGGTTAACAGATCTCCTACATCAGCCCTTGTTGGTAAGACATCCATGGAGGTGCGGTCTGGTAAGAAGCCTTCAATTAGACATCTTCATGTTTTTGGTTGTGAAGCTTATGCACATGTTCCAAAGGAGAAAAGATCTAAGTTGGAAAACAAAGCTATTAAATGTATTTTCATCGGATACAGTGCTGGTGTGAAAGGATACAAGCTTTGGGATCCTGTGACTAGTAAGGTGTTGTATAGTAGAAATGTTATTTTCAGAGAGCTAACATCCTCTCCTATTGTGCTACAACCAGATGAAAAAGAAAAGGAAAAATATGTTGTTTAGTTGCCTCCTACCCCTGAGAAGACTGAACAGAGAGACCATGTTGGGCCTAATGATGAGGAGAGCTCTAGCAGCTCTGATAGTTCGAAAGAAGAGGAAGAACAACCTCAACCTCAGCCCTTGAGGAGATCCACGAGAGAAAGAAAGAAACCAGAAAGGTTTGGTTATTCTATGTTAGATTCCAGTTGTGCCTTTGCTTTGATTACTAACACTGATGAGCCTAGATCTGTGAAAGAGGCTTTGGGCATGGAAGATGCAGGTTCCTAGATTGAGGCTATGGATGATGAGATGGCTTCATTAGAGAAAAAAACAACTTGGGACCTTGTACCTTTGCCTAAAGGGAGAAAATCTATTGGCTGTAAATGGGTGTTCAAGAAGAAATTATGTGTAGATGGCAGTGTTGAAAGGTATAAAGCTAGATTGGTTGCAAAGGGGTATTCACAGGTAGAGGGAATAGATTATGGTGAAATATTCTCTCCTATTGCAAAGTTGACATCCATTAGATTTTTGTTATCTCTTGCTGCATCATATGATTTAGAGATAGAACAGATGGATGTGAAGACAACTTTCCTTCATGGTGATTTGGAGGAAGAGATTTATATGTCACAGCCTGAGCACTACATTGTTAAAGGTAAAGAATCCTTAGTTTGCAGATTAAAGAAATCTCTATATGGTTTGAAGCAATCTCCTAGGATGTGGTACCTTAAGTTTGATGCCTTTGTGTTGTCAATTGGATTTGTAAGATCAAAATCAGATCATTGTGTTTATTTCAGAGTTGAAAATGATTACCTTCTTATTGTTGCATTATATGTTGATGATATGTTGCTATTTGGGAAGGGTAAGGGTATGATTTCTAATTTTAAATCTCAGTTGTCAGCATAGTTTGAGATGAAAGATCTTGGGGCAGCTAGGTACATCTTGGGTATGGAAATCAGTAGAGACAAGTCTAATAGAAAACTTTGGTTGAGTCAGAGTAAGTATGTGAAGTTTGTGTTGGACAGGTTCAGCATGGCAGATTGTAGACCACTATGTGTTCCTTTTTCTATGGGAACAAAGTTGTCTGTAGATGATTGTCCAAAATCTCCTAGTGAGGTGGAGGACATGAGTAGAGTACCTTATGCTAGTGCAGTTGGTAGTCTTATGTATGCTATGGTCTGTACTAGACCAGACATTGCCCAAGTAGTGGGAGTCCTGAGTCAGTTTATGGCTAATCCTAGATGGGTACATTGGGATGAAGTTAAGCGAGTATTCAGATATTTGAGGGGTACATCAGATTACTCCATATGTTATCATGGTAACTCTTCTGGATCTCCACATTTAGTTTGTATTCATGGCTTTGTGGATTCAGATTGGGTAGGTGATATTGATAGCAGGAGATCCACCAGTGCTTATGTGTTCACTATGTTTGGTGGTGCCATTAGTTGGATGAGTAAGTGACAACCTGTGGTTGCTTTGTCCACTACAGAAGCTATACATGGCTGCTACTCATGCTTGTAAAGAAGCCATTTGGATTAGAAGATTATGTTCTGATGTTGGTGTTGATGCAGAATAAATTACTATTTGGTGTGACAGTCAGAGCGCTATTTGCCTTGAAAAGAATCCAACTTTCCATGCCAGAATGAAGCACATTGATGTGCAGTTTCACTTTGTGAGAGATATGGTAGAAGATGGAAAGGTAAATTTGGAGAAGGTAGATACTGTGAAGAATGTTGGAGATGCATTAATGAAACTAGTGGGCACTGAGAAGTTCAGATGGTGTTCGGAGTCTATGGGCCTTTTGGCCTATAGCGGTTAAAGTTCCTGTTATGTTCCTGTTGCTCTTACAAGGTGTTCGACAAGTGGGAGAATGTTAGGAATAAGGTGTCTCAACCTTGGATAATTCCTATTCTTATTATTTTTTTTGTAAATGTATTTTTTGCAAATAATGTAATTAAGTGTGAGTGTACATGTCTAGTTGGCATGTTGATGTGTCACTCTACTTGATGTGTCGGCATCTTGTGCTTAAGGAGATCATGACTGAAACGGTCATGACAGATTCCTATGATGCGTAAGAACTATTTAAGGAATGTGCTATGATAGGTGTATGAGCATCTTATGACTTGGGCCTATTTGGGCACCCAAGAAGAAGTGGTTGGTGTGTGTAAGAGAATATGCCAAAAATAGGTTGGTATGATAGATTCTCTTACACTTCTCTTGTGACCATTTTTTTGGTGAATTCTATGACAAGCTATCATAGTCTATTCTAGGGATGGATGCCTATTCTTGGGATTGCATGTAACAACTATGTACATGTGGCTTTGTGCATGGGTCTTGGTGGTTGTGCCCATTTTTGGGTCCAGAGGAGTCTATATATATGATGCTGCTCCTATGGGAGAGATATAACAAAAAAATTAAGTCTTGTTGGCTTTGTCTCTCATTTCCTAAAAGAACTTGCATTGCAAGTGTATTGTAATATTTGTGTTGAAGATAATACATTGTGCAGGTTTTGGAGTGCTGGGGTTTTTTACCGAAAGGTTTTCCCCAGGGTATATCATTGTGTCATTCTCTATTTTTCTGTATGTATGGTATGTGGTTGCAATATCTTTGTTAAAGTAGTTAACGAATCTAAAATTGTAAGGATTTATAAGAATTTGCACAATACTCTCCTATAGAGATTAGCGTAGGAAGCTATTTCCGCACCTGAGTTTCCTTACAAATCTTTCATGCTTGATGATCTACCTTGGTTATGTGATCCTTATATCTTTCATCTTACATCAACAACCTTATCTTTAGTTTGATTTGATCAAATTTATCAATTTAATGTTTCTCCTCTATCTCATTTCGATTTCGATCACAAGGGGGCAGTACCTATCAAAATTCAATCCTTGATTCAACTTTATGAACCCTATCAATTGCTTTGCTTGGGGAAACCTTGCTTGAGACTTGACAATTACCTATTTATAGGGGTGTTGGCCTTGTCTTTTTCAATCAGCTTATCTTTGTCTTGATGTGTTCCCGTCTGTTGATCACATGTCTGAGTTGTTTTGTGATCTCAAATCGATCTCACACTTCAACTTCATTTTTTGACTACATGTGTTCCCATAAAGATCACACATTAGTCAAAGAGGGGAAAATGTATGCACCCTAAAATGGTCACCTAGACTTTGGGCCCCCATTCATCAATTTATCATTTCCTAAATCAATGCTTTGCAATATTTTCAATTTAAATCAATTTCCTTGATCAAATTGTAATTAATTCAATTATTTTAATATTTCCTAAAGTTTGATCATTTTATCCTAAGTTTTATTTAATTAAGAGAACATACTCCCTTTTAATTAAATAAAAAAATCTTTTAATTAACTAATAAAATCACTTTATCCTAAGCCACATTTAATTAAAAAAATAAATCTCTTTTAAATAAATGAATAAATTTTTTAATTGAATAATGGAGACCATTTTGCTAAAAATAATAAATAAATAATAAAATAAAAAGAAAAAGAAAAAGACTTTTTGTCTACACATTGAATGCACACTTTCCAAGATGAGTGGAATCTCCTTTTGCCTCTTAATCTCTTCCACACATCTTTTTGCCTCTTAACCTTGTCCATTGATTTTGCCTCTTGAGAATCTTGAGCACATGGATCAACCAAGATTTAATCTCCACCATTGCTCATTTCTTTTTGCCTCTTAATCTTGACCGTCCATTCATTTCTAAATCCTTTATAAGGAGCCCTCTCCTTCTCATTTTTATGCATGGAGATTTTAGAGCTCCAGATTTTATGTTATTGTTATGCAGGTTTGGAGAGTGATGTTGGAGGAGAATTTGAGCACTTGAGCTTGAATATTGAAACTTCTCTTCTCTTGTTTTCTTCTCTCATGCCTCCATGGAAATCCATTTAGATTACTCTTGCACTTGAATGGTAGATTAGATTCATGTCTTATTTCATAGAATAATCTTGCATAAACATTTCCTTTCATAGATTAGTTTTCTTTCAAGCATTGTTATCATATATAATAGCTTTCATTTTCATTTGCATGCATACTTGATGATCATGGAGACTAGTATTCTTGCTTTTCCTCTTTGAATCTCTCATTTTATGGTGTACTTTCATGGGCACAAACTAGGTCTAAGATAAGGGCCTCCATTATAAACCCTTGCACTCCATGAATAGAGAGCTATGAGTTGCCATTTGAGACCTCATTCTTGAGAAATCTTGGATATAATGACTCATAGAAGTGTGTCAACATTTTAGCACACACCTATATGTTTATTTTGTAGCTATAGAGTCACCTGATCTAGATGATGATGTGTCATTGACTAATCGAGCTAATATTCCAGTATCTTCAATCTTTCTTCTCCATATTTTGTCCATCTGATTACAAATATCATCAACATTTACTATACCTTTTCCTTTAGAGTCTTCACCATTGGGTTCATACGCTCGGTACCTACAATATTTTCTCAATTGACTGACCTTGTGAGAATGAAAACATTCAATGCCAGAAGCCTTCCAAGTACTGGTATTTTTTCCCATGTGCAATCGTCTACAATTTTCTAGAATATGATCATATCTTCCACAAGATCGACATGCAATCCTTGTGTTGTAATTCTAGTTGATAGTATTTCTTTGTCTATTTAGTATCTAGTTATACTTCTATGATCTAAAATCTTGTGATTTGTGTCCATACTTATTGCATGTGTAGTAGTAACCATCACATTTTTGTTTCCTTGGAGTCTTGTCAAATTTGGATCTGCACTCAAATGCTCAATATTCATACTTGTAGTTATAACAATATCCATCAAATTTAGGAGTAGAAAATGACTTACTGACCTTTCTCCTACATACATTTATTGTGTAGCCCTATTTTCCATAGTGATAACATGTTGGCTTCTTATTTTTTGGAGTTGTATACACATTTCTCTACTCTTTTAGCTTAGATGATTCTCCTTTCTTAGTTGTAGAGTTCTCGGTAAAGCCTAATCCACTGATATCTCTCAATCTTCTCTGATATCTCAACTGTTCATCTAGTTTACTTATACTTTCCTTAGCTCTCTTCAGTCTTTCATTGATTTCTTTTTCATTTTTCAGCTCATTCTTTAGTTATTCATTTTTTTATCTCAGTCCAAAAATCTCTTTCACCTTCCTTACAATCTCGTGATTAACACTAAGTAATTGATTTGTCATATCATAGTGATTTTTTGTCAACCTCTACATTTTCAAATCTTTCTCATCCATTCTTGTACTCATTTTCCTTTTCTCATCTTCTATCTTTCTCTTATCATTATCTTATTTTCTCTTTTGTTCTAGGACTTCACACATTCTTACCAATTGAGGTTCTTATTCCTTCTTCAATGATTTTACCTGCTTGGTTAGGGTTTTGTTCTTCTCAATCAAATATGATATAATAGCTTCAGATGCATCATACAAGCTTCCTTTTGATTGTTTAGAAAGTTCTTCAAGGTCTGATCTTGGGTATCTTTTAGTTGATGGGCTAACTTCTTTCTCTTTCTTAGTGAATGCTTCAACTTCCTTGTCAGTTCATCAATATGATCTTCTGCAAATTTTAGTTCTATGTTCAAATGCTCAATCACCTTTTCATACCTGTAGCTTTCCATCTCTTAGGATCTTTCCTGTCAAGTGGTTAAACTTCTAAATAAGAGACTCAGCTCTGATACCAATTGTTGGAAAGTTAAGGTGCTGAGAGGGGGAGGGGGTAAATTAGTACCTCATAAAACTTTAACCCTCAATAAATTTTTTACCCTTTGAATCTCAGATCTTACTTTACATGCATAAACTTAACAACTTATTGTTGAATGACAGTAAAATAAAGTAAACTCTTTCAACCATAAACACATAATACACATGAACACATTTGAAACATGATTTTGGTAATGCATAAACCCTTGGTTAGAGGGAAAAACTATGGTGGGGATGGCACCCAAAATCCTTCACTACTACACCATAAAGGTTGCTTGGTTAGAGCATACAAAAGTATCACTTTTGGTAATTTACCTTATTAGGATTAATACAAAAAAAAAGATCTTTTAAAGTTTACCTTGTAAAAGGATTTTTCAACACTCATTAAGTGTGCACTCTATTAAGAGATTTACAATGTAACAAGCTTGTTAAGGCCTACCCAATATGTGGGATTTGATAATATAATAACAATGTATTCCTATAAAAACTGATCTAGAATAGTGCATCTACCTGTATGCTAGGTTAGATCCTTTATGCTCTGTGCAGTCTCATTACCTTTCTCTTATTGATTTCACCAAATTCATCCACTTCCACTGCTTGGTAGCACTATTTTCTTTATCTCTTTTATACTTTCTTTCCTTCTCTCATACCCTCTTTGTTAATCATTTCTTGATCCATCCTTATATAGTAATCTTGTAGCTTCCTCTTTACTTGACCTAATTAGAGTTTAGATCCTTCTAGAATGCTCAGATAATTAGATCTGTGATCCATGTTCATTTCCTCTTTCCAAGAAATATTTTATTCATTTTTATTGGCTCAAAATTTTCCTTGGGATCATTTACAATCATGTTTCAATTCCAATAAATCTTACCTAACTTTCTCCTTGATCTTTGGAACCATTTTTTTGCTCAGTAGAATCCAATCAAACTTTTATGTTCATCATGTGTCTCTCCGTAGCTTTTGCTGGTTGTCTTAATTATCATGATGTTCCTGCTTGGTAATACTCTTCCTCGGTTAAAATACTTGCTCGGTACTCTTCCTTTGCTTGGTAACCATTGTGCTCAGTAATTGTATTTGTTCGATGTCCATTCTGCCTTGTAACCTTTATTGCTCGGTAATTGTTATGCCTTGTTATTACCGACCAAATTTATCTTCACTGACCTAATTCTTCACTCATCATAACTCATCATTTCACTAATGACAACACTTAATATATTTAGGAGTAAGATGATTTTAAGGTTTAGTGTCATTTATGGACAAATATAGTTATCATATGTTGCTTTCAAGCTCTTATAATCCATTGTTGATTTACAAGTTATTGGATCATATTTGGTTACTCTTTTAATGCTTTTTGTTTAGGGTTATACCATGCCATTTGGTGAACAAAATAATCTGAGAGTAGTTTTTTTAGTTGTATGACAAGGGTGTTTTCCCTGGGAGCCTTAACGGGTTCTTCTCATAGGGAGATACAAATTTTTTGGATTGTGTCTAGGATCTTTCCATCACATTCTCTTCCCAACAATGAAGATTCTATGGGATTTTGTGCTCATTCCTAGGATTTGATGTTCTTGTTATTTACTTGTAGAGCTCAAAGGGTTTCAAAATCCCTGGCAGATAGCCTTGATTTGTTGAGATTACTTCCCCTTTCCCAAACACCAAAGAGAGGAGCCAACTTCTATAAAACTCTAGAGGTTTCTTTGCAAGGCACATTCCTATCCAACTCCTACAAAGCTTTCAAACTTCCCTTCATTTGGGTGGGAGCCTAGATCTAGGATCAACAATAATTATATATTCATATATTTAACTTTAATAATCACTTTCACTTTTACCTTTTTATTTTTCACACTAGGGGCACAATGTTCCCCTTCTTTAAATTTTATGCATATTTACATATTTTTCTTAACTACATATTATTACATAATGCTACCTAGGTTACTTATTACATGTTTATTGAGTTTCACCCATTTATATATTTTTATTCTTCCAATTTCTTGTATTATGCAACCAATATTATTTGATGGATATTATTGCAAAGGTTAGCTCATGGTTATGAGCTCTCCTTTTGTGACCAATAAATATTAGTTTCTTTTAACGGATCCTACCATGAAAAATAAATGTTAATATCTTTTTTTTGGTTCCCACTAGGCCTCTTCGATTTTTCTTTTGATGGATCCTATTATCCACAATGAATATCAATTTATTTTTTAGTGGACCTGAACATGTTTGGTGCAGGACACCCAGGGCAATATCCAAGATTATCCTTATGTTTTGTTTTGTGTTTTTCTTTGTAATAATAGGATAGATCCTTGAGATCATCCTTTTCATGATTTGATCCATCTTGTGTGGTCAAGGATCCCTAAGGCACACCTATAAGCCTTGGAATGCCTTAGTCCACTTGGATTTTAGGTCTTTAAGTGATAGGTGTGATTAGGTATTTTGGGTGTTTTAAAAGAGTTTCAAAGATGATTCCAATGATTTTGGATCATTTTGAGTAGTTTTGGTCAGGTCTAGGTGTTTGGATAGGTGTTAAAGTCATTAGGAGCGCAAAAATACAAAATTGCAAAAAAGTTGCAAATGTTGTAAAAGTTGCTCGAGCAACTTTTGAAAAGTTTCTTGAGAAGTTTAAATTTAGTTTCCAATGGTCAAAACTACTCATGGACTAATTGGAACTTGGATTTGAACATATTTAAGCATGTTCAAACCTCTTCAAGAGGTTAGAAGTTGTAATTTGAAGTTTTGATACAATTCCAATAAAATCATCAGATTTCTTGAGCACATAATTGTCTAGTACAAATGTGTACGGAGAGATAAGACTAAATTGATGACATGAAAAGATGACCCTACGAATCTACTTTCCAAAGCAATTAATTTGACTTCAGTTGGTTTTGTGTAGCAAAAGTTATAACTAGATTTGCAGGGATAGTCCAAGAGAGCCTAATTCAGGCCTATTCCACTAATGGAGGCCTAACTTGCTATTTCACCAGTGAAATTCAATGGCCACTTGGGAAATACAAGTTAGGAATGCATTCTTATTGATTCCTAAGGCTCAATATGAGATTTGGTGTTCTAGAGGGTTTTGCATCAAGCCCTAGGCTGAATATTCTTATGTATTCAGCCAGTTGGTGGTGTGAAGTGCTGTGTAGAAACTTTATGTGATTAAAGAGACTAGTTAGAAGGTGGATTTCGATCATTTGGAGGTAGATGAAGGTTTAAAAAACCCTACACTGATTCTATGCACCCATCCTTGACCATGTGTAGTGCAATCCAAGCCTAATCTGGCTAATTAGGTTTGTGAGCATTGTGAGGGTAGAGTGTGCACGAGTGGAGTTAGTCCTTGGAAGTTTGGGGATCTTAGAATCATAAAAAATGGTATTTTAACCTTCCCTTAGTTTTCCTAGTCTCATTCATAGATTTGCACACCAAAAGCTAGTTGGAGAGACCTATTAGGATTTATAGGCCAGTTTGTGTGTGGTGTATTGTGGGTGTTGGGGAATTAATTGGTTGGTTGATTCTTGGTTAATATTTCCAATATAAGGTGTTACAACCTTTAAGATGGACATGAAGTATCACTGGTGAAGATTTATAGATTTTACCCAAAATAGGGAAAGTGTCCCTAAGACCTCATTTTGGAGGAATTGGTGTAAGACCTTAGGGTGTTGAAGTGAAATAGGTAAGGTGTCTAGACATCACTAATTGGTTTATATACCTTATATCCCAAGGCTAGTGGGATTGGATTGTGCCAAAATCAATTTGGAGGAGTTGTGAAAGAAATACCATATTTCCTTGTCTTCTTGTTGTGCTCTCTGCATCAATGTTTCATGGATATTTATTTTTTACTTCTATATTTATTTATTTATTAACATTGTTAATCAATTGCATTAGTTCCTACAATAGATTTTTATTAGATGCGCTAGTAATTGAAGTTGTGCTTGTAGGTTTCCAAATGTAGCATTCACTATATAAAGTGTGTTTAGATTTATGACCCATATTTACATCCTTTTTATAAGTAGTTATTATTTACTTTTATGTTGACTCTTACTTTGTTTTGACATGCATCTTTATAGTAGTTCTTATAAAAGTCAATGAGTGAGTAAAATAAAAGGGTGAAAAGTACACACTTGATACTTTTCCCTTCTAGCTTGGACCCACTTTAATCTAATTGTTCCAAATACAATGAATAGTGTAGAAGTGGAATAATTTTTTGTGTAAAATTAAGCAAATAACAAGTTTTGTGTCTCCAATTTGACTTCACACATCCCAAGAATCTATATTTGATTTTTAGTTTGTACATTCATCTTAATTAGAGAACTTTTTCTCCAAAGTGAAAACAAAAAATTTATTTATTTTTAACGCAAATGACTATTTTGACATATAAGGGGATGAAAACTCTCTCTCTCTCTCTCTCTCTCTCTCTCTCACACACACACACACACACACACACACACACACACACACACCCCTTTGAGTTGGAAGAATGATAAAATGATAATGTTTAGTTGCCTTTCAAAACTAATGGATTGTCATGTGAAAAATTAAGAAGAAAAATTTAATACAAAAAAATGAAAACTTAATTCAATTCATTCTTTATAAAAGGAGTATGACACTTTGGTAACCATCCATTGAAATATTATGTAAACTATGTAAGAAAGATGCAAATGGGATGAAGATCACTAAAAGAAGAAAGTGATTTTTGTGGCCTATGAGTATTAAACAAGGGGCATTAAGGTGTTTCTAATTCAATGTACAAGCTATATTTGGGCTTATCTTGGTTAGGGTTCTATGTTGAGCATTTACTTTGTTATGAATGATTTACATGTGTTGTTTTGAATAAAATTGCTCCTCCTTAAATGTGCTACAACCTAGAGGGCTAAAACCATTGAAATATTGTTAAGGTGGGAGTGATCATTCCAACAATTGAACTCATATAAGCATTTATTTATTTAGAGCAATGCAATTTTTTTTGGATTTGATTGTGTGCACTATTTTTTTCTTAAGTTTAATAGTTAATTTGATTCATTACTTTTGGCAAACCCAAATTTTATTTCAGACATTCACAATCAAATAAATCCAATCATATAATCAATCCAAATGAATACTAAGACCTATCTTATTTGAAAAAATAAAATATCATAAATTGAACATATAAATACAATTACAATCCTTCTATTTTTTTAATAGATTGTACAAAATTTATATTTTGGATATGATAATCTTTTAAAAATATTAATCATATTTTATTATAATATTACACAAATACAACCAAATAGCTATCACTTATAGTTTGTATCTATTCATCTCACCTATATTTACATGTAATCGAACAAGAGAAATCTATAATAAATCATTTATATGACACAACTTATTGAAAGCTTTATAAATTGGGTGGCAAGCTAATACATTTGATTATAAGAGAAAATTCATAATCAAACATATTAAAGTCCAACAAATTTTGATAAACCCAATAAACTAGAGAATCTATGATAAATGATTCATATGACACAACTTATTAAAAGCTTTACAAATTGGGTGACAAGCTGATACATTTGACAATGAGAAAAATTTCATAATTAAACATATTTAAGTTTGACCAATTTTGATAAACCCAATAAAATGCTCATGTAAAGGCCCTATAATCTCTCTCACCCTTTAATTAAAAGGAGGAAACATGAATGAGGTTAGGTTAGTCCAAGATGAAATCCATGTACAATCAATATGGAAAAAGAAGGGAAGCATGTAAGGGGGTGACAAATGGGGACCATCTTCCAAATGCTTCCTTTCTTTGTGCCATGTCAATCAATCAATCCAAATTATTTTCCTCCTCCACCTTTCATTGCCAACACACAAGCCTAGCAAGCTGCTTTCACAACAAGAATGCCCTTTGTGGGATCTCAAAACCCACCATCTACATCCCAAAATCCCACTATCACATCTACATTCCCAATATCCTCCACATCACAACCTACATCAAGAACAAGATTTTCTTGGGGCCTCACCCAAGCACAAATGCATGCACTTGGGATACAAACCCAACCACACATATCCATTCCCACAAACCCACAAGAAACCTTCCCTCATGTAGCACAATAAATGCCACTGAAACCTCTGCTAGTTACATCTTTTCCCTCATATACCAACTATCTATCCATTCCACCCGCCACTTCTCAAGCCATACCACCACAACAACAACAACAACATAGTTCCTCCCATCCTACTAGCTACCTCACACAACCACCTCCAACCACCATCTTCCAAACAACTTCTCTACCCCTCAGCAATGTAGGAATGCACCCAACGTACATCAGCCAAGAACAAGGCCCATTCTATTAGCAAGTTTCACCATTCCACCAACCTCTTTCATAGTAGTAGTACTTCCCAACACAGCAATAACAACATCCCATCATCCCCCAGTAGCAACAAGAAAGACCATATCTCTCATAGTAATATGCTCCCACACCTCAACAACAATATCCTCCCCAGCAACCATCACCCCAAAATCCATTCCAATCTTCTTACCTAGCTAGGAAATCCCCCTATCTAATCCAATAATATCCCCCATAGAACCATCCATACTCACTAGCATCATTAGATCCCTTCCCAATGGGAGTACCCACTCCAACACCTATCAACACAAAATGGGAAGAAATGAAGAATGCTCTCAAGGAGCTTAAAGATGAAACATAGAGAAAATCTTTCAAATTTGAAGAGGTCTATCCCTATCCCTTTGATAGATCTATCACAACAATCCCTTTTGGTTGACTAGATCTTTCCTAAGCATTTTGAGACACCCAAGTTTGACAAATATCGAGGGAAGGGAGATCTAGTTAGCCATGTTAAAGAATTTTACATGGCTTGTCAACAGGTGGCCTACAATGACAATTTCCTCATGCACCTCTTCTCCAAGAGCTTGGGAGGGACTAGTATTGAGTGGTTCTACAAAATACCTTTGCAGAACTTTCTGAGAAGTTCATTTCCTAATATGCCCATAATGTTGAAAATGAGCTATCCCTGTTAGACATCTCTAATTCAAAATAGAAGGGAGGTGAAAGCCTAGCTAATTACTTGTAATGATGGAAAAACCTCCCCATGAGGTTATCATATCAACCACTAGATAAACACCTCACCAAGATCTTCATCAATAACTTACATCCAAAGCTATCCCATTTCATGAGAATGAAGTGCATCCAAAATTATCAAGACATGAAAGGAAAAGGGATAGACACAAAAGAGGCCTCCTAGATGATGGAACCATTCGACATTACAAAGACAACTCCCATAATAAGACTAGTAATGACAAGCCTCGCTACTGGAATAGGAATAAGAATGTTGTCACTGATAGAGCCACAAACACCAAATATGTCCAAATTGTTATGGCTAGTCCTACACCAATTCCTGCATATCAAAAGAAACAACCACTAATCAATCAACAACCTATGCAACACTATCAACATCAAGAAAACTAAGAAAACTCCATATCCGCTACCCCATCACACAACAAGCCTTGAGTTCAAAACACTAATAAATGTACCTTCACCCCTCTTGGTGAGCCACTGGATGTGATCTTCGATCGAATGACTAAGGCCAACCTGATTACCTACCCTCCAACTCATCCATTTGATTATGCAAATCCCAAGCCAACATGGTACAAAGAAAATGAATATTGTGACTATCACTATGTTAAAGGACACACTACCATCAAGTGCATGGAACTTAAGCACTATATCCAAGATCTCATTGATAGGAAGGAGATCTAAGTGGATGCACCTACCAAACCTTCACCTAATGCCAATCTACAAATCTATTAGAATGTGTTCCCTCAACATAAATATGGGAAGAACCAAGTCAATCCTAATCCACCACCCCAGAACCAAGGCAAAGGCAAACAAGGAGACCATGCTGACAGAAAATACTATACTACTACCCACATCAACTATAACAAGTTTTTTGGATGCATATCCCAACTTGAACCCATTGTGAATGTCATCCATGTTAAGGGAGAAGATAGTCAGTGTGTAGTTACCACACATAGAGGCCAAATATCTATCATCAGTGCTAATCCAATGCCCATTCATAATGCACAATATAACCTTCTGGAACCTTGGGAACAAACCTGCCCAAATCTTCACCCTCGATCTTCTCCACACTTTACCCATCCACCAAGAGATCCTCAACTGAGACCTCCAAGAGGGACATGTCCCCACAAACATTAATACCATCTAGTTCAAGAACCTTGTGGGATACCTATCTGCATCCCATGCACCCTCCTTCAAACCTTCTGACATACCCTCTGTTGAGCCTGACCACAATCTCCCCCTCCGCATCACCGTCATGGTTAGAGACTTTTCCATCAAAAGGGTCATGAGAGATAATGGCTCAACCCTAAATCTATGCACCTTGAAGTTCATATAGAAGGTGGGGTACACAGAGGTTGACATATCACATGATGCCATCACTATCAAGGCCTATGATAACTTGGAGCGCACTTTAGAAGGTACCATTCTATTTCCAATCAAGCTAGGCCCTGCATTTCAAGAAACCTTTTTTCACATTGTTGATCTAGACCTCCCATACAACATCCTCCTCAGCCAACCATGGATTCATTCCATCAAAGCCATCCCATCCACCTATCACTAATGCCTAGAATTTCCACATCAAGGCATTGAAATCACCATCCATGTAGATCCCCAACCCTTTGTATACTATTGTGTGTTGGAAGCTTCATTCCCCCATTACACTCACTATCCTTGTATTGACATTGGAACTTCTGTTGCTAGCTCATCTTGATCCCATAGAGAACCAGAGACAATCCTAGCTTCCACGCTCTCTTCCATCAAGATCAACACCATGGGCTATGGTGAGTACAACCTAAATGATGCATTTTCTGTAGGGGCCCTTCCACTTGATCTACATACTCAAGGACACCCAAGCCACCAAATCAAACCTCCTCAACAAGACCCTAAAATCAAGAAACTAGGGCCATCAACATTTATCTCTCATGGAATCCTAAACAATCAAGAGATGGACCCTAATATCAACAAGTAGTTATACAAATATCCCCCACCTACTGACACTGAGCTCCTTAGATAATTCAAAGACAAATATCCAACATCACACAAGTACACCAAAGAATAATGGAAATATCAAGGTGGTGGTATAGGACTAGAAGAAGGTGGTACAAAAGATCCACTAGAAGCCTCACAAAATCCAAAACATTGAGGCCTTGGCTTTAATACCTCTCGCCTACACATACAAGGACCCAATACCACAATTGGGGGCACTAATTCACCCAACATTACTCTCTTGAACATCCAAGATGACCTTGTAAAAATTAAAGACATCCCTGAAGAGGAATAAAATAAATCCTATGATGACATCTTCGACAATGAAACTCTATTGGACAACTCTATCCTCCATCAACTTTCCATCAACTGCATTGAACTTCCTCTCATCCATCCTAAACTCATTGATGAAGGGTGCTCCCCTTAATACCACAAACACATAACAGAAATAGAGAAACAACAACAATAATATGCAAGAACAAAATTGGCTTCTTATTATCTCCACAAATGTGGAATTACAAACTTTCAAAATTACAATATGCAAAGCCACATGGGCATTCCCTTACAATATTCTATAGGACAAAGCCTCGAATCAATACCTAGATCTACTACCCAGAACTATTCTGAACTCCCTAAGACAATAATACAGCCTTCCTTATATAGGCAATTTCCCACTGCCTGGGAAGGTTCCATAATTTTAGCCAATAAGGCCAACCAAACTTAGAATTATTTTATTTTACATTTTATTGCATCATAGTCCGCTCAATATAACCTTTGAAACCCGAATAGAAATTTTGAAGAAAATTATTTTCTGCCATTTCAGGTGGCCCAACTTCTGAAGACCATAAGTCATCACCAGTTGACCTGATCGGCTATTATAAACCCATTTCAGAAACACCACGAAGCGCTCTACAGGCTTGACCCGCGCAAGCACTTGTCACCCAAATTTTTGACCTCATCCGGGGCATCTAAAGCCTTCAAAACTGAGTTCAAAGTTTCTGTACCCTGCTGCCAATACCAAAAATCTTCAATATCTTCCAATATACACTTGATCTGGCAATGAAACTTTACTGGCAGACTTATATGACCAAAATGAACCTTCAAGAAAGAAATCAGATCATTCTGAGCACATACAAAAATTACCAAAAATAGTAACTTTCCATAAATAGTAGCTCTGCACAAATAGACCTTATTGAATATAAAAACATAATTTTTTTTTTTTTTTGGGTGATGCAAGATTGCTCTTATACCCAGGATGCTCTTGCATCAGACACCGGGGGTAATTTGAGAAGTGACCCTGCCATGACTTAGGTGTGCAGAGGAAAACCAAGATGGTTAACCTCCTCCTTTGTTAGCCATGATGAATCTTCAATAGGTCATCCTTTCCATTTGACCAAATAGTCTTCATATGTCCCATTCCTTGTGCTTCTGCCAACATGACTGTCCAGTATGTCATCAATCTCCTTGATATCTGAACTGGTTGCTGGAAAACTCCACTATGCTGCTGCAACCTCATCTTCAACACCTCCTTTGTGATACTCTGTCAAATCTGAAATGTTAAACACTGGTGAAATATTCAGGTCACTAAGAAATTCTACCTCATATGCATTTCCTGAATCATGCTTCTTCAGTATCTTACATGGCCCAAACTTCTTCATTTTCAACTTGTTATATGTACCAACCGAAAATCGCTCCTTCCGCAAATGAACCATGACTTCATCGCCAACCTAAAATTCCTTATGCCTCCTTTTCTCATCTGCCTTAGCCTTATATTATGCATTCATCTTGTTAATATGCTTCCTCACCTCCTCATGGATGTTCTTCAAGTGTTCTGCAAAATCCTCAGCTTCAGCACTACTTATTTCTCCTTTATCTATCTTTCTCAATTCAGATGTATTTCTTGGACTACTTCCATATAAAATCTGGAATGGTGATTTACCAGTGATCCTATTGACAGAATTATTGTATGCAAATTCTCCCGGTGGTAAAATAAAATCCCATCATGTTGGCTTATCTCCAATCAAACATCTCAGCAAATTTCCCAAACTTCTATTCACCACCTCTGTCTGTCCATCAGTCTGTGGATGATGTGATGAGCTAAACTTCAAATCTATCTTCAATTTCTTCCACAATGTCTGCCAAAAATATCCAACAAACTTAGTATCTTGATCTGAAACTATGGTCTTTGGAAAACTATGTAGTCTCACGACTTCTCTGAAAAACAATTCTACTACATGAACAACATCATTAGTCTTCTTGCAGGGAATGAAATATGCCATCTTTGAAAATCTATCAACTACTATAAAAATTGAATCATGTCCCCGCTGTGTCCTCGGTA
Organism: Chamaecyparis obtusa; assembly: GCA_027943335.1. Classification (NCBI taxonomy): domain Eukaryota; kingdom Viridiplantae; phylum Streptophyta; class Pinopsida; order Cupressales; family Cupressaceae; genus Chamaecyparis; species Chamaecyparis obtusa. The sequence continues at coordinate 2,210,962 of BSBK01000441.1, read as the reverse complement.
AACCAAGAACAAAATACATACTGATATCCTCCGAAGGCTTCTCTGGTACAGGTAATGGCTGATACAACCCTGTATTCTACTTCACTTCCTTCGCCATCTGACATACTCTGCAACTCTGTACAAAATTCTTGACATCTTGTTGCAATTGTGGCCAATAATAATTTTCACTAACCAAAGCAAGGGTTTTATAACGACCAAAATGTCCCGCCAATCCTCTGCTATGCTTCTCCTTGATGAGATTCTCCCTCATAGTGCTTCGGGGAATGCACAACTAACTCCCTCTGAATAACATATCATCCTAAATGATGAAATCCAACCATTTCATCCTGTCTAGAGTAACAGGTTCTCTACAAGCTTTCCAAGCTTCACCAAAATCAGGATCCTCTGGATACAAATTTTTGAGTTCCTTGAACCCAACCACTTCAATCTGCATTTCTGTCAGCAATAGTTGCCTTCTACTAAGAGCATCTGCAACCCTGTTAGACTTTCCACTCCTATGTTTCAAAACAAATGTATAACTCTGCAAAAACTCAACCCATTTCAAATGCCTCTGATTCAACTTTCCTTGACTATTAAAATAATGCAAAGCTTGGTGATCAGTATACAAAACAAACTCTTTAGGAAGCAGATAATGTCTCCACTTCTTTAATGCCTGAACTATAGCATAAAATTCCTGATCATAAATAGAATACTTCCTCTTGGCATCATTTAACTTCTCACTGAAATACGCAACAGGTTTACCTTCTTGGCTCATAACAGCTCCTATTCCAGTACCACTAGCATCACAATCTAATTGAAACACCTTATTAAAATTTGGAAAGGCTAAAATAGGTTGTTCTGTAACTTTTTGTTTCAACAATTGAAAACTCTTTTCTGCCCCTTTAGTCCACTTAAACTCTTTTCTATCCCCTCTCATTGTCTCAGTCAAGGGACCACAAATACTGCTAAAATTTTTGATAAACTTTCTGTAAAAACTAGCTAGACCATGAAAAGATCTTACCTCAGTAGCACTCCTTGGAGTATGCCATTCAAGGATAGCCTGTACCTTCTCTGGGTCCATTTTTAGACCTTCTACTGAGACTACAAATCTCAAATACACTAACTCTTTCTTCACAAAACTGCACTTCTTCAAATTAATTAACAATTTTTCATCTCTCAACTTCTCAAAAATCATATGAATATGCATCATATATTCCTCCAATGTCTTGCTAAAAATCAAAATATCATCTAGGTAAACAATGACAAACTTACCTAGAAATTCTTCCAGAACCTCATTCATGAGCCGCATGAAAGTGCTAGGTGCATTGGTTAGCCCAAAAGGCATGACTAACCACTCATACAGTCCTGCCTTTATCTTGAAGGCAGTCTTCCATTCATCTCCTTCTCTTATCCGAATCTGGTGGTATCCACTATTCAGATCTATCTTTGAAAAATATACAGCTCCACTCAAACAATCCATAATATCATCCATTCGTGGCAATGGAAACCTATACTTGATTGTGATCTTGTTTATTGCTCTGGAATCTATACACATCATCTACTCTCCATTCTTCTTTGGTGCTAATACCGCTGGTACAGCACAGGGACTCAGACTCTCTCTAATCAACCCCTTCTGCAATAACTTGTGTACTTATCTATTCACCTCTTCACTTTCTCCTGGTGTCATTCTATGTGCTGCCTTGTTTGGAAAACTGGCTCCTAAAATCAAATCTATCTGATGACTGATCTTCCTTACCGGTGGTAATCCATCAGGAACATTATCAGATATAATATCCTGAAACTCATTCAACAAATCTGCAACCTCTACAGGTACATCATCTACTTCTTCTTTACCAACTTTTAAAATTAAAGCAAAAAATACATGCTCATGCCTCATACCATCTAGGAATTTTCTTCCATCAACAAATGTTATTCTTGCATTACCACATACCTTTTCTTCGGTCTCCTTCAATGGCTTTAGCTTATGTCGCACTGCATCTTTTGTCAGGGAATAGGTATTCGCATGACCACCGTATATAGCACATCTGTCAAACTACCATGGTCTACCCAACAACATATGATATGCATCAATAGAGATGATATCACATAGTACCTCTTCTTCGTACCTACCAATCTTGAACTTTACCAGGCACTGTTTACTGACCATGACCTTGTGGTCATCCTGCACCCAGGCAATCCGATATGGATGTGGGTGTTTCTGTCTCTTGAGCTTCAAATTTGTCACCATCTCTTCTGACACCAAATTGTCAGTGCTTCCACTATCGACAATCACATCATAAGATTTACCCTCACACTTGCATCGAGTGTGAAACAGGCTCCTACTTTGTTCAGGTTCGTTCTCACCACTCAGCAAGACTCTTCTGTTAATTAGCATTTTTCCTCTTTCAGCATCTTCTGAACTTGATGATCTAGCATCTTCATCTACATGTGCAACTCTGGCCTAGCCTTCATTTCTCCTGTCTATTCTGCCTTGGCACTGAGGGCATTCAAATGCCCTATGACCTTCTTCTCCATAGTGAAAACATGTTCCACAGAAGCCTCCTCTTCCAGATCCTTGTCCTCTTGCTCTTCCTCTCTGATCTTTATTACTCTGATCTTGGAAATGATTGGAATTATTTTCTCTCTGATTCTAACTGCTACTCGCCTCATCCTTCTTTTTCGGATCTTCATTTCGGCCACCATATGACTGTCTACCAGATCTTCCACCACGAGCTCTTCCATTTTGTCTGCTCTCAAACTTATTGTTCAGCTTTTCCTCTACTTTTAGTGCAAACTGGTATGCCTCCTCAATACTGTTCATTCGAACTAGATTCAACTCCTCCTGAATGCCTAGCCTTAACGCATTAAGGTATCGGGAAACTTTCTCCTTATCAGCTTCTGCATGGCCTATTTTGATGAGGAGTCGATAGAACTCCTCTGTATACTCCTGAACAGATCTCCCTGCTTGCTTCAAACTTTGTATTTTCTTTAGTAGGTCAAGCTCATAATCAATAGGAATGAACTGTCGCTTCAATTTATCCACCATCCGATCCCATCTTGTGATTTTATCTTTCCCTCTTCTATTTCACTCCAACTGAGTTTCTTACCACCAGATCTTCACATGACCTTTCAATCTGGCCTTCGCAAATTTGACCCTATCAGGATCCTCAACATCCTCATACTCAAAATATTCCTCACATTCATTGATCCAGTCGATCAATTCCTCTGGGTTAAGATTTCTAGAAAATGTAGGAACCTCAATCTTAGGTCTTTTCTCAATTTTGAAAATTGCCCGAAAAAGTCTTTCTTCCTCCTGGCTCACAATTTCAGCTTCTCCTTCTTGATATTCTTCTTCAGCTTCATCCTTGCTTTTGTCTTTGACATTAAGATTCATTCCTCTACGAATCTCTTCTTTCAATGATTGCACTTATCTCTGCAGCTCTCTAACCTCAGGTGTCACAACACCAGCTCTTCCACCACATTCTCTTCGTGGAGGTATTTTTATGATGTGCACTGAAACCCTAACCACGGTCCTGGTGCAAACTGCCTCACAGTTGGTGATCTATTTATACACTCAAGAACTCCTGCTCTGATACCATTTGATGAAGGGTACTCCCCTTAATACCACAAACACATAACAAAAATAGAGAAACAACAACAATAATATGCAAGAACAGAAAATTGGCTTCTTATTATCTCCACAAATGTAGAATTACAAACTTTCAAAATTATAATATGCAAAGCCACATGGGTATTCCCTTACAATATTTTGTAGGACAAAGCCTCGAATCAATACCCAAATCTACTACCCAGAACTATTCTGAACTACCTAAGACAATAATACAGCCTTCCTTATATAGGCAATTTCCCACCGCCTGGGAAGGTTCCAGAATTTTAGCCAATAAGGTCGACCAAACTTAGAGTTATTTCATTTTATATTTTATTGTATCATAGTCGGCTCAAGATAACCTTTGAAACTCAAATAGAAATTTTGAAAAAAATTATTTTCTGCCATTTCAGGTGGTCCAAATTTTGAAGACTGTAAGTCATCACCAGTTGACCCGATCGGCTATTATAACCCCATTTCAGAAATGCCATGAAGCGCTTTATAGGCTTGATCTACGCAAGCACCTGTCACCCAAATTTTTGACCTCATTCGGGGCCTCTAAAGCTTTAAAAACTGAGTTCAAAGTTTCTGTACCCTGCTGCCATTACCAAAAATTTTTAATATCTTCCAATATACACTTGATCTGGCAATGAAACTTTACTGGCAGACTTATATGACCAAAATGAACCTTCAAGAAAGAAATCAGATAATTCTGAGAACATACAAAAATTACCAAAAATAGTAACTTTCTATAAATAGCAGCTCTGCACAAAATAGCCCTTATTGAATATAAAAACATAAGTATTTTTTTTTTTTTGGGTGATGCAAGATTGCTCTTACACCCAGGATGCTCCTGCATCAGACACCCGGGGTAAGTTGAGAAGTGACCCTGCCACGACTTAGGTGTGCAGAGGAAAACCAAGATGTTTAACCTCCTCCTTTGTTAGCCATGATGAATCTTCAATAGGTCATCCTTTCCATTTGACCAAATACTTTTCATATGTCCCATTCCTTGTGCTTCTGCCAACATGACTGTCCAGTATGTCGTCAATCTCCTTGATATCTGAACTGGTTGCTGGAATACTCCACTGTGCTGCTGCAACCTCATCTTCAACACCTCCTTCGTGATACTCTGTCAAATCTGAAATGTTAAACACTGGTGAAATATTCAGGTCACTAGGCAATTCTACCTCATATGCATTTTCTGAATCATGCTTTTTCAGTATTTTACATGGCCCAAACTTCTTCATTTTCAACTTGATATATCTACCAACCAAAAATCGCTCCTTCTGCAAATGAACCATGACTTCATCCTGAACCTAAAATTCCTTATGCCTCCTTTTCTCATCTGCCTTAGCCTTATATTGTGCATTCATCTTATTAATATGCTTCCTCACCTCGTCATGGATGTTCTTCAAGTGTTCTGCAAAATCCTCAGCTTCAGCACTACGTATTTCTCCTTTATCTATCTTTCTCAATTCAGATGCATTTCTTGGACTACTTCCATATACAATCTGGAATGGTGATTTACCAGTGCTCCTATTAACAGAATTATTGTATGCAAATTTTTCCTGTGGTAAAATCAAATCCCATCCTGTTGGCTTATCTCAAACCAAACATCTCAGCAAATTTCTCAAACTTCTATGCACCACCTCTGTCTGTCCATCAGTCTGTGGATGATGTGATGAGCTGAACTTCAAATCTATCTTCAACTTCTTCCACAATGTCTGCCAAAAATATCCAACAAACTTAGTATCTCGATCTGAAACTATGGTCTTTCGCAAACCATGTAGTCTCACCACTTCTCTGAAAAACAATTTTGCTACATGAACAACATCATTAGTCTTCTTGCAGAGAATGAAATGTGCCATCTTTGAAAATCTGTCAACTACTACAAAAATTGAATCATGTCCCCGCTATGTCCTCGGTAAACCAAGAACAAAATCCATACTGATATCCTCCGAAGGCTTCTCTAGTACAGGTAATGGCTGATACAACCCAGTATTCTGCTTCACTCCCTTCGCCATCTGACATACTTTGCAACTCTGTACAAAATTCTTGACATCTTTTTGCAATTATGGCCAATAATAATTTTCACTAACCAAAGCGAAGGTTTTATCACGACCAAAATATCTCGCCAATGCTTCGCTATGCTTCTCCTTGATGAGATTCTCCCTCATAGAGCTTCGGGGAATGCACAACTGACTCCCTCTGAATAACATATCATCCTGAATGATGAAATCCAACAATTTCGTCCTGTCTAGAGTAACAGGTTCTGTACAAGCTTTCCAAGCTTCACCGAAATCAGGATCCTCTGGATACAAATTCTTGAGTTCCTTGAACCCAACCACTTCAATCTACATTTCTGTTAGCAATAGTTGCCTTCTACTAAGAGCATCTGCAAGCTTGTTAGACTTTCCAATCTTGTGTTTCAAAACAAATGTATAACGCTGCAAAAACTCAACCCATTTCAAATGCCTCTGATAATGGAATATGGATGAAGTGACTGAGAGGGGGGGGTGAATCAGTCAACCATAAAACACTTCCTGCAATTAATTCTTTCCAGATCCCTTAGGATATCTTAACAATGTTATCTGTATTAGCACTCGGTAGATAGATTGCAGTAATTTTGAAGATGCAGAAAGTATTAGCAAAATTATCTTTTAGATATGCATCAGCACTGGTGTATGATTGAGATAACAATTAAGAACACAAGAGACACAAGATTTAACGTGGAAACCCAATATGGGAAAAACCACCAATGTATCTAGATACTGATTTTCACTTTTCTAAAGTGATGCCCGGTTAGAAGCCAACCTGGTAAAAGGTTACAAAACACACTGTTAGGTGTGACCTTGTTAGAAGATTTAAAACACCCTGATAGTAGTGGCCTGGTAAGAGGTCTTGAAAACAATTCAATGGAATTGTCACCTTGTTAGAGGATTTACAATATGGTTATTAAACCAACTCGGTTAAGAGATTTAGAATTCACTGTTACAATGATAAGAAGTTAACAATGAAAAAATGACCTGTATAATAATGCAACTATCTTGCTGATTACAGATCTCTGTTCTGCATATGTGTGATCCTTCCTGATTGAATAAATCTATGCTGCACCTCAAGGATATCTGAACATCCTTCACAAATTCGCACGCACCTTTCCTGTCTTTCTTCTGTAAATCTTCTGCTATATTTTTTATTTATTTTTCACATTTGACCTTTTATTTATATGATTTTAGATTTGTCAAATCGACATTATTTAGTATAATAGTTAGCTGAATTAAGCAAACTCTATTTGCAAAAATCCTTCAAGGGCCGACAGTGCTCAGTGACCATAACTTTCTATAATCTTTCAGAGACCGAGGGAACTCGGTAAACACCGACAATCCTTTACCTTTGATAACCGACTGAACTCGGTAAACACTAACTTTTCGTTGACAACCGACTGAACTTGGTAAATACTAACTTTTCTTCGACAACCGACTGAACTCGATAAATACTAAATTTTCTTCGACAACCGACTGAACTCGGTAAATGCTGAATTTCCTTTGGTAACCGAGTGAACTCGGTAGACACTGATTTTCTTTGATAACCGAGTGGACTCGGTAAGCACTAGTCTTCCTGTCTGGTAGACCAACTAAGCTTGGTAGGAACTGATTGCTGCGGACTATGACATTGTGTGACATCAAAGACAATACATAATTTGAGTAGCAATTTCCTTCAGACAATTGTTTCCAACAATCTCCCTCTTTGGCATTGATGGCAACACAATATGTTATAGCATAAGAAATTTGAAAGAGTTAACTCGGTTCAGATTCAAATCTCCTTCTGTCAGCAAACTTCCTTTATCCTGAAAATTCTTCCTTCTAACTATTGAAAATTTCTTGAAGTAATAGCAAAGACATAGCAAACACTCCCTCTTTGACAACACATGCCAAAGACAATTCACATATTACCGGTGAAAATTAATGTACCTCAAGTACTGATTCATATGCAATGATTCCTTGAATATGCTGCATCAACTGGTTGATTTTCAATCATTTTCTAGTTGATGCATCACTAAAACTGTATTTAGTGAGCCTCAGATAGGGGAATGACCCCTAACTTACCTCTTAGATACACAAATGCATACTTAGGTAATGGTTTTGTAAAAATGTCTGCAATCTATTCTTTTGTATGAATATATTCTAATCCGATTTCCTTATCCTGCACCAATTCTCTGACAAAGTGATATTTAATAGCAATTTGCTTAGTTTTGGAATGCATCACTAGATTCTTCAAAATGTTTATTGCACTGGTATTGTCACAAAATATAACAACTGGTTCTTTGATTTCAACCTTCATACCTTCTAATAGCTATTTAAACCAAACAATATTTGAATAGTTTACTGCAGCAGCAACATATTCTACTTCAGCTGTGGATTGAGATGTGCAATTCTGCTTTTTACTAGTCCAGGATACCAGTCTTTTTCTAAGAAAAAATACTCCACCACTTGTGCTTTTTCTGTCATCAATGTTTCCTGCCCAATCAGCATCAGTAAACACTTTCAAGTCTAGATTGCCTCCAAATTTATACCACAAACCATATTCTTCAGTTCCTCTTAAGTATCTTAAGATTCTTTTGATTGCCATCATGTGATTTTCCTTAGGTTTTGCTGAGAATCTAGCTACTATACCGACTACTAAGGCAATATCAGGTCTTGTATGTACTACATACTACAATTTTCCAATCATAGATCGGTATAGGGTCTAATCAACTTCTTTTGAATCATCATTTTTGGTAAGTTTCAGTCCAGTGCACATGGGTGTACCAACTGGTTTTGAATCTTCCACACCAAACTTCTTAAGTATTTCCTTAATGTATTTAGATTGAGTAATGTATATACCATTCTTGCTTTGCTGAATTTGAAGACCAACAAAGAATTTTATTAAACTAAACATAGACATTTCAAATTCTTTGCACTGATCCTCATTCCCTGTAAATATAGTATCATCTACAAATATTTCTGCCAATACAATTTTGTCATCCGATCCTTCTTTAATATACAGATTGTTGTTATCATTGGCTCTTTTGAAATTAATCTGAATCAAATAGTTATGGAGTCTTTCATACCATGCTCTAGGAGCTTGTTTCAAACCATACAATGCTTTGTGTAACCTGCAGACCATGTCCTTTTTATCTGGATCAACAAATCCTTCAGGTTGTTCAATTTAGACTTCTTCATCAAGAATTCCATTGAGAAATGCAGATTTTATATCCATCTGATATACCTTAAATCTTTTGTGTGCTGCATAAGCAAGTAGAGTTCTTACACCTTCTAATCTTGCAACAGGAGCAAAAGTTTTTCCATAATCTATACCTTCTTCTTGAAAATAACCTTTACATACCAGTCTAGCTTTGTTTCTAGATACTTGATCATCTTCATTTAGCTTAGTCCTGAATATCCATTTTGTTCCAATTACATTCTTATCTTTAGGTCTAGGTACAAGAGTCCAAGTTTTGTTCTTTTGTATTTGTTCTAATTCTTCATTCATTGCTTCAATCCAACTTTCATTTTCCAATGCATCTTTGCTTATATGAGAAATAAGTGCCATCTTATCTTCATCATCATCAGATTCATCTTTTATAGCAATAAAGACAATTTCTTCTTCACTATCATCAGAATCTTTAGCCATAAAACATGATTTCTTACCTTTATCCTTGTATGATTTGAAATTCTTTTTGCCATAGTACTTGTGACTTCTCTTCTCTTCCTTGACTTGCTTGTTTGGGCACCTAACTGCAATATGTCCAATTTCTTCACATGAAAAATAGATTAAAGGAGTTTTACCTTTATATTTACCTTTCCCTCTAGAGTACTTCTTTGCAAGTAATGCTTCTACAATTTCAAGATCACTATCAGAACTTTCTTCTGATACTTCTTCAATTTCTGACTGAACTTCTTTAATTTTCTTGTTCTTCTTTAGTGAAACCTTGGCCTCAAATGCTGATTCAATATTTTTGAAACTAGGAACATAGTTGTCATAGTTGTCTAATTCAAAGGCTGTCAATCTTCCAACTAAAGCATCCAAATTTATATTGTGGTTTGTTTCACATCTTCTTTCTTGAATAGCTGATACTCTTATTGCATAGATAGGGAGTAATGTTTTGAGTACCTTACTTATAACAGTTTCATCTGAGATTGTTCCTCCAGAAGCTCTAATTGCACTTACACTTGCTTTGATTCTTTCAACATATTTTGCAATGTTTTCATCTTCCTTCATATTCATCTTGTCAAACTGTCCTCTTAGGCTTTCTGCTTTGGCTCTTTTCACATTTGCATCACCACCATATATTTTCTTCAGTGCCATCCACATTTCATATGCAGTAGTGCAGTCTTTAATATCATCAAATTCTTCATAGCTGAGAGCAGATGCAATGTCTATCATCATGGTGTTGTGAGTCTTTTTATCTGCGATGTCTTCAACAGTTAATGCACCATTAGGAATTGTGTATTCTTCATCAATGTATTTGCATCCTGAATCACCAATGGAAGCCAGATGAAGTCGCATGAGACCTTGCCATGCTAAAAAGTTATCTCTGTTGAGCTTTGGAATTTCCCTCTTGTACGACATCCTGATCTTTAGCTTAGGTCCTTGAAACCCTTCCTGCAAGCACCAAAAGCTCTGATACCAATTGATGGAATATGGATGAAGTGACTGAGAGGGGGGGGGTTAATCAGTCAACCATAAAACACTTCCTGCAATTAATTCTTTCTAGATCCCTTAGGATATCTTAACAATGTTATCTGTATTAGCACTCGATAAATAGATTACAGTAATTTGAAGATGCAAAAAGTATTAGCAAAATTATCTTTTAGATATTCATCAGCACTAGTGTATGATTGAGATAGCAATTAAGAACACAAGAGACACAAGATTTAACGTGGAAACCCAATATGGGAAAAACCACCAATGTATCTAGATACTGATTTTCACTTTTCTGAAGTGATGTCCGGTTAGAAGCCAACTCGGTAAAAGGTTACAAAACACACTGTTAGGTGTGACCTTGTTAGAGGATTTAAAACACCCTGCTAGGAGTGGCCTGGTAAGAGGTCTTGAAAACAATTCAATGGAATTGTCACCTTGTTAGAGGATTTACAATATGGTTATTAAACCAACTCGGTTAAGAGATTTAGAATTCACTGTTACAATGATAAGAAGGTAACAATGAAAAAATGACCTGTATAATAATGCAACTATCTTGCTGATTACAGATCTCTGTTCTGCATATGTGTGATCCTTCCTGATCGAATAAATCTGTGCTGCACCTCAAGGATATCTGAACATCCTTCACAAATTCGCACACACCTTTCCTATCTTTCTTCTGTAAATCTTCTGCTATATTTTTTATTTATTTTTCACATTTGACCTTTTATTTATATGATTTTAGATTTGTCAAATCGACATTATTTAGTATAATAGTTGGCTGAATTAAGCAAACTCTATTTGAAAAAATCCTTCAAGGGCTGACAGTGCTCGGTGACCATAACTTTCTATAATCTTTCAGAGACCGAGGGAACTCGGTAAACACCGACAATCCTTTACCTTCGATAACTGACTGAACTCAGTAAACACTAACTTTTCTTTGACAACCGACTGAACTTGGTAAATACTAACTTTTCTTCGACAACCGACTGAACTCGGTAAATACTAACTTTTCTTCGACAACCGACTGAACTCGGTAAATGATGAATTTCTTTTGGTAACCGAGTGAACTTGGTAGACACTGATTTTCTTTGATAACCGAATGGACTCGGTAAGCACTAGTCTTCCTGTCTGGCAGACTGACTGAGCTCGGTAGGAACTGATTGCTGCAGACTATGACATTGTGTGACATCAAAGACAATACATAATTTGAGTAGCAATTTCCTTCAGACAATTGTTTCTAACATCTGATTCAACTTTCCTTGACTATTCAAATATTGCAAAGCTTGATGATCAGTATACAAAACAAACTCTTTAGGAAGCAGATAATGTCTCCACTTCTTTAATGCCTGAACTATAGCATAAAATTCCTAATCATAAACAGAATATTTCCTCTTGGCATCATTTAACTTCTCACTGAAATACGCAACAAGTTTACCTTCTTGGCTCATAATAGCTCCTATTGCAGTACCACTAGCATCACAATCTACTTGAAACACCTTATTAAAATTTGGAAGGGCTAAAACAGGTTGTTTTGTAACTTTTTGTTTCAACAATTGAAAACTCTTTTTTGCCCCTTTAGTCCACTTAAACTCTTTTCTATCCCCTCTCATTGTCTCAGTCAAGAGACCACAAATACTACTAAATTTTTTGATAAACTTTCTGCAAAAACTAGCTAGACCATGAAAAGATCTTACCTCAGTAGCACTCCTTGGAGTAGGCCATTCAAGGATAGCCTGTACCTTCCTTGGGTCCATTTTTAGACCTTCTGCTGAGACTACAAATCTCAAATACACTAACTCTTTCTTCACAAAACTGCACTTTTTCAAATTAATCAATAATTTTTCATCTCTCAACTTCTCAAACACCATACGAATATGCATCATATGTTCCTCCAAAGTCTTGCTAAAAATCAAAATATCATCTAGGTAAACAATGAGAAACTTACCCAGAAATTCTTTCAGAACCTTGTTCATGAGCCGCATGAAAGTGCTCGGTGCATTGGTTAGCCCAAAAGGCATGACTAACCTCTCATACAGTCCTTCCTTTGTCTTGAAGGCAATCTTCCATTCATCTCCTTCTCTAATCTAAATCTGGTGGAATCCACTCTTCAGATCTATCTTTGAGAAATGCACAGCTCCACTCAAACAATCCATAATATCATCCATTCATGGCAATGAAAACTTATAATTGATTGTGATCTTATTTATTACTCTGAAATCTGTACACATCCTCCACTCTCCATTCTTCTTTGGTGCTAATACCGCTGGTACAGCATAGGGACTCAGACTCTCTCTAATCAACCCCTTCTGCAATAACTCATGTACTTGTCTGTTCAACTCTTCATTTTCTGCTTGTGTCATTCTATGTGCTGACTTATTTGGTAAACTGGCTCCTGGAATCAAATCCATTTGATGACTGATCTTCCTTACTAGTGGTAATCCATCAGGTACATTATCAGATACAATCTCCTGAAACTCATTCATCAAATCTGCAACTTTTACAAGTACATCCTCTACTTCTTCTTTACCAACTTTTAGAATTAAAGTAAAACACACATGCTCATGCCTCATACCATCTAAGAATTTTCTTCCATCAACAAATGTTATTCTTGCATTACCACATACCTTTTCTTCGGTCTCCTTCAATGGCTTTAGCTTATGTCACACTCCATCCTTTGTCAAAGAATAGGTATTCGCATGACCATCGTGTACAGCACATCTGTCAAACTGCCATGGTCTACCCAACAACATATGACATGCATCCATAGAGATGATATCACATAGTACCTCATCTTGGTATCCGCCGATCTTGAACTTTATCAGGAACTGTTCACTGACCATGACCTTGTGGTCATCCTGCACCCAGGCAATCCGATATGGATGTTTGTGTTCCTATCTCTTGAGCTTCAACTTTGTCACCATCTTTTCTGACACCAAATTGTCAGTGCTTCCACTATCAACAATCACATCACAACATTTACCCTCACACTTGCATCGAGTATGAAACAGGCTCCTCCTTTGTTCAGGTTCATTCTCACCACTCAGCAAGACTCTTCTGTTAATTAGCGTTTCTCCTCTATCAGCATCTTCAAAATTTGATGATCTAGCATCTTCATCTACATGTGCAACTCTGGCCTGGCCTTCATTTCTCCTATCTGTTCTGCCTTGATGCTGAGGACATTCAAATGCCCTATGACCTTCTTCTCCACAGTGAAAACATGTTCCACGGAAGCCTCCTCTTCTAGATCCTTGTCCTCTTCCTCTTCCTCTCTGATCTGTATTACTCAGATCCTGGAAACGATTGGAATTATTTGCTCTCTGATTCTGACTGCTACTGGCCTCATCCTTCTTTTCTAGATCTTCATTTCGGCCACCATATGACCGTTCGCTAGATCTTCCACCATGACCTCTTCCATTTTGTCTGCTCTCAAACTTCTTGTTCAGCTTTTCCTCTACTTTTAGGGTAAACTGGTATGCCTCCTCAATACTGTTCATTCGAAACGGATTCAACTCCTCCTGAATGCTTGGCCTTAACCCATTAAGGTATCGGGCAACTTTTTCCTTATCAGCTTCTGCATGGCCTATTCTGATGAGGAGTTGATAGAACTCCTCTGTATACTCCTGAACAAATCTCTCTGCTTGCTTCAAACTTTGTATTTTCTTTAGTAGGTCAAGCTCATAATCAACATGAATGAACTATCACTTCAATTTATCCACCATTTGATCCCATCTTGTGATTTTATCTTTCTCTCTTCTATTTCGCTCCAACTGAGTTTCTTGCCACCAGATCTTCGCATGACCTTTCAATCTGGCCTTCCCAAATTTGACCCTATTAGGATCCTCAACATCCTTGTACTTAAAATATTCCTCACATTTATTGATCCAGTCGATCAATTCCTCTGGGTTAAGATTTTTAGAAAATGTAAGAACCTCAATCTTAGGTCTTTTCTCAATCTTGAAAATTGCCCGAAAAAATCTTTCTTCTTCCTGGTTCACAATTTCAGCTTCTCCTTCTTGATATTCTTCTTCAGCTTCATCCTTGCTTTTGTCTTTGACATTAAGATTCATTCCTCTACAAATCTCTTCTTTCAATGCTCGCACTTATCTCTGCAGCTCTCTAACCTCAGGTGTCACAACACCAGCTCTTCCGCCACGTTCTCTTCGTGGAGGTATTTTCATGATGTGCATTGAAACCCTAACCATGGTCCTGGTGCAAACTGCCTCACAGTTGGTGATCTATTTACACACTCAAGAACTCCTGCTCTGATACCATTTGATGAAGGGTAATCTCCTTAATACCACAAACACATAACAAAAATAGAGAAACAACAACAATAATATGGAAGAATAGAAAATTGGCTTCTTATTATCTCCACAAATGTGGAATTACAAACTTTTAGAATTACAATATGCAAAGCCACATGGGTATTCCCTTACAATATTTTGTAGGACAAAGCCTCGAATCAATACCCAGATCTACTACCCAGAACTATTCTGAACTGTCTAAGACAATAATACAGCCTTCTTTATATAGGCAATTTCCCACCACCTGGGAAGGTTCCAGAATTTTAGCCAATAAGGCCGACCAAACTTAAAATTATTTTATTTTACATTTTATTGCATCATAGTCAGCTCAAGATAACCTTTGAAACCTGAATAGAAATTTTAAAGAAAATTATTATCTTGCATTTCAGGTAGCCCAACTTTCGAAGACCATAAGTCATCACCAGTTGACCCGATCGGCTATTATAACTCCATTTTGAAAATGCCACGAAGTGCTCTACAGGCTTGACCCACGCAAGCACCTATCACCCAAATTTTTGACCTCATCCGGAGCCTCTAAAGCTTTCAAAATTGAGTTCAAAGTTTTTTTACCCTACTGCCAATACCGAAAATCTTCAATATCTTCCAATATACACTTGATTTGGCAATGAAACTTTACTGGCAGACTTATATGACCAAAATGAACCTTCAAGAAAGAAATCAGATCATTCTGAGCACATACAAAAATTACCAAAAATAGTAACTTTCCATAAATAGCAGCTCTGCACAAAATAGCCCTTATTGAATATAAAAACATAAATTTTTTTATTTTTTTTGGGTGATGCAAGATTGCTCTTACACCCAGGATGCTCCTGCATCAGACACCTGGGGTAATTTGAGAAGTGACCCTGCGACGACTCAGGTGTGCAGAGGAAAATCAAGACGATTAACCTCTTCATTTGTTAGCCATGATGAATCTTCAATAGGTCATCCTTTCCATTTGACCAAATACTCTTCATATGTCCTGTTCCTTGTGCTTCTACCAACACGACTATCCAGTATGTCGTCAATCTCCTTGATATCTGAACTGGTTGCTAGAATACTCCACTGTGCTGCTGCAACCTCATCTTCAACACCTGCTTCGTGATACTCTGTCAAATCTAAAATGTTAAACACTGGTGAAATATTCAGGTCACTAGGCAATTCTACCTCATATGCATTTCTTGAATCATGCTTCTTCAGTATCTTACATGGCCCAAACTTCTTTATTTTTAACTTGTTATATGTACCAACTGAAAACTGCTCCTTCCACAAATGAACCATGACTTCATCACCAACCTGAAATTCTTTATGCCTCATTTTCTCATTAGCCTTAGCCTTATACTACGCATTCATCTTGTTAATATACTTCCTCACCTCCTCATGGATGTTCTTCAAGTGTTCTGCAAAATCTTCAGCTTCAGCACTACTTATTTTTCTTTTATCTATCTTTCTCAATTAAGATGCATTTCTTGGACTACTTCCATATACAATCTGGAATGGTGATTTACCAGTGCTCCTATTGACAGAATTATTGTATGCAAATTCTGCCTGTGGTAAAATCAAATCCTATCCTATTGGCTTATCTCCAACCAAACATCTCAGCAAATTTCCCAAACTTCTATTCACCACCTCTGTCTGTAAATTTGTCTGTGGATGATGTGATGAACTGAACTTCAAATCTATCTTCAACTTCTTCCACAATGTCCACCAAAAATATCCAACAAACTTAGTATCTCGATCTGAAACTATGGTCTTTGGGAAACCATGTACTCTCATCACTTCTCTGAAAAATAATTCTGCTACATGAATAGCATCATTAGTGTTCTTGCAGTGAATGAAATGTGCCATCTTTGAAAATCTGTCAACTACTATAAAAATTGAATCATGTCCCCGCTGTGTCCTCGATAAACTAAGAACAAAATCTATACTGATATCCTCTGAAGGCTTCTCTGGTATAGGTAATGGCTGATACAACCCTGTATTTTACTTCACTCCCTTCACCATCTGACATACTCTGCAACTCTGTAAAAAATTTTTGACATCTTGTTGCAATTGTGGCCAATAATAATTTTCACTAACCAAAGCAAGGGTTTTATCACGACCAAAATATCCCGCCAATCCTCCGCTATGCTTCTCCTTGATGAGATTCTCCCTCATAGAGCTTCGGCGAATGCACAACTGACTCCCTCTGAATAACATATCATCCTAAATGATGAAATCCAACCATTTCATCTTGTCTAGAGAAACTAGTTCTGTACAAGCTTTCCAAGCTTCACCAAAATCAGGATCCTTTGGATACAAATTTTTGAGTTCCTTGAACCCAACCACTTCAATCTGCATTTTTGTCAGCAATGTTACCTTCTACTAAGAGCATCTGCAACCCTGTTAGACTTTCCACTCGTGTGTTTCAAAACAAATGTATGACCGTCCACCAGATCTTCCACCATGACCTCTTCTATTTTATCTGCTCTCAAACTTCTTGTTCAACTTTTCATCTACTTTTAGGGAAAACTAGTATGCCTCCTCAATACTGTTCATTCAAACTAGATTCAACTCCCCTGAATGCTTGGGCTTAACCCATTAAGGTATCGCGCAACTTTCACCTTATCAACTTCTGCATGGACTTTTCTGATGAGGAGTCGATAGAACTCATCTGTATACTCCTGAACAGATCTCCCTGCTTGCTTCAAACTTTGCATTTTTTTTAGTAGGTCAAGCTCATAATCAATAGGAATGAAATATTCTTTCAATTTATCCACCATCCGATCCCATCTTGTGATTTTATCTTTCCCTCTTCTATTTCGGTCCAACTGAGTTTCTTGCCCCCAGATCTTCGCACGACCTTTCAATCTGGCTTTCGCAAATTTGACCCTATCAAGATCCTTAACATCCTCATATTCAAAATATTCCTCACATTCATTGATCCAGTCGATCAATTCCTCTAGGTTAAGATTTTCAAAAAATGTAGGAACCTCAATCTTAGATCTTTTCCCAATTTTAGAAATTGCCCGAAAAAGTCTTTCTTCCTCTTGGTTCATAATTTCAGCTTCTCCTTCTTGATATTCTTCTTCGGCTTCATCCTCACTTTCATCTCTGACATTAAGATTCATTCCTCTAAAAATCTCTTTTTGAAATTCTCTCACTTGTCTCTGTAGTTCTCTAACCTCAGGTGTCACAACACTAGCTCTTCCGCCACGTTCTTTTTGTGGAGGTATTTTCGTGATGCGCGATGAAACCCTAACCACGGTCCTGGTGAAAACTGTCTCACTATTGGTGATTTGTTTATACACTCAAGAACTTCTACTCTGATACCACTTGATGAAGGGTGCTCTCCTTAATACCACAAACACATAATAGAAATAGAGAAATAACAACAATAATATGCAAGAACAGAAAATTGGTTTCTTATTATCTCCACAAATGTGAAATTACAAAATTTTAGAATTACAATATGCAAAGCCACATGAGCATTCCCTTACAATATTCTTTAAGAAAAAGCCTCAAATCAATACCTAGATCTACTACCCAGAACTATTCTGAACTGCCTAAGACAATAATACAGCCTTCCTTATATAGGCAATTTCCCACCGCTTGGGAAGGTTCTAGAATTTTAGCCAATAAGGCCGACCAAACTTAGAATTATTTTATTTTACATTTTATTGCATCATACAGCTCAAGATAACCTTTGAAACCCAAACAAAAATTTTGAAAAAAATTATTTTCTGCCATTTCAGGTGGCCCAACTTTCGAAAACCATAAGTCATCACCAGTTGACCTGATTGGCTATTATAACCGCATTTCAAAAATGCCACGAAGCACTCTACAGGCATGACCCATGCAGGTGCCCGTCACCCAAATTTTTGACCTCATCTAGGGCCTCTAAAGCCTTCAAAACTGAGTTCAAACTTTTTGTACCCTGCTGCCAATACCGAAAATCTTCAATATCTTCCAATATACACTTGATCTGGCAATGAAACTTTACTGGCAGACTTATATGACCAAAATGAACTTTCAAGAAAGAAATTAGATCATTCTGAGCACATATAAAAATTATCAAAAATAGTAACTTTCCATAAATAGCAGCTTTGCCAAAATAGCCCTTATTGAATATAAAAAGATAAATATTTTTTTTTTTTTTTGAGTGATGCAAGATTGCTCTTACACCCAGGATGCTCCTGCATCAGACACCCGGGGTAATTTGAGAAGTGACCCTGCCATGACTCAGGTGTGTAGAGGAAAACTAAGACGGGTAACCTCCTTCTTTGTTAGTCATGATGAATCTTCAATAGGTCATCCTTTCCATTTGACCAAATACTCTTCATATGTCCTATTCCTTGTGCTTCTGCCAACATGAATGTCCAGTATGTTGTCAATCTCCTTGATATCTGAACTGGTTGATGGAATACTCCACTGTGCTGCTGCAACCTCATCTTCAACACCTCTTTCGTGATACTCTGTCAAATCTAAAATGTTAAACACTGGTGAAATATTCAGGTCACTAAGCAATTCTACCTCATATGCATTTGCTGAATCATGCTTCTTCAATATCTTACATGGCCCAAACTTCTTCATTTTCAACTTGTTATATGTACCAACCGGAAACTACTCCTTCTGCAAATGAACCATGACTTTATCGCTAACCTAAAAATTTTTATGACTCCTTTTCTTATCTACCTTAGCCTTATACTACGCATTCATCTTGTTAATATGCTTTCTCACCTCCTCATGGATGTTCTTCAAGTGTTCAGCAAAATCTTCAGCTTCAGCACTACTTATTTCTCTTTTATCTATCTTTCTCAATTAAGATGCATTTCTTGGACTACTTCCATATACAATTTGGAATGGTGATTTACCAGTGCTCCTATTGACATAATTATTGTATGCAAATTCTGCCTGTGGTAAAATCAAATCCCATCCTCTTGGCTTATCTCCAACCAAACATCTCAGCAAATTTCTCAAACTTCTATTCACCACCTTTTTCTGTCCATCAGTCTGTGGATGATGTGATGAGCTGAACTTCAAAGCTATCTTCAACTTCTTCCACAATGCTCGTCAAAAATATCCAACAAACTTAGTATCTCGATCTAAAACTATGGTCTTTCGCAAACCATGTAGTCTCACCACTTCTCTGACAAACAATTCTGCTACATGAACAACATCATTAGTCTTCTTGTAGGGAATGAAATGTGCCATCTTTGAAAATCTGTCAACTACAACAAAAATTGAATCATGTCCCCGCTGTGTCCTCGGTAAACCAAGAATAAAATTCATACTAATATCCTCCCAAGGCTTCTCTGGTACAGGTAATGGTTCATATAACCCTGTATTCTGCTTCACTCCCTTCGCCATCTGACATACTCTACAACTCTGTACAAAATTCTTGACATCTTGTTGCAATTGTGGCCAATAATAATTTTCACTAACCAAAGCAAGGATTTTATCATGACCAAAATATCTCGCCAATCCTCCGCTATGCTTCTCCTTGATGAGATTCTCCCTCATAGAGCTTTGGGGAATGCACAGCTGACTCCTTCTGAATAACATATCATCTTGAATGATAAAATCCAACCATTTCATCGTGTCTAGAGTAACAGGTTCTGTACAAGCTTTTCAAGCTTCACCAAAATCAAGATCTTCTGGATACAAATTTTTGAGTTTCTTGAACCCAACCACTTCAATCTGCATTTCTGTCAGCAATAGTTACCTTCTACTAAGAGCATCTGCAACCTTATTAGACTTTCCACTCCTGTATTTCAAAATAAATGTATAACTCTGTAAAAATTCAACCCATTTCAAATGCCTCTAATTCAACTTTCCTTGACTATTCAAATATTGCAAAGCTTGATGATCAGTATACAAAACAAACTCCTTAGGAAGTAGATAATGTCTCCACTTTTTTAATGCCTGAACTATAGAATAAAATTTCTGATCATAAACAGAATACTTCCTCTTGGCATCATTTAACTTCTCACTGAAATACGCAACAGGTTTACCTTCTTGGCTCATAACAGCTCCTATTGCAGTACCACTAGCATCACAATCTACTTGAAACACCATATTAAAATCTGGAAGGGCTAAAACAGGTTGTTCTGTAATTTTTTTTTTCAACAATTGAAAACTCTTTTCTTCCCCTTTAGTCCACTTAAACTCTTTTCTATCCCCTCTCATTGTTTCAGTCAAAGGACCACAAATACTGCTAAAATTTTTGATAAACTTTCTGTAAAAACTAGCTAGACCATGAAAAGATCTTACCTCAGTAGCACTCCTTGGAGTAGGCCATTCAAGGATAGCCTATACCTTCTCTGGGTCCGGTTTTAGACCTTCTGCTGAGACTAAATATCCCAAATACACTAACTCTTTCTTCACAAAACTGCACTTCTTCAAATTAATCAACAATTTCTCATCTCTCAACTTCTCAAACACCATACGAATATGCATCATATGTTCCTCCAATGTCTTGCTAAAAATCAAAATATCATCTAGGTAAACAATGACAAACTTACTCAGAAATTCTTTTAAAACCTCGTTCATGAGCCGCATGAAAGTGCTCGGTGCATTGGTTAGCCCAAAAGGCATGACTAACCACTCATACAGTCCTTCCTTTGTCTTGAAGGCAGTCTTCCATTCATCTCCTTCTCTGATCTGAATTTGGTTGTATCCACTCTTTAGATCTAGCTTTGAGAAATACATAGCTCCACTCAAACAATCCATAATATCATCCATTCGTGGCAATGGAAACTTATACTTGATTGTGATCTTGTTTATTGCTCTGTAATCTGTACACATCCTCCACTCTCTATTTTTCTTTGGTGCTAATACCACTGGTACAGTACAGGGACTCAGACTCTCTCAAATCAACCCTTTCTGAAATAACTCATGTACTTGTCTGTTCAACTCTTCACTTTCTACTAGTGTCATTCTGTGTGCTGCCTTATTTGGCAAACTTGCTTCTGAAATCAAATCCATCTGATGACTGATCTTCCTTACCGGTGGTAATCCAGCAGGTACATTATCAGATATAATATCCTGAAACTCATTCAATAAATCTACAACTTCTACAGGTACATGTTCTACTTCTTTACAAACTTTTGGAATTAAAGCAAAACACACATGCTCATGCCGCATACCATCTAGAAATTTTTTTCCATCAACAAATGTTATTCTTGCATTACCGCATACTTTTTCTTCCGTCTCCTTCAATGGCTTTAGCTTATGTCACACTCCATCTTTTGTCTGGGAATAGGTATTCGAACGACCATCGTGTACAGCACATGTGTCAAACTGCCACGGTCTACCCAACAACATATGACATGCATCCATAGAGATGATATCACATAGTACCTCATCTTGGTACCCGCCGATCTTGAACTTTACTAGGCACTGTTCACTGACCATGACCTTGTGGTCATCCTGCACCCAGGCAATCCGATATGGATGTGGGTGTTTCTATCTCTTGAGCTTCAACTTTGTCACCATCTCTTCTGACACCAAATTGTCAGTCCTTCCACTATTGACAATCACATCACAACATTTACCCTCACACTTGCATCGAGTGTGAAATAGGTCCCTCCTTTGTTTAGGTTCGTTCTCACCACTCAGCAAAACTCTTCTGTTAATTAGTGTTTCTCCTCTTTGAGCATCTTCAGAATTTGATGATCTAGCATCTTCGTCTACATGTGCAACTCTAGCCTGACCTTCATTTCTCCTGTCTGTTCTGCCTTGGCGCTGAGGACATTCAAATGCCCTATGACCTTCTTCTCCACAGTGAAAACATGTTCCACGAAAGCCTCCTCTTCCAGATCTTTTTCCTCTTCCTCTTCCTCTCTGATCTCTATTACTCTGATCCTAGAAGGGATTAGAATTATTTCTTTTTTTATTCTGACTACTACTAGCCTCATCCTTCTTTTTTGGATCTTCATTTCGGCCACCATATGACCGTCCGCCAGATCTTCCACCAAGACCTCTTCCATTTTGTCTGCTCTCAAGCTTCTTGTTCAGCTTTTCCTCTACTTTTAGGGAAAACTGGTATGCCTCCTCAATACTATTCATTTGAACCAAATTCAACTCTTCCTGAATGCTTGGCCTTAACCCATTAAGGTATCAGACAACTTTCTCCTCATCAGCTTCTGCATGGCCTATTCTGATGAGGAGTCGATAGAACTCCTCTGTATACTCCTGAACAGATCTCCCTGCTTGCTTCAAACTTTGTATTTTCTTTAGTAGGTCAAGCTCATAATCAATAGGAATGAACTGTCGCTTCAATTTATCCACCATCTGATTCCATCTTGTGATTTTATCTTTCCCTCTTCTATTTCGCTCCAACTGAGTTTCTTGCCACTAGATCTTCGCATGACCTTTCAATCTGGCCTTCCCAAATTTGACCCTATCAGGATCCTCAACATCCTCGTACTCAAAATATTCCTCACATTCATTGATCCAGTCAATCAATTCCTCTAGGTTAATATTTTCAGAAAATGTAGGAACCTCAATCTTAGGTCTTTTCCATATCTTGGAAATTGCCCGAAAAAGTTTTTCTTCTTCCTGGTTCACAATTTCAGCTTCTCTTTCTTGATATTTTTCTTCGGCTTCATCTTCACTTTTATCTCTGATATTAAGATTCATTTATCTTTGAATCTCTTCTTGCAATGCTCGCACTTGTCTCTGCAACTCTCTAACCTCAAGTGTTACAACACTAGCTTTTCCGCCACGTTCTTTTCATGGAGGCATTTTCATAATGCGCGCAGAAACCCTAACCACGGTCTTGGTGCAAACTACCTCATAGTCGGCGATCTATTTACACACTCAAGAACTCCTGCTCTGATACCTCTTGATGAAGGGTGCTCCCTTTAATACCAGAAACACATAATAGAAATAGAGAAACAACAACAATAATATGCAAGAAGAGAAAATTGGCTTCTTATTATCTCCACAAATGTAGAATTACAAATTTTTAGAATTACAATATGCAAAGCCACATGGGCATTCCATTACAATATTCTGTAGGACAAATCCTTGAATCAATACCCAGATCTACTACCCAGAACTATTCTGAACTGCCTAAGACAATAATACAGCCTTCTTTATATAGGCAATTTCCCACCGCCTGGGAAAGTTCTAGAATTTTAGCCAATAAGGCCGACCAAACTTAGAATTATTTCATTTTACATTTTATTGCATCATAGTTGGCTCAAGATAACCTTTGAAACTCAAACAGAAATTTTGAAGAAAATTATTTTTCGCCATTTCAGGTGGCTCAACTTTTGAAGACCATAAGTCATCACCAGTTGACCTGATCGGCTATTATAACCCCATTTTGGAAATGCCACAAAGCCCTCTATAGGATTAACCTGCGAAAGCGCCCGTCACCCAAATTTTTGACCTCATCCGAGGTCTCTAAAGCTTTCAAAACTGAGTTCAAAGTTTCTATACCCTGCTGCCAATACTGAAAATTTTCAATATCTTCCAATATACACTTGATCTGGCAATGAAACTTTACTGGCAAACTTATATGACCAAAATTAACCTTCAAGAAAGAAATTAGATCATTCTGAGTACATACAAAAATTACCAAAAATAGTAACTTTCCATAAATAGCAGCTCTGCACAAAATAGCCCTTATTGAATATAAAAACATAAATATTTTTTTTTTTTTGGGTGATGCAAGATTGCTCTTACACCCAGGATGCTCCTGCATCAGACACTCGGGGTAATTTGAGAAGTGACCCTGCCACAACTCAGGTGTGTAGAGGAAAACCAAGACGGTTAACCTCCTCCTTTGTTAGCCATGATGAATCTTCAATAGGTCATCCTTTCCATTTGACCAAATACTCTTCATATGTCATGTTCCTTGTGCTTCTTCTAACATGACTATCCAGTGTGTCGTCAATCTCCTTGATATCTGAACTGGTTGCTGGAATACTCTATTGTGCTGCTACAACCTCATCTTCATTACCTCCTTCGTGATACTCTGTCAAATCTGAAATGTTAAACACTGGTGAAATATTCAAGTCACTAAAAAATTCTACCTCATATGCATTTCCTGAATCATGCTTCTTCAGTATCTTATATGGCCTAAACTTCTTCATTTTCAACTTGTTATATGTACCAACCGGAAACTGCTTCTTCTACAAATGAACCATGACTTCATCGCCAACCTGAAATTCCTTATGCCTCTTTTTCTCATCTACCTTAGCCTTATACTGCGCATTCATCTTGTTAATATGCTTCCTCACCTCATCATGGATGTTCTTCAAGTGTTCAGCAAAATCCTCAGCTTCAGCACTACTTATTTCTACTTTATCTATCTTTCTCAATTTAGATGCATTTCTGGGACTACTTCCAAATACAATCTGGAATGGTGAATTACCAGTACTCCTATTGACAAAATTATTGTATGCAAATTCTACCTATGGTAAAATCAAATCCCATCCTGTTGGCTTATCTCCAACCAAACATCTCAGCAAATTTTTTAAACTTCTATTCACCACCTCTATCTATCCATCAGTCTGTGGAAGATGTGATGAGTTGAACTTCAAATCTGTCTTCAACTTCCTCCACAATGTTCGCCAAAAATATCCAACAAACTTAGTATCTCAATCTGAAACTATGGTCTTTGGCAAAGCATGTAGTCTCACCACTTCTCTGAAAAACAATTCTGCTACATGAACAGCATCATTAGTCTTCTTGCAGGAATGAAATGTGCCATCTTTGAAAATCTGTCAACTACTACAAAAATTGAATCATGTCCCCGCTGTGTCCTCGATAAACCAAGAACAAAATCCATACTGATATCCTCCCAAAGATTCTCTGGTACAGGTAATGGCTGATACAACTTAGTATTCTGCTTCACTCCCTTCGCCATCTGACATACTCTGCAACTCTGTACAAAATTCTTGACATCTTGTTGCAATTATGGCCAATATTAATTTTCACTAACCAAAGCAAGAGTTTTATAATGACCAAAGTGTCCCGCCAATCCTCCGCTATGCTTCTCCTTGATGAGATTCTCCCTCATAGAGCTTCGGGGAATGCACAACTAACTGCCTCTGAATAACATATCATTCTGAATGATGAAATCTAACCATTTTATCCTGTCTAGAGTAACAGGTTCTCTACAAGGTTTCCAAGCTTCACCAATATCAGGATCCTCTAGATACAAATTCTTGAGTTCTTTGAACCCAACCACTTCAATCTGCATTTCTGTTAGGAATAGTTGCCTTCTACTAAGAGCATCTGCAACCCTGTTAGACTTTCCACTCGTGTGTTTCAAAACAAATGTATAACTCTGCAAAAACTCAACCCATTTCAAATTCCTCTGATTCAACTTTTCTTGACTATTCAAATATTCCAAAACTTGATGATCAGCATACAAAACAAACTCCTTAGGAAGTAGATAATGTCTCCACTTCTTTAATGCCTGAACTATAGCATAAAATTTCTGATCATAAACAGAATACTTCCTCTTGGCATCATTTAACTTCTCACTGAAATACGCAACAGGTTTACCTTATTGGCTCATAACAGCTCCTATTGCAGTACCACTAGTAGCACAATCTACTTGAAACACCTTATTAAAATCTGGAAGGGCTAAAATAGGTTGTTCTGTAACTTTTTGTTTCAACAATTGAAAACTCTTTTCTGCCCCTTTAGTCCACTTAAACTCTTTTCTATCCCCTCTCATTGTCTTAGTCAAGGGACCACAAATACTGCTAAAAATTTTGATAAACTTTCTATAAAAACTAGCTAGACCATAAAAAGATCTTACCTCAGTAGCACTCCTTGGAGTAGGTCATTCAATGATAGCCTATACCTTCTTTGGGTCCATTTTTAGACCTTCTGCTGAGACTACAAATCCCAAATACGCTAACTCTTTCTTCACAAAACTGCACTTCTTCAAATTAATCAACAATTTCTCATCTCTCAACTTCTCAAACACCATACGAATATGCATCATATGTTCCTCCAATGTCTTGCTAAAAATTAAAATATCATCTAGGTAAACAATGACAAACTTACACAAATTTTTTTTCAAAACCTCATTCATGAGCCGCATGAAAGTGCTCGGTGCATTGGTTAGCCCAAAAAGAATGACTAACCACTCATACAGTCCTTCATTTGTCTTTAAGGCAGTCTTCCATTCATCTCTTTGTCTGATCCGAATCTGGTGGTATCCACTCTTCAGATCTATCTTTGAGAAATACATAGCTCCATTCAAACAATTCATAATATCATCCATTCGTGGCAATGGAAAATTATACTTGATTGTGATCTTGTTTATTGTTCTAGAATCTATACACATCCTCCACTCTCCATTCTTCTTTGGTGCTAATACTGCTGGTACAACACAGGGACTCAAACTCTCTCGAATCAACCCCTTCTGCAATAACTCATGTACTTGTCTGTTCAACTCTTCACTATCTACTGGTGTCATTCTGTGTGCTACCTTGTTTGGCAAAATGGCTCCTGGAATAAAATCAATCTGATGACTAATCTTCTTTACCAGTGGTAATCCATCAGGTATATTATCAGATACAATATCTTGAAACTCATTCAACAAATCTGCAACTTCTACAGGTACATCCTCTACTTCTTCTTTACCAACTTTTGGAATTAAAGAAAAACACACATGCTCATGCCTCATACCATCTAAGAATTTTCTTCCATCAACAAATGTTATTCTTGCATTACCACATACCTTTTCTTCGGTCTCCTTCAATGGCTTTAGCTTATGTCGCACTCCATCCTTTGTCAAACTACCACGGTCTACCCAACAACATATGACATGCATCCCTAGAGATGATATCACATAGAACCTCATCTTGGTACCCGCCGATCTTGACCTTTACCAGGCACTGTTCACTGACCATGACCTTGTGGTCATCCTGCACCCAGGCAATCCGATGTAGATGTGGGTGTTTCTGTCTCTTGAGCTTCAACTTTGTCATATCTCTTCTGACACCAAATTGTCAGTGCTTCCACTATCAACAATCACATCATAGCATTTACCCTCACACTTGCATCGAGTGTAAAATAGGCTCCTGCTTTGTTCAGGTTCATTCTCACCACTCAGCAAGACTCTTCTATTAATTAGTATTTTTCATTTTTGAGCATCTTCAGAATTTGATGATCTAGCATCTTCATCTACATGTGCAACTCTGGCCTGACCTTCATTTCTCCTGTCTGTTCTGCCTTGGCGCTGAGGACATTCAAATGCCCTATGACCTTCTTCTCCACAGTGAAAGCATGATCCACAAAAGCCTCCTCTTCCTCTCTGATCTCTATTACTTTGATTTTGGAAACGATTGGAATTATTTCCTCTCTGATTCTGATTGCTACTATCTTCATCCTTCTTTTTTGGATTCTCATTTTGGCCACCATATGACCATCCGTCAGATCTTCCACCATGACCTCTTCCATTTTGTCTCCTCTCAAACTTCTTGTTCAGTTTTCCCTCTACTTTTAGGGCAAACTAGTATGCCTCCTCAATACTATTCATTTGAACCAGCTTCAACTCCTGCTGAATGTTTGGCCTTAACCCATTAAGGTATCGGGAAACTTTCTCCTTATCAGTTTCTGCATGGCCTGTTCTGATAAGGAGTCGATAGAAATCCTCTGTATACTCCTGAACAGATCTCCTTGCTTACTTCAAACTTTGCATTTTCTTTAGTAGGTCAAGCTCATAATCGATAGGAATGAACTGTCGCTTCAATTTATCCACCATCCGATCCCATCTTGTGATTTTATCTTTCCCTCTTCTATTTCGCTCCAACTGAGTTTCTTGCCACCAGATCTTCTCATGACCTTTCAATCTGGCCTTCACAAATTTGACCCTATGAAGATCCTCAACACCCTCGTACCCAAAATATTCCTCACATTCATTGATCCAGTCAATCAATTCGTCTGGGTTAAGATTTCTAGAAAATGTAGGAACCTCAATCTCAGGTCTTTTTCCAATCTTGAAAATTGCCTGAAAAAGCTTTTCTTCCTCCTGGTTCACAATTTCAGCTTCTCCTTCTTGATAGTCTTCTTTGGCTTCATCCTCATTTTCATCTCTGACATTAAGATTCATTCCTCTACGAATCTCTTCTTACAATGCTCACACTTGTCTCTGCAGCTCTCTAACTTCAGGTGTCACAACACCAACTCTTCCGCCATGTTCTTTTCGTGGAGGCATTTTCGTGATGTGTGCTGAAACCTTAACCACGGTCTTGGTGCAAACTGCCTCACAGTTGGCGATCTATTTACACACTCAAGAACTCCTGCTCTGATACCACTTGATGAAGGGTGCTCCTCTTAATACCACAAACATATAATAGAAATAGAGAAACAACAACAATAATATGCAAGAATAGAAAATTGGCTTCTTATTATCTCCACAAATGTGGAATTACAAATTTTTAGAATTACAATATGCAAAGCCACATGGGCATTCTCTTACAATATTCTGTAGGACAAAGCCTCGAATCAATACCTAGATGTACTACCCAGAACTATTCTGAACTGCCTAAAACAATAATACAGCCTTCCTTATATAGACAATTTTCCACCGCCTGGGAAGGTTCCAGAATTTTAGCCAATAAGACGGAATAAATTTACAATTATTTTATTTTACATTTTATTACATCATAGTCAGCTCAAGATAACCTTTGAAACCCGAACAGAAATTTTGAAGAAAATTATTTTCTACCATTTCAGGTAGCCCAACTTTCGAAGACCATAAGTCATCACCAGTTGACCCGATCGGCTATAATAACCCTATTTCCAAAATGCCACGAAGCGCTCTACAAGATTGACCCATGTAAGTGCCCGTCACCCAAATTTTGGACCTCATTCGAGGCCTCTAAAGCCTTCAAAATTGAGTTTAAAGTTTCTATACCGTGCTGCCAATATCAAAAATCTTCAATATCTTCCAATATACACTTGATCTGGCAATGAAACTTTACTGCCAGACTTATATGACCAAAATGAACCTTCAAGAAAGAAATCAAATCATTCTGAGTACAAAAAAAAAACCAAAAATAGTAACTTTCCATAAATAGCAGCTCTGCACAAAATAGCCTTTATTGAATATAAAAACATAAATATTTTTTTTTTTTTTTGGGTGATGCAAGATTGCTCTTACACCTAGGATGCTCCTGCATCAGACACCCGGGGTAATTTGAGAAGTGACCCTGCCACGACTCAGGTATGCAGAGGAAAATCAAGACGGTTAACCTCCTCCTTTGTTAGTCATGATGAATCTTCAATAGGTCATCCTTTCCATTTGACCAAATACTCTTCATATGTACTGTTCTTTATGTTTTTTCCAACACGACTGTCCAGTATGTCATCAATTTCCTTGATATCTGAACTGTTTGCTAGAATACTCCACTGTGTTGCTGCAACCTCATCTTCAACACCTCCTTCGTGATACTCTGTCAAATCTGAAATGTTAAACACTGGTGAAATATTCAGGTCACTAGGCAATTCTACCTCATATGCATTTCTTGAATCATGCTTCTTCAGTATCTTACATGGCCCAAACTTCTTCATTTTCAACTTGTTATATGTACCAACCGGAAACCGCTCTTTCCGCAAATGAACTATGACTTCATCGCCAACTTGAAATTTCTTATGCCTCCTTTTCTCATCTGCCTTAGCCTTATACTGTGCATTCATCTTGTTAATATGCTTCCTCACCTCCTCATAGATGTTCTTCAAGTGTTCTTCAAAATCCTCAGCTTCAGCACTACTTATTTCTCTTTTATCTATCTTTCTCAATTGAGATGCATTTCTTGGACTACTTCCATATACAATCTAGAATGGTGATTTACCAATGCTCCTATTGACAGAATTATTGTATGCAAATTCTACCTATGGTAAAATTAAATCCCATCCTGTTGGCTTATCTCCAACCAAACATTACAGCAAATTTCTCAAACTTCTATTCACCACCTCTGTCTATCTATCAGTCTGTGGATGATGTGACGAGCTAAACTTCAAATCTATCTTCAACTTCTTCCACCATGTCTGCCAAAAATATCCAACAAACTTAGTATCTCGATCTGAAACTATGGTCTTTGGAAAACCATGTAGTCTCACCAGTTCTCTAAAAAACAATTCTGCTATATGAACATCATCATTAGTCTTCTTGTAGGGAATGAAATGTGCCATCTTTGAAAATCTGTCAACTACTACAAAAATTGAATCATGTCCCCGCTGTGTCCTTGGTAAACCAAGAATAAAATCAATACTGATATCCTCCAAAGGCTTCTCTGGTACAGGTAATGACTAATACAACCCTGTATTCTGCTTCACTCCCTTCGCCATCTGACATACTCTGCAACTCTATACAAAATTCTTGACATCTTGTTGCAATTATGGCCAATAATAATTTTCACTAACCAAAGCAAGGGTTTTATCACGACCAAAATGTCCCGCTAATCCTCCGCTATGCTTCTCTTTGATGAGATTCTCCCTCATAGAGCTTCCAAAAATGCACAACTGACTCCCTCTGAATAACATATCATCCTGAATGATGAAATCTAACCATTTCATCCTGTCTAGAGTAACAGGTTCTGTACAAGCTTTTCAAGCTTCACCAAAATCAGTATCCTCTGGATACAAATTCTTGAGTTCCTTGAACCCAACCACTTCAATCTGCATTTCTGTCAGTAATAGTTGCCTTCTACTAAGAGCATCTGCAACCCTGTTAGACTTTCCACTCCTATGTTTCAAAACAAATGTATAACTCTGCAAAAACTCAACCCATTTCAAATGCCTCTGATTCAATTTTCCTTGACTATTCAAATATTGCAAAGCTTGATGATTAGTATACAAAATAAACTCCTTAGGAAGTAGATAATGTCTCCACTTCTTTAATGCCTGAACTATAGCATAAAATTCCTGATCATAAACAGAATACTTCCTCTTGGCATCATTTAACTTCTCACTGAAATACACAACAGGTTTACCTTCGTGGCTCATAACAGCTCCTATTGCAGTACCACTAGCATCACAATCTACTTGAAACACCTTATTAAAATCTGGAAGGGCTAAAACGGGTTATTCTGTAACCTTTTGTTTCAACAATTGAAAACTCTTTTCTGCCCCTTTAGTCCACTTAAACTCTTTTCTATCCCCTCTCATTATCTCAGTCAAGGGACCACAAATACTGCTGTAGACACCGAAAAATCTTTCAGAAAATAAATTATTTTTGTTTTCTGAAAATCCTTGATGACATCATCATTTATTAATTAATTATTTAATTAATTAATTAATTTATTTTATGGCATTAAATCCCTCTCTCTTAATTAAAAATCTTTAATTAATGAATCTAGCCTAAAAATGTCATTTGGACATTATCCCTAATTTATTAATTATTTAATTAATAAATTGACCAAAAAACTTCAAAAATAAATTAATTTATTTTTAATTTATTTTTTATCCCAAAGTTGGCCAAAATTTTAAAGAGCACTAAACTCTTCTAGAAAGTCCTAAACCTTCCTCTAAATGGGTCAAATCCCTAATCTAGTCCCTTCAAACCCTAAGCTTAGATATTTAATATTTATTAAATTTACCTTTAATAAATATCTAAATCTCACCAAAAGCCACTTGCCCATCCCTTTCTCCTAATCGCCTTTCTAATCTTGTCACATTCCATTAGCAAAAAGTTTACCAAAACTTATGCTAACCTCCTCTTAGTCATCCTTTTTTGGTCAACAAAGAGGGACACCTCTTTGGCCACCTCTTCAAATGCATTTAAGAGTTTCTTAAGCCTTCTTGGCCACCTCTTCAAATGCACATGCCCTCAAACTTTCAACTCAATCCTCCCTTGACACTTGTCAGGACACTTGTCCTTGACTCAACCCTAACCTTAGCCCTAACTCTGACTCATCCTTTTAAACCAAGCCCTTCCCTTTTCTTATAAATACCCTCACTTCCTAAGATAAATCATCTTTCAACTCTCAAACTCAATAGCAAAGTTATAATGTCATTTTCATTCTAGCATAAGCATAAACTCATCGTTTTAGATCATTTTCAAGCTTAAATCACATCTAAATTAGCTTAATTGGATTAACATAGATTCATTTCTTGTTTAATCAATCTTAGTTCATCTTTAAGCTTTGCACATTTGTATGATCTTGAGGCCTTTGAGGCAAAATAGGTTCCTCATACCTATTTTATGTCATTTTGGGTCTTCTTGATCCTCAAATCATCCTAATTTGCATGCTCCAAGTGCTTGAGTTTGCACACCCACATCCATCTATATCCAAGCATATCAAACAGTGCATGGGCGCATCCATTTTAGGCTTAAACTGAGGTGGCTTTGATTTTAGTTTGTTTACCATTAAATTTGATTTGATTATATGTGTAATACCCCAAAAATGGGCTATAAGTTCATTAATCTCCTACATCTTCAAATCGAACAAAATCGACATCAAAGTCCTAACCTAAGGCACATCTAACATCATCGAATCATAATTGATTATCTTAAATTTTGCATCGGGGAATATTCCTAGTAATATTCCTAATTATCTTAATCATCTTTAATTTAATGATTATTTGGCGATAAATCACATTTATCCTAAATTTGATTAATTAAATATTTTCATATTTAATTAATTAGATTTAATATTTGCCACTTAATTGTGTAATTAAATTTAATTCTATCTATTATTAATTGTATTATTTAATTTTGACAATAGATCAAAATTCCTATCTTTAATTGATTAAATTATTATTTAATTAATTAAAGCATGTTGTCATTATTTAATAATATAACTTTTAATAAAAGTTTGGTAAAATAGTTAATTAACCCATAAATTAATTATTTATTTTCAAAAATCAGTTGAGTTGAGGATAAATCACTTTATTTATTTATTTAATTCTTAATTATTATGCATATTCAAAAGAAATAGTTAAACTCCAAATCAGAAAATCAATGCAAGTTATTGACTTTTTGGAACTCAACATCTTTTTGGAGTTCAAAAAGTTGATCTAAACTCTAATTTGAGTTAAAAAGCTATTTTTGCATATTTTTGCATGATTTTGAGAATTAACTATCTTTTATGATCAGATAACTCAAAAATCAAGCTGAGTTTATTTGAGTGATTTATGGCTTTTATCCATGCACTTCCAAAGCCCTAGATTTTTATAAATTAAGGCTTTAGCTCTTCACAAAGCATCTCATATTTTGCACAATCACGCTGGAGAATTGGAATTGAAGAATCAAAGCTCTTGCGAATCGACATCTTTGTGAGATCAATCTTATTTTTGCATTCATAGCATATCAATTTTCAATAGCATTCATAGCATATCAATTTCATTTAGCATAGATTTCATATCAGTTTTTACAATTATTATTGCATAGAAAATATCAAAAATATAGATTAATTGCATTCAATTTCATATCCATCTTTTGCATTCAAATCCTTCATTTAGGTGTCATCTAGGTCACTGATCTCGATAATAATCTGAGAACATTAATCTCGCACCTATTAGAAGGCAGTAAATCGCTTGGTTAGATAGCTTTCAATTTTGCACGATTTTGATTATCACTAACCTCTAATATTTTACTGAGTGTTGTGTCTACAGATCAGGTATAATTTTCACACACATTTCTGGCGCCCACCGTGGGGCCCTGAAACAGGTTTCCCTTCATTTCTATCAATTTTCTATCTTTTGAGGATAAGGGTTTCAATCTGTCCGTACTTCCGTACATCTCTGTACAAATTCTCGCACGAGATTTCACTTGCGTCGCGCGAGATTTCTTTCTGTGTCGCGCGAAATTTCACTGGTATCATTTTTGTGCGCGAAAAATTACTTTCTGGCGTGAGACTACAGTTCCTCGCGCGAGACTTTATCTTTTATCATGCGAGACTCCACTTCCTCGCGTGAGTCTTCATATTTTTGTCGCGCGAGATAGTACTTCCTTGTGCGAGACTTCATTCTTCATCGCGCGAGACAGTTTTTCCTCATGCGGGACCGCATTCTGCCTTGCGCGAGATTTTGCTACAGAGACACATAATTTGTAGATTTGTACTTTCAGATTATTGATTTCTAATGCTTACAATTTGCTGTTGATTGGTCTTGATTTTGTACTTTCGGATGTGTGCTAAATTTTGGATTGCAGAGCGTTGGACCTAAGGTATTCTTCTCAAGCTGATAATATTTCAATTTGGATCCTAAAATAAATCTCTTATGTGTCTGGCTTGTGTGCATCCTTTCATGCTTTTATCTATCTCTACACACTTGCATAATTGATACTAGGTTGTAATCCCTTAAGGATTCATTAAGTAGTCTTAGAATACTTGTGATTGATTTTGATTGCTATCTTGGGTTATTGGACTCGCTAATCTGCCGGCCCCTCATTTTCGCCCTGTGGTTGCAATCTCAGCGCCATAAAGGGGAGGGGTCAACAGGACAGAAGCGTTAAATGTTCCATTTGGCAACCCTTTTGTGCTTTTAGGAAATCACTTGTTTTCTAAGTTGTGGACTTGTTTTTAGCTTGTGTGAGGTGTTAAGTGTTCCACCTTGTGGACTCATCTCATATTTGTTTTAAGCGTTAAGTGTTCCTCTTTCTACTTTTTGAATGCTTTTGGTAGATTTACTTTCGGAACATATATCTGTGCTCACATAGTAATTAGGCCCTATGAACACTATTCATGATTCTTGAGAGATTGGATTCTTAGCGAAATCTTTCTTGACGACAGAATCCTTGTAGGTAGAGAGGATACTTAGTGCGTTTCACATTCAGCTTGGTTAGTGCATCTTCTCTTATTGATCGACACATTCTCTCTCCGGAGAGGTTGATAGATCACGTGGGGTTGATATCACGAGCTTTGGTGAATCAAAATTAGTTAGTGCGTCTTCTCTTATTGATTGATACATTCTCTCCCTGGAGAGGTTGATAGATCACGTGGAGTTGATATCACAGACCTTGGTGGAACAAAACTTTGTCCTAGCGTGTCGGATTAATCTGCTTGCTTTGTTTGGGTTAAAAGTGAAGAGGTGTCAAAACCTTGAATCTGGAGCCAAGTCCCCTTGTGGTATACTATTGTGAGTCATATTTAGAGAGGGTTAACCGTAGCGGACAATCCCTTCATAAGGCAAACTACGTTGACGGAACCTCAAGCGGTAATAGCCATTTTTGCCATGGTAGTGACAGCCGCTATATAAATGTCCTTGTGGAAGAAATCTCCACGGGTATGGTTCATTGTTGGGTTGTCAGATCTCCCTAGCAGCTCTTGAAGATTAAGTTCTCGGACTGTGTCAAAACCCTAGTGCGCCGGGATTGGAGTTCACCCCTTTGAATCATAAAAGTTGCCGAGTCAAACCATTACTAAAAACCCTAGAGAGGCCAATTTTTCATTCTCAGGTATATGTGTGTTATTGCAAAACTTTTCAGAACATACACAATTAGTACTCTCAGGGATTAGCACAATTTGGTCACTTGATTGTTCATGTGCAAGGTTGCTTTTTCCCTTGTTCATTGTTTTCAAACGTGCTTGGAATCACTTGCTTGCTATTCTGCGTGCTTATTTATCTACTTGACTATTAAAAATGATCAAATCTGGTATAACCTTCAAAATTTGGACAATACAATTTGCAAACAATCCAAAACTAAAAACCTTAAATTTTGCAAAAATTGACGTAAAGTTCTTTCTGGAGTCAAAAGTCATTTCAAGAAGTCAAAAGTCATACGAGTTTTGTCAAGTGTCATTTCAATATTACCCAACTGTCGTACGAGTTTCACAACTGTCATTTCATTTATATCCAACTGTCGTATGAGTCTGCAGAGTGTCGTTTGGAAAAATTTGAGAAAGTTGTCAGAAATTGTCAAATTGCAAGATATCTAATGTTTCCAGCCTAGTTCCAGAATCTGTCAAAAATATCATTGTGTCAGGAATAGAGCAATAGCTATTGAGAATCAGTACACATGTCTCAAAGAATCAGTAAACAAGAGGAAGAAGCTCTAATCGCCACTATAATGAAACAGATACATGCTATGCAAGTCCAGCTTGACAAACTTGGGAAAGAAAAGGAATCTCTATACTCTTTTCCATTTGATAAAGACTTGTACATGTCACCATGCCCCCCAAAAAAAATTGAGCAATATGATACCTCTTCCACAGAGAGTGACACATCTAGCTTTGAAGACTATGATGACTATGATGACAGAAAATGTAATGATACCTATGACACCTTTGTTCCTAAGAGTCCTCCTCATCGTTCATTCCTACTTACTACAAATGGGCCGTCACATTGGATAGATCGTGATGGTGATCCATATGATTCTGATTTTGAAAGAGATTTTGATGGCTTTTGTGGACAATACCTTGATGATGATCCATCTACTACTGCTGAG
Source organism: Chamaecyparis obtusa (assembly GCA_027943335.1). Taxonomy (NCBI): domain Eukaryota; kingdom Viridiplantae; phylum Streptophyta; class Pinopsida; order Cupressales; family Cupressaceae; genus Chamaecyparis; species Chamaecyparis obtusa. The sequence continues at coordinate 2,174,034 of BSBK01000441.1, read as the reverse complement.
GACTATAAAATACATCATGCTAGCTTGAAACGTCAATACTATAAGGATCTCTCCTCTCAGAACTCTCCAGCTGAAAATAAAGATTACACTCTCAAGCAAGATCATGTTAATGTTGAACCTTTGTCTTGTGATGGTTCCCTTCCATCCCCTACTTCCTCCAATACCCATACATTTCCTAAAGCTTCCGAATCTTTCAAATCTTTCACAGAACCTTCATCTAACACAAGCTCTGATATTTTTCATGTGGTTCCCTATAGTTATCCTCCAGGGCTACCTCTTAAAGAAACTCAAGCTAACCTTCACTTGGCTGCAAATACTTTCAATAATGATAAACCTAAAGAGCCTAAGCCTTCATATGCTATAATGCCTACTTCAGCTAGTCCTTCACCATCTCTTCCAAAATCATCCACACAATCCCAACATGCTTCCTTGTCCTTAGAAGTGGCTCCATGTCAAGAGGACTCTAAAAATGATAAAGAAAAGAACATAAGGAAAGATCAAGATCAAGAAGCCTCCATGTCATCCACTCCTTTTTCTAATGTTTCTTATCCACCTCAGGGTTCTTTTGATCCTGTACCCCCTTTTTCATACATTCCACCATGTCTTAAGTCTTCTCTTAAGCAAGATCAGGCTACTACTTACACTAATGAGCTTATTGACAATCAAAATGACCTTACTACACTTGCACTTTCCAAAGATGATACTTCCATTAAGGTTGGTAAAAATGGTGTTCCTTCCAAGGTTAAGCCTATTGAAAATCAAAAAAAAAATTATGAGCTTATGCTATCCGAAGATCCTTGTCAAGATCAAAGTCTTTCATCTTCTTGTTCTACCACTCCATGTTCACTTCCACTTTCTACTCTTCCTAAGTCTTCGCAAGCTTTGAATGATCCTATCAATGAAAATGCTCTTATTCAAAATGTCCATGATTTTATTAAAAATTCTTATGCTCACTCTAAAGATGCTGATATCCTTGGTTGTCATATAGATGATGATGAACTTAGTGATTATCCTTTTGCATCTTCCACTTCCATCCTTGGACCTCTTCCACCACTACTAAGGGCTTCATGCTTTCCTTCCATCTTGGGTCCTTATGTCCCTTCACTTTCCCCTCCTAGCTCTCCTGATTCACCATCCATCTTGGGTCCTTACATACCTCCATCTCCTATCTTTCCTCAAGATCAACATAGATGCATACCCTTGAATCCTTTTCATCCACCCACCCATCTAAACCAATCATCTCCTCCTTCCACAAGTCCCAAGTCTTTTGAAAGTAACTTGAATGTTCAATACAAGAAAAAGAAGCAATACAAAAATCCATCAAAAAAAGATCACCATGTCTCCTCTAATCGACATGGAGGCATAAAGTCAAAAGAGAAATCTAAGAAAAAAATTACAAGACAAGTATGGGTTCCAAAATCCATCATTGAAGATATTATCTCTAGATCATCAAAAGGAAATAAAAAGCCTATGACTATATGGATTCCAAAGTCTCTCTTGAAAGAGTCTGGTGTTGAACAAAAAGTGAAATTGACATTCAAACTTCCAAAGGCTTCGACTACATCTCCTTCCAAAAATATTCTTCCATTTCATGCACCCAAACCTCAACCTATGCTATCCATTCACCATATTCCTTCACGTATTCCTTCATTCACATTTCCTCCACCCTCTCGCCACCCTTCAAGGTATGTGTTGATGTTGAGCTTGCCTTCCTTTCCATCTACCCTTTCACAATCTTTCCATGCATTATCCTTCTACCTTCTATCATTTTTCCTCATTTGCCTATTCCTCCTATCTTCCATCCTCACTCGCTTTACATAAAACCCTATCCTCCATTTTCCTCCTCCATATTCCTTTCTCTATCAGTATCTTTGAGCATATCATTTTGAATCCTTGACATATCATGGTTTATCCTTTCAAGGAGCATTATCTAAAAAGTTTGCCTTCTTCCAAAAAAAATAAAAATAAAATAAAAAGAAAAAAATAAAAATGTGCCCTGGTGAAAACCTAGAAATAGGCACCTTGGTAGCAAAAGTAAAGAGAAATAAATTCATCCTATGGTGAAAACCACTCCCTTGTGGCACCTTGGATAAGTACCATGATGAAAACTTGGCAATCAGGCATCATGCGTAGTTCTTTTACATATTTCATTCATCCCACCTTCTTTCTTTGATCTTGACAAGGTTGACCTATACATGAACATTTGGCTATTTTGTGAGCTATTTTACGATGATCTTGCTTTCATTCCTTCCATGTTTAGCCATCATATCCATCTTCCTCCATTCATTTTCACCTATGGCTATCCTTTTCCCCTTTGGTCTTGATCTAATAAAAAAAGAAAGAACGAGTAAAACATGATGTTATGAAGCCTCTTGACATGTCTCCTCCTTTGGACTGCATCCTATCCTGCTCTGGCATTACACTTTTGTGACTTATCCTATGCTGGCCTTTCATTGCTTATCCAAATGTGCTTGAGTATTCTTGAAGAGTTTTCCCTTGAGTATTTCTTCCCTTCATTAGCTTTCATTCTCTTGTCTTCCATCTCTTCCACTAGCTTGCCAATCCCTCTTGTTCTCCACCTTGCTAGACATTGGGACTGCACGATATGATTTTACTTGAGAGTTTGCAAATGGAAAAAGATGCTATCAAGTATACCAAGTATCAAAACTAGTACCAGTACCAGTATCAGAATCAGTATCAGAACCAGTATCAGAACAATTATCAGAATCAGTATCAGAACTAGTATCAGAACAAGTATCAAAACAAGTATCAGAATGGGTCTACAGGACTAGTATCAGAACACCTACAGGGGCTACACCTTTCACTTTAGTTTATGGGTCTGAAGTGGTATTGCCTATTGAGGTTGAAATCCCATCACTTAGAATCAGAATGCATGGACTTGTCACTGATAAAGACTACCGAGTGTCTAGGTTACAAGAACTAGAATTACTAGATGAGCACAGACAAGCAGCATATGATCATCTCAGAGTATATCAAAAGAGAATGTCTAGAGGCTACAACAAGAAAGTCAGACATAGAGAATTTCAGGTTGGCGATCTAGTGTTGAGAGAAAATCCTAAAAATCAATCACATCGAGAACGCAAGGGGAAGTTCGAACCCAATTGGTTGGGTCCCTTTGTTATCACTGCTACTTTTGACTCTGGTGCCTATCAACTCTCAAAGACTGAAGGAGAACAGCTCTGAGAACCAATCAACATTCTCCATTTGAAGAAATTCTACGCCTAAGGCATTCAGTGCTTGGTAAATGTCCTGAAAAAAAAAAATCTTTAAAAAAATCAGAAAAAGTCCTGAAAAAATGAACATCTTGGTGAAAACCTAGCAATAGGTGCCTTGATGATTCACAAAAAAAATAAAAAAAAATAAAAAGTACAAAAAAATCAAAAAATATCAAAAGTACAAAAAAATTGAAAAAAATATCAAAAGTACAAAAAAATGAAAAAAAGAAAAAAAAAGTGCCTTGGTGAAAACTTGAAAATAGGCACCTCGGTAGCAAAAATAGAATCTCTACCAAGATGGTGAAAACCTGGCAAACAGGCACCACTTGTTCCAAAATACTCCATCTATCAGCACAATCTTGGTCTTTCCCAGCTTTCAGTCTTGCTTTAGTTTGTACATATCTCCCGGTTTGTTTCTGCATATCCTGGTTTCAATAAGTCGGTCTGTACACCAATCAGCTTGCGCGTCTGTATCCTATCAATGTTCAAACTTGGAGGCAATCAATGTCATATCCTATGGCCTCCAATGTATCTTAGATGTGTCATATCTAGCCAGAGTCCTTTGAAGCTTCATGTGAGTGAGTCAGTCAGTCTCGTCTCCAGAAAGGATTTTGCATCAACAACAATCAAACATCAAAACTCAACTGAAAACAATCTGTGCTTTTCATGCTTTTATCTCCTTGTAGGCTTACTGATCCGCATTGAGATTTTTGCATATTGTGTCCCTTCGAGCTCTTCGATGATGTCCTTTATAGGATTTAGAGAGTGATGACTAGGGGCATAATCTTTTCTTGATCTTCTGCTTGTATGTGAAAATCTAACAGCTTTGAAAATTTTGGATTGAAATGGTGTCCGACTGTAAGAGCCTCTATCTCGAATTGGATGGCCATGCGTACCTCGACCATTGATACCCAAAAAATTCAAGGAAGTTTTATCTCACTATTGTCTTTTTGAGTAAGTTCTTTCTCCTATTGTGAACACAATCTTGCCTAAGGATGTGAACGATAAAAGGTCACTACAGGTAATTCACATTGGATTTAGAATGATCTCTTGACTGTTTGATGTGTATGTTAAACACAAATTGCTATATCAAAATGGACATGATATTCAGGTCATCCTGGCATTTGTGCCTTGGTGCTTATATCTAATCCGACATTTCGAAAACAAAATCAATATTCATATATCTATGGTTGTTGACCAGTGGGTGTTGTATTGATTCTTGCGCATACAAATCGATATTCATATGTCTATGGTTTCATGGCTAGTGGGCATTGTATTGATTTATCCGGTTACCTAAAAGTTCAATGATGATAATAAATCGACACATGATTAATGACTAGGTCCTAGGTCTTAGGTTGCATTTCATTTTGCATGTCTCATTGCATTTTGAATGTTTACATGATCTCACAATGATTAAACGAACTTCAATGCTTAAATGATTCTTCAAATCGCATCTTCAAGTCTAACAAGAGCTGAATCTCACACGAAGGTTCCTCCAATGAAAGAGCAAGTAGAATCCTTTTTCGGGATCAAAATTCAAATCTGAGATCATTCATATTATTAACTACTTGCATATTCGACCTTCAATCATCACAGAAATCTAGTATTCAACTTAACTGATTATCTTACATCAAACTATCAAAATTTCAACTTGGTCAACCATGGTCAACTCATGGTCAAACCTAGTCAAATTTAGTCTCCAGGACCTTCCAAACGATGCATAATGCATTCTCGGACGTGTATAACCACACTTCTCAAATCAATTAACATCCTTCTAAACTATAACGCTGACTTTTCTTGTCAGATTTCAATTTTAATCCCGAAGGGGGCATGGTATTGCATATCATTCAAAGTTTGTAAATCAAATTCTATCGATCAAATCTATCAATATCTTTCATCAGTGATCAAGACAAACAATCACGTCTAGTTGCTGATTCATCAAAAGTCCTCATCACTCGGGGCAAATCTATCATCACTTGGGGCATATCAGATTCATCGATCCATATCAATCTGGTATTCTCTCAATCTTGTAAACTGTATCAGTTTTTGCAACCATCGGATCATAGTATTCTTTCCTTGGTTTTTCGAAAACTGAAGGGTTTGGATGTGATACTTGCTAGTTCTGCTAAGACAATCGAGTCTAGAATGGGTCACTCACTTCTTATCAATCCTAAGGTTCAGAATCAGGCATTTTGACACTTTTTCACAATAATAGGTTCATTTGCTTCTACAGTGAACATTATCTTTGGTCATTTAGGACCTATTATCTCCATATCAATTCAATATCAATTAGCTTCTATCTCATATCAATTATCAATTTCAAACATCAGTTTCATATCTCTATCAAATACAGACTATCTTTGAACCACTGCGCTTTGCACAGTAATTCAAAGAGGGGCAAAATGTAATACCCCAAAAATAGGCTATAAGTTCATTAATCTCCTACATCTTCAAATCGAACAAAATCGACATCAAAGTCCTAACCTAAGGCACATCTAACATCATCGAATCATAATTGATTATCTTAAATTTTGCATCGGGGAATATTCCTAGTAATATTCTTAATTATCTTAATTATCTTTAATTTAATGATTATTTAGCGATAAATCACATTTATCCTAAATTTGATTAATTAAATATTTTCATATTTAATTAATTAGATTTAATATTTGCCACTTAATTGTGTAATTAAATTTAATTCTATCTATTATTAATTATATTATTTAATTTTGACAATAGATCAAAATTCCTATCTTTAATTGATTAAATTTTTATTTAATTAATTAAAGCATGTTGTCATTATTTAATAATATAATTTTTAATAAAAGTTTGGTAAAATAGTTAATTAACCCATAAATTAATTATTTATTTTCAAAAATCAGTTGAGTTGAGGATAAATCACTTTATTTATTTATTTAATTCTTAATTATTATGCATATTCAAAAGAAACAGTTAAACTCCAAATCAGAAAATCAATGCAAGTTATTGACTTTTTGGAACTCAACATCCTTTTGGAGTTCAAAAAGCTGATCTAAACTCTAATTTGAGTTAAAAAGCTATTTTTGCATGTTTTTGCATGATTTTGAGAATTAACTATCTTTTATGATCAGATAACTCAAAAATCAAGCTGAGTTTATTTGAGTGATTTATGGCTTTTATCCATGCACCTCCAAAGCCCTAGATTTCTATAAATTAAGGCTTTAGCTCTTCACAAAGTATCTCATATTTTGCACAATCACGCTGGAGAATTGGAATTGAAGAATCAAAGCTCTTGCGAATCGACATCTTTGTGAGATCAATCTTATTTTTGCATTCATAGCATATCAATTTTCAATAGCATTCATAGCATATCAATTTCATTTAGCATAGATTTCATATCAGTTTTTACAATTATTATTGCATAGAAAATATAAAAAATATAGATTAATTGCATTCAATTTCATATCCATCTTTTGCATTCAAATCCTTCATTTAGGTGTCGTCTAGGTCACTGATCTCGATAATAATCTGAGAACATTAATCTCGCACCTATTAGAAGGCAGTAAATCGCTTGGTTAGATAGCTTTCAATTTTGCACGATTTTGATTATCACTAACCTCTAATGTTTTACTGAGTGTTGTGTCTACAGATCAGGTACAATTTTCACACACACAATATGCTATGACGTTTGTTTGTCTTTGGCCTTCAAAACAGGTTTAGGTGCACACCCAAATCCTAGTCTACAACTGTTAAATTTTTTGATAAACTTTCTGTAAAAACTAGCTAGACCATGAAAAGATCTTACCTCAGTAGTACTCCTTGGAGTAGGCCATTCAAGGATAGCTTGTACCTTCTTTGGGTCTATTTTTAAACCTTCTGCTGAGACTACAAATCTCAAATACACTAACTCTTTCTTCACAAAATTGCACTTCTTCAAATTAATCAACAATTTCTCATCTCTCAACTTGTCAAACACCATACGAATATGCATCATATGTTCCTCCAATGTCTTGCTAAAAATAAAAATATCATCTAGGTAAACAATGACAAACTTACCCAAAAATTCTTTCAGAACCTCGTTCATTAGCCGCATGAAAGTGCTCGGTGCTTTGGTTAGCCCAAAAGGCATGACTAACCACTCATACAGTCCTTCCTTTGTCTTGAATGTAGTCTTCCATTCATCTCTTTATCTGATCTGAATTTGGTGGTATCCACTCTTCAGATCTATCTTTGAGAAATACACAACTCCACTCAAACAATCCATAATATCATCCATTCGTGGCAATAGAAACTTATACTTGATTGTGATCTTGTTTATTGCTCTGAAATCTATACACATCTTCCACTCTCAATTCTTTTTTGGTGCTAATACCGCAAGTACAGCACAGGGACTCAAACTCTCTCGAATCAACCCCTTCTGCAATAACTCATGTACTTGTCTATTCAACTCTTCACTTTCTGCTGGTGTTATTCTGTGTGCTGCCTTGTTTGAAAAAATAGCTCTTGAAATCAAATCTATCTGATGACTGATCTTCCTTACCGGTGGTAATCCATCAGGTACATTATCAGATATAATATCTTGAAACTCATTCAACAAATCTGCAACCTCTACAGGTACATCCTCTACTTCTTCTCTAGCAACTTTTGGAATTAAAGCAAAACACACATGCTCATGCCTCATACCATCTAGGAATTTTCTTCCATTAACAAATGTTATTCTTGCATTACCACATACCTTTTTTTCGGTCTCCTTCAATGGCTTTAGCTTATGTTGCACACCATCCTTTGTTAGGGAATAGGTATTCCCATGACCATCGTGTACAGCACACTGTCAAACTACCACGGTCTACCCAACAACATATGACATTCATCCATAGAGATGATATCACATAGAACCTCATCTTGGTACCCGCCGATCTTGAACTTTACTAGGCACTGTTCACTGACCATGACCTTGTGGTCATCCTGCACCCAGGTAATCCGATATGGATGTGGGTGTTTTTGTCTCTTGAGCTTCATCTTTGTCACCATCTCTTCTGAAACTAAATTGTCAGTGCTTCCACTATCGACAATCACATCACAGCATTTACCCTCACACTTGCATCGAGTGCGAAACAGGCTCCTGCTTTTTTCAGGTTCGTTCTCACCACTCAGCAAGACTCTTCTGTTAATTAGCGTTTCTCCTCTTTCAGCATCTTTAGAATTTGATGATCTAGCATCTTCATCTACATGTGCAACTCTCGCCTGACCTTCATTTCTCCTATCTGTTCTGCCTTGGCGCTGAGGACATTCAAATGCCCTATGACCTTCTTCTCCAAAGTGAAAACATGTTCCACGGAAGCCTCCTCTTCCAGATCCTTCTCCTCTTCCTCTTCCTCTCTGATCTCTACTACTCTAATCCTTAAAATGATTAGAATTATTTCCTCTTTTATTCTGACTACTACTGGCCTCATCCTTCTTTTTCAGATCTTCATTTTGGCCACCATATGACCGTCTGCCAGATCTTCCACCATGACCTCTTTCATTTTATCTTCTCTCAAACTTCTTGTTCAGGTTTTCCTCTACTTTTTGGGCAAACTAGTATGCCTCCTCAATACTGTTCATTGAAACTAGATTCAACTCCTCCTGAATGCTTGGCCTTAACCCATTAAGGTATGGGGCAACTTTCTCCTTATCAGTTTCTGCATGGCCTGTTCTGATGAGGAGTCGATAGAACTCCTCTGTATACTCCTGAACAGATCTCCCTGCTTGCTTCAAACTTTGCATTTTTTTTAGTAGGTCAAGCTCATAATCAACAGGAATGAACTGTCACTTCAATTTATCCACCATCCAATCCCATCTTGTGATTTTATCTTTCCCTCTTCTATTTCACTCCAACTGAGTTTCTTGCGACCAGATCTTCGCATGACCTTTCAATCTGGCCTTCACAAATTTGACCCTATTAGGATCCTCAACATCCTCATACTCAAAATATTCCTCACATTCATTGATCCAGTCGATTAATTCCTTTGGGTTAAGATTTGCAAAAAATTTAGGAACCTCAATCTTAGGTCTTTTTCCAATCTTAAAAATTGCTTGAAAAAGTCTTTCTTCCTCCTAGTTCACAATTTCAGCTTCTCCTTCTTGATATTCTTCTTCGGCTTCATCCTCGCTTTCATCTCTGACATTAAGATTCATTCCTCTACGAATCTCTTCTTGCAATGATCGCACTTGTCTCTGCAGCTCTCTAACCTCAGGTGTCACAACACTAGCTCTTCCACCACGTTCTTTTCGTGGAGGCATTTTTATGATGCGCACTGAAACCCTAACCACGGTCTTGGTGCAAGCTGCCTCATAGTTGGTGATCTATTTACACACTCAAGAACTCCTGCTCCGATACCACTTGATGAAGGGTGCTCCCCTTAATACCATAAACACATAACAGAAATAGAGAAACAACAACAATAATATGCAAGAACAGAAAATTGGCTTCTTATTATCTCCACAAATGTGGAATTACAAACTTTCAGAATTACAATATGCAAAGCCACATGGGCATTCCCTTACAATATTCTGTAGGACAAAGCCTCGAATCAATACCCAGATCTACTACCCAGAACTATTCTGAACTGTCTAAGACAATAATACAGCCTTCCTTATATAGGCAATTTCTCACCCCCTGGGAAGGTTCCAGAATTTTAGCCAATAAGGCCGACCAAACTTAGAATTATTTTATTTTATATTTTATTGCATCATAGTCGGCTCAAGATAACCTTTGAAACCCGAACAAAAATTTTGAAAAAAATTATTTTCTGCTATTTCAGGTGGCCCAACTTTCGAAGACCATAAGTCATCACCAGTTGACCCGATCGACTATTATAACCCCATTTCGAAAAAGCCACGAAGCGCTCTACAGGCTTGACTCGCGCAAGCGCCCGTCACTGAAATTTTTGACCTCATCCGGGGCCTCTAAAGCCTTCAAAATTGAGTTCAAAGTTTCTATACCCTGCTGCCAATACCGAAAATCTTCAATATCTTCCAATATACACTTGATCTGGCAATGAAACTTTACTGGCAAACTTATATGACCAAAATGAACCTTCAAGAAAGAAATTAGATCATTCTGAGCACATACAAAAATTACAAAAAATAATAAGTTTCCATAAATAGCAGCTCTGCACAAAATAGCCCTTATTGAATATAAAAACATAAATTTTTTTTTTTTTTTGGGTGATGCAAGATTGCTCTTATATCCAGGATGCTCCTGCATCAGACACCCGGGGTAATTTGAGAAGTGACCCTGCCACAACTCAGATGTGCAGAGGAAAACCAAGACGGTTAACCTCTTCCTTTGGTAGCCATGATGAATCTTCAATAGGTCATCCTTTCCATTTGACCAAATACTCTTCATATGTCCTGTTCCTTGTGCTTCTACCAACATGACTTTCCAGTATGTCGCCAATCTCCTTGATATCTGAACTGGTTGCTGGAATACTCCACTATGCTGCTGCAACCTCATCTTCAACACCTCCTTCGTGATACTCTGTCAAATCTGAAATGTTAAACACTGGTGAAATATTCAGGTCACTAGGCAATTCTACCCCATATGCATTTCTTGAATCATGCTTCTTTAGTATCTTACATGGCCCAAACTTCTTCATTTTCAACTTGTTATATGTACCAACCGGAAACCGCTCCTTCTGTAAATGAACCATGACTTCATCGCCAACCTAAAATTCCTTATGCCTCCTTTTCTCATCTGCCTTAGCCTTATACTGCACATTCATCTTGTTAATATAGTTCCTCACCTCCTCATGGATGTTCTTCAAGTGTTCAGCAAAATCCTCAGCTTAAGCACTACTTATTTCTCCTTTATCTATCTTTCTCAATTCAGATGCATTTCTTGGACTACTTCCATATACAATTTGGAATAGTGATTTACCAGTGCTCCTATTGACAGAATTATTGTTTGCAAATTCTACCTATGGTAAAATCAAATCCCATCCAATCTGTCTTCAACTTCTTCCACAATGTCCGCCAAAAATATCCAACAAACTTAGTATCTCGATCTGAAACTATGGTCTTTGGCAAACCATGTAATCTCACCATTTCTCTGAAAAATAATTCTGCTACATGAACAGCATCATTAGTCTTCTTGCAGGGAATGAAATGTGCCATCTTTAAAAATTTGGCAACTTCTACAAAAATTGAATCATGTCCCCACTGTGTCCTTGGTAAACCAAGAACAAAATCCATATTGATATCCTCCCAAGGCTTCTCTGGTACAGATAATGGCTGATACAACCCTGTATTCTACTTCACTCCCTTTGCCATCTGACATACTTTGCAACTCTGTATAAAATTTTTGACATCTTGTTTCAATTGTGGCCAATAATAATTTTCACTCACCAAAGCAAGGGTTTTATCACGACCAAAATGTCCCGCCAATCCTCCGCTATGCTTCTCCTTGATGAGATTCTCCCTTATAGAGCTTCGTGGAATGCACAACTGACTCCCTCTGAATAACATATCATCTTGAATGATGAAATCCAACCATTTCATCCTGTCTAGAGTAACAGGTTTTGTACAAGCTTTCCAAGCTTCACCAAAATTAAAATCTTTTGGATACAAATTCTTGAGTTCCTTGAACCCAACCACTTCAATTTACATTTCTGTCAGCAATAGTTGCCTTCTACTAAGAGCATCTGCAACCCTGTTAAACTTTTCACTCCTGTGTTTCAAAATAAATATATAACTCTGCAAAAACTCAATCCATTTCAAATGCCTCTGATTCAACTTTCTTTGACTATTCAAATATTGCAAAGCTTGATGATCAGTATACAAAACAAACTTCTTAGGAAGTAGATAATGTCTCCATTTCTTTAATGCCTGAACTATAGCATAAAATTTTTGATCATAAATAGAATACTTCCTCTTGGCATCATTTAACTTCTCACTAAAATACACAACAGGTTTACCTTCTTGGCTCATAACATCTCCTATTGCAGTACCACTAGCATCACAATCTACTTAAAACAGCTTATTAAAATCTGGAAAGGCTAAAACAGGTTGTTCTGTAACTTTTTGTTTCAACAATTGAAAACTCTTTTCTATCCCCTCTCATTGTCTCAGTCAAGGGACCATCAATACTGCTAAAATTTTTGATAAACTTTTTATAAAAACTAGCTAGACCGTGAAAAGATCTTACCTAAGTAGCACTCCTTAGAGTAGGCCAGTCAAGAATAGCCTGTACCTTCTCTGGGTCTATTTTTACACCTTCTGCTGAGACTACAAATCCCAAATACACTAACTCTTTCTTCACAAAATTGCACTTCTTCAAATTAATCAACAATTTCTTATCTCTTAACTTCTCAAACACCATACGAATATGCATCATATATTCCTCCAATGTCTTGCTAAAAATTAAAATATCATCTAGGTAAACAATGACAAACTTACCCAGAAATTCTTTCAGAACCTCGTTCATGAGCCGCATGAAAGTGCTCGGTGCATTGGTTAGCTCAAAAGGCATGAATAACCACTCATACAGTCCTTCCTTTGTCTTGAAGGTAGTCTTCCATTCATCTCTTTCTCTGATCTAAATCTGGTGGTATCTACTCTTCAGATCTATCTTTGAGAAATACATAGCTCCACTCAAACAATCCATAATATCATCCATTCGTGTCAATGGAAACCTATACTTGATTGTGATCTTATTTATTGCTCTGCAATCTGTACACATCATCCACTCTCCATTCTTCTTTGGTGCTAATACTGCTGGTACAGCACAGGGACTCAAACTCTCTCGAATCAACCCCTTCTGCAATAACTCGTGTACTTGTCTATTCAACTCTTCACTTCCTGTTGGTGTCACTCTGTGTACTGCCTTGTTTGGCAAAGTAGCTCCTGGAATCAAATCCATCTGATGACTGATCTTCCTTACCGGTGGTAATCCATAAGGTACATTATCAAATACAATATCCTGAAACTCATTCAACAAATCTGTAACCTCTACAGGTACATCCTCTACTTCTTCTTTACCAACTTTTGGAATTAAAGCAAAACACACATGCTCATGCCTCATACCATCTAGGAATTTTCTTCTATCAACAAATGTTATTCTTGCATTACCACATACCTTTTCTTCGGTCTCCTTCAATGGCTTTAGCTTATGTCGCACTCCATCCTTTGTTAGGGAATAGGTATTCGCATGACCATCATGTACATCACATTTATCAAATTGTCACGGTCTACCCAACAACATATGACATGCATCCATAGAGATGATATCACATAGTACCTCATCTTGGTACCCGCCGATCTTGAACTTTACCAGGCACTGTTCACTAACCATGACCTTGTGGTCATCCTGCACCCAGGCAATCCGATATGGATGTGGGTGTTTCTGTCTCTTGAGCTTCAAATTTGTCACCATCTCTTCTGACACCAAATTGTTAGTGCTTCCACTATCGACAATCACATCACAGCATTTACCCTCACACTTACATCGAGTGCGAAATAGGCTCCTCCTTTGTTTAGGTTCATTCTCACCACTCAGCAAGACTCTTCTGTTAATTAGCGTTTCTCCTCTTTCAGCATCTTCAAAATTTGATGATCTAGCATCTTCATCTACATTTGCAACTCTGGCTGGCCTTCATTTCTCCTGTTTGTTCTACCTTGGCACTAAGGACATTCAAATGCCCTATGACCTTCTTCTCCACAGTGAAAACATGTTCCATGAAAGCCTCCTCTTCCTCTTCCTCTCTGATCTCTATTACTCTGATCTTGGAAATGATTGGAATTATTTCCTCTCTGATTATGACTGCTACTGGCCTCATCCTTCTTTTTCAGATCTTCATTTCGGCCACCATATGACCGTCTGCCAGATCTTCCACCATGACCTCTTTCATTTTGTTTGCTCTAAAACTTCTTGTTTAGCTTTTCCTCTACTTTTAGGGAAAATTGGTATGCCTCCTCAATACTGTTCATTCGAACCAGATTCAACTCCTCCTGAATGCTTGGCCTTAACCCATTAACATATCGGGCAACTTTCTCCTTATCAGCTTTTGCATGGCTTATTCTGATGAGGAGTCGATAAAACTCCTCTGTACACTCCTGAACAGATCTCCCTGCTTGCTTGAAACTTTGCATTTTCTTTAGTAGGTCAAGCTCATAATCAACAGGAATGAGCTATCACTTCAATTTATCCACCATCTGATCCCATCTTGTGATTTTATCTTTCCCTCTTCTATTTCGCTCCAACTGAGTTTCTTGCCACCAGATCTTCGCATGACCTTTCAATCTGGCCTTCGCAAATTTGACCCTATCAGGATTCTCAACATCCTCGTACTCAAAATATTCCTCACATTCATTGATCCAGTCGATCAATTCCTCTGGGTTAAGATTTCTATAAAATGTAAGAACCTCAATCTTAGGTCTTTTCTGAATCTTGGAAATTGCCCGAAAAAGTCTTTCTTCCTCCTAGTTCACATTTTCAGCTTCTCCTTCTTGATATTCTTCTTTGACTTCATCCTCGCTTTCATCTCTGACATTAAGATTCATTCCTCTATGAATCTCTTCTTGCAATGCTCGCACTTGTCTCTGCAGCTCTCTAACCTCAGGTGTCACAACACTAGCTGTTCCGCCACGTTCTCTTCGTGGAGGCATTTTCATGATGTGGGCTGAAACATTAGCCACGGTCCTAGTGCAAACTGCTTCATAGTCGGTGATCTATTTACACACTCAAGAACTCCTGCTCTAATACCACTTGATGAAGGGTGCTCCCCATAATACCACAAACACATAACAGAAATAGAGAAACAACAACAATAATATGCAAGAATAAAAAATTGGCTTCTTATTATCTCCACAAATGTGAAATTACAAAATTTTAGAATTACAATATGCAAAGCCACATGGGCATTCCCTTACAATATTCTGTAGGACAAAGCCTCGAATCAATACCTAGATCTACTACCCAGAACTATTCTGAACTGTCTAAGACAATAATATAGCCTTCCTTATATAGGCAATTTTCCACCGCTTGGGAAGGTTCCAGAATTTTAGCCAATAAGGTCAACCAAACTTAGAATTATTTTATTTTACATTTTATTGCATCATAGTCGGCTCAAGATAACCTTTGAAACCTGATCAAAAATTTTGAATAAAATTATTTTCTGCCATTTCAAGTGGCCCAACTTTCGAAGACCATAAGTCATCACTAGTTGACCCGATCGGCTATTATAACCCCATTTCAGAAATACCACGAAGCACTCTACAGGCTTGTCTTGTGCAAGCACCCATCACCCAAATTTTTAACCTCATCCGGGGCCTCTAAAGCCTTCAAAACTAACTTTAAAGTTTCTATACCCTGCTGCCAATACCGAAAATCTTCAATATCTTCCAATATACACTTGATCTGGCAATGAAACTTTACTGGCAGACTTATATGACCAAAATAAATTTTCAAGAAAGAAATCAGATCATTCTGAGCACATACAAAAATTACCAAAAATAGTAACTTTCGATAAATAGCAGCTCTGCACAAAATAGCCCTTATTGAATATAAAAATATAATTTTTTTTTTTTTTTTTTCCGTGATACAAGATTTCTCTTACACCTAGGATGCTCCTACATCAGACACTCGGGGTAATTTGAGAAGTGACCCTGCCACGACTCAGGTGTGCAGAGGAAAACCAAGATGGTTAACCTCTTCCTTTGTTAGCCACGATGAATCTTCAATAGGTCATCCTTTCTATTTGTCCAAATACTTTTCATATGTCCTGTTCCTTGTGCTTCTACCAACACGACTGTCCAGTATGTCGTCAATCTCCTTGATATCTAAACTGGTTGCTGGAATACTCCACTGTGCTGCTGCAACCTCATCTTCAACACCTCCTTCGTGATACTCTATAAAATCTGAAATGTTAAACACTGGTGAAATATTCAGGTCACTAAGCAATTTTACCTCATATGCATTTCCTGAATCATGCTTCTTCAGTATCTTACATGGCCCAAACTTTTTTATTTTCAACTTGTTATATGTACCAACCGAAAACCGCTCCTTCCGCAAATGAACCATGACTTTATCGCCAACCTGAAATTCTTTATGACTCCTTTTCTTATCTACCTTAGCCTTATACTACGCATTCATCTTGTTAATATGCTTTCTCACCTCCTCATGGATGTTCTTCAAGTGTTCTGCAAAATCCTCAGCTTCAGCACTACTTATTTATCCTTTATCTCTCTTTCTCAATTCAGATGCATTTCTTGGACTACTTCCATATACAATCTGAAATGGTGATTTACCAGCATTCCTATTGACAGAATTATTGTATGAAAATTCTACCTGTGGTAAAATCAAATCCCATCTTGTTGGCTTATCTCCAACCAAATATCTCAGCAAATTTTCTAATATTCTATTCACCACCTCTGTCTGTCCATCAGTCCGTGGATGATGTGATGAGCTGAACTTTAAATCTGTCTTCAACTTCTTCCACAATGTCCGCCAAAAATATCCAACAAACTTAGTATCTCGATCTGAAACTATGGTCTTTGAAAAACCATGTAGTCTCACCACTTCTCTGAAAAACAATTCTGCTACATGAATAGCATCATGAGTCTTCTTGCAGGGAATGAAATGTGCCATCTTTAAAAATCTATCAACTACTACAAAAATTGAATCATGTCCCCGCTGTGTCCTCGGTAAACCAAGAACAAAATCCATACTGATATCCTCCCAAGGCTTTTCTGGTATAGGTAATGGCTGATACAACCATGTATTCTGTTTCACTCCCTTCGCCATCTGACATACTCTGCAACTCTGTACAAAATTCTTGACATCTTGTTGTAATTGTGGCCAATAATAATTTTCACTAACCAAAGCAAGGGTTTTATCACGACCAAAATATCCCGCCAATCCTTCGCTATGCTTCTCCTTGATGAGATTCTCCCTCATAGAGCTTCAGAGAATGCACAATTGACTCCCTCTGAATAACATATCATCCTGAATGATGAAATCCATCCATTTTGTCTTGTCTAGAGTAACAGGTTCTGTACAAGCTTTACAAGCTTCACCAAAATCAAGATCCTCTGGATACAAATTCTTGAGTTCCTTGAATCCAACCACTTCAATTTGCATTTCTGTCAGCAATAGTTGCCTTCTACTAAGAGCATCTGCAACCCTATTCGACTTTCCACTCCTGTGTTTTAAAATAAATGTATAACTCTGCAAAAACTCAACCCATTTCAAATGCCTCTGATTTAGCTTTCCTTGACTATTCAAATATTGCAAAGCTTGATGATCAGTATACAAAACAAACTCCTTAGGAAGTAGATAATGTCTCCACTTCTTTAATGCCTGAACTATAGCATAAAATTTTTGATCATAAATAGAATACTTCCTCTTGGCATCATTTAACTTCTCACTGAAATACGCAACAGGTTTACCTTCTTGGCTCATAACAACTCCTATTACAGTACTACTAGCATCAAAATCTACTTGAAACACCTTATTAAAATTTGGAAGAGCTAAAACAGGTTGTTCTGTAACTTTTTATTTCAACAATTGAAAACTCTTTTCTGCCCCTTTAGTCCACTTAAACTCTTTTCTATCCCCTATCATTGTCTTAGTCAAGGGATCATAAATACTGCTAAAATTTTTGATAAACTTTCTGTAAAAACTAGCTAGACCATGAAAAGATCTTACATCAGTAGCACTTCTTGGAGTAGGCCATTCAAGGATAGCCTGTACCTTCTCTGGGTCTATTTTTAGATCTTCTGCTGAGACTACAAATCCCAAATACACTAACTCTTTCTTCACAAAACTGCACTTATTCAAATTAATCAACAATTTTTCATCTCTCAACTTCTCAAACACCATACGAATATGCATCATATGTTCCTCCAATGTCTTGCTAAAAATTAAAATATCATCTAGGTAAACAATGACAAACTTACCTAGAAATTCTTTCAGAACCTCATTCATGAGCCGCATGAAAGTGTTCGATGCATTGGTTAGCCCAAAAGGCATGACTAACCACTCATACAGTCTTTCCTTTGTCTTGAAGGCAGTCTTCCATTCATCTCCTTCTCTGATCTGAATCTGGTGGTATCCACTCTTCAGATCTATCTTTGAGAAATACACAGCTCCACTCAAACAATCCATAATATCATCCATTCGTGGCAATGGAAACCTATACTTGATTGTGATCTTTTTTATTGCTCTGAAATCTGTACACATCCTCCACTCTCCATTCTTCTTTGGTGCTAATACCGCTGGTACAGCACAGGGACTCAAACTCTCTTAAATCAACCCCTTCTGCAATAACTCGTGTACTTTTCTATTTAACTCTTCACTTTCTACTGGTGTCATTCTGTGTGCTGCCTTGTTTGGCAAACTAGCTCATAGAATCAAATCCGTCTGATGACTGATCTTCCTTACTAGTGGTAATCTATTAGGTACATTATCAGATACAATATCCTGAAACTCATTCAACAAATCTGCAACCTCTATAGGTACATCCTCTACTTCTTCTTTACCAACTTTTGAAATTAAAGAAAAACACATATGCTCATGCCTCATACCATCTAGAAATTTTCTTCCATCAACAAATGTTATTCTTGCATTACCACATACTTTTTCTTCGGTCTCCTTCAATGGCTTTAGCTTATGTCGCACTCCATCCTTTGTCAGGGAATAAGTATTCGCACGACCATCGTGTACAACACATCTGTCAAACTGCCATGGTCTACCCAACAACATATGACATACATCCATAGAGATGATATCATATAGTACCTCATCTTGGTACCCCCCGATCTTGAACTTTACCAGGCACTGTTCACTGACCATGACCTTGTGGTCATCCTGCACTCAGGTAATCCAATATGGATGTGGGTGTTTCTGTCTCTTGAGCTTCAACTTTGTCACCATCTCTTCTGACACCAAATTGTCAGTGCTTCCACTATCGACAATCACATCAGAGTATTTACCCTCACACTTGCATCGAGTCCAAAACAGGCTCCTCCTTTGTTCAGGTTCGTTCTCACCACTCAGCAAGACTCTTCTGTTAATTAGCATTTTTCCTCTTTCAGCATCTTCAAAATTTGATGATCTAGCATCTTCATCTACATGTGCAACTCTGGCCTAGCCTTCATTTCTCCTATCTATTCTGCCTTGGTGCTGAGGACATTCAAATGCCCTATGACCTTCTTCTCCACAGTGAAAACATATTCCACAAAAGCCTCCTCTTCCAGATCCTTGTCCTCTTCCTCTTCCTCTCTGATCTCTATTACTCTGATCCTGGAAACAATTAAAATTATTTCCTCTCTGATTCTGACTACTACTGGCCTCATCCTTCTTTTGCAGATCTTCATTTTGGCCACCATATGACCGTCCGCTAAATCTTCCACCACGACCTTTTCCATTTTTTCTGCTCTCAAACTTCTTGTTGAGCTTTTCCTCTACTTTTAGGGAAAACTAGTATGCCTCCTCAATACTGTTCATTCGAACCAGATTCAACTCCTCCTGAATGCTTGGCCTTAACCCATTAAGGTATCAGGCAACTTTCTCCTTATCAGCTTCTACATGGCCTATTCTGATAAGGAGTCGATAGAACTCCTCTGTATACTCCTGAACAGATCTCCCTGCTTGTTTCAAACTTTGCATTTTCTTTAGTAGGTCAAGCTCATAATCAACAGGAATGAACTGTCACTTCAATTTATCCACCATCCGATCCCATCTTTTGATTTTATCTTTCTCTCTTCTATTTCGCTCCAACTGAGTTTCTTGCCACCAGATCTTCGCATGACCTTTCAATCTGGCCTTCGCAAATTTGACCCTATCAGGATTCTCAACATCCTCGTACTCAAAATATTCCTCACATTTATTGATCCAGTCGATTAATTCCTCTAGGTTAAGATTTCCAAAAAATGTAGGAACCTCAATCTTAGGTCTTTTCTCAATCTTTGAAATTGCCCGAAAAAGTCTTTCTTCCTCTTGATTCACAATTTCAGCTTCTCCTTCTTGATATTCTTCTTCGGCTTCATCCTTGCTTTCATCTCTGACATTAAGATTCATTCCTCTACGAATCTCTTTTTGCAATGCTCGCACTTGTTTCTGCAGCTCTGTAACCTCAAGTGTCACAACACCAGCTCTTCCGCCACGTTCTCTTCATGGAGGTATTTTTGTGATGCACGCTAAAACCCTAACCACGATCCTGGTGCAAACTGCCTCACAGTCGGTGATCTGTTTACACACTCAAGAACTCCTACTTTGATACCACTTGATGAAGGGTGCTCCCTTTAATACCACAAACACATAACAGAAATAAAGAAATAACAACAATAATATGCAAGAACAGAAAATTGGCTTCTTATTATCTCCACAAATGTGGAATTACAAACTTTCAAAATTACAATATGCAAAGCCACATGGGCATTCCTTACAATATTCTATAGGACAAAGCCTCGAATCAATACCTAGATCTACTACCCAGAACTATTCTGAACTGCCTAAGACAATAATACAACCTTCCTTATATAGGTAATTTCCCACCGCCTGGGAAGGTTCCAGAATTTTAGCCAATAAGGCCGACCAAACTTAGAATTATTTTATTTTATATTTTATTGCATCATAGTCAGCTCAAGATAACCTTTGAAACCCGAACAAAAATTTTGAAGAAAATTATTTTCCACCATTTCATGTGGCCCAACTTCCGAAGACCATAAGTCATCACCAGTTGACCCGATTGGCTATTATAACCCCATTTTGGAAATGCCACGAAGCGCTCTATAGGCTTGACCCATGCAAGCACTCATCACCCAAATTTTGGATCTCATCTGGGGCCTCTAAAGCCTTCAAAACTGAGTTCAAAGTTTCTGTACCCTGCTGCCAATACCAAAAATCTTCAATATCTTCCAATATACACTTGATCTGGCAATAAAACTTTACTGGCAGAATTATATGACCAAAATGAACCTTCAAGAAAGAAATCAGATCATTCTAAGCACATACAAAAATTACCAAAAATAGTAACTTTCCATAAATAGTAGCTCTGCACAAAATAGCCCTTGTTGGATATAAAAACACACACACACACACACACACACACACACACACACACACACACACACACACATATATATATATATATATATATATATATATATATATATATATATATATATTTGGGTGATGCAAGATTGCTCTTACACCCAAGATGCTCCTGCATCACTCATAGACTAGGACCATCCAAGCGTAACACATATTGATGATTTCTAAAGCATAGAAGCACTCCTAAGATTCATGGGAGCATTAGACCAACAATCAGATCAAGGACAAGAATCAGCTTATGTTTGCAAGCTTGACCCTAAAGGATAATTTGGGGAAGAGGAAGTCTTTAGCCACAAAATTGAAAATAAAAAATTAAATAATGAGTCCTTTTTTAAAGACCCTTTTGGGGCACATTCTCACTCTAAAAAATAAAAAATAAAGGGTGTATCTTCTCGTGAAAACCTCTCTAAGGTGCTAGAAGATGAGGACTTGCCTCTTCCCCCATCTAGAACTACAAACTAGAGAAATCCTCCAACATTATTGAAGAAACAAAGCTAGTCAATTTGGGAATAAAAGAATGCCTAAGGATTGCATATATTGCAACATCCCTGACTGAAGGTGAGGAGGCAACTTTCACAACACTACTCCAAGAAGCTACAATCAATTTTGCATGGTCATATACAAACATGCCAAGACTTGATCCAAATCTAGTTTTTCACCATCTTGAAGTGGATCTTAATGCAAAACTAGTCAAGAAAAAGCTTCAAAAAATGCATCGAAAAAGTAGCCCTATTGGTAAAAGCAATATTGGAGAAGCTCCCACAAGCAAAAATCATTCAAGTTATCGACTATTTAGAGTGGATATAAAAAATGGTGCCTATTACTAATCCTTTATGAGAAATCAAAATATGCACCAACTTTAGGGATCTAAATAAAGCATTTCCTAAGGATGATTTCCCCTTGCCAAACATCGACATGATTATTGATCTCACAACAGGCCATGAGATGTTGTCACTCATGGATGGCTTCTCAGGGTATAATCAGATCCAAATAGCAGAGGAAGACCAACACAAAACAACATTCACAACACCATGTGGAACCTTTTGCTACAATATGATGTCACTCAGGCTAAAGAATGCAAGGGCTACCTATCAGCGAGTTGTGCCAACCATCTTCCATCATATGATACATAAGATCCTTGAAGACTATGTAGATGATATCCTTGCAAAAACCAAGACATGGTTAGAACACCTTGGCATCCTTGAGTGTGTGTTCAATCACCTACATTATCATGGCTTAAAGCTAAATCCAAATAAATGTGTCTTCGGTATAACATCAGGAAAGATGTTGGGCTTCATTGTATCATGGCTCAACATTGAGATTGGTCCTAAAAAGGTCAAATCCATAACATAAATGCCTCCACCCCAAACACTCAAATAGCTCAAAAGCCTACAAAGTAAACTACAATCAGTGCATCGTTTCATATCACAACTGGCAGATAAGTGCCAACCCTTCACGCATCTACTTTGCAAGGACACTAACCTCAAATGGGATCCAATCTATTAGAGAAGTTTTGAAAAGTTCAAAGAATATCTAGCTAACTCTCCCATCCTTGTACCACCAGTCCCAAGACACCCTCTAATATTATACATCTCTGCAACCACTACAACACTAGGGGCACTATTAGCATATCTTGATGATAATAACAAAGAAAGAGCCATCTATTACATCAATCAAACTCTTGTCGACTATGAGCTCAACTAATCACCAATAGAAAAATCATGTCTCGCAGTGGTGTTTTCCACTCAAAAGCTTTGACATTATATGCTCAGTCACACCATCAAGCTCATCTCAAAGGTGGACCCGCTCAAGTATCTTCTATCAAGGACAACACTGGAGGTGAATGGAAAAATGGGTCATGTTTCTAAGCGAGTTTGATATCTAGTACATAGATCAGAAAGCAATCAAAGGGAAAGTTATTGCTGATCAGCTAGTTGAAGTACCCCTGGTAGATGCATATCCACTAATTATGGAATTTCCTAATGAGCATCTCTACATGATCAAAGAACAACCCCTATGGAAGCTATACTTTGATGGCTCCTACACATCACATGGATCAGGGGTAAGAATCCTCTTTGTCACCCCCCAAGGTGATTACATCCCCAAATCATTCAAATTAGGAATCCCTTGCCTGAACAACATTGCAGAGTATGTGGCACTCATCTCATGCCTCAAAATAACTATCTAAAGGAACATCACAGAATTGCAAGTGTTTGGATATTCACAGCTAATTATCAAGCAAGTCATGGATGAATATCATATGAAGGAAGACAAGCTTCTACCCTACAAAGAACTGGTGGATAGACTGAAAGAGAACTTCCAGAGCCTACAATTCACGTAGATACCTAGGCTACAAAACAAAGATGCCAACACAATGGAAACCATTAGATCCTTGATAGAGATCCCTCGAGATTCATCACAGTATGAATTCTCAGTGGAGTAGCTCCACACACCTACTTATGAGAATGTCGATTCTAAAATAGTGTGCATCTTGGTTGTTCCTCAGTCCCTATAGTATCATGACATTCACACCTATCTTAAAAATGACATCATATCCCCCCACCTCACAAACACCCAATGCCAAAACCTTATTCACAGAGCTTCCTGCTACACTCTTGTAGAAAACACCCTATATTGTCGAAGATATCACAACATCCTCTCTAGGTGTTTAGATTTGAACGAAGTCATCCTGGCTTTAAAAGAGGTTCACGTTGGAATTTGCAGTGCCCACACAAGTGGCATGGTCCTAAAAAAGAAGCTTCTCAAAGTTGGGTATTACTAGCCAACAATGGAGCATGATGCCTGCTAGTTCATAAAGAAATACCTCCCATGTCAACAACTTTCCAATTTGATTCATGCTCTAGCTCAAGACTTGCAGCCCATTGCACCACCTTGGCCCTTTTCATGTTGGGGCTTCGACCTTGTTGGTTTAATAACCCCCCTTTCCTCAGATAGACACAAATATATCATAACAACCACTGAATATTTCACAAAATGGGTTCAAGCAATAGCGCTCATCCTAACTATAGGCATTTAGATATCCATGTTCATCCTCTACCATATCATCTATCACTTCGACATCCCTTCCACCATCTTCATAGATCATGGCACACCCTTTCAAAACTAGCATGTGGATGATCTATGTGCCAGACTCCACATCCATCACCATTTCTCTAGCCCATATTTCCCTCAAGGAAATGGCCAAGATGAGGAAACCAATAAAACCATCTTGAAAATCCTCAAAAAGTTTGTTAATGATCTTGGTCATGACTGGCACAAATAAATCTCTCCCTCTGGGCCTAATGCACTTCCTATCACACTCCCATAGGAACCATCCCATACTCCCTTGTATTTGGTACTGAAGCCATCTTACTAATCGAGGTCAAGCTACCTTCATTGCACATGTCCATGAAGAACTATATCACTGATGAAGACTACTATGTGGCACACCTCACATAGCTTGATCTATTAGATGAAAAGAGGCAACAAGCATATGATCACCTAGTTATCTACTAGAATTGACTCAAAAAGAGCTATAACAAAAAGGTTCATCCAAGACAGTTCCAAGTGGGTGACATGGTCCTTAAAGAAAATTAGAAAGTACAAGCACATTGAGAGAAGAAAGGCAATTTTGAACCTACTTGGTTGGGTCCTTATGTTGTCACAACATGCTTTGGCTCAGGATCCTATCAGTTATCAACACCAGAAAGAGAGCCCTTGAATGATCCTATCAATGTCATACATTTGAAGTGGTTCAATGCTTGAACCATATCCTATAAATCCAAAAAATCCATAAAAATTGGAAAATCCAAAAATAAAATAAAAATAAAATAAAATAAGCAAAGAGAAATAATCATCCAATGGTGAAAACTTGGCAATTCAAGTGCCTTTGACAAGTATGTTGGTGAAAACTTAGAAACATGCACCATACATAGTGGACCAGACCATTATCTATCAAACTCCCACCCCTCCCATCCCCTTCCTCGACTCATCCTCACTTCCCCCCAAATCCCCCCTACCAGCCCACATTCCCAAGGTGTTATATCCTCAAGCCTATCCAACACATTACTGCGTTACTATCCCCAATCCTAAGCTTCTTGTATATATCTTGTATAGCAAGATCCTCCTTCCCCAATCCTGAGCTTTGTATATATCTTTGTCACCTGTTGACCTATCCCAATCCCTAAGCTTCTGTAAATATCCATTGTCTTTTGACCATCCTCCTTGTACTATATTGTTGTGTCCTATTGTACATATCCTTGTCAGTCTTGCAGTAGCTATGATCATATAACATAGTCTCACCCAACCTCATACTTCAACAACATCTTTTGTCGACTATCCTTGATCACACGATTATCCTTGATTCATCATTTTCCAACAACACAACATTCACCTCATCCAATGGGTCATTGCAGGATGTATCCTTCCTCATGTTCGACCTAATCTCCCCCCATCTATCAAAAAATCAATCTCTGTCCTTGACAAAGGACATTTTGTGATTTTCTCACTTTGATCTTGGATTTGGTCCTTGGATCTTGTTTATCTTTTGCGGCTTCTTATTGTTCCTCTACTCAAGGTCACCACGATCTTTTATATCATGGTGCACTATGAATAAGGGAAATCTGAGCCAAGGTCTTTTGATCATCTTGTTTCTGCCTATGAGTCAGTCAGATATGACCCTTGCACATTCCACATATGACCTTTCAGGTTACATGGTGCACTTGGGAAGTGTCATTGGTTTGTGGGTTCTCCAGCATCATTTCCACCATACCTCCTCTTGGATTCATGTGTGATGCAGGGGAAACCCTTGCGTTTCTTTTTATGTCAGTCCTATGCAACACTAGTGACAAGGCCTTGAGTTCCCAGTAACCTTGATAGGTCTCTAATGTTTCTATATCAAACTAGGTTGTGCTCTCCACATTTAACACAATGAAATCCCCAAGTCCCATCAGCTGCATATAGATTAATCTTGCATCCTATATCTCTCATCTTGCATCCACCATCTAGCATCATATTGCATTCGTGCATCTTTTCTCCTGGTTAGATTCTTATTTATCCTCCTTCCCATCCCCCTCATTCCTCCCCTTTTCTCCCCATTTGGGTCCTTTTTGAAAAAATTTCACAAAGTATCCTCTTTGCATTATTTTCTCGAGGGGACAAAACCCCTTACCATCTAACCTCGCATGGGGCACCTTATTTTCTTGTCTTTGATGCAACACCACTTGCAGCGCTGCATCTAAGAGGGGAAAAATCTAGACACCTAAAAATCCAGTTGTTAAATAAATTTATTTTAATTAACAAATCCCTGGTGACATTGTAATTATTTATTTATTTAATTATTATTGCTATTATTCCTCTATTTTAATTAAATCTATTTAATTAAAGAATCATGACCAAAAGTATTTAAATCAAATTTGAATACTTTCCCTCCATCAATGTATTAAAATCATTTAATACATATTCCCCTCCAAATCATATTTAAATAAATCAAATATTTATTTAATATTCCTCTAAACCTCTAGGCTCTTCTAGAAAGTCCTAAGTCAAAAGCACTTTGACTACAAACCCCTAACCAAATAACTAACCACTATCTTAACCTAAGAGCATTTATTGCTCTTACACCCTTGTCCCCTAAGTATTTATGACACTCATTAATGCCATTTATGAGCCCCTTATCTCAACTTTGACCTTTGAGCCTAATTCAACCTTACCTCTAACCCTAACCCTACCTTTAACCTCAACGTTACCCCTAACTCTAACCCTCCTTCCTAATCCCAACTCCTCCCTCCAAATCCTATAAATAGGAGGCCTTCCAGGAGAAAATCATCCACTGCCTTATGTATTGTTATCATGTTAAAATAGCTCTAGATCTTAACAGTATTTAGCATATTTAGCTTCCATTCCTTGTTATTTAGATCACAATATCATGTTAATGGCTAAACGAACCTTCTTTTTACATCATAGCTTAATATCATCTTTACTATCCACATTGTTTTAAGGAATCCATGGTTGCAAGCTAGTTCATCATACTAGTTTTGCACCATTTCAAGATCTCCTTTGTATTGTGCATTTGGGGATCACTTCTTATCATGTTTAGGAAAGCACATCCACATTCACCCTAAAAGAGAAAATCAAACGGGGCTTGGGTGCTCCTGTTTTGGCTCTATCGGAGGTGGTGTGGCTTGGAATCCTATTTTGAGCTTCTTTGTTAGTTTAGCACTTATATCTAACATTTGCCTTGTCTAATCTTGCTCCCAACAAGAATCACGCCAAGTTCGCATCTACACTTACACATTTTTCTAAACTACATATTATTACATAATGCTACCTAGGTTACTTATTACATGTTTATTGAGTTTCAACCATTTATATATTTTTATTCTTCCAATTTCTTGTATTATGTAACCAATATTTTTTGATGGATATTATTGCAAAGGTTAGCTCATGGTTATGAGCTCTCCTTTTGTGACCAATAAATATTAGTTTCTTTTAATGGATCCTACCATGACAAATAAATGTTAATATCTTTTTTTTGGTTCCCTCTAGGCCTCTTAGATGTATCCTTTGATGGATCCTATTATCCACAATGAATATCAATTTATTTTTTGGTAGACCCGAACATGTTTCATGAACATTTCTTTTTTACTTCTATATTTATTTATTTATTAACATTGTTAATCAATTGCATTAGTTCCTACATCAAATTTTTATTAGATGCTAGTAATTGAAATTGTGCTTGTAGGTTTCCAAATGTAGCATTCACTATATAAAGTGTGTTTAGATTTAAGACCCATATTTACATCCTTTTTATAAGTAGTTATTATTTACTTTTATGTTGACTCTTACTTTGTTTTGACATGCATCTTTATAGTAGTTCTTATGCAAGTCAATGCGTGAGTAAAATAAAAGGGTGAAAAGTACACACTTGATACTTTTCCCTTCTACCTTGGACCCACTTTAATCTAATTGTTCCAAATGCAATGAATAGTGTACAAGTAGAATGCTTTTTTTATGTAAAATTAAGCAAATACCAAGATTTATGTCTCCAATTTGACTTCACACATCCCAAGAATCTATATTTGATTTTTAGTTTGTACATTCATCTTAATTAGAGAAATTTTTCTCCAAAGTGAAAACAAAAAAGTTACTCTCTCTCTCTCTCTCTCTCTCTCACACACACACACACACACACACACACACACACACCTTCCTTTGAGTTGAGAGAATGATAAAATGATAATGTTTAATTGCCTTTCAAAATTAATGGATTGTCATGTGAAAAATTAAGAAGAAAAATTTAATACAAAAAAATGAAAACTTAATTCAATTTATTCTTTATAAAAGGATTATGACACTTTGGTAACCACCCATGAAATATTATGTAAACTATGTAAGAAAGATGAAAATGGGATGAAGATCACTAAAATAAGAAAGTGGTTTTTGTGGGCTATGAGTATTAAACAAGGGGCATTAAGGTGTTTCTAATTCAATGTACAAGCTATTTTTGGGCTTATCTTGGTTAGGGTTCTATGTTGAGCATTTACTTTGTTACGAATGATTTACATGTGTTGTTTTGAATAAAATTGCTCCTCCTTAAATGTGCTACAACCTAGAGGTTAAAACCATTGAAATATTGTTGAGGTGGGAGTGATCATTCCAACGATTGAGCTCATATAAGCATTTATTTATTTAGAGCGATGCAACTTTTTCTAGATTTGATTGTGTGTACTATTTTTTTTCCTGAATAATTGTATCGCTCTAAATGATGAATTGTGAAAATCTCTTCAGGTCATTTATTTAATTGTCTAAGAACCTGAATAAAATGAAATTGTCTTAAGTTTAATAGTTAATTTGATTCATTACTTTTGACAAACCCAAATTTTATTTCAGACATTCACAATCAAATAATTCCAATCATATAATCAATCCAAATGAATACTAAGACCTATAAACATAAATATAAACTTATTAACTAAACAATTAAATTCCCAATAAAAGGTCCTTTAATAAAAGGTCCTTTAATTAAAAGAAGGAAACATGAACTTATTAACTAAACAATTAAATTCCCAATAAGCCATATAATCTCTCTCACCCTTTAATTAAAAGGAGGAAACATGAATGAGCTTAGGTTAGTCCCAAGATGGAATCCATGTACAATCAATACGGAAAAAGAAGAGAAGCATGTAAGGGGGTGACAAATGGGGACCATCTTCCTCTTCCAAATGCTTCCTTTCTTTGTGCCATGTCAATCAATCAATCAAAATTAGTTTCCTCTTGTACACGTCCGGGAAAGAAGGGAGGCTAGAACATACATGAGAGACAATGCATTAAGGACTTTGTAATGCATTAGAATACGGTTCAAACATGCCACATGTTAGGGTATAAGACGACCATATTATTTTGCCACACCTTGTCGACCTTATCTGATTTTGCACTTTTCCAATAGGCGGCAGGCTTATGTCGTACAGGGGAGGAGAGTGGTATGGAGCAAAGACAAATATAAAGCGACTACAAATCTTGGTGGGGGGTAACCAAGGTGGATATCTACTTTGGTTTTCGCAGTCTCACTTTCCATTCTATTTTCTTCACAATCTCTCATATATTTGTATAAACAAGAAATATTTTTTCAATATTTAAGTATTTTCTTTCATAACATAAATAATTTGTTGGTATTGTTATTAGAATTTTTATTTTTTTTCTCTTTGGTTTAGTACAAAAATTGAGGAGCGTATATCATTGAAGTTGTTAGTGATAATCTCTTTTAGTGTGAGGAGACATTGTAATCAACAAAACTTGATTTTTAGGGAATTTATTGAAAAATATTCAACTTTACATTAAACTTAAAAATGCAATTTATAATTAATAATAAGTTAGAGATATTTTTCACAGCAATTGAACTGCGTAGTTTTTGAGTTAAACTCATTGACCCATGTTTCATGAGTAGTGGTTCACAAGAACTCATCTCTCATGCAAAGATCAATGGAACACTTAGCACTCACTGGATCTAGGTGATACTCATAGAGGTGAAGCATTGGGCCTTCTCGGAAGGTCTCTTATCCTAGTATTACTGCAACTCAAGCATGCTTAACCATAGAGTTTTCTCCAAGGTTAAGCCCTCTTAGCTGACAATCCCGTGTTTACTTTAACATAAGAAGGTGTGCTTAACGTATATTATACTTACTACTCTTATCTTAAGCATGATGTTACAAGTTAAGTGGGCTTAACCTTGGGGAAAACTCTATGGTTAAGCGCACTCGAGTTGGAGTAATACTGGGATCTGTGACCTCCTGGGAAGACCCGATGCTTCACCTCTGTAACATGAGAACTCATGGAGAAGGGGTAATGTTCATAATGAAAAATCATATGATGTGTTCATGATGGTTTTTATGGGAACATTGTATTGGAGAGTGTTGTACACAACACGACTTTGGTGTGTGTGTGTGTGGGGGGGGGGGGGGGACATTGGGGATGAATAAATATTGACCAGATCTTGAAACTTTTCTATCACACACTTATTAATTATCTTTATCTAACTTAAACTTCAAAGAAATATATAATAGTAATGCCAACAAAAATACATCAACACTGTATTTTTACCTGGAAACCCAATGTGGGAAAAATGTCAGTGAGAAATATACTCAAAACACACACACACACACGCATACATTGATTAAAAATGTTTTAGGCTATAGGCCAAGGAGTTCACAACACTTGAAAGACTAAGGCACCAACCTTAGGCTAGATACAAAGAGGAATTAAAAATCATTAAAAAAAGAAATTCCTTCATGACAAGATATAGGTTTGTACAAGATGCTAAAAGAACCACTATCTTCTAGTAGGAACAAGAAATTGATAAACTGAAAAGATGTAGGATCTCTAGATCAACCACTACAAAAAATCTATCAAACTTGCACCTTCCAAGATCGACTCTTTCACATTCACATCACACTAACCTCACATTTGATTCTTAAACAATCCAATTCAATCCACCCCTCAACACACACACACACACACACTAATTTGATCAACCAAAATTGCAAATATGTTGGCCATGATAGAGATAAGTATTATTTGTATAAAATCGGCCATGATGAACACATACACTTAATACAGTCTATCCAAAGAGATAAAGAGGACCCAAATGCATCACAAGACATTGACTAGAAATGATTCAATTAAAGAAAAAGCACTGCAAAAATATCCAAATATGATGCCAAATGTAACAGGTAACACACCATAAAAACATGTTAACCATTTGGGCCAAACCAACTCCAATGCACATAACTCTATGTGGAGGACAACACACCGTTTCAAGGCAAATATTAACCTCTTAACACTTCCTCAAAATCATATCCAGAGTAATAAGTCATAAATCAAATCACTGTAATCAATTGACTCTACTAGAGACCAACACAAATAATAATGTCATAATCAAAGCAACACATATTCACTTGTGGAGAAAACCCACATAAGATATTTGGATTAAAACACTGCACAAATGTCAAGAACATGCCCACCAAACCATACACCTAGAAATATCAAAGTGGAGCAATGCATAATGTTCTCTGGACCTGTCCTAATTCTTCCACATAGAAGATTGGGGGGGGGGGGGGAGAATTAGTCTCGACTAGATCTTAAAATTTCTACCACACACACTTATTAATTATCTTTATCCAACTTAAACTTCAAAGAAAGATATTTCAATGACAAAAAAAATACATGAACACCATATTTTTACATGGAAACCCAATGTGGGAAAAACCAAGGTGACAAATATACCCACAATACACATGCACACATATAGATATATCATTAATTAAAAATGTTTTAGGCCACATGCCAAGTACAACACAACACCTAAAAGAGTAAGGCACCAACCCTAGGATAAGGCACCAACATTAGGCTAGATACAAAGAGGACATGCAAATCACTGAAAGGAGAAATTCTTTCAAGATAAGATACAAGTTTGCACAAGATGCCAAAAGAACCACTATCTTCTACCACGCACAAGAAATTGACAAACTGACAAGATGTAGGATCTCCCCATCAACCACTATAGAAACTTTGTCAAACTTACACTTTCCAACCTCGACTCTTTCACATTCACATCACACTAACCTCACATTTGATCCTTAAACAATCCAATTCAACCCACACCTCAACTCTCTCTCTCTCACACACACACACATTAATTTGATCAACCAAAATTGAAAATATGTTGGCCATGATAGAGATAAGTATTATTTTTACAAAATAGGCCACGATGAACACATACACTTAATACGGTCTATCCAAAGAGATAAAGAGGACCCAAATGCATCACAAAACATTGACTATAAATAATTTAATTAAAGAAAAAGCACTGCAAAACTTTTTAAATATGATGCCAAATGTAACAGGTAACACACCATAAAAACATGTTAACCATTTGGGCCAAACCATCTCCAATGCACATAACTCTATGTGGAGGACAACACACCGTTTCAAGGCAAATATTAACCTCTTAACACTTCCTCAAAAGCATATCCAGAGTAATAAGTCATAAATCAAATCATTGTAATCAATTGACTCTACTAGAGACCAACACAAACAATAATGTCATAATCAGAGCAACTTATATTTACTTGTGGAGAAAACCCACATAAGATATTTGAATTAAAACATTGCACAAATGTCAAGAACATGCCCACCAAACCATACACCTAGAAATATCGAAGTGGAGCAATGCATAATGTTCTCTAGACCTATCCTAATTCTTCCACATAGAAGATTGGGAGGGGGAATTAGTCTCGACTAGATCTTAAAATGTTTCTACCACACACACTTATTAATTATCTTTATCCAACTTAAACTTCAAAGAAAGATATTTCAATGACAACAAAAATACATGAACACCATATTTTTACATGGAAACCCAATGTGGGAAAAACCAGGGTGACAAATATATCCACAATACACATGCACACATATAGATATATCACTGATTACAAATGTTTTAGGCCACATGACAAGTAGTACACAACACCTAAAATACTGAGGCACCAACCCTAGGATAAGGCACCAACCTTAGGCTAGATACAAAGAGGACATGCAAATCACTGAAAGGAGAAATTCTTTCAAGACAAGATACAAGTTTGCACAAGATGCCAAAAGAACCACTATCTTCTAGCACACACAAGAAATTAACAAATTGACAAGATGTAGGATCTCCTCATCAACCACTATAGAAACTTTGTCAAACTTACACTTTCCAACCTCGACTCTTTCACATTCACATCACACTAACCTCACATTTGATCCTAAAAAATCCAAGTCATTCCACATACGTATGCGCGCGCACACACACACACAGATATCAATTTAATCAACCAAAATTACAAATAGTTGGCCTTGGTAGAGATAAGTATTATTAACAAAAAAAGGTCATCATGAACACATAAACTTAATATGGTCCACCCCAGGAGATAAAGATGACCCAAATGCATCACAACACATTTCTCACAAATGATTTAATTTAAGTGCAAGAAATGCAACACTCTCCAAAGTTGATGCCAAATGTGTAACAAAGTATAAAAATACATTAACCATTCTTCCCAAACAATCTCCCATGCACATAGCTCCATGCAAAGAACAACATGCCATAACAAGGTCAATATTGACCTCTTAAAACTTCCTCCAAAGCATATCTAGACTAATAAGTAATAAATCAAATCACCACAATCAATTGAGTTAGCTAGAGACCAACATAGACAATAATATCATAATTAGAACAACATAACTTTATTTGTGGAGAAACCAACATAAGATATTTGAATTGAAACACTACAAAGACTTCAAGAACATGCCCACCAAATCGTAAACATAGAAATATCAAACTAGAGCAATGTGGAGCATTCTGTGGACTTGTCTTGACTATTCTTGACAACCCTAAGCTTTGAAATTTTGTGGACCTAAAAGAAGGATAGTGCAACATTATTAGACCATACATTACAAAACTAAAACCACAAGTCACAAACTTCTTATGTGGATAAATGTAAAGCATTCTATCATAAGGATTTTAGATACTCTTTCCTGCGTATATCAACTTCCCATACTTGTCACCTTCTAGATATGCAACATATTGACTTTTTTGTTAGGAATGGGAACACTGAGAGGGGGGCGGGGGGGGGGGTGAATCAGTGTTCACTGTATTTTATCTTTTTACTTTAATCTTTAAACTGAACTTGAATGCTTAAGAATTGAAATAAACATTCACATAAACATGAAACATGAAATCAACACATGACACCAATATGGTTATGGGGAAACTCAAATAGATAAAAACCCCGATGGGAATTGACACCCACTAATATTCTGCACTAGTGTTTTGTGATCCTTGTTAGAAGATCCTTAACCTTGTTAGGAGTTTCTTTACAATGCATTAAGTACAGTAGACCTTGTCAAGGGTCAGACCTTGTTAGGAGTCTTTTACAATAGTCCCTGTTAGGGGAGAGGATGCACTATCCTAGAGCTCACTGCTCAAGTGGTGAAGGCTACAACCTTCCGATCTCAAATACACACTATCTGTTGGATGAAATGTCATTGTGACACTGCTTGTTAGATCAGTTCCTTTGATGCGTTGATGCTTTGACCTCTTGCAAAGCTCTAATACATCTTATTAGCTCTTCACATACTTCTACTCTACTTAACACAACTCTCTATCAACAGCCATACCGAATACAATGGGTGCATCTTATATTTATATGTGCATAGAAAATAAACAACTAGGTCGGCCCTTAAACCTATTACATACAATGCTTCCAAATGAATTGGCTTAAGTGTGTTTACACTCAAACATATATACATGTAGACAACCTAAATAAAATAGGCGCATAGCCTTTACATCATTAGAATATAGTCGCAACACAAAATGATAATTGTTGGCTTCTTACTCTATTCTTCACTAGCACACACTGGTTGTGCAACTTCAATTGACCGTATCTTTCTCATCCTTGCATATTTGATTATGCACTCATAGAATAAGCATGAATATAGTCTAACTAACTTAACTTCCAGGATGCACACCATAACTCGGCCGTATGCACATGCGTTGATGCTCTGAGCTACAGGAACTCTATATACTGTCCAGTCTTCAACACTTAACTGATTTCTGATCTTCTCATCAAGTGCGCTAACTCCAAACTGCTATATGACTTTGTTGCCATAATGAAAACACTATATTAAGTCATATACATCAGTATAGCCAACTTGCCAATATTTTCATCATTAATTAACATCAAAAAAATATTTAATCATCCAATATGAGACTTAAAAAAGTCTCTCATTCATATTTCATCTTCTCATAACCACACACATGACAACACTAAACTCTTCTCTCCTATTTCTCTACATCAAGTAAAATACTAAACTCATACACTTCTTCATTAGGTTGACATCAATGCATACAACATGTTTACATAAATGACATCATTGAACTCATACTGCTAAAAAAATTCCCCTTTTCATTGATGAAAATACCAATGATGAACCAACAACCCAATGACTAAATGTATCTACTTTTCTCCCCTTTTCACATCAAGGACAAAGGGTGCAATACTAAAATATCTTCTAACTATATTCTCCCTCTTTTAGGAACATCTCTAAACTATACTTTTCTCCCAAACCATTATTTCATTACCAAGTATCTCTCCCCCTCTCGAGCACAACACTATCAACACAACTCCCCTTGTCAAGGACAATTCATCTCCCAAAAAAATTCTTGCAACTAGACAACCATGCCCTTTACTGCTCCTCATCAAAGTAACAACTAGATTAATCAAAGAGATAAAATATAGACATTAATTCCCCCTAGAAATATGCACTACTTTTATGCATCTAGTTTTAATAAGGAGGGGAAACAACCCCTAACTTATATATGACATACTCAAAAGTATCCTTTGACAATGCCTTAGTGAAGATGTCTTCAATTTTATATGTGTAGGAACATACTCCAATTTGACCTATTTGTCTACAAATTTCTCACTCAAGAAATGATATCAAATTTAAATGTGTTTAATCCTTGAATGCATTACTATATTCTTTGAAATATTGAAAACACTTGTATTATCAAACATGATTAGAATTGCCTCATCATATACAATCTTGATATCTTTTAGGCTCTATTTCATCCATAACACTTGTATGTAGGAAGATTTTTATACAATATACTCTGCCTCTATACAATAAATGATACCAAATTTAAATGTGTTTAATCCTTGATTGCATTACTATATTCTTTGAAATATTGAAAAAACTTGTATTATCAAACATGATTAGAATTACCTCATCATATACAATATTGATATCTTTTAGGCTCTATTTCATCCATAACACTTGTGTGTAGGAAGATTTTTATACAATATACTCTGCCTCTATAGTAGACAATGACACCGAATCTTTTTTTTTTTTGGTGTCCAAGATACCACTCCATCTCTTTTAATAAAAATGCACCTCTAATTGTACTTCTTTTGTCATCTACGCATCCTTCCCAATCAATATTGATAAAAGCATTCATAAATTCATTATCTCTCTTGTATCATAATCCATAGTCTAGAGTCCCTTTGATTGGGATAGTGTGAAAAAAATGTGCCTAAGAGATCACTATCATGTATTTGAGAGATGTGTTGTAATTGATGTCAAAGTATTTCTTTGTTGTGATAGTGTTGCAAAGATGTTGCAAGAATGTTCACTGGAATGATTGGATTGGTATGAATACTATATTGAAGATCTAATGAAGCAAGATTTAGATGTGTTGAGATGTGTATGTACTTGATCTATGTAAAGTTACAAAGGTTAACAGTTAGATTTGGGTTAGTTATGGTTGATTTATCAAAGAACAGTATTTTGATGTTATAGAAGAGACAATATGACAATATTTGGATCATTGTGGATCAATGCGATAATATTTTGAGTTGTGAAGGATATGACATGTTTAGGACTTGGATTTGTGTCCTTGACATTATTGGTTTGTCAATTTGAGGATCACAAGATACGCTTCTAGAGTGAGAGTGTTTACAGTTTATTGTTCTTGGTATACAGTGTAGAGATGATTATGAAATTGAGATAGGGGTTTTTTGGTGTTGCTAAGCTATTCAATTTTTCTTGTTGATGTCTTGTGAAAATGTTTCATTCATGTTGTTTGATCACATTCATTATTTTGATCATTTTGGATAATTTTATTATGGCATGCAAGTGTAGTTATTGTTCTTGGCTGACATGGTTGGTGCAATGTGTTACGAAGGATAGTGATATGATTTATGGAGTTGTTACATGTTCAAGGATGTTCTTATGGATCATTTCTATATCTTAGCCAAAATTCAATGGATCACATTGTAATTTTATTTGTAATTTTTTTAATTAGGTATTTAGGTTGAGATGACCTTGTTTATTTTCACAAGATTGATGAAATGTATAAAAATATGTAATCATTTGTAAGTGCAAAGGCACGAGAGAGTATGTGTATGTGTGAGGATGATGCATTGATGACTATGTGAATAGGTATGAGTGGAATTTGTAATTGAGGTAGAGATTTTTTGTACTTCATCAAAGTTGTATTGGCATATTGGAGATGATGGATTAGGTAGAAAGTGATGCAGGGGCATTCTAGGGTACTCAAAAAATCTATATGGTGGTGTGTTGAAGTGGTTCTATGTTACTCAGTTGCAACTTTAAATGATGACCTCGGTTATTGAAGAAGATTGGTCACTAAAGGAACTCAGTGAAACCTCTAGTGCTTGGTAGAACATGTAATCAATGCTTGTGGTTCTCGGTCGACATGCTTGCTCAGTGATGCCTGGTGTGCTCGGTTATTTTAATAGTTCTCGATAGTTATGGTTTACCGACTGAAGTTCTTGGAGTTTTGGTTGGCCGACTTGGTGTACTTAATGTTGGTAGCTTGTGTTGTATTCTCCTATGTGGATCTAGAGGCTGACATGGAGAATTAATTGTTTGTAAGGCTATTTGAGAGCCGAGTGTTGTTGCATTTAATATTTTTTTGTTGTAGAAGTTGACTTGGCTTAGGAGTTAATTATTTCTTCCAACCGACTTGTGGTTGAAGAATTGTATTTAAGGAGGGCTTGGGTAGTTGTTTAAGAGGTAGATTGGAGTCAATGATAGACAAGGATGGCAATTGGATCCTACGAGATCTTGAAGATCAGATTGTTTATCTGATAGTTGTAATAGAAGAGCTAGTGTTTTTCATGCTTGGAGACAAGGAGATTTCTTAGAGGCTTGTGATCTAAAGTTTAGATCTTCCTTACGGTTTACATCAGTTGCTAATGTGTTTTAGAAATGGACTAGCTAGAAGCTGTAATCACCTAAAAATGGACAAAGATCAAATCAAAGCAAATTGAGTCAAATCAAGGCAAATCAAGGACAAAATTGAAGTAATTGAATCACAATGCACAATTAGCCAATCAAAATTAAAATTAAGTCTTAATTCGAGATAAATCAAAATTGAGAGCATTTTAATCAAGTGTAATCAAATCAAAATACAATTAAATCAAATAATTGTATAGTCTTGATTAAATTAAATTCAACCCATTCAAGGGGTACATGGCTAAAATAAATCAATTAAATCAATTAATAAATCTCAATTACTCTCAACAACCCAAAAGGAGAGGAAAATCAATTAACCAATGAGATTTGAGGAAAGGAATTCACATGGATCAAGACAGTTTGAATCTCAATCACTCAAAGTGAAAGATAATCTTAGCCATCCATCTTGTCTACTTGTCCCAAGTTTTGAGGACACAAACTTTGTATTGTCTTCAAAGGGTGGAAACCAAGGCTTAATCATGATCAAACACAACTACATCCCCTACCATTGGAAAATATATAAAAGGGAGGCCAAAATCCTTCACAATGATCAACCACACATCTAAGAATTGCATTGAACCTCTTGCAATTTGAGTTTAGAAAGGCATTTGAGAGCATAATTAGCATTTATTTTGATAATTGTTAGCTTTATCATTGTTTATCTTTATCATTCTCATTCTAGGACTATCATTAATGAGAGCTTGCTGAGAGATTATTCATTAACATCTTAGTTAGAGAGCCATAGGATGCTCAATTGATCATTGATTTTCTATAGTTTGCTCTATTGCTTTGTGGTTTAATTTAGTTACTATTTCAATTATTGATGATTAACCTTAATTCTATGAAGATACTTTCATTAGTATACAAAATGGCACCCATCGTGGGGCTCTAAGCCTCATTTTTATCAATTTCATCATTTGGATCATATTTTGTATGCTTTTATCTTCACTTTTCCATGAATTTTTTGCAAAAAATAGGTGAAGTCACACGTACAATCAATTCAATCATGGCCTGTAGTCATTCTGATGATGCCTATAATCTTTGTCTTAACACCTACTAGCTGAAAATTCACACCTGGTTGATCACTTCTATTTGGTCTTACATTCTTTCTTGTCACTTGACAGAGAAATGTTCACGCGTGTGTGATAAAGTGTTCATGCCTTTGATAGAAACAGTTATGCCTACAATCTAAGCAGTGTCACGAATTTGCAATTCAGTATCACCTGTGTCAAAGCTTTGCTCCGCAATTGACAAAAACAATCACGCCTATGATGTTTTGATTCACGCTTTGCACTAATTTGTTATCGCTTTAAATTAGTTTGTTGTAGTTTTAAATACTGTTTACGCTTTGCAATAAATTGTTCACACCTAAGTAATTTTTAGTGTCACCTATGTCACTGGATAGTGTCACTTGGTATCATTAAAGTTACGCCTACAAATAATTTGATCACACGTATTAGCTGGACAATGTCACTTTCTATTTGTTATCTGAATTTGCCGATAAATTGATAAATTTCATTATCTAACTCTTTGTTTGATATTTTCACTATAAATGAGTAGGCACAGAAAGGTCCAGAAACTAGAAAGTAGATTCAATCAAGAAGAAAAGGCACTAGCTAAAAGGATCAAGAAGGAAAACTTTGAGCACATTAAGGCTGTTCTTGAGACATCACAAGAGGAAGACAATCAGGTATACCAAAATTATCTTGCAATTATTGAAGCTTACAAAAAGAAATTTGTTTCTCTCAATTGGATTTTTAGTCCTTAGTTCAAATTTTTCTTTGAAAATTTGCAATTAAAAGTTCTCTAAAGTTCATTACATAATTCTTTGCTTCATTAATTTCAATTTAGTTTCCCCTCATTGTGATTGTTGGTGTTGACTAACTTGCTGGTGGAAAAGCACATTTGGAAGGAGCTATTGCCAAGGTAATGTCAAAAATGATGAAATCAATCAAAAATGCCCCTAACTTCAGGTAGCTACAAAGAATAAGGTAAGCCTCAACTAGTCAATATTTTCCCTTAGCTTGTGGCATTGGTGCATTCAAAATTTAGTAATTAAGAAGGATTAAGGAATCGAACACTAAGAATCAAAGCCCCTTGTTTGTGGAAGAGAGTAGAAATACTTGAATCCCAATAGTTAGCGGGTGAAATCAATTGGACATTGTTAATTGTGTTTGGGAACTAAAGGGAAAGTTAGGGATATGCTCTTCACCTTTTGGTGAACCAAATTCCCAAAAGCTTAACCTTAATTCCATTTTTCCTTGCTTTACAAATGAACATGCTAGAGAATTAGTGGGCTCACCTCCCAAGTTGTGCCTTAACAAGCCCGGTGTGAGGGACAACCCAAAGTGGGATACTCTCACTTTTTGCCTTGGGAATCCAACCCACTCTAAAATGAAACGCATGCATCCTTAATGGGGTGTGTATCAAATGGATTTTAATTTTTCAACCTTCCTCTAGTAGTCTTCACGGATTGCGCAAAATCATACCTCGGTGCATGTGGGAAGCCCCTTAACATACTTAGGGGATGAGAGATTAAAGTCTATTTAAATGGAATCAATACTAAATCCTTGATAAAATAGCAAGACCACCTTCTAGAGCCATGTTTATGAACCAAATCTTGTGCTAGGTAGGTGCTTGAAGTATCTTTTTGTGCAAAACCCGTGACAACATTCTTCAAATCAAACATTTTGTGTTAAAAGGGTAAAAAGAGACAAGTGAATGTGTGATTATTGTGTTTGGAATACATAAACAAGTGAGAGATATCCATTGAAAACTCATCTTGCATTTTTAAATCTCTTCAATATAAAATCAACAATTTTTGAATCAAGGATCATTCCAAATCAAACCCTTGTTGGATGCCAGTTTCCATGTGGTCCCAAACACATAGGGTATCATTACCAGGAGATAGCCCTATTTTTTCAAACCCAAAGAAAGAAGTTGAGTACCAAAGTGTTTTCAAGGATCCTAATCAAGAAGAAATTTTCACGAACCTATTTGAACCAAGACTTGAAGAGATGGGTGATAGAAATTCAGCCTATCATAATCACAATATCAACAATGCCAACTATAATCCTAAGGAGACACTTGAATAAAGGGTTGAGAAAGTTTCCCAAGACAACGATTTCCTAGAGGTTATGGAGAAATTAATAGACAAAGATAGGGAGAACTTCCTAAACCTAGCCCAAAAGGGGGTAAAGTTGCCCTATGATTTTGATATTGACCAACTCAAGAAAGATCAACACCAAGATGACCCTATGAATGTTATGACTAGGAAAATAAAGGCCTTCCAAGAGAAAATTGATACCATGAAGAAGGTAGTCGAACCTAAAGCCTTTTCCATAGAAGCTTTGTGTCCTTTTCCTTTCGACAAAAGTTTAGCAATGGTATCTTTTCCTTTCAATACCATCTTTCCTAAATATGATAAGTACATGGGTAAAACAAACCCACAAGACCATTTAAGGGAGTTTTGTGCCCTAAGGATAGAGTTCATGCACAATGATACATATGTAATGAGACTCTTTCCTAGAAGCTTAGGAGGTCCCGCAATGGAGTGGTTTTCAAAACTAACCCTTGGAATAAATTCCTTTGAGGAGTTAGCCTCCAAGTTCGTAACCCATTACTCTTACAACATTGAGCATGAAATCACAATGCTCAAGTTATGCGATACCAAATAAAAAGATGGAGAGTCCTTTTTAGGATTCCTACAAAGGTGGAGGACCTTTTTTGCAAGGTATCCAAAAAGTATCCTAGAGAAAGAGAAGATGGAAATCTTCACCAACAATTTGACCTCGAAAATGAATTATAGATTACAACTTCAATGTCCCCCAACATTTGAGAAACTCATAAAAAATGGGATAAAGATTGAAGATGTCTTGGTCAAAATAGGTGAAGTTAAATTATTTAAGGATAACAAATCCAACAACAACAACAAAAACAATAATTATGTGTCTAAGTATTTCAATAATAAAGGGTCCAACAATAATAATGATAAATCCAAATCATGGATGAAGAAAAACAACAAAAACCTTGTAAATGATGGAGTTGTCGAGGCCCACACCATGAAGTCAACACCTTTTATCCTACCATATGGAGAAAATTCTTCCAATAATGTTAATCAAACACACAAAGATCCATATAATTCCAATAATAGTTCCAATACTTCCAACAATAATGCTAGTGGAGACAAATCAAAATCATCTTACTCCAATTACAATAAAAAGAAATTCACCTACCTAGGTGAACCTTTGGAGAATGTATTAAAGACCTTGGTTGCCAATAATGTCATCACATTACCCGACATG
The DNA here is from genome assembly GCA_027943335.1 of Chamaecyparis obtusa. NCBI lineage: Eukaryota > Viridiplantae > Streptophyta > Pinopsida > Cupressales > Cupressaceae > Chamaecyparis > Chamaecyparis obtusa. The sequence goes on along the minus strand of BSBK01000441.1, from coordinate 2,131,066 downwards.
AAAGATTATGAACCCGAAGTCAAACCTTATTGGTGGAATGCATCCCATCATTGTGAATATCATCGAAATAGGGGTCATCCTACAAATGAATGTATGAGGTTAAAACACTTGGTTAAAGATTTAATTGACAAGGGAACTATTCAAATCGAAGGACCACAAAATAATGGAGATCATACAGCCTTCAAGAACCCTTTTTTGAATCATAAAAAGGGGGAATCATCAAATACAAATCAAAATCATAAAAAGGGTAATGAGAAGGTGAACTTTTCTCACACATATGATAACATGATAAACACCCTAAGAGAAGAGGATCAAACCATAAACGTTATCATAGTGAAAGATAAGTCAAGGGAAGTATCATCAAATGTTGTCACTAGGTGGCACGCATAAAAAATTATCTTACCTACCAATGCTGCAAAAGTGGTGATATCAAATGAAGCCTCAAAATCATCGTCAAAGCAATACAACTTGGTTGAGCAATTACAAAGAACTCCCGCTCAAATCTCTATTCTTGAGCTGCTCAAATTATCACCAATTCATAAGGATATCTTGGAAAAAGCCTTATTGGAAACAAATGTGCCTCTAAATTTGGAGGTAGACAAATTCCAAAATATGGTAGGGCACCTAATCGCACCTCATTGCCTATCATTTTTTGAGCAAGATGACATGTCTCTTAATCATCCCCAAAATCTGCCCCTACATATAGAAGTGTTGATCCATAAGCATAGAGTGAAAAGAGTACTTATAGATGGAGGAGCTGGCCTAAACATTTGTCCCCTTGGCTTGGTAAAAGCCCTAGGATTTTCTAAGGAGGCTATTGACCCTAAGAAAAAGATAACCATAAAAGCATATGATGATGAAGAAAGAGCCTCAAAAGGAGTCATAGTATTACCTATAAGAGTTGGTCCCATACAAAAAGAGACCATATGCCAAGTGTTGGACCTAAAATTGACATATAATATCTTGCTAGGAAGGCCATGGATCCATGAAATGCAAGCTGTTGCTTCAACTTATCACCAATGCCTAAAATTCCCATATCTAGGGCAAGAGATAATGATAAGTGGGGATCTAAACCCATTCCAATATTGTAATAATGTCAAGCCTATCAATGAATCCCTAGTCCCACATAATACTGAAGGGTCCATACCTAAGCAAGTGGAGCAAGGTCAAAATTCTAAGAACACTTCTTGGTTGAAGGGAAAGGCAAAGATGGAAGAAGAAGTTATTATTGAAGACACACCAAAACTCATTAACCCAACTACCTCGACTAAAGGAAAAGAGAGGGTTAATGAGGATAACATTATTGAAGAAATAAAAGAAGATAATATACAAGCTACTCAAGTATTCACCAAAGAGGTCCATTATCAAAAGATGGACCAAATGATGAAATTTTTTGGTAAGCAATGTAAGATTAAGCAAAAGGGAGTAGGTGAATACTCCTTATCTATGATGGACCTACCTTTATCACCCAAGTCCTTTGGGAAACCCTCAATTATACCCCATAAATATAATGGGAACTTCATGAGGGAAAGTACAACATCCGCCATGGATGAAGAAGACAATGAGATCCTAAGTTGGTTATACAAAGATGAAGAATCAAGTGCCCATGTCAAATATATCCAAAATATAACCATTCCCACACATCAATATGGGAAAGGGTTTGCAATCATGCAAAAGATGGGATACAAAGGTCAAGGACCTTTAGGTACAAAGAATGAAGGGATCATTGAACCCTTAGAAAGTACATGGTGAGATTCTAAGGAGAAAGCAGGAATAGGGTATCTTGAAGAAGGATACACTCAAAAACATCATCCCCAACTTTATAGCCAAATATTACAATTAGAGTCTCATAGTGATGAGGATTCTAATGAATGGGAATGGGAGACCCTATCAAATGAGTCATGCGAAGACAAGGGTATTGATGTTATTAATACCTATGCTTCTACCAAAAATAAAGGACCAATGATAGAATCGACTTCAAATCAAGCATCTAGTTCTAGCCAAGTGATTCTAAATGATGTACCAAGTATAGAGATAGAAATCAATTAGTGGGTGGGTGAACCATACATTCCTTCATGGAGACCTACTATGGAAGAATCAAATGCTAGGTTTAATCCACATGACTTTTATCTAGCAGAAACCCAAGAGGACTCTAGTGAGGGGGACTTTGATCCTTCTTCTTAAGAAAATTTAGAGGAAGCCCATGTCTGAGATTTTCAAGACACAATGTACGGACCCTCCAATAATGAGATCTACACCTTAAACTCTATTGAGATGAACCTAAGTGTTGACCCATTAACTCTCATCCGCTCGGACTTAATCGAATAGGATACCATTGAACCAACTACCTTGCCAACTTTCTTGAATGACAACATGGTGTCCTAATACCTCAACATGGTTGAACCTTCTTCTATTAGAGAACATCAAGAAGAAATGATCAGCAGGAGCATCCAAACTTCTAATTTGAGAAAAAATGAAAAAAAAAAAAAAATAGAAAAGGAAAAGGAAAAGAATCAAGTGTTGAAAACCACTTTGTGGCAACATTAGATCAAGAAAAAAACAAAGAAATAAAGGATGTTTCCAAAGGTGAAAACCCAACCGAGGCACCCGTGGAAGGGAGTTTGGATGTTCTACTAGAACACTATGAAGAAAGATCTCCAATCTTAATTGAGCCAACATAAAAGATAAACATTGGATCAAAAATAGAGCCGAAGTTCATCCACTTAGTAGCATCCTTATCTAGCGAAGAAAGGACAAAATTCATTAAGTTCTTTAAGGAAAGACAAGTTAACTTTGCATGGTCTTATGATGATATGTCAGGTTTAGACCCAAATCTGATAATGCATCATCTCAATATCAAGGAAGGAGCAAAACCCGTTAAGAAAAAACTAAGGAAAATGCATCCTCATATAGCCCTACTTGTCAAAGTGGAGTTAGAAAAAATATTGAAGGTGGGATTTATAAGGGCCATTGATTATGCACAATGGATCTCAAATATAGTGCTAGTATCAAAAGAAGACAAATCCATCAGAATCTGCATGAACTTTAGAGACTTAAACTTGGCATGTCCTAAGGATGATTTCCCACTTCCGAGTATTGATGCCATTGTAGATTTAACAGAAGGGAACTCTATGTCCTCACTCATGGATGGATTTAGTGGGTATAATCAGATAAAGATAGCACCAGAAGACCAAGATAAGACTACTTTTACATGTGCATGGGGTACATTTTGTTGGAATGTTATGCCATTTGGGTTAAAGAATGCAGGAGCGACCTATCAAAGAGCAATGACCACAATATTTCATGATATGATGCATAAATTCATGGAGGATTATCTGGATGACATATTAGCCAAATCACATTCAAGAAAAGAACACCTTCCAATTTTGGTGAATTTTTTTGAAAGGCTAGAAGAATTCAAAGTGAGACTCAACCCAAATAAATGTGCATTTGGAGTTCAATCCGGTAAACTCTTAGGCTATATTGTATCTGCCAAAGGGGTAGAGGTGGATCCCGCTAAAGTAAAGGCTATAATGGAAATGGAAGCACCCAAGAACATTAGTGAGATGTGATCTTTACAAGGAAGGATCCAATCCATTAGGAGATTTATCTCCCAATTAGCGAAAAAATACCATAATTTCACCCAACTCTTGCATAAGGATACAATCTTTAAGTGGGATGAAAAGTGTGAAAAAGCCTTTAATCTATTAAAGAAATATCTTATGAACCCACCAATCTTGATGCCACCTATCAGAGGCAAGCCCTTGATCCTATACAATTCAGCAACAGAGAATTCATTGGGGGCACTTTTAGCACAAGAGGATGAAATAGGAAAAGAGAAGGCAATTTACTACATTAGTAGAACCTTAGTCAAATATGAGTTGAACTATACATTTATGGAAATGGCATGCTTGGCTGTAGTTTTTGCTTCCCAAAAATTACGCCATTATATGCTAGCTCACAAGATAAGGCTCATTGCCAAAATTGACCCCTTAAAGTATTTACTCAGCAAAACAACATTGAATGGAAGGCTAGCAAAGTGGGTAATGATACTTAGTGAATTTGACATAGATTATGTTGATAGAAAATCAATCAAAGGGAAAGTAATTGCAGACCAATTAGCCGAAGCACCACTTCATGATGATCATCCTATACAAGTTGAATTCCCAGATTCAGAGATTGTGAAGGTAGAAGCCAAAACATGGCAACTTTATTTTGATGGTTCTTACACTCACCATGGCTCAGGAGTAGGCATACTTCTCATTACGCCTTAGGGTTCTACTATCCCTAAATCTTACAAATTTCTATTTCCATGCACCAACAATATAGTAGAGTATGAAGCATTGGTTATTGGAATCAAGCTAGCATTAGAGTGGAAAGTGACATAATTAAAGGTTTATGGAGATTCACAATTGGTCATAAATCAAGTGAATGAAGAATACCAAATGAAGGATGATAAATTGATACCTTACAAAAACATGGTGCAAAATTTCAAAAAGTATTTCATACTCATCACATTTGAACAAGTGCCAAGAGAAAAGAACAAAGCAGTGGATGCTATGACAACTTTGGCCTCACTTTTGCAGATGCCAGATCAGAGTGCTAGATATGAGTTCTTGGTAGAAGAAGTGATTCAATCCGTGTTTGACCTAAACCACCCTTATACCATTTTCCTACTAAATACAACTAAATCACCCTGGTATGGACCAATTTATGCCTACTTAAAAGATCAAACCCTTTCTATCAATCAAACCAAAAACCAAAAGAAAAGCTTCATTCGTCAAGCCGCCAAATACACTATAGTTTCTAAAACATTGTATCAAAAAAATCTTGACGGAATGCTCCTTAGGTGTTTAGAAGAGGAAGAATCAAATTTAGCCTTATGAGATATCCACAAAGGAATTTGTGGATCGCACTCAAACGGATTATCCCTAGCCAAGAAACTTCTAAGGATAGGATATTTTTGGCCTACCATGGAAAAAGATTCATGTTACTTTGCAAAAGCTTGTAAGAAATGTCAATTCCATCAAAATTTGATACATGCACCCACACAAGAGCTTTATCTGATGATAAAACCTTGGCCGTTCTGTTGGAAATATTCAAGAATTTATTGAGAAGGGAGGGGTGAATCAGTAACTCCAAATTTTCTTACAATTTAACATGTGATTTACTTTTAACCTTTGCATACAGAAAGCATGAAACTTAAATGCATTCACAATAATGACACATAGATTTTGTTACCCAGAAACCTTCCAAAAAGAAAGTAAAACTGGGGTGGGGATGAAACCCACAAAGCTTTAATACTGCAGAATAAAGTTGGGCAGTTAAGGCTTACAATTTGATCACTTCTGATGATCTGCCCTGTTAGGAGCAATAAGGATCGCTAAATCCACCCTGTTAAAGGATTTACAAAACATACAATGAAGTATGCACTCGGTAAAGAGATTTTACAAAAGACTGTTAAGTCTACCCGGTTAAAGGATTTAGTACTGATTCACCTGTTAGGATGAAACAGTAGATCTCTGGCTTTGCAACTGGATTTCTGATTGAGATTCGCTGATGTACTGATCACCTTCTGTGATGAATTTGTCTTTGCTGTTCCTTATACTTCTGAAGCCCTTTGTAATTCGCTTATCTCTGCCTTTCTTTCTTTTTCACATATGCTTATTACTTCTTCATTTTTTTGACATTTTTACAACATTGTTTATATACAAGTCTTAAACAATTAATTACAATTACAATTACAAAGTTGGCTTGACAAATAAACATAAGTGCTACTAAGTCGGCCCAAGTATGGTTACACGGTTCCTGCAAACTAACTAGGTGACTTTCTGATACTCGGCGTCCACTGCATTACTCAGCATCCTCATGCACTCGGTAGAAGTGAAGGCACGGTTCATACTGATCACTCGGTAGGTTTTGAACTCGGTAAATACTAGTGACTCGGTAGACATGATGTTACTCGGTTTACACTGACCTGCTCGGTTTGCACTGTCTGCTCGGTTTGCACTGTCTGCTCGGTTTGCACTGTCTGCTCGGTTTGCACTGAGAATGCAAATAAGTGTTGTCACTAGTGGCAATTCTGCTTAATGCCAACAATCTCCCCCTTTGGCATTAGTGACAAAAACACTTATTGGCCAAAACTTATATACATGAATCATGCTGAGTTTTATTTTGATTTTTCAAAATTTGTCTTTGATATAGAGCTTTATACATTGTCTCCCCCTTTCAATGTGCTAACTGTTTCTATACAAATCTTCTTCTATACATATATCTCCCTCTATACATATGTCCCCCTTTTTGACGATAATGCCAAAGGTGTATATACAAGTTATTTACAGAGAGAATCCAAAATTTGATAGAAAATCAGAATGTACCTTCATTATTAGTGCCAGGGTTCTGTCCCAACTTTCTTGCAGAATCTTACATGTTTGGATTGCAATTTGGACTTCTGCAGAGAGTTCAATCATGTGATCTACTATAGAGAACTGATTGTCATGAATCAATGTTTTGGAATGTTCAATGTGCTTATACATTGTATTCATGATGGGAAGGATCATGTGTTGGATGTCTAGCAGTGTGGACCGGATCCTTGTGTCTTCTTTCAGTAGATCAGACTGCATGTTTGATAGGTGTGAGATTTTCATGTGATGAGCAAAGCTTGAACTTGGTTCAAGTTGTAGCTTCTGTATGCTAATCTTCATATCCTCATCCATTTTATCCTTAACATCCTTTGTGAACTCGGCAATATTGCACAATCTGGCCAAAAGAGAGGTAGCATTCGAATAGATAGATTCAGTGTTTGACAAAACTAAAGACAATTCTACTTGGTTAATAGCTATGTGCTGAGCAATGTGCTCAAGCACTTTATTGTTGAATCTCTTCTCAGCTCTTTCAACTAACTTTTCTATCCCAGATGAATCCTCATTGTATTTATTAACTGCTTCTGCTAATTGTAGCAAAATATGTTGGGAGGAGTCTACTTTAATACCTAATGCATCAGACAAAATGTCCTTAGCATCCTTGATGATTTGATATTCCTTGTCTCTCTCCTCTTTAAGCTTCTTTTGTTTTGCTTTCCTTTGGAGGATCTCACCTATATTTTGCATTTGGTCCGCTGATAGATTTGCAAAATCCAATGTAGGAATCTCTATCTCTTCATCTAAGTCTATATCCTCTACTACATTCTTACCCAAAAATTTTATACTCGGTAGAGCCTTAGGCTTATCTGTACTTAATGCCTTGGTAGTAGTGACAGTAGATAAAGTAGGGCTAGCTATAGAGACTGGTATACTTTCTATTGGAGAACTTAAAATATTTACACTTGAAGATTCAAAAACTGGGAAACTTACTGCTGGAAAACTTGATGATGCGGGAGACTACAACTCGGTAGAAGAAATGATAGTTGCTTCTGTTGTTGCTATAGATGATTGGACAAATGTTGAAGTTGTCACAACCATGCTTGAAGGTGTCTCTGGGCTGGATGTAGAAACTTTTACTGGAGAGGTAGGAAGGGATGCAATGACTTCTGCTGCTATCCTCACAGTATCATCTACCTCAGTGTCTTCTTCTTGTTCATCACTGTCATCTTCAATATCTTTTATTATGACTATTTCAATACTTGGTTGGTGAAGGTGGTATATGTTCTTCCATGTAGCATTTGCAGCCTTCACAACCGATTCAATATTGTTGATCAAAATCAAACAAGTATTGAACTTTAATGTCATCTTACTTTCATTTTCTTTTAATGCCTTCTTTACTTCATCATTTTTCAAGCTCGGCATTAACTTTCTCAGGGTTTGATCAAATATATCTATCACAGTTTGCTTTGCATTGCTCCATCTCATTTTTATTGGATTTAATAGAACTGCTGGAACCTGTGGGGCTATTTCTTCAGGAGAGTATTTCCATTGTCCCATCTTTTCAATAACAGCATCTTTTATTTCCTTCTGTTCTATTTCTGATCTGGTTTCATATCTAAAGGATTTTATGTTACTTACTCCAGATCCTGATCCGTCTCTAAAGAGTTTGATCTTTTCTTGAAAGTTTAGAGGAGGCCTTTTGAATGCTATGTCTTTATCTGCCTTGTCTGCCTTGCCTTTTGCATTTCTCCTTGTAAATACAGCAGTGGGAGGCTTAGGTGCCTTAGTGATGAATACCTTTCCTTTCTTCTTTGCAGGTTCTGGTTCCTCTGTTTTCTCATCCTTTTCCTCTTCTTCTTCATCTTTTTCTTCTTTGTCCTCGGTTATCATTTGCATTTTGGCTATCCTCTTCTTTCCTTTGTTTACCACCTATGGAAGCTTTATGCTTAGTTCAATTCTTACCTTAGCTTCATCATATGTTCCAAAATATGGAGCTTTGGGATTGACAGGCTGATTAAGAAGAGCTTCAATGATATTCTTGGTTTCATCAATATTTACCTCATAAGGAAGAGGTTTTACATATACAGTCCTCGGTTTAGCTGCTTGAATATATACATTATCACAATCCACCATAAAACAAATGTCATCTTTGTAATCTTCCACCAACTTCTGTGGAATCCAGAATCTGTCATTCATTTTCTCCTTGAAAGACTCAAAATAATTATCCATGATGCTTTCAAAATTTTCACCCATTTCTGAGATGTATTCATTTATTTCATAAAGGGCTGGCACATCTTTTCTCCATACAACTTTTCCTTTAGAAGGGAAGAATTTCTGAACATAGAAGAATAAACAGACCAATAAGGATCCAAACTTACATGGATTGTTTTTGGAAGTTTGAATGCTTTCCATGTTTTTGTTAAACTGCTTTAACAATAAGTCTGCTAGGTCAAATGTTAAGTTATTCTTGACCACTTTGTATGCTAGGTCGATAGCTTCACAGGAGACAGTATTTTGTCGACTAGAATTGTAAATCTTATGGGCAATGATGTGTGTACCAAACTTCAGTTCAGCATCGGTAATGCTGCTAACTTTCATGCCTCTACCGTCCCACTCGGCTAGGGTTTTCTTCTCTAGTTCCGTCTGACATAGGGTTTTGGTAGTTTTTGCTTTGTTCAACATGGGAAGACCGGTGATTTGATGAATCATCTTCTTTGTGATCTCTGGGTTGCTCAAGCCAAATCTTGCCATCATGTACATGGCTGAGAATGTATCTAACCCATTTATCTCGAAAGTTTCGAGGTAGATGTGCAATGTGAACTAAACCTTTATCTTCCAGATGTTTGTGCTCGGGTTTCAGAATACCATCCACACACAGTTCTTCACGCACAGTATCTAATTCTAGGTTCCCCATTTCATGAATTGAACAGTTGAAATGATTGCGGATATCGTTAATAAGTAGTACCTTAGGAGGAATCTGAGATTGAGCTCCGTTCAGATCTAGGGCTGCTGCAATTGCGGGCACGATTTTGAAATCTGGTGCTTTCCATTCCCCTTGGACTAACATATCAGATCCTTTCTTCGCTGAAGTGTTGGATTATGCCATGGTAGCTCACAGAAAATTCCTTTCGCAAAAGTGTTGAATCGCTGGGTTGCTCTTGAAATTTTCTGCTCTCAAAGTGCTAAAGGTTCGCGGTGAAGAATGAGTTCGATACTTGCTTTTTGTTTATAACTTTGTCATTAATGCTCAGTACAAATTAGGGTATGAATTCCAACAGACTGTCACCCACTAAGAATTCATTGCTCGGTAAAGACTTCGCAACTCGGTGAACTTGAGAAGTCATATTGCTCTGACCTCGCTCGGTAAAGATGGGTACCGACCTTGCTCGGTGAAGACTGATACCGACCTCCCTGTGATCTTACTGCATCTTGTATGCTGATTTAGATCTTTCTTTTAATTCAGTTCTGGAACTGTTTGAGATTGGTCTATGAGAATACAGTTCCAGTGCTTTCTTGGAAATTTAGTTTGAGTCGGTAGAGCCATCCATTCCATTACTTGGACTGGATTGCTCGGTAGATTTAGGAATCCATTTTTGTCTCACCTGTTTCCTGACCTTAGTTGCTTCATTCTTCTTTCCATCTTCAACTTCACTAGCATTCATGCAGTTTCTAGCTATGTGACCTAGTTTAGTGCATTTGAAGCATCTTACGGTAGTATCTCTTTTCCTTAGATGATGTTTTATGCAATTCATGCCAATGTGTCCATATTCTCCACAGTAATGACATCTACACTAGGTGTTGTAGTCCCATCCAAACATTGCTTTCATAATTTGTTCTACTGGATTAAATGTCTTGGATCTGCACTCGGATGCCTTGTGACCTTGTTTGTTGCACTTGTGACAATTACCTCTGAATCTTGGTTTTTCCTTGCATTCATTTGCTTTGTGACCAGGTTGATTACAGCTGTAACATTTTCCATTGAATTCTACTTTTTCATTATTCCAACATTTATTTGAAGTATGTCCTATTTTACCACAATGATTACAAGTAGGTTTTTGATTTCTTTGAGTACCTTGCTTAGAAGATTCGCCTTCTCCTTTGTATCCAAGTCCTGCTTTTCCTTTTTGCCTATGAAGATTTCGCTCATACAGCTGATTCAAGTCTTCTTGACTTTTCAGCATTCCTTCATTGATTTGTTTTTCAGCGTTTAGGTCATCCACCAATCTTAGATTGATTTCCTTTTCAGATCTTAGTTCTTCTCTTGTGCTTTCTATTTCTGATCTTAGATTCAGAATTTCCTCATTTGTATGAGAGATCTAATCAATTAGGTTTTCTAGCTGAAGGGATTTATTTTGGACTTCAATGTTCCTTCCATCTAATTCATCTTTCAATTTGTTTCTTTGTTCCAAGATCTCACAGAATCTTGTAGAGTGTAGCTCTTGTTCTCTTTTTAATTTTCTCACTTCTTCCTGCAGAGACCCATTCTTTTCTAGGAGTTCTTTGACAGTGTTATTTGCTTCATCTGAGTTATTTGAGGGAAAAAGATCTTCAATCTTTTCTTCAATGTAATTCTGATCATTCATCTGATTTGCAAGTTCCTTCCTTCTTCTTAGGGATTGGGAAAGATGTTCTTTTGCTTCCTTGAGTTTAGCTATGGTCATTTCCAGATCTAGCTTTTCATTTTCAATCACCTTGTTCAGTTTGAATACCTCCATTGTCCTAGATCTTTTCTCAAGCTAGTTAAGCTTTATCTTGAGAACCAATGCTGCTCTGATACCAATTGTTGGAAATATTCAAGAATTTACTGAGAGGGGAGGGGTGAATCAGTAACTCCAAATTTTCTTACAATTTAACATGTGATTTACTTTTAACCTTTGCATACAGAAAGCATGAAACTTAAATGCATTCACAATAATGACACATAGATTTGGTTACCCAGAAACCTTCCAAAAAGAAAGTAAAACTGGGGTGGGGATGAAACCCACAAAGCTTTAATACTACAGAATAAAGTTGGCCGGTTAAGGCTTACAATTTGATCACTTCTGATGATCTGCCCTGTTAGGAGCAATAAGGATTGCTAAATCCACCCTGTTAAAGGATTTACAAAACATACAATGAAGTATGCACTCGGTAAAGAGATTTTACAAAAGACTGTTAAGTCTACCCGGTTAAAGGATTTAGTACTGATTCACCTATTAGGATGAAACAGTAGATCTCTGGCTTTGCAACTGGATTGCTGATTGAGATTCGCTGATGTACTGATCACCTTCTATGATGAATTTGTCTTTGCTGTTCCTTATACTTCTGAAGCCCTTTGTAATTCGCTTATCTCTGCCTTTCTTTCTTTTTCAGATATGCTTATTACTTCTTCTTTTTTTTGACATTTTTACAACATTGTTTATATACAAGTCTTAAACAATTAATTACAATTACAATTACAAAGTCGGCTTGAAAAATAAACATAAGTGCTACTAAGTCGGCCCAAGTATGGTTACACGGTTCCTGCAAACTAACTCGGTGACTTTCTGATACTCGGCGTCCACTGCATTACTCGGCATCATCATGCACTTGGTAGAAGTGAAGGCACGGTTCATACTGATCACTCGGTAGGTTTTGAACTCGGTAAATACTAGTGACTCGGTAGACATGATGTTACTTGGTTTACACTGAACTGCTCGGTTTGCACTGTCTGCTCGGTTTGCACTGTCTGCTCGGTTTGCACTAAGAATGCAAATAAGTGTTGTCACTAGTGGCAATTCTGCTTAATGCCAACATGTTCTACCAATGGGGTTTAGACCTAATAGGCATGATTTATCCGCCATCCTCCAATGGCCATAAATTCATAATCACGACAACTAAATATTTTACTAAGTGGGTGGAAGCTGTACCCCTATCAACATCAACAGGCAAACATATATCCTTGTTTATCCTAAATCATATTATTTGTAGATATGGCATACCTCACGCCATCATAATGGATAATGCAAAGCATTTTAAGAACAAATACATAACATAATTGTGCACCAAGTTTCACATGATTCATCATTCATCTTCAATCTATTACCCTCAAGGTAATGGGCAAGCCGAAGCAACAAACAAAAACATCTTGAAGATTTTGAAGAGAATGGTGGACAACTCAGGGAGAGATGGGCACATCAAGATTAATCTAACCTTATGGGCTTATAGAACAAGCATTAGAACACCAAAAGGGGCTACACCCTTCTCATTAGTGTTTGGCACATAAGTGGTTTTGCCTTTAGAGGTTGAATTTCCATCTTTAAGGATATCTATGCATGATTTGATAGATGAAGAAGACTATAGGGTTGCAAGGTTACAAGAACTAGAACTCTTGGATGAAAAATAGAAGCAAGCATTTGATCATTTGAAGGTGTACCAGAATAGGATGTCTAAGGCATACAATAAACATATCAAGCCAAGAACATTCCAAATAGGGGACCTAGTTTTGAGAGAAAATCCCAAGAACCAAGCAGAACGAGAAAAGAAAGGATAGTGGGAAGCAAAATGGTTAGGACCATTTCTCATTGTTGAAAATTTTGGGACCGACACATACAAACTAGCAGATTGTGATGGTGAAGAACTGCAAGAGCCAATCAATAGCATACATCTCAAGAAGTTCTAGACATGAGGAAGACAAAAGAGGATAAAGAGTATCAGATGGAGCAGTAACATATTTATTGTACATAGTGAAAAGAGATCTTGAAAAGACCAAAACATTGGAAAAATAAAAAAGATAAAAAATAGTGAAAAATTGAGCATGAAGGAAGCAAAAACATTCATATATGATCCTAAAAAAAAAAGAAAAAAATTGAAAAAGAGAAAAATACAAAAAAATAAAAAAAGGAAAAAAGTGCCTTGGTGAAAACCTAGCAAATAGGCACCTTGGTAGCAAAAAAAGAGAAAAGCTTTAAAAATAGAAAAAAGAGCTAGATCCATTCAATCAGTGAAAACCTCGTAAATAGGCACCATTGAAAGTCCAAGTCAATTGCATACTTAGAAGGTCACCTTGTAAATATTGAATTCACCAGCATGTGTATATATTGCATAATAAAACCTCACAGTTGCATTTGCAAGTACCTTAAGATTGTGGTCACCTAATCAAAAAATTGTCCTAAGTCCCATAAATGAAATCAATATCAAACTGGGGGCAATCTACTCTAAAGGAGTGAAGATTCATCAACAAGCTTTATTCAATCAGAGAATCAATTCATCACACTTGAAAGAGGAACACTTAATCAGATCTACATCCCAATCCAATTTGAGCCTAAAAATGGAAAATTGATCCAAGAACTTAAATGACCTTATCTTTAATCAGGATTAAAAATTTGAAATGGATGGAACTACACTTGAATTATGGATTTGAAAAACATGGCAAAATTTTTTTCTAAGTGTTAACTCAATTGATGAAATCATTTCTTTCTAGCGAATTGATGAAAGTTTTAGACTAGACAAGCTATGATGAAAGAATGATATATTTCTTGATTTCTAAATGACTATCTTAAAATGAAAGTTTTAAATCATGTATTATTGGTCTAAGGACGTGATCATCAAGGAATCATCGAGGACTTGTACATAGGATAAAATGGATATTTCTATTTGTTTACGCAAATGGATAACTTGGTTATTTTGATTTTCCATATCATAACACCAACATCCACTTGCAACATAGAATTCGACAAAATTAGTATTTGCACTCTCATGATTGGCTTCAATCAGTGATAGTCATATCGAAGAGACCGATGGGAAAGCAAACAAAGAGGTAAAAAGTATTCATATCATCATAGTTGAACTAGTGATGGTTGTACTAAAACGAGACTCCAAAAATGCTCAATGATGATTATAAGCTCTAAATCTTGAATAATGATAGATAGTTGCATACATTTAGATTAAGTGCATTGTATATATGTGTTTTTCCTTTCTTAGCTTAAGTTGCAAGAGGAAAAATGAAATATAGGGTTCAATCCAAACATCATCATCATTGATTCCAAACAACAAAAGTGAGATTATCTTTTGCATTCATGCATAGCATTAATCATTATTCATAAATATCTTAGAAAAGAAAGAAAAAGGATTATTACTCATACATAATTTACATACATAAGATAGAGTTGCATACATTTGAAAAATAAAAAACATAGGATCATCCATATCCATTACTGCCATAAAACAATTTGCATCCATACAAGGAGAAAATAGAAAAACATCTGATAAATCCATACATTAATGCATTCATCTATCTATATCATAGAAATAAGATACATTGCATCCCTCACATAATCACAAATAAATGCATCATACACATCATATAGCTGCATACAAAGATAATCTCATAAATCAACTCATAAAGGAGAATGAAGGAATATAGCATCACATATCATCAAAAGAGTGTTCATCAATGATCCATCAAATCAGTATATCAAGATACAATGGTAACAATAAGGTGATACATCAAAGGTTCTGAATAATCAAATAACATGCCATGTGATACAAAGGACATCAACAATGAGTGAAACTATCATCAATAAATCAAGATCCCATAGGACCCAATGCATCTGGACCTCTATCATCATGTGGAGGAGGAGCCTGAGAAGTGCTCGCTCCACTCTATCTCTAAACCATAGCTGACATAAATTGCTGCATCAAGGCAGCAACTTGATCTAAACATCCAACAATAGTAGACATATCTATCCTCAGAGATTGAACCTCTCATACTATAGTACCCATAGTAGGAATATCCTGTGAACCCTGTCCCTGATCCTGTGGTTGTTGAACCTATGGAGGCACTTGTTGTGCCGAAACCCCATCCTGTTGTGCTACAACATCATCCTCCTGAGCCAAGGTAACTCTCTACAACTAAACTAAAGGGTCTAATCCACTCAGAATCTACCTAGCTGCATCTACATGAACCTGTCTCTGCTGGTGATGAGCTCTCTGCTATCTATCTGCTACTCTAGGATGAACATCAACTACATCATCATGTCCTCTAACTCTATCTCTCACCTGTCATCTACCAACAATAACCAGAGGAACTCTATGTCCTCACTATCTCTGATGTCTCCTACCACCACCACCTCCATCATCACCGCCACCACCACCACCATCATGAGGACCTGGGATAGGCTCTACTAGATCAGTAAAATGCATAAACCTATTATGACCCCACCAATCTACATACTCATGAGACATACCCGCATCTACTATACCAGGAAGCATCTCCCACCTGCAGTATGTAAGCCATACTAGCAATCTAATCCAAGGTAAATTGGTAATCAACAAGAGGACCCCATATAGATCTCTCTACCTGTACCTGAGAATATAATGCTATACCCAAAGGCATATCCTGTACTTGACCATACTGTCTAGAAACATTACCAAAGAAGAACCACTCAATAGTGGTATCAGACCTACCAATCATCCAATGAGGAGCGAACATATACAGTAACTCATCGTCATCCTCTCTCCAACCCTCACAACCAATGTATGGACACCACTAAACCTGATCAAGATCATCTATAACCCAGCGCGAATAATCCAAATGACCTAAATGATGTTGCACCACCATACCAGTGTATAGAAAAGCATATGGGAAACCACGAGGCTAAACCCTATCAAAAATAGGCCTAGTAATAGGAAGATGCTCCCAAATCCATAACTAAAGAACCAAGGTACTTGCAAATAAGGAAGAACTCTCTCTGTATACCACCTCATGAAGATCTTGATATAACTATGCCAGTACATAGGAACCCCAATTGAAATGTTGAGGCTGTGCTAGCAAATCCTCCAATATCCTACCCCAACCAACAGAAAAACCATGACCTCATCGGTCAGGAAGAAGTAAACCACCAATCAATGCACCAAGTACTGCAAGTAATGTAGGAAAAGAAGCAAATTGTGGCCATGTGATAGTATCATCATCAATAGTATTGTCTCCGAACACTCGTTAGCAAATAGTAGAATCATAGACAAAATCATAATAAACTATCTCCCCTCGGCATGGGATATGTAGCAAATGATACATGTCCTCCGGTGTGATCACCATCTCACCATGTGGAAGGTGAAAAGTATTGGTCAAAGTGCCAACGCTCTGCCATAGCTGTCAATAACCCACAGTTCAGTTGGAACTAGGGAAGATCGAGCAGAAAACTTAGACCACAAATCTCAATGAAACGGTACTCCACTGGAGTAAGTGCCTGCCTAAGATTGATAACCCACGAAGCAACTGATCAGATGTACAATGCAGGAAAGTGAGCCTGTTTGTAAAAATAAGAGAATTATATCAGCATATTATATCAAGGAATAGCTAACATCGATCAAGTTATCTCCTAACTCTATATCTTGAGGAAGGAAAATCATTGTTTTATCTCTTTAGATCTTGAGAGTAAAATATCAAACCATCAAACCATCACATTAGATTGACAAATCACATTCGTTGGTATAACTATACTGATATTTGTGTGTGTGAATTTTGTACCTGTCTGTAGAACACAACACTTCAGTAAAACATTAGAGGTTAGTTGAAATCAAAATCATGCAAGTAATGAAAACTAAACTAACCAGGTGATTTACTGCCTTCTAGTAGATGCGAGTATGTATTCTCAAATTGGACCGAGTTCAGTGACCTTGACAACACCTAAACAAAGGATTTGAATGCAAAATCTAGATATGAATTGGATACAAATTAATCTATTTTTTTGGATTTTAGATGCAATAATATGAAAAACTGGATATGAAACTATTCTAGAATGAAAAATTGATATGCAATGCAATTAATCTAACAATGATATGCTAAAAAATATGAATGATCTCACAAAAAGGTGATGATTTTCAAAGAAGCTCCAATTCTTCAGACACCAATTCGCCAACATAAGTTTGCAAAATTATGAGATATGAGATTGAAGAGCTGAGCTTTGGTTTTATAGAAATCCAGGGCTTTGAGGATGCATGGAAAAAAGCCATAAATCACTCAATTTATTTTTGAGTTATCAAAGAATAAAAGACAATTAATTCACAAAATCATGCAAAAGCATGCAAAAATAGATTTTTAACTCAAATTAGAGTTGAGTTCATCTTGAATTGATTTTCTGATTTCAAGTTTAACTGCTTTTTGAATGTGCATAATATTTATGAATTAAATAAATAAACAAAGTGATTTATTTCCAACTTAACTGATTTTTTTAAAAATAAAACAATTGATTTATGGGTTAATCAATTATTAAATCAAACTTTTATTCCAAAATAATATCATTAAATATGACAACTTGCTTTAATTAATTAAATAAGAATTTAATCAATTAATGATAGGAATTTTGATTTATTGTCAAATTTAAATAATAATAATTAGGAATAAATATAATTAAATTCAATTAAATAATTAAGTGGCAGAATTAAACTTAATTAATTAAATATTGAGAATATTCAATTAATCAAACTTTAGGATAAATAGGATTTATCACCAAATAACTATTAAATTAAAGATAATTATGATGATTAGGAATAGTACTAGGAATATTCCCCAATGCAGAATTTGAGATAATCAATTAGGATTCGATGATGTTCAGATGTGCCTTTGGTTAGTATTTTGATGTCGATTTCATTTGATTTGATGATGTAGGAGGTTAATGAACCTATAGCCCATTTTTGGGGTATTACAATATTCTAATTAATTGCTTAGTTCAAACGCAACAAACCTAATCCAATTATTCAAATTAAGCATCGTAAATCATCAAAAATTTTCACAAAAAAATCAAGTACAAGTGGAAATTTTGCAAAAAGGGCTGCAGGCGTGATTTTAATCATAGCAGGCAACATTTCTCTTAAGCAATATCAAAAGGTTGTTAAGTGACATTACTTCTATCTCAAGCCACAAATTATGCATAGGTGACAATGAATCATGCTAGATGATAAGGAAATGTAGCCTACACAACAACAAATTGCTAGGGTTTCGTACGTGGTAACATAACTGGAAACTGGCATTTTTGCCCTACATCTATGCGTGAATGTTTTGTTCTCAAGCGAGAATGAAAGTTTTCTAAGTGACAACTAAATGTACGTAAGCATGACTAAAATATGTGGATGCGACACTAAACAGTCTTAGGTGATAATGAAATATTGCTAAGCGTGACTGTATATATTCTAAGCAACGACGAATTTCAAATTTGTAATAAATGCTAATAAATGAGCAATAAATGTAATAAGGGAGTTCAAAATAACTTACTGGAGGTCCATAGTCAGGTGGCCTTGCATATCTCCGACACCTCTCAAATTGATGCTCTTGGATAGGGACAACCATCTTGAAATTGACCATAGGATCATAGCAAAATCACCAAAGACAAAAGTGAAAATGAATAGTAAATCTAGGGTTTTCAACCTATTTAGGGTAATTTGACCTAATTTGGAGGTAAAAATTTGACTTTGACCTACATTAACCTATCATATTTAACCGGGGAAAATTGTGAATCATGGCACAACATCAGTGATTTTCAGAAATGAAAACATATTGTCTCAATCAAGTCAATAAAATCAAATTTTCAAATAAAAAACAACAATATGTTTTATTTCTGAGGGGGCATACCATTAGATAATTAGATCAATATTATTAGTAACATCATCAAAAATCAAGGATAGATCATCAAAGTAAAGCAAAAGCTTTTATTAGGAAATTTTTCATAATCAAATGAAAGGGGCATCATGTTGAATACAATCATCAAATCAGGTTTTGGCATCAAGAGAATTTCATATCAATCATAAAAAAAAACATCATATCAAGATCAATCATCAAATCAACCATCATATCAAGAATGATTCAATCAAGAGAGTTTCATATCAATCATATCTACAACAATCTCATATCAAACATCAAAGATTGACCATCAAGGAATCAGGACCCATCATCAGCAAGATCAGAGTATTCTTTGAATCGACATGCTTTGCACATCAACTCAAAGAGGGGCATTTGTAATCACCTAAAAATGGACAAAGATCAAGTCCAAGCAAATTGAGTCAAATCAAGGCAAATCAAGGACAAAATTGAAGTAATTGAATCAAAATGCACAATTAGCCAATCAAAATTAAAATCAAGTCTTAATTCGAGATAAATCAAAATTGAGAGCATTTTAATCAAGTGTAATCAAATCAAAATACAATTAAATCAAATAATTGTATAGTCTTGGATTAAATTAAATTCAACCCATTCAAGGGGTACATAGCTAAAATAAATCAATTAAATCAATTAATAAATCTCAATTACTCTCAACAACCCAAAAGGAGAGGAAAATCAATTAGCCAATGAGATTTGAGGAAAGGAATTCACATGGATCAAGCCAAATTGAATCTCAATCACTCAAAGTGAAAGAGAATCTTAGCCATCCATCTTGTCTACTTTTCCCAAGCTTTGAGGACACAAAATTTTTATTGTCTTCAAAGGGTGGAACCATAGACTCAACCAAGGCTTAATCATGATCAAACACAACTACACCCCCTACCATTGGAAAATATATAAAAGGGAGGCCAAAATCCTTCACAATGATCAACCACACATCTGAGAATTGCATTGAACCTCTTGCAATTTGAGTTTAGAAAGGCATTTGAGAGCATAATTAGCATTTATTTTGATAATTGTTAGCTTTATTAGTGTTTATCTTTATCATTCTCATTCTAGGACTATCATTAATGAGAGCTTGCTAAGAGCTTATTCATTAACATCTTAGTTAGAGAGCCATAGGATGCTCAATTGATCATTAATTTTATATAGTTTTCTCTATTTCTTTGTGGTTTAATTTAGTTACTATTTCAATTATTGATGATTAACCTTAATTCTATGAAGATACTTTCATTAGTATACAGAAGGTTGCATAAATACTTTGTAAGTGATTGTATTTGGCCCTAACCTGGAAGGCCTTATAGTCGAGCATGTTGAATGAAAATTCTATTGAAGCATTATATTTTTGTATTATTCTGCATTGTTGGTGTTTGGATGCAAGTTTGGAAAGTCCTTTATTGGATCCTCTGACCTTGACTGCATCAGGTGGTATCAGAGCTTGAAGTTCTTGAGTGTGTAAATAGATCTCTGAGTTGAGGCAGTTTGCACCAGGACCTTGGTTGGTGATTTGTTGCCTTGGGTTTTTGAAGATCTTGACAGATGCCTCCAAGAAGATTGGACCCTAGGGAAATTCCATATCTCTGTGATGCTATGGAATTGAAGATTATAGAGAAGGTTAAAGTCAATTTCAGATCTGAGATGGAATTAATGAAGAATGACATGATGGCTGAGGTCATGAGAGCTATTGCTGGTATGCCAAGGAATCTTGGTACTAAAGATGGTTATGAGGAAGTTGTTGAAGAATTTGAAGCTACTGGATCTGGTGGAGATGACTAGAGGGATAGATCTGGTGAAGATAGAACTAGTCAGTTGCATAGATTTGGAGCTCAGTTAAGTACTAATTATCGAATGGAAGGTTCTACTTTCTCTGGTACTTTGAGACTTGAGGATTTGATTGATTGGATTGGTGAATTGGAAGATTTATTTTAGCTTAAAAAAATTGAAGATCCTCTTAGAGTAATATTGGCATAGACTAAGTTGAAAGTACATGCTGCTCTTTGGTGGAAATAATTAAAAAGAGATAGAGAAGATGAAGGTGAAATAAAGATCAATTGGTGGAGGTTGATGGTGACTAAATTGAAAGAAAAGTTCATACCTGTTGAATATGATCTTGACTTGTTTAAGAAGTCACAAAATATGAAGCAAAAATATTTGATTGTGGAAGACTATACCGAGGATTTCTATAAGTTGACTATTCGGTTTGGACATAGATAACTTGGTAAATAAAAGGTAGCTCGGTATGTGAACGGTTTGAGATTCAATATTCAAGATGAGCTTGGTATGTTGAAGATTGATTCATTTGAGGATGCTTATTAGTATGATCTAAAGGTAGAAGATAAGTTGAAGAGGAGACAACATGATAATTCTTGAGGGAAGGGGAAGCTTGATCATTTGGTGAAGGATAAAATGATTGTTGAAGATGAATCGAAACCTGTGGAGCTGAAAAATAAGATAGGTAGGGTTATCTTTAAGGTTAATTTTATAATTGTGGTGAAGAAGGACATAGATCTTTTGAGTGTACATGGAAGAAGTTTGGTGACCAAAGGAATGCTATGGTGAATGAGAACATTCAGAATGAACCTAAATCTGAGAACTTGCTGGTTTAGAGAACACTGCTCAGTTAAAAGGTGGAACCTTGTCGGAGGAGTAATTTGTTCAGAACTCAGTGCAAGTCAAGAGGTAAACTTTGTGATGTGATTTTCAATAGTGGTAGTACTGATAACCTTGTAGATGAGGAGATGGTTTAGAAACTTGGTTTGAAGAGAATGAGACATCCTTATCCATATAGGATTGGATGGTTGCAAGATGTTCATGCTCTAGAAGTAAGGGAGCAATGTCTTGTTGATTTTTAGATTGGCCAATATAAGGATCAAGTGTTGTGTGATATTGTGGAGATGAATGGTTTTCACATATTTCTTGGTAGAACTTGACAATATGATTGCGGAGCTATGTATGATTGTGTCAAGAATGTATTTACTGTTGAAAATAATAACATGAAGCTTTCCCTGATGCCTTTGCTGGATACAACACTCAGTAGGAGAAAACTAAGATTTGGTAGCCGAGATAAGTTGAAGAATTATGAAAGGACTGATCAGTATGGAGAATAGACATGTGTGTTATCAAGGAAAGAATTGAAAAGATAGAGGAAGTAGAAGTGGAAAAGTATGCAAGATGAAGGCTTGAAGGGCTTGTATGTGAAGAACTAGTTTGGGGTTTATGTGCTAAATCCCAGAAGATGTTCTTCCTGCCTATGAGAACATCTTTTCAAACTTGGGAAGTTTGATGCAGGGGCATTCTAGTGTACTTGGAAAATCTGCATGGTGGTGTGTTGAAGTGGTTATGTGTTACTCAATTGCAACTTTAACCGATGACCTCAGTTATTGAAGAAGCTCAGTCACTAAAGGAAATCGGTGAAACCTCTGGTGCTTGGTGGAACATGTACTTAGTGATGCTTGTAGTGCTAGGTCAACGTGCTTGCTCGGTGATGCCTGGCATGCTTAGGTATTTTATTAGTGCTTGGTAGTTTTGGTTTACCGACCCAATTTCTTGGAGTTTTGGTTGGCCGACTTGGTGTATTTAATGTTGGTAGCTTGTGTTATATTCTCCTATATGGATCTAGAGGCTGACATGGGGAATTAATTGTTTGTAAGGCTATTTGAGAGCCAACTGTTATTGCATTTAATATTTGTTTGTAGTAGAAGCCAATTTGGCTTAGGAGTTAATTATTTCTTCTAGCCAACTTGTGGTTGAAGAATTATATTTAAGGAATGATTGGGTAGTTGTTTAATAGGTATATTGGAGTCAGTGATAGAAAATGATGGGAATTGGATCCTGCGAGATCTTGAAGATCAGATTGTTTATCTAATAGTTATCATAGAAGAGCTAGTGGTTTGCATTCTTGGATACAAGGAGATTATTTGGAGGCTTGCGAGCTCAAGTTTAGATCTGCCTTAGGGTTTCTATCAGTTGCTAGTGTTTTTCAAAATTGGACTAGCTAGGAGGTTGTATAAATACTTTGTAAGTGACTGTATTTGGCCCTAACCCGGAAGGCCTTACAACCAGGCATGTTGAATGAAAAATTTGTTGAAGCATTATCTTGTTGTGTTATTCCACATTGTTGGTGTTTGGCTGCAAGTTGGGATAGTCCTTTATTGGATCCTCCGACCTTAACTACATTAGAAAGGTAAGTACTGAGAGGGGAGGGGTGACTCAATACTGTAAAACACTTTTAAACTATTTGAAATTTCTTCCTTAACCATTTACTGATTTCACAAGCTTTACATGCATCACATAAAACATATAAAACATAACTCATAAAACATTCATTTTGGTATCCCACAAATCTTTGTTAGAGGATAAAAATTGCAATGGAGATGACACCCACAAAACTTCACTACTGCAGTAAAAAGTTTGCTCAGTTAGAGCTACACTGTTAGCTATTTCTATTAGATTACCCTGTTAAAATCTTAACCCGGTTAAGAGTCTCAAGACCTATTAAGTCTACCATGCTAAAGGATTTTACAATTCTAATATAAGAACTGTATCTGGTTAAAGGATTTATAATATAAGATCTATTAGGATCTGCTTAGTTAAGAGACTTTACAATTCTGATTACTCTTTAATCAGTAACAAAAACTTGTCTGTTAAACTTGCATCAATCATATGCATATTAGACTCTTTACTCTCAATAAATTATTACCTCATACTATGTACCTCTCACAATAACAATTCAGTACTTGATAGATTCAATTTTGAATCATAATTACTCTTTGCTCTTTACTGCTCTGTTACTTAGTGGCTTCTCTTCTCATCACCTTCTATCTACAATCTCTGCTCCACACATGCAATCTCCTTTCATGCATGCATACTAATCTTCACACTCTAATCCATTTATATAATTCTAGAAGCGGTGCTAGATGTTCTAGAATCATCTCTTCAAGCGGTGCTAGCATTGGTTACCCCTCCAATGCATATAACATACTTAATTCTTATTAGGGAAATATTTAGGTAATCTATGTGGTGTCTCCTTGCATTCATACACTCTAATACGAGTGAATGAATCATACATATACTAATCACCCAAATTGTGATTCACAATATTTTGTAAATGAGAATATTTAGGTCTCGGGAACTATTTTATCTCTTTAGAAATGAAATGATTGATAACAACCCCAAACATCCTAGATGCTGGTCTGATAAAAAAATCTTCAAAAGATACATAATCTAAAAACTCATACCGAGAATCCCAAATTGAGGTCCATAGTTGGACTCGCTGGTCTTTCCCATCCCAGTTCTTCAAGATCATCCTTAATTGCTTTGGCCAAACCCCAAGTCTATGACCATAAAATAAGATAATGTGCATAAGAAAAGAATAATATTTGAAAGTAGGCCGTGTGATGTCCTTGAAGAAAATAAATCCATCATGCAAATGTACTTCCAAGTAAGACACATAGTCAAAGGGTCATGCCTCATACATCTATATATTTGTGGCTAAGACAATGGGTCCCTCAGTCATCAATTTAGGAACTTCTACCCCTCCCAAATGTCCACATGACATTTATGTAACCTCTAGGTATCTTTTGAACAAATTAACATTGTACAGAGGGCCATCCTCATTAGTTAGGGTACTTGAATCCCTTATAAACTGCCAATTTCCAAGTCTTATAGGTTGTGTTTTCTATTATGAAATCATTGTGCAACTTAGTGAAAGAAAGCTTCATAGTGAATCTCGGTTCTAAACCAAAAAATTCCTCTATCATTTTTGCCAAAAATTGAAACAAAATATTTCCATCTTTGTCTTTGATACACCTTTCTTGAGAATCATAATTATCCACCAAAATCTTAAGGAATTCAACATTTAGAAATATATTCAGGATAATTAACCTACCTAAACTCAAATGCCATGGATATTTGAGAGAGATTTATTTATTCCTCTTGGTGGATAATCTTGAAGGTTCCATGGATTTCTAGATTTTCATATGCCCTCTCTGCAATAGCTTGTTGATGCAATTGTTTACTTGGAATTGTTGGGATCCTCTAAATCTTATAATTATTTCCTTCGTGTAACAACTTTGTTCATTCTCCAAAGTTCATTAATGGCATCCAATTTTCTTAGGAATTTGAACCCATGAATTTAACGGTTGCTTATCGCCATAGGTTATTCCAGTATAACAATATTTCTCTCTCCATCAGGTTATACATTCTCTTATTAACTTATTCATTATATTGCTACAAATTTTCCTGATCACCTCATCGGTGATTGGGAATCTTGATTACAAGTTCACTTGATGTCCATTCCTTCCTGATGAAAGGATCAGCATATGTATCACTGATCTATTATAAACATTGTTAATCGACATAAATTTCACTGATGATTCTAGTGGCCATTAGGACAAGCACATTCTTCTTCTTCCAAACTAAACATTCTCTTGATGAAACTATCACTACAAGCCTCCCCAATAACCTCATAAGTGATTGAGATGCACAAAATTTCTCCTTGCCGATATCCTTTTTCTTCTGATAGGTTTATCACCCAAGGATATCCTAAAGTTTCAATCAGGGATCAGAGTGCTTGATGTTCCGTTTTGATGATGCTTTTGCACACCCGATAGAACTCTTGGTATGAGTTATACCACTGCCTAAAATTTCTAAGACCATAAGTATTTATTAACTTGACAAGATGATCACTTCTTTCTCTATTATCAGACTGCTTCCATTTTGACCTATCCCGATCAGGATAACTTATGTCGATACATGCAATTTTTGGTTTTTTGATCACTGAATTTGTATTATGCCAATTCTTCAAATTGATGACCTTTAAGTGCTGCCCATGAGACAATTCTATAAATATCCTAGATTACATCTGCATATAAAAAACTCAAAGTAACTATTCACAAAATATAATTAAAACTCTTAAGAAATTTTTATATGCAAATTTGAGTGTCAATAGTGGCTCTTTCTAGGGATGTTCATTCTTATTGAATGTAGCAAGACCTCAGCTATCTCTAGAGGAAGGAGATCAAAATAAAAATCTTCAAAACTAAAAGTATAGTACAAGTTAGGATATACCTCCCTTTTAGGAAAAGAATGGTTTCAGATACTGACCATGAGTAGGAAATTCTTGGATATCTTGATCAGTGTTTTATAAATTGTATGAATTGTCCCCTACTTTTGAAGCAACCATATAAGATTCTAACCATAGTGCATAAAATTTATCATGTTTTCCTTTGTCCCAATATTTTGCATTCCATTTCCAAATAGAATCACCTTCTCTGAATGATTTGTTTGAAGTCTTCTTGTCATGAAGAGTCTTAACTTGTTGTTGTTGTATGAAAGTCTTCTCTTGAGCCCTTCTTCTGATTTCGTCCAGTTCTACCAATTAATTCAACCTATCTTCCATCAAATTTATACCTTCCAATTCCTCTTCTTGAACAAATTTGTAGATGAGTAGTAAATTATTCAATGGAAATCTTGCCTTTTTTCTATAGACTAGTTCATAAGGAGAAAAACCTGTTGACTTCTTTATTGTCACTCTATCAGCCCAGAGAGCTAAATTTAATTTTGAGTCCCATGCTTTCTTATTATTGCTCAACATTCTCTTAATAATTTTCATTATGTTTTTATTGCTTGATTCTTCTTGACCATTCCCTTGGGGGTGATAAGGAGAAGAATATGACAAGTCAATACCATAATTTTTACAAAATTCACCAAACTCCTTAGATCTAAAACACATACCATTGTCATAGACACTTTTACAAGGAACAAAAAATCTAATAAGTATATTTTCTATTAAATACTTGATAACTATTTTACTTGTGGCTTGTCTCGTAGGTATGGCTTCTACCCACTTTGTAAAATAGTTTGTTGCAACTAATATCCATTTGTGGCCTCCACTTGAAGTATCGACAATTTATCCCACAAAATCAATTCCCCACATTTTGAAAGGTTCTTTAGTTTGTAATGGGATACCGGGTAATGCAACATTATATTTTAATTTTCCTAAATTTTTTTGACAAGCTTCATATTTTTTAATGTATGCATGACAATCTTTAAATACATGTGGCCAGTAATATCAAGCTTGTAATATCTTGTGAGAAGTTTTCTTTGCTAAGAAATATCCCCCACATACTCCATCATGGAGATCCTTAAGCACTGTCTTAGCTTGATACATATCTAAACAGAATAGAAGTATGCAATCCTTATTTTTCTAGTAGAGATCCCCCTTAATCAGTACATATCTTGAAGCCTACAACTTGATAGTTCTCTTCTGATTGTCACTTAATCCTTCCCGACACTTCATATGTTTCAAGAAGTAAACTATATCAGTATACAAAGGACACATCTCAATACTTATTTCATATTTACTCCAGTTCACTTGGTTCACCTATGATGCATCTATGTTTGTTTTCGCCATGAGTTTGGTGAATCCCTACCCTGTTATTAACTTAGTGATTTCAACTTCAATCTTAAATTCTTGAATCTATTTTATCCACCAACATCTCCTACCTGTGACTTCAGATTGCCTAAATATATCCTTAACCACTGCATTAGGAACATATGCTACTACCTCAGCTCCTACTAGATAAGGTCTGAATGATTTGACTACTTTTACCAGTGCATAGGATTGTTTCTCATTTATGTCATAATTTAGTTTTGATGAATGAAGGATTTTGCTAAAGAAAGCTATCATTTGTTCATGCCCTTCATTATTTTTCTGTAATAATATTTTTGCAATGGTGTTGAAGGAAGAAAAGGAGAAAAATAGGAATGGTTTTGAAAAGTCAGGAGATTTCAATACAGGGGCTTCCTTGATTTCTCTCTTAATACTAGAAAATGCCTCTAAAGCTTGATCTTTCTATTTCAGAACTACATTCTTCTTTAAAATCTTGGTAATGGGCTTGACAATTTTAGAGAAATTTGGGACAAATCATCTTACAAAGTTGATCAGTCCAAAGAAAGACTGAATCCCCTTAATATTTTTTAGAATCTAGATCTTATCAATGGCTTCAATTCTTTCTAGATCTATCCTTACACCTTCCTTTGATATAATGTGTCCAAGTAATTTTCCTTCAATTACTCCAAAATGACATTTTTTGGGATCAAGGATATTCCGTACTCAAGGGCCTTTCTAAAAATTTGCTCTAAATGATTACAATGATCTTCTGCCCTTTTGGAATAAGCTGTGAGATCATCTTGATACACTACCATGATAACATCAATTAATTCTTCAAAAGCCACATCCAAAGCCCTCTGAAATGTTTATCCAACATCTATAAGTCCAAATGGCATTCTAGTATAAACATATGTACCCCAAGGGGTAGTAAATGTTATTTTGTATTGTTCCTCTTCTTTGAATTTCACCTGGTTATACCCAAAAAAACCATCCATCATGGATAGTAGTTCATTCCCTATTACCTTCTGCAACAATGCTTCCATATTAGGTAAGGCATAATTATCATTTAGTGAAGATACATTTAGATTTGTGAAATCTACACATAGTCTAATTGTCTCGATTTTTCTTTCTAATAGACACTAAAGTTGAAACCCATGTAGAATATCTTATTGGTTTTATAATCCCAACATCTATCATCTTAATCAATTCTTCCTTCATCTTAGGAGCCAACATAGGGTTTATTGGTCTCTATCTTTGTCTAAAAGGCTTTGCATCAGGTTTCAGGAGTCTCTCATGTTGGAAAAGGTCTTCCCTATAAGCCTTGAGATCATCATAGGACCAGGAAAACACATTTCTGTATTTCCTCAATAAACTAATGATATTTGCCCTGACTTTTGGAGTTAATTTTTTGCCAATAAAAATTTCTCTAGGAGCTTTCTCATTTCCCAAGTTTATCCTTTCCATTCCTTCAATATCAATGTTATCACTTTTAATATCTTTCTTCTAATCTTTGGTATGAAATATTCTTTCCAATGCCACAAGGCCTTTTAGAATCTTATTGATTTTGAGCTGGATTATTTATTTTCCAAAAAAACTCTCTTTTCCATTTTCCACTTCCACATGAGCATTCAAAACTACCAACTGATCTTCATATCTTTCTTCACATGCTATAAATTTTATAATGTCTCTGCGATCTTCAAACACTTTCCAATTGTTTATGTTGTCAGACATTGTAGGTCTTGTTTTGATTTCCACTTGGGTAATGTCCTCATAAGGGCTATCATTATGCCTAACTGCCAGGTTGGCTATCAAATCTGGTAGAATATTTTCATATCTATCTATCCAAGTTATAGAGAAAACATCAAAACATTCTATAGAGTCCCAAACTTCAGCCCTAAATTTATTTAGTTTATAGTTCTTAGTGACAAACTTATCCCTAACTTGAGATATAATTAGTTTAGAATCACCATAGATAGAGAGAAGCTTAATACCATGTTTGTCTACTATTTTCAAGCCTAGTAGGAGAGCTTCATACTCTGCAGTATTGTTAGTACAATCAAAAGCTAATAGAAAGGAATACTTAAACATCTGTTCACTTGGGGAAATAAGTACCACACCTGCTCCATTCCCATCTTTATAACATGCACTATCAAAATACATTTTCTGAACAATATTATTATTTTCTTGTGCATGTATTTCAATAGGCTTAATATTAAGCATTGCATCTTTAGAAATTATTACCTTGAAATTGTCCATATCAGTATGGAAAAAACATATCATTTGGCTTGGATCAATTTCTTCAATAATATAAGAAGATCTTGGTTCCCTATCAATTCTCACATTCCTGCCATTTATTGGAATACATGCATAAGATAAATCCAATTGTATATTACCACCTACTAAATTAGACCACTGTCTAGATAATAACATTCCATAATTTGTGGGTACTTCAACAATAGTAATATCCATTTTATTAGATGCTTCTAGACAAGAAGGAAATTTGAATTCAACTTTCTTCATTATACAAATAATAGGGACAAACCTATTATCCACAACATATCATTTTCCATATGTAGTATCAACTTTCATCCCTAATTCTTTTATTTCATCATATGGCATAATGTTAACTACTGCCCCTAAATCAAACATGTAATTTTTCCCTAATTTATCATTTATCAAAAAAGTTAAGTAGAAAGGATCCTGATGCAGGAGCATCTCAGGTCCTTGGCAATCATGTGTCACCAAAAAAATTTTGGAGTTTGTTCGTGTTGCTCGGATCCTACTTTGACCGAGTTGGTTAGTTTCCTTTGGTTACCGAGTGTGGTCGGTTATCTCCTAAGTGGTCGGTTGTTTCTCTGGCACTCAGTGTTGCTTGTCTGCTGCTCAGTTATCTTTGCTCACCGGTGGGTTTAGTTTTAGTTTCTATTGTGGCTGAATTGTGCATTTATGTTGGGTCACAGATTTACTATTGGAATCCATTAGTGGGAAGCGTGTGGTCCTAGATCTAACTGTTCCTTTCATTAATTATGGATCTGAAGGCTGACTTAGTTCGGTAGACTCTTGTATAAATGTAGTTGTTTGGTTGTAGTTAGGGACAGTTCAAAAAAGGCAGTTTTAGTAGAATATAGAAAATAGTAAGAATAGAGATTGTTGGCAGATCCTTGCATGTTTGAGGACTTTTGTATTTCATTGTAATAGCTGGCCCTAACTGAGAAGGCCTTACAACCTAACATGTATCATTCTAAATGATGAAAATATATGAAAGCTTTTGCATTCTCTCTCCCACTATTGTATTTGTTTGCTTTTGCATGTGTTGAGTAGGCTTGGATCATTAGGGTGTACCATTGTTTGGCCCCTCTTGGCCCCTACCTTGCACCAGGTGGTATCAGAGCGAGGTGAGATCTTGATCTAGGTCTACAGATTTAGGTTTGTAGGTTCCTCTTGAAGCCCTAGTTGATTATTGTGGGGTACTAGATTGTGATTTGACCTACAATTGTAGAGGGTTGTCAAGATGGTTCATGGAAGGTGAGATGTAGATCTAGGATTGACAGATATGCTAAGGTAGATTGCTGCTAGGTTAGAAGCTATTGAAACAACCTAGAGAAGAGGCACACATCTTGAAGGTGTTAGTGATGATGAAGTTGAGGAAGAACATGCGAATGCAGAACCTACACCTATTATGGATCAAGGTGAAGAAAGATTTTTGAAGGCCTTGAAAAGTCTAAAGTCTACACCAATTTTCAATCCTCCTGAGTATGGTGGAAAGCTAGATTCTGATGAATTGGTGGACTGGATCACCAAGATGGAAAAGTATTTTGAGTATGAAAACATTCCTAAAGACAAGAAGGTGAAGATTGCAAGCACAAAGTTGAAAATTCATGCATCCTTATGGTGGGAACATCTGAAGATAGATAGGAAGAGGAAAGGAAAAGACAAAATCAAGGTATGGAATCAAATGGTGAACAAATTGAAAGGAAAGTTCTTACCTTGTGATTATCAGATTAACCTAGTTCGGTGAATGCAAAGTTTGAGGCAGAAAGATAGCTTGGTAAAAGAGTATATTGAGGAATTATATATATTAGATATCAGATCAGGACATGATGAAGATGATGTGAAAAGAATTGGTAGATACTTGAATGGTTTGAGAGTTTCCATCCAAGAGGAAATTAGTATGGTCAAGTTGGAGAACATTGAAGAGGCTTATCAATTTTCATTGAAGGCCGAGGAGAAATTGAACAAAAGACATGAACAAAGACAAAGAGGTCAAGGTGGTAGATTCCCTAGAGGAAGAGGTAGATCTGAACCAGAAAAGACAAATTTGGACAAAGGAAAGATCAAGTGGAAAGGTGAAAGTTCATCTAGAGGTAGAGGCAGTAACTACCGAGGTGGTTATGGTAGAGGAAGTTTTTGAGGAACTTGTTACAATTGTGGAGAAGGACATAGATCTTTTGAATGTACACATTGTTGGAAATTTGGCTGAGGTATGTACATATATGTTGTCATTATGGAAACATATGTTCCCTATGAAGATCACAAAAGCTGGAAAGTAAGTATACATATGTTCCCTATGAAGATCACATAAGCTGGAAAGTAAGTATGGAAGATCGCAGACTAAAATTGTCTAAGTATGAAACAATGTTTTTGACAGAGCACCCGATATAGTTTGTTTTGGCGATGTTCACTGGAGCATGATCAGATTTTGCATAGTTGATAGATTCTATGGTGTCTAAGGATACCCCATCTCAGTGTGCAAAAGAGTATGGACAATACAGATAAAGTTATGATTATTTTATCGATGATAGAGTACAGTTGATAGAGCAATTTTGAAGGTAGAACTAGTAAATGAATTAAGGGATTATTTTTCTTGTCAAAATAATGACTTAATATTATAAAGAGATGAAATACTAGATGTTTACTCTTGGATAAAGATATGCAAGCTAACAAGAGAAAGATATTATGTTTGTATCTTGTATAAATAAAGATATACCAAACATACTTGAAAGGTAATATGTAACTTGTGATAGTTGTATATTGTGATAGCAGTGAAAGTTGTTGATGCGAAGTTGTAAGCAGTACCATATTGTAATTAGTAAACATTTTTATTACTTGTTTGGGTAGTGAGCTCATCTAGTAATCAGGTTTTGTATCTACAACTCCTAACAGGGTTGAGGCTTCTAATAAGGCCTATAGTCCCTTAACCAGGACTGATACACTATATGATTGTAATAGACTCTTAACAGGGTTAACATCCTTAATAGGATATCTTTTGATTAGTGGATCTTTGTGGGTACCATCCCCACCAAGATTTTCCCTTGGCCAGGGTTTCCTTGAGAACATATCATGTGTTATGAGTTCTTTACATTTACTATTATGTATGCTATTTAGTTTCTTATGCTTTAAAGTAATCTGTTATATCCATAAGTGGGCAGAAGTAAAAGTTTGTGAAATACTAATTCACCCCCCCCCCTTAGTATTTCCTATTTCTAACAATTGGTATTAGAGCACAGTTACTTGGAGAAGGAACATTCAAGGAAAGCCTAGCAGCTTGAGTAAGATCTCTATGGATATGGATCAGTTATAGAAGAATCTTGAAGAAGCTCTTGAACAAATTGATATGCTTACTAATGAAAGAAACACTCTGAAAAGAAAGTATGATGATGCAAAAAATCTTATTGACAAATTGAAAGGTAAGATAGAAGATCTGAAATCTGAGAAGGAATCTGAAATTCTTGTTGAAGATTGTGATGATTTAGAAAAAGAAAATGTGATCCTTAAACATGAATTGAAGATAGCAAATCTGAAGCTTAGCTTGAAAGATGGAAATAACAATCTGAGATCTGAGAATGAAAGTTTAAAGAATGAGAATGAAGATCTAAAATCTAAACTTGGCAAGGTAACATCTGAATTTGATAAAGTCAAATTGCAGTATGATGAACTTGAGAAATACAACAAGATCGTGAAAGGTGAATTGACTCAATCCAAACAACAACTTAAGAGGCTATATTCAAATAGTGAAAAGATTAATGAGCAAGTATCTTATGGAAAACCATTCTATGACAAAACTGGTCTTAGATTTAACATATTGAAGATAGTTAGTGAAAGAAAGAAACCAGATCTGAATGTATGTGAAACTAGTGAAGAAAAGAAGTTAGATGAGAACAAATCTGAAGATGCACCTAAGCAAGAAGAATCACCAAAGCAAGAAGATGCACCCAAGCAAGAAGAACCACTGAAGCAAGATGAACCATCCAAAGGTATGCAAAGTGAATTCAAAGGTAGATGTTTTTCTTGTAATACTATTGGTCATATGAAGAGAGATTGTACAGGTAAACAATTTAAACCTCTTAATGGATATTGTTATAATTGTCATGGTTTTGGACATAGAGCTATTGAATGTAGAAAATCTAAAGTTGTTGAGAATAATTACAATAGTAGAATGCCTAGAAATACTAACAATGTAGATCAGAGATCAACTAAAGACATGAAAATAAGAAATGGAATAGTATGTTTTAGATGCAACAAAATTGGACATATTGCTAGAAATTGCAGGACACAAATTAATCAACAAACACCTAGATATGGAACCAATGGAATCACTTGTCAGATATGTAACAAGATTGGACACACAACAAGATTTTGTAGAATGAACAATGGAGGTTATCATCATAACCCTAACCTTAGAAACTATGCAAGAAGGAATGAAAATGTAGGAAACAAAGAGAAAAGTTGCAGTAGCAATGAAGATGAAGTAAAATTCATTAAAGGCACAGATCAAGAAGGTATATTCAACACTGAAGGTAATCAGGAAGGTAATGTATCTGATGATAAGAATGAATCTTTACCTAACCCTTCTTTAAGCACTTAGATTATGTAAATTTTTGTAGTTTAGGAACTTAGAATTAGTTTTTGAATGAGTTAAGTTTTGCATAGTTAGATGAAGGTTTGTTATGTTATACTAATGCTATGGTTAAGTGTGCAAAAAGAAATATTGTGTTTTGCAAGGTCGCAAGAAGATTTATGGTTGTAGGTTTACAAAATTAGCTTTTTGGCATTTTAGCAGTAAAAGAATTGAATGCGATGTCAGATCGAGTAAATGCTAAATTTTAAAAGATTAAAATCAAAGTTATTATGATTATCAAGTGATTAGAAGTGATTTGGAAAGTGAAGAAAGAAGTTTGGAAGTGATTTGTAGAAGTTTGAAGTGCCGATCTAACGAAAGCCCTAATTTTGTGAATTTAAGGTATTTATCCAACTAAGATCTTGAATCAGCTTAAGTAATCAGATATAATCATTGATTCACAACATCAAGGATAAGAACTGTTGGAAACAATTATATGAAGGAAATTGCTACTCAATTATGTATTGTCTTTGATGTCACACAATGTCATAGCCCGCAGCAATCAGATCCTACCAAGCTCAGTCGGTCTGCCAGACAGGAATATTAGTGCTTATCAAGTCCACTCAGTTATCAAAGAAAAGCAGTGTCTACCGAGTTCACTCAGTTGCCAAAGAAAGTTTAGTGTTTACCGAGTTCAGTCGGTCATCGAAGAAAGTTTAGTGTTTACCGAGTTCAGTTGGTCATCGAAGAAAAGTTAGTGTTTACCGAGTTCAGTCGGTCATCGAAGAAAAGTTAGTGTTTACCGAGTTCAGTCAATTATCGAAGGAAAAGGATTGTCGGTGTTTACTGAGTTCCCTCGGTCTCCGAAAGATTATAGAAAGTTATGGTCACCGAGCACTGTCGACCCTTGAAGGATTTTTGCAAATAGAGTTTGCTTATTTTTGCCGACTGTTATACTAAATAATGTTGATTTGACAAATCTAAAATCATATAAATAAAAGGTCAAATGTGAAAAGAAAGAAAACATAGCAGAAGATTTTACAGAAGAAAAGCAGGAAAGGTGTATGCGAATTTGTGAAGGATGTTCAGATATCCTTGAGGTGCAGCAGAGATTTATTCGATCAGAAAGGATTAGACTTATGCAGAACAGAGATCTGTAATCAGCAAGATAGTTGCATTATTATACAGGTCATTTTTTCATTGTTACCTTCTTATAATTGTAACAGTGAATTCTAAATCTCTTAACCGAGTTGGTTTAACAACCATATTGTAAATCCTCTAACAAGGTGACAATTCCATTGAATTGTTTTCAAGACCTCTTACTAGGCCACTCCTAGCAGGGTGTTTTAAATCCTCTAACAAGGTCACACCTAACAGTGTGTTTTGTAACCTTTTACCGGGTTGGCTTCTAACTGGGCATCACTTCAGAAAAGTGAAAATCAGTATCTAGATACATTGGTGGTTTTTCCCATATTGGGTTTCCACGTTAAATCTTGTGTCTCTTGTGTTCTTAATTGCTTTCTCAATCATATACATGTGCTGATGAATATCTAAAGATAATTTTGCTAATACTTTCTGCATCTTCAAAGTTACTGCAATCTATTTACCGAGTGCTAAAACAGATAACATTGTTAAGATATCCTAAGGGATCTGGAAAGAATTAATTGAGAAGTGTTTTATGGTTGACTGATTCACCCCCCCCCTCTCAGTCACTTCATCCTATTCCATCAAGAATAGACCTAGAACTAAGAAAGATCTAGGTGAACCCTCAGAAAGAGATGCTAGTTTAGCTTTATCATCCGTACCAGATAGAGTTCTTCATTTAGAGAATGTTAAAAGTTATCTTGGATGCAAATTTGAAACCCTAAGGGAGAGTAATTTTAATGGTGAATATAAGAAATTGTACAACATGGATATCTCAGTGAAACAAGGTTATGAACATCTAGAAAATAATGAAATCATTGAGTACTCTATGAAATATGAATTTGATGATGAGGAGTGTACTAAGATCATTTTGAGTAGGATACATAATGGTAAATTTTGGTTAGAAGATAGAGTTATAGACATAATTACAGACCTAATTCATGATGTGACTAGTTTATCAAAAGTTGGTGCAATTCCACTGAATGAGAAAAACATGAGAAAGATTGTGATTGAAAACACCGGTTCAATATACAATGGCAGAGGTATAGTCATTAGTAAGATTAAGCAAGATGATGTAAAATATTTGTGTAAGATTTTGACAACAAAATTCTATGGAAGTTCTAGAGAGCATGATATGCCAGCAGGTATGGTACACATTGCTTATTTGATGTGTGTGGAGAAGAAGCCTGTGGATATGTGTGAAATTCTGAGAATATAGTTGTTTGAGAATTTGGAAAAGATAAAGAAAGCTAAATACACTCACTTTACATTTTCCTCATTGGTTACTTACATGTTCTTCCACTTATTAAGATTTCCTTACACTATTGAATGGAATGATGGTGAGAATACTATGGCAAGAATCAATAAAGTTTACATGAAACATCTTATTGAGAATGTTAGTGACAGTGTAAAGTTAGTGTTGAAAACTTTTCAAAACATTGTGGTAAATAGATCAAGAATTCCTCCTTCACTAGTTGAGAAATACAAAGATGATATATGTTTTATGGTTGATACTGATTTCACTTACATTGAGGTAGTAGAACCTAGACATGAATTCATAGACCTACTGGCATTAAGTATGTTTGTCATTAGTGACAAAACTTATTCAAACTCTATGTGTTTACCAAGTAGACAGGACAGTGTTTACCGAGCAGACATGACAGTGTTTACCAAGTAGAGAGGACAGTGTATACCGAGCAGACAGGCTAGTGTTTACCAAGTAGACAGAATAATGTTTACCGAATGATGAAATGAGCAGTGTTTACCAAGTGCTAGCATGGTAAATAGGGAATTTAATTTCTATCGAGTGACACTATATCTACTGAGTCTCCAGTATATATTGAGTTTGAAACTACAATCGAGTGGTTAGTATGGACCGGGCCTCCACTTCTATCGAGAGCATGCTGATGCCGAGTAACACAGTGGATGCTGAGTATCAGAAAGTCAATGAGTTAGTTTGCAGTAATCAAGTAACTATATTTGGGCCGACTCAGTAATATTTGTGTTAAGAGCCAACTTTGTAATTATTTTGTAATTGTTTTGGATTAATATATAAACAATGTTTTGTATCATATCCAAGGTGTGAAGTAGCATAGTATGAAAAAGAGAGAAAGGTAGAGATAAGTGAATTACAAAGGGCTACAACAGTATAAGAAGTAGCAAAGATCTATCCATCACAAAAGGTTATTAGTACATCAGAGAATCTCAATTAGCAAGTACAGTTGCAAGTAAGAGATCTACTATTTCATCCTAACAGGTGAATCAGCTTAAAATCCTTTAACTAGGTAGACTTAATAGTCCTTGTAAAATCTCTTAACTGAGTGCATACTTTATTGTATGTTTGTAAATCCTCTAACAAGGTGGACCTAGCAGTCCTTATTGCTCCTAACAGGGTAGATCATCAGAAGTGATCATTGTAAGCCTTAACCGGAAAACTTTATACTGTAGTATTGAAGTTTTGTGGGTATCATCCCCACCCCAGTTTTACTTTTTATTTGGAAGGTTTCTGGGTCACCAAATCTCTGTGTTCAAAGTGTTATGAATGTTTTATTCTTTCTGTTACTCATGCATGCAGTCAGATTATCAATCTAATGTTATTTTAAATATGGTTAAGATCTGAATTTGTTAAAAGTTTTGAAGTTACTAATTCACCCCTCCCCTCTCAGTAACCTGAATAGTCTTGAATATTTCCAACAATTGGTATCGGAGCTTTGTGGTTTTTAGGATAAAGTTTGATAGCTTGAGAAAAGATTCAAGACAATGGAGATATTTAGACTTAACAAAGTAATTGAGAATGAAAAGCTAGCTCTGGAAATGGCCATAACTGAACTCAAGAAAGAAAGAGAGCATCTTTCCCAATCCCTAAAAAGAAGGAAGGAACTTGCAAATTAGATCAATGACCACCAGTATGTTGAAGAAAAGATTGAAGACTTTTTCCCTTCAAGCAGCTCAGATGAAGCAAACAATGCAATCAAAGAACTTCTAGAAAAGAGTGGATCTTTGCAAGAAGAGAAAGAAAATTGAAAAGAGAATAGGAAATTCAGTCAACAAGATTTTGTGAAATCTTGGAACAAAGAAACAAGATGAAAGATGAAATAGATGGAAAGAATAATGAAATCTAGAAGCAAACCCTTCAACTAGAAAACCTTATTGATCAAGTCTCCAATGCAAATGAAGAAATCTTGACTCTGAGATCAGAAAATGAAAATATAAGAGAGGAGCTGAGATCTAAAAAGCAAATCAATTTAAGATTGATGAGTGGCCTAGATACTGAAAGGCAAATCAATGAGAGAATGTTGAAATCTCAAGAAGATATGAATCAGGTGTATGAACGAAACCTTCATAGGCAAAAAGGAAAAGCAGGACTTGGATACAAAGAGGAAGGTGAATCCTCCAAACAAGGTACTCAAAAGAATCAGAAACCCACTTGTAATCACTGTGGCAAAATTGGCCATACTTCAAACAAATGTTGGAGCAATGGAAAAGCACAATTCAATGGAAAATGCTACAATTGCAATCAGCATGGTCATAAAGCAAATGAATGCAAGGATAAACCAAGATTTAAAGGCAAATGTCACAAATGTAACAAGCAAGGTCACAAGGCATCAGAATGCAGAACTAAAAGACCCAATCTAGTAGAATAGATTGTGAAAGAAATGTTTCGTTGGGATTACAACACTTGGTGTAGGTGTCATTACTGTGGAGAATATAGGCACATTGGCATGAATTATGTAAGACATCACTTGAGAAAAAGGGAAACTACCATAAGATGTTATAAATGCACTAAGCTTGGTCACATAGCTAAAAAATGTATGAATTTAGGCAAAGTTGAAGATGAAAAGAAAACAAAAGCAAATAGCATTAGGAAGTAGATGAGAAAATAGTGGATTCCTAAACCTACCGAGCAAACGAGTCCAAGTAATGAAGTCACTCATGAAGAGAGTGGCTCTATCAACTCTAACTAAGTCTCCAAGAAAGCACTGGAACTGTATCTTCATAGACATATTCCAAACAGTTCCTGAACTGAAAGGAAGAAAGATCCAAATCAGTATGCAAGATACAATAGGATCACAAGAAGGTTGGTATCAGTTACCACCAAGCAAGGTTAGGAGTAAACTAATTTCATTTGGTTACCGAGTAAGGTTGGAGCAGTATGAATTCGTATGTTCTCTGAGTTGCGGAATCTTCACTGAGCATTTAATGTATGGTGGATGATAGTCTGTCGAATGCAATACACTAATTCCTATGAAGCATTAATGACAAAATTTTAACAAAAAGCATGACATCAAGTTCATTCTTCACCGCGAATATTAGCATATTGAGTAGAGAAATTTCTAGTGCGATCAAACGATTCAAAGAAAAATTTTGTAGAAGGAATTTCTTCAAAGAATTTTTCTTTTTCTACCGAGCTACCTTGGCATCATCTAGCACCAAAGTAAAGAAAGGTTCAGAAATGTTAGTTCAAGTAGAATGGAAAGCACTGGATTTCAAACTCGTGCCCACGATTACAGAAACCCTAGATCCGAGTGGAGCTCAATCTCAAATTCCTCCAAAGGTACTTCTTGTAAATGACA
The DNA here is from genome assembly GCA_027943335.1 of Chamaecyparis obtusa. NCBI lineage: Eukaryota > Viridiplantae > Streptophyta > Pinopsida > Cupressales > Cupressaceae > Chamaecyparis > Chamaecyparis obtusa. The sequence goes on along the minus strand of BSBK01000441.1, from coordinate 2,091,141 downwards.
TTCGCAGTCATTTTAAAGGTACAATTCAAGAGCTTGGAACCCTAGAGATAGATGTTGTTCGTGATGAACTGTGTGTTGATGGTGTTCTCAAATTGGAACATAAACATTTGGAAGATAAGGGTTTGACACATATCACCCTCTTGCCTCAAAGTTTCTATATAAAATGGATTAGATATATCCTAAGTTGAGTGCATGAAGGTAAAATTTGGCTTGAGCAACCAGTGGAAATAACAAAGAAGATGATTCACTGAATCATTGGTCTTCCCATGCTTGCCAAGGCTAAATCTACAAAAACCCTAGGTCAGGTAGAGCTGGAAAAGAAAACCCTAGCCGAATGGGATGGTAGAGGTATGAGAATAAATAGTATTACTGATGTAGAACTAAAATTTGGCACATATGTCATAGCTCACAAGATATACAGTTCAAGTCGGCAGAATAGTGTTCCGTGTGAAGTAGTTGACCTAGCTTACAAAATTGTGAAGAACAATTTGTCATTTGACCTAGCAGATTTATTGTTGAAATAGTTCAACAAGAATATGGAGAGCATTCAAACCTCAAAGAACAATCCATGTAAGTTTGGCTCACTGTTGGTTTATTTATTTTTCTATGCTCAAAAGTTTTTCCCATCAAAAGACACGGTAAAATGGAGAAAGGATGTGCTTGTTCTTTATTAGATAAATGAGTATATTGTAGAAATGGGTGAAAATTTTGTAAACATAATGGATAACTATTTTGAATCTTTTAAAGAAAAGATGAATAACAGATTCCAGATTCCACTGAGGCTGGTGGAAGATTATAAAGATGATGTTTGTTTCATGGTTGATTGTGATAGAGTATACATTCAGGCAGTAAGGCCTAGGATTGTATGGGTGAAACCCCTTCCTTATGAGGTAAACATTGATGAAACAAAGGATATAATTGAATCCCTAGTAAATCAACCTGTTGATCCAAAGGCTCCATACTTTGGACCATATGATGAAGCTAAGATAAGAATTGAGCTAAGCATAAAACTTCCATAGGCAGTTAACAAAGGCAGAAAGAGGATGGCCAAGATGCAATCTAGCACACCTCTAATGTTAACCGAGGGCATAGGAGAGGATATTGTAGAAGAAGAAGAAAAGGACGAGAGTAAAGAAGAACTAGTGCCTGTAAAGAAGAAAGGAAAGGTAACTATCACCAAGGAACCCGAGCAACCCACTGCAGTATTCACAAGGAAAAGATCAAGGGACAAGGCAGGTAAAGTCAATGATGATATAGTACTCAAAAGGCCTCCTCCCACATTTGAACAAAAGATTAAGGATTTGAGAGAAGGATCTGGAATTGCAAATTTCAAATCTCTCAAATATGAAACAAGGTCATAGGCAGAGCAGCAGGAAATAGAAGATTCTGTTATTAAGAAAATGGGAAAATGGAAGTACTCACCTGATGATATGGCTTCTCAAATCCCAGGAGTCTTATTAAACCAAGTCAAGATGAGATGGTCCATTGCAAGGCAAACTGTCAAGGACATATATGCTCAAACCTTAAGACAGTTGATGCCAAGTTTGAAAAATGCTGAAATAAGTAAGGCATTGATAGAAAATGAGCATAAGATGACACTAAAATTTAACAGTTGTTTGATTTTGATCAAGGATATAGAGTCAGTTGTGAAGGGTGCAAATTTTACTTGGAAAAACATCTATCATCTTCACAAACTGAGTACTGAAACCATGATAATTAAAGATATTGAAGATGACATTGATGATGAAGAAGAAGAAGCAGTTCAGATTGATAATGTTGAGATAGAAGAAGCCACCGAGGAAGCTAAGAATAATGTTGAGGAAGATGATCAAATTCGGATAGCTACAAAGGTAATTGCCTCACTTCCTCACTCTCCAATAAAAATTGCTACATCTAGCCTGGAGAAAACTTCAAGTGTGATTGTGACAACTCCCTCAGATACATCAAATGTCCACTCATCACTAGCATAGCTCAATGTATCAATGATAGAAGTGGCTACCACTTCATCTACTGAGCTTTAGCCTCCTTCCACCGAGTTGCAGTCTCCAGCGCCATCTTGAATACCTTCTTCAATTTTGAATACCTCTGTAAATACTTCAAATTCTACAATTATAAATACTTCAGTTTTTGATTTATCAAGTATTCCAGTTAGCATCCCATCAGTCATAAGTTTATCAGTTTTCACTACAAGTCCTACTGTGTCTACAATAATTTCTACTACAAAGGCAATAAGTATAAAGACTCAACTGAGTACAAAATTTTTAAGTAAGAGTGTAGTAGAAGATATAGATTTAGATGAGGAGATAGAAATTCCCTAATTAGATTTTGCAAACCCCACAACAGACCAAATGCAAATAGTTGGTGAACTCCTCTAGAAGAAAGAAAAGTAGAAGAAACTAAAAGAAGAAAGAGATAAGGAATATAAGATCATTGAGGATGCCAAGAACATTTTGGCAAAAATAATAGGTGTTGAAGTTGATTCCTCTCAACACATTTTGTTGCAGTTGGTAGAGGCAGTAAACAAGTTCAATGAGGATTCCTCTAGATTAGATAAGTTGCTTGAGAAGGCTGAGAAAAAGTTTGAAAATAAAGTGGTTGAGCATATTGCTCAGCAAATAGCTATCAATCAGGAAGGGTTATCTTTAGTTTTGACTAGCATTGAGTCCTCCTATTCCAAGGTAACATCATTTTTTGTCAAAGTATATAATGTTGCAGAGTTCTAAAAGGAGATTAAAGACAAAATAAATAAGATTGATGAGGATCTGAAGATCAGTGCACAGAAGTTGCAACTTGAACCTAGTTCAAGCTTTGCACATCATATGATAGTCAGATTCCTATCTGATAAGCAGTCAGAGTTATTGAAAGAAGATGCAAGGATCAGATCAAAATTAATAGATATTCAGAACATGATCCTTCCCATCATGGATACAATGCAGAAGCATATTGCATACTCAAAAACATTGATCCATGACAATCAATTTTCAATTGCAGATCACATGATTGAACTCTCTGCAGAAGTCCAAGTTGCACTCCATACATGCAAGATTCCACAAGAGAATTGGGATAGAACTCTAGCACTAATTGGAAAGGTGCATTCTAATTTTCTCTCACATTTTGGTATCTCCATGTAAAATATTTGTATATACACCTTTGGCATTATTGTCAAAAAGGGGGAGAAAGTATATGAGATATGAAAGGGGGAGAAAGTATATGAGAGAAATAGGAAATATGAGTATGAGGTGAAATAAGATATTTGTATATATACTGTATAAGGGAGACATGACATGTATATACAGTAGTATGACAAAGATAAATTTTTTGAAAAATCAAAACCAGTATCAGCATGATTGTGTATATAAGTTTTGGGCAATAAGTGTTTTGTCACTAATGCCAAAGGGGGAGATTGTTGGCATTAAGTATGTTTGTCATTAGTAACAACACTTATTCAGACTCTATGTGTTTACTGAGAAGATAGGATAGTGTTTACCGAGTAGACATGATAATGTTTACTGAGCAGACATGACATTGTTTACCGAGTAGACAGGACAGTGTTTACTGAGCAGACATGACAATGTTTACCGAGCAGACATAATAGTGTTTACCGAGTGATGAAATGAGCAGTGTTTACCAAGTGCCAACATGGTAAATAGGGAATTCAGTTTCTACTGAGTGACACTATATCTACCGAGTCTCTAGTATATACCGAGTTTGAAACTACAACTGATTGGTTAGTATTGACCGAGCCTCCACTTCTACCGAGAGCATGACGATGCCGAGTAACACGGTGGATACCGAGTATTAGAAAGTCACCGAGTTAGTTTGCAGTAACTGAGTAACTATATTTGGGCCAACTCAGTAATATTTTTGTTAAGAGCCGACTTTGTAATTATTTTGTAATTGTTTTGGATTGATATATAAACAATGTTTTGTATCATATCCAAGGTGTGAAGTAGCGAAGTATGAAGAAGAGAGAAAGGTAGAGATAAGAAAATTACAAAGGGCTACAACAATATAAGAAGTAGCAAAGATCTATCCATCATAGAAGGTGATCAGTACATCAAAGAATCTCAATCAGCAAGTACAGTTACAAGTAAGAGATCTACTGTTTCATCCTAACAGGTGAATCAGCTTAAAATCCTTTAATCGGGTAGACTTAACAGTCTTTGTAGAATCTCTTAACCGAGTGCATACTTTATTGTATGTTTGTAAATCCTCTAACAAGGTGGACCTAGCAGTCCTTATTGCTCCTAACAGGGTAGATCCTTAGAAGTGATCATTGTAAGCCTTAACCGGCAAACTTTATACTATAGTATTGAAGTTTTGTGGGTATCATCCCCACCCCAGTTTTAATTTCTATTTGGAAGGTTTCTAGGTCACCAAATCTCTGTGTTCAAAGTGTTATGAATGTTTTATTCTTTCTGTTACTCATGCATGCAGTCAGATTATCAATCTAATGTTATTTGAAATATGGTTAAGATCTGAATTTGTTAAAAGTTTTGAAGATACCGATTCACCCCTCCCCTCTCAGTAACTTGGATAGTCGTGAATATTTCCAACAAGACCCTCTTGGCTATGAAATCTCTGAAGTTGAAACAAAAGGATATGTTAGTAGATTGTTGAAAAGTAAAGTTGATGCTCATAGCAACAGATTTGGATCATTTGATGAAAACTTTGATTCAGCAAAGACACTCAAGGAAGAGAAACAATCAAAGAAGAGAGTGGGGTCTACAATAAAGAAAATTCTAAAAGAAATAGGTTTGAGTGAGCAGGACTTTGATATTGCAAGAAAGACTGCAGAAGCAATAAGGCAAAGTGAGAGACTATCAGTCCCACCTTTGGCATCAAGTGCAGACCCTCAAGAACCCATTCAAGTTAATGTAAAGGTTGAAGAACCTAAGAAGGAGCAAGAAATTAGTCAGACAGAGAAACCCTCTTCTTCAGCACCAAGCAAAAGAATGAAGGCAAGTGCTTCAGGACTGGGTAAAAGACAAAAAATTGTTCCACCAGTACCTAGAAAAGTTGTAGAGATAAAAGATGATGAAGTAACAATAAAGAAGAAATCATGGAAACCAAGGATAGAAAGAGTTAATGAAGAAATAATGCAGCATGGAGACTTTACCAAGATGAACAAATACTATGATTTATATGGATCCTCTGACATATTAAATCTAGAGAATGCAATGGTTACACATATGATTTTGACAAACAAGAAATTTGATACTATTCATGGAAAGATACCAGAATATTTGTACAACAAACTTGTGAGAAGAAAGATGAGAGCACAAGAAGAAGATACTAAAATGAGAGAGAATGTGATAAGATAGTTCTATGATATAAGAAATGATGACCCCCTTAAACAGATCCTCAAGCCACTTGAAACCCTATTAAGAACCAAAAGAAGAACTATAAAAATAATGGGAGGTCAGTATGAACAAGTGAAGATTGAAACTAAACAGGTAGTTGTGCAAGTGCTAGCAAACTTGGTAGTAGGAAAAGATAGCAAAGATCAATCAATTGCAGAATCAGCAGAGAAATAGAGTTCAGAATAGGTAGAGGCAGCAGCAGAGGTAGTTGAAGTTGAGGATATTCCCTCTTCTCATATAAACATTGGCACAAAATCTATGGACATTGAAGGAACAAAAGTTACTTTAGATTCACATGATGCAGTACTCAATAGTTTGGATAACATTGTTGACAATTTGGCTTTGGGAGAGCAAGAAAAGAGTATTGAAACATAGACTACTCGAACAAAAGAGCAAATGGAAATAGAGGCCCATACACCTATTGAACCACAAGAAGACATCAGTCTTACTCCTAAGACTGGAAAGGAGAAAGGAATAGGAACATTGATTGAAGATTTGAGCAAGGAGGTTGATGACGATGATCAATTAGAGTTGATCACTTCTTTGAACAAAATTATTGGAAAGAACAAGAAAGTTAAGAATTTGGAAGGTAGTCTGAAAGATTTGACTAAGAAGCTATAAAGTGTTATATCTACAAAAGTCTTTGATTTAGACCCACTTGAAAGAGAAAAGATGGTAATAAATTCTTTTGATGTTGAGTTCACCAATTTGACTGATATTGCTAAGGTTAAGGCTTAGGCAGCTTATGAAGCTGAGATGCTGCAAAATATAAGTTAGAACATCAAAAATGACATTGACAATCTTGACAGACACATTAAGAACTTAAGGAAACATCTTGAGACTGGAAAGTGTTTGTACATTCAGTGTACAAAATCTAAAAATATTATAATTGAGGAAGAGAAGAAGCAAAAAGAGAAGCAAGATAAAATTGCAGAAGAGACAAACTCAATGGCCAGCCCCAACATAAAGATCAGTGTAGTTGAGAAAAAGATCAGAAAATTATGTGATGAGATAAGGACTTTGAATGATGAGAAGAACAGGAAAATTATCAGGATAAACATCTTGAGAGAGCATGTCTCAATCAAGTTGACTATTATAGAAGAGCAGCTAGAAGAATGTCTTACTGCTAAGACATCATTTCAAAAGTTCAATTTTGAGTCCCTTGAAGCTTGTCAGATTGCAGCATATGGATTGAGTACTTTACTCAATGTAGCAAAATCAATTAAGAAGGCATGGGAGAAAATTTTTGAGGCTTGGAAGATAGATTTTATAGATTTTGTTGCAAGCCTACCAGCTTTACAAAGATAGTAAGGTAAAAGTTTTGACACAATTTTGTATATCCCTTTCCACCCTTTATTTTGTCATTGTTTTCAAAGGGGGAGAGATACTTAGAAAATTGTCTTTATATGATAAGGAAGGATACTCATAGGGGGAGTTCTATGGAGTATTATGAAGTATTATAGATTATGTGTATATTTTGAGGAGATATAAGGATAGTATACTTATTTTATACTATGGCCACAATTTTGATACAAATTTTGAGATTTTGACTTGTACACTTAGCCAATTTTCTCATATGTTGCCACCAATGAAAAAGGGGGAGATTGTTGGAAATTTGGCTGAGGTATGTACATATATGTTGTCATTATGGAAACATATGTTCCCTATGAAGATCACATAAGCTAGAAAGTAAGTATGGAAGATCATAGACTAAAATTATCTAAGTATGAAACAGTGTTTTTGACAGAGCACTCGATACAGTTTGTTTTGGCGACGTTCACTAGAGCATAATCAAAGTTTGCGTAGTTGAACATAGACTCTATGGTGTCTAAGGATACCCCATCTTAGTGTAAAAAAGAGTATGGATAGTACGGATAAAGTTATGATTGTTTTACCGATGATAGAGTACAACCGACAAAGCAATTTTGAAGGCAGAACTAGTAAATGAATTAAGGGATTATTTTTCTTGTCAAACTAATGACTTAATATTATAAAGAGATGACATCCTAGATGTTTACTCTTAGATAAAGATATGCAAGCTGACAAGAGAAAGATATTATGTTTGTATCTTGTATAAATAAAGATATACTGAACATACTTGAAAGGTAATATGTAACTTGTGATAGTTGTATATTGTGATAGCAGTGAAAGTTGTTGATGCGAAGTTGTAAGCAGTACCATATTGTAATCAGTAAACATTTGTATTACTTTTTTGGGTAGTGAGCTCATCTGGTAATCAGGTTTTATATCTACAACTCCTAACAGGGTTGAGGCTTCTAACAAGGCCTATAGTCCCTTAACCAGGACTGATACACTATATGATTGTAATAGACTCTTAACAGGGTCAACATCCTTAACAGGATATCTTTTGATTAGTGGATCTTTGTGGGTACCATTCCCATCAGGGTTTTCCCTTGGCCAAGGTTTCCTCAAGAACATATCATGTGTTATGAGTTCTTTACATTTACTATTATGTATGCTATTTAGTTTCTTATGCTTTAAAGTAATCTATTATATCCATAAGTGGGCAAAAGTAAAAGTTTGTGAAATACTGATTCACCCCCCGCTCTTAGTATTTCCTATTTCTAACACACATGATAGTAAGAAGGCTGGTAGTAGTAGAAATGCTTTGGTGCAAGAAGAGTCATCAAATGAACTTGAAAAAGAAAATAACTAGATGGTAAGGAGAGCACTATGGAATTAAAGTAAGAAGGAAGATTCAGTAAGGAAAAGTTTGTTCAAGACTAGATGTAGAGTTTCTAATAAATTTCAGAAGGTAATCATTGACAGTGGTAGCTCGAAGAATCTGGCATTTGAGGAGATGGTCACAAAATTGTAGTTGGAAAGGTTGGTACATCCGAAGCCCTATCAGGTTTCATGGATCAAAGATGAGCATGCACTCCTAGTAAGTGAACAATGTTATGTGAATTTGAAGATTGGAAAGTACTATGATAAGGTGTTATGTGATATCATGCCTATGGATTGTTGTCATATTTTGTTGGGTAGACCTTGGCAATATGATAGACATGCTATATATGATGGGAGATTGCATAAGTATACTATTGTGGCTAATGGAAAGAAATAAATCTTGTTACCATTGATGGAAGAACCTATTAGTAATGTTTGCACATCTATGAAAGTTTGTTAACTCTTTGAAGAAGAATGATGTATGTTTTGTTGTAATCCCTAAAAAATTGAGTAAGAAAACAAAGGATAATGTCCCTGGGGAGATTGATAAGTTACTCACCAAGTACAGTGATATAATTTTTGATAATGTACCTAATGGTTTGGCACTGAAACAAAGCATTGATCATTGTATGGATCTAATCCTTGGAGCTAGTTTACCGAATAAGGCACCTCATCGGTTGACACCTATTGAGAATCAGGAATTGAATCAACAGATTCAAGAGTTGTTGGAGAAAGGCTTGATTAAAGAAAGTTTGAGTCCTTGTACAATAATTTCTGTATTGGCACTAAAAAAGAATGGAGAATGGAGAATGTGTACTGATTCCAGAGAAATGAATAAGATAATAGTGCAGTATAGGTTTCCTATACCAAGAATGGATGACATAATGGATAGTTTGACTGGAGCAAAGTATTTCACCAAAATTGATTTGAAAAGTGGGTATCATTAGATCAAAATCAGAGAAGGTGATGAATGGAAGACTACTTTGAAGACAAAAGAAGGTTTGTATGAGTGGTTGGTTATGCCCTTTGGTTTAACTAATGCATTGAGTACTTTTATGAGGCTGATGAATGAAGTTTTGAATAAATTTTTGGGTAACTTTGTGATTATATATCTTGATGATATTCTGATATTCAGTAAGAATAGAGAAGAACATTTGATGCATGTTAGACAAGTTTTGCAGAGATTGAAAGAGGAAAAGTTGTTGATAAAGCTAAAAAAGTGTTCATTCATGAAAGAGGAGATTGTGTATTTGGGATTTGTTATTTCAGCTGATGGTTTGAAGATGGATCTTGGAAAGGTTGAAGCTATTTTGAATTGACCTACACCAGTGAATGCTAGTGAGGTAAGATCATTTCATGGTTTGTCAAGTTTTTAATGAAAGTTCATAAGGAATTTTAGTTCAATTTGTAATGCTATGACTAAAACTATGAGAGGAGACAAAAGAGAATTCAAGTGGACACATGGAGCTGATAAAAGTTTTGAGACTCTGAAGCAAAAGGTTGCTGAATTACCTATTTTGGCATTACCTAATTTTAGTAAGGTATTTCAAGTGGAATGTGATGCAAGTGGAAGTGCAATTGGAGTTGTGTTGAGTCAAGAAGGTAAACCTATTGCTTTCTTTAGTGAAAATTTGAATGATGATAGAAGGAAATATTCTGTGTATGATCAAGAATTCTATGCCATTGTTCAAGCACTGAAGAAATGGAGACATTATTTGATACCAAGTGAATTTGTGTTGTAGAGTGATCATAAGGCTTTACAATATTTGGGTAGTTAGAATAAGTTGAACCAGAGACATATGAAATGGGTTGAGTATTTGTAGAGTTACACATTTGTGATAAAGCATAAGAGTGGAGTCACTAACTGAGTTTTTGATGCATTGAGTAGAAGAAGATCTTTGATGACCGAGATGAAAATTGAAGTTCTTGAGTTTGACCCTAATTTTTATGAGCCATGGAGAAAGTGCAGAGAACCTATTCAAGATCAACAAGATAATAAATGGGATGAATATTTTATTTAGGAAGGTATGTTGTTTAAAGGCATTTAGTAGTGTATACCGAGAGGAATAATGAGAACTAATCTGATAAAGTAAAAACATAGTAGTGGTTTGGCTGGACATTTTGGTATTGATAAAACATGGAATTTTCTTAAGAAGAAATACTATTGGCCGCAATTGTATAAAGATGTTTAGAAATTTGTGAAAAGTTGTGAAGTTTGTCAAGTTGCAAAAGGAGTAAGTCAGAATACTGGATTGTATACACCGATTGCTATTCCTGAGAAACCTTGGATTGACATCAGTATAGACTTTGTTCTTGCCTTACCGAAGACAGTAAGAGGTAATGATTCCATATTTGTTGTTGTGGATAGATTTTCAAAGATGGCACATTTTATACCATGTAGAAAGACATCAGATGTAGTACATGTAGTAGATCTTTTCTTTAAGGAAATTATCAGATTGCATGGATGACTGAGGAGTATTATCTTTGACCGAGACAATAAATTTATTGGTTACTTTTGGAAAACCCTTTGGAAGAAATTTGGCACTGAGTTGAAATATAGTTCTACATTTCACCCACAAATCGATGGACAGACTGAAGTTGTGAATAGAAGTTTGGAAAATCTTTTGAGATGCTTAGTTGGAGAGACACTGAGTAATTGGGATTCTATGTTGGCACAAGAAGATTTTTCATACAATAATTCAATTAATAGGAGTACTTGAAAGACACCATTTGAGATTGTGAATGACACACAACTGAGAGGAATATATGATTTGAGGGACATGTTGATGAGAACAAGAGAAGTGTTGAAGGAGTAAAGTTTGTTAAGTACATGAAGACATTGTTGATGAGGATAAGAGAAGTGCTGAAGGAGTAAAGTTTGTTAAGTACATGAAGACATTGCATGAAGATGTGAAGCTAAAGCTGGAAGACAATAATCAGAAGTACAAAGATAGAGCTAATAGATCAAGAAGACATAAAACTTTTGATGTTGGTGATGAAGTGATGGGTCATTTGAAGAAAGGCCAATTCCCTGTTGGAACATATGGGAAGTTGAAGATGAAGAAGTTTGGACCTTGTAAGATTTTGAGGAAATTTGATAGTAGAAATGCATATGAAATTGAGATACTTGATGACATGGACATATCACCGATTTTCAACATTGCTGATTTGTATGAGTATCATGAACTTGATGAAGAAGTGACAGTACCGATAGAATATCCTAAGAAGTAGAATGAAGAAATTGAATAGATTTTGAAGGAAACAGTTGGCAAGAGTACAAGAGGAAAACAATATATGGAATATCTAGTAAAGTGGAAGAATAGACCAATGGAAGATAGTTCATGAATTTCACAGTCTGAGTTGGATGTAGATTAGACCAGACCTACCAAATAATTTAGAGAATCATTTCAAAAGAACCCCAGGTGTCTGATGCAGGAGCATCTCGGGTCCTTGGAAATCCTGTGTCACCAAAAACATTTTGGAGTTTGTCTATTTTTCTCGGTTCCTTCTTTGACCTTGTTGGTTGGTAGTTGGTTAGTTTCCTTTGGTTATTGAGTGTGGTTAGTTATCTCCTAGATGGTTGGTTGTTTCTCTGGTGCTCGACATTGCTTGTCTGCTACTCGATTATCTTTTCTCTTCGATGGGTTTGGTTTTAGTTTCTGTTGTGGCCAACTTGTGTATTTATGTTGGGTCATGGATTTAATGTTGGAATCCATAATTGGGAAGCATGTGGTCCTAGATCTGACTATTCCTTCTATTGAGTATGGATCTGAAGGCCAACTCAGTTTGATAGACTCTTGTATAAATGTAGTTGTTTGGTTGTAGTTTAGGGGCATTTCAAGAAAAGGCAGTTTTAGTAGAAGATAGAAAATAGTAAGAATAGATATTGTTGGCAGATCCTCACATGTTTGAGGACTTCTATATTTAATTTTAATATTTGGCCCTAACCAGGAAGGCCTTACAGCTCGGCATGTAGCATTCTAAATGATGAAAATATATGAAAGCTTCTGCATTCTCTCTCCCACTATTGTGTTTGTTTTCTTCTGCATGTGTTGAGCAGGCTTGGATCATTAGGGTGTGCCATTGTTTGGCCCCTCTTGGCCCCTACCTTGCACTAGATCCACTTTAGTAGGGCTTTAATTTATAACAGTTCCTAAATAAACAATTGGTGTTTCTTCATTTTCCTTCTTTTCCTTTATATCATCTCTAGCAATGTTACATATTATATTAATTGTCTAATTCCTATAATCAATTAATTTCATAATTTCTATTAGAGGGATTGAAATATTTACCTGAGATAATGCTTGAGACATGAAAATAGTGTAACTAGAAAGTTTCTTACCAGAGCTCTGTTTATCTATCAGTTTGGTTATTTTTAACTGTGGTATTTTCTCTACTTGTTTCTTTGGAGCCTCATCCATTCCCTTATTTACTTTATTTGTAATTTTGAATATCCCTGCTATTTTCTCTTGATCACCATTACTTGTTATGTTCCTCAAATTATAGTTACTACGAGCTTGTTCTAAGGCCACTATAGTATAAGCTTCCTTTTCTTCCTTTGTCGATCTTTAAATTTGAGAACCTTCTTCTTCATCTAAAAAAAATTGTTGTCAACCATGATGGTCTATTCTTCTACTATTACTATTGTAATCATAATCCTCTTCAGATGAACTAGTACTATCTCTTCCCCAAATAGGGCTAGCCGATAAAGTATTTACTATCGGCCAATCATCTTCCACCTGATCCTATTCTTGTAAGATATTCTATGCTATAAGACATTTCTCTTGAGGATGGGGCAAGTTATAGACATCACACCAAGGCTCATCATTCATGAAGTGATTTCCTTTCTTCAAAAGGTCAGGAGTTTCCATTTCTCTTTTGGCTAGAATTGGCTTTCCATCCTTCCAGTTTATGTTATAAGGAATGTCTTGCAACCTATATTAATCATTCTTGATGAAGGGTTTCTCATTCCTCCTGAATTGAAAATTATCTCAACCTTGGTTAGCTTGTAGATTTTTAATCATATTCATCATCTTATCAACCCTATCTTCCTCTATAGTTTTCTTAGGGGCTTTTGGATTGAACACCTTTGGGTAATCTCTCTAGTGATTCTACCAGTTGCTTTCCTATCATTTTCAATTGTCATTTATATTTTCAAATCCTACTGCAATGATGCTGGTTTACAAGACCTTATCTCATAATTGATCTTGTTGTCGAAGGTAGCTTGATCAAATTATATGAGGAAAGAATCCATAGGTCTTGTTGTCTGACTTTTAGTCACCCATCATTTTTTTTGGTAATATCAAGTCAGATTTGGTTGTCTAGGTCTAAGTCTTCTTTACGTAGAAAATTCTTGCCGGGTTTCCCTGCTAATGCCCTTTCCTCTCTAAGCCGGGTGGGTTATTATTTGGAAGTCTTGTCATAATGGGTAGGTTATAGATCCTAACTTGGCAAGGATAATGTGCTCCTATTGATGTTCTTTCTCAAGAAGAATGATAATTCCAAGTCATGATCTTCAGGAACTTGCAAGGAATCAGAAGAAGGTTGATTCAAGTTTCAGAAGTAAAGTTTGGATAGACATGAATTTATATTCAATTTTTTTGAGAACTTCCTGATGCAAGATGATTAAGGAGCAATTAAAAAGGCAGAGGCATGCAATAGTAATGAGTTCTTTTTTAACTTGGTTTTCCTCTATTCCTGACATAACAAAGTTGAATATACACTTTTTAATGCATTTTCAATAGGCAATAAAGTATGATGTTTTTCATACTATAAAAGCATAGGTCGCTTCTTTGAGTCCTCACAAACTCACTGGTGAAAACAACATGAATTTTGGTGCTAAAATGAAGAAGTTACAAGCCGGTGGGTTTTCTATTTTTGACTGCTCCAAAGGTAGATTTCGCACCTCACTGGTGCATTTTCTGCAAAGAAGAATTGGTAATGTGCAGGTTTCACACTTGAAGGGTGCAATTTCCACAGGCTTTTGTTAAAAGAGAAGTTTATTTATATTGAAGTGTTTTAAAAGACACATGCTTTAAGTTATGGGCCCATGCACCAATGAGAGAGCGGTCGCATGATCGCATGGAATAAAATAATGCTATGCAATCATGCGATAATGAAGCCTGCTAGGACCCGCATACGCTAACAGTGTAGATGAGATCATGCGACAATAAAGCCCGAGTAGGAGAGAGAAGATAGTGGAGACTAAATAGAAGGTGCTCTGTTGGGACCCACATATGCTAACAACACAAATGTGATAACATAAGCTGAGTAGGGAAAGATCCTACATCCGATAGAGGTCGTATGTTCGTAAAGAATCTTGGAGGCCTATTCGAAGAAGCGATGGCCATTGATCTTTCGATGGTGGGTCCGAAAGCATTTGACTATAGTTATGACTTTTCTAAGCTGGGGTCCACGTGCACCAATAATAAAGCGGTCACATGATCACAAGAATTAAAATAATACCATGCGATCATGCGACAATGTAAGTCATCGAAGATGCTTGGCGGTAAAGTGGGATCCTTCCATGTGTCCCACCGAGCTCGATAAGGTGATTATTTTAAAAGTTTTAAAAGGCATGAGCCTTAAGTTAAAAGGCACCTGGCACTTAAAAATGATGCATAGAAAAATGGGTAGGGGCTTCTCTATTATGTGGAAATCGCATCTACTATGTGCATTTTCCGCAATGAAGAAATTTTCCGCACCTAATAGTGCCAAAACCCACCGTCTAATATCTTGTAGGATTCGAATTCTTTTTCAAATCTGATCACGTGGGTCTTCATAAAGTGATCCAAAGAATCTTTTCTCTTTGGGATGTATGGCTCGAAAGTGCATGAAATTCTTGGAGCAGAAATTTGGAGTTCGGGTACTTGAGAAGATATAAATTACACTTCACAGGTGTATTTCTCATAGAATTTGGGTTATGAAGGCTAACTGAAGACTCGATGGGTGATTCTGTTATCATAAGTGTTATGAAGAATGTTTAAAACATACAGATTATTAGATAAAGTCATGTTTCGAGGATGAAGAATCATGCTGTTTGAAGACTTGGTTGTTGGCGATTATTTGTGACTCTGAAAACCAAATGGATTTGGCCTGATAGATGTTGATCATGAAGAAGATTAAAGTCTTGAAATGAAGTGTCAAGGTCATGATGTCTTTTCTTATTCCCATGTCAGTGATTGGCTTTTCAAATTCTATCATCGAGATGTTCTCTCTTTGTGCCTTGTCTCTTTATATTCTGGAAGTTGAATCATTTCCAGCAAGCATTGTAAGTTCTATAAATACTATAAAGGAAATCAATGTAAGGGTCAGAAAATTGTTGATGTAACAAGACTTGATATTGCAGAGTCAATAAAGGGTGTTTTTATGTCAATGATTTCTGTTCCAATTAGTTAATTAGTTGGTTTCTTCTCTTAATCTGAGTTACGATAAGAATGAAAGGATGTTTCAATCTTTTGTGCAAGGATACAAATGAACCTTAGTAGGATGTGCTATGGGAAGTTTAGAGGAGAACTAATTAGTTATTGTTTCTATGTTTCTTTCTTTAAAATATGAATTGCAGGAAGAGAGGAAGGATGTTTCATTCTTCTTGTGATGAGGATATGAATTAACCGGAGTAGGATGTGCTGTGGGAGATTTAGGGAAGGATTCATTAGAAGCTCTGTATATTTCATTTACATTTTTGTAGGTAGTTGTTGAGCATCTAAATTCATAGGATTTGTGAGTTTGCTGCTTGGTTCTAGATTAGAATGCTTTTCTTGCCTGAACTAAGTTCTGGCTAGACTTAGTACAGTTTGCCTCTTCTGGTCTTAGGTTAAGAGGATGCCTGGATTAGATTTAGGAATCAAACATAATTCTTTGAAAATCATTCACATAGGGAGTTGTACCTATAAATTCAGGGAAAAGCCAGTCATCAGAAGATTGCTTTTCAACTATTGTAAGCAGGTTTTGTTCATCATTCGGGCATTAAGAGTCATATTGTCACAAAGAACAAGAAAGGACAAATCTATTTACTAACAAATTTTTGGCGACTCTACTGGGGACCAAATTTGCAAAAGATAATAATTCTGGTTTCCCCTTTTATAATTGATCTTGTGGAGAAAGGTGCTTGCCACAGGAATCAGGTTTCTAGTCTTGCATGCTAAAGGAAGAATTAGCTTAAAGTTGAGGACTAGAAAGCACCTAGCTAAGGAAAGGAAGAAGAGAAGATTGATGTTAAAATTGGTTTCCTCAATTTTTCTTTTATAATTTTCTTTGCTACTCAGAGATTGGTGACTCCATTCTGGTTCTCATAGCCTTGATTGAAAAGTCTAGTGTTTACATTTTCAAATTTTATTATCTCTAACTTGCAGAGATTGGTGACTCCATTGTAAAAAAGACCATGCCTATTAAAATAGTGAAAGGAAGGAGACCAGACCCTTCCCTTATAGAACTCAGCCAAAATACTGATTCTATGTTGCATAATATGTATGAAGCTTTGTTAGAAAACTTTTGTTATGTAATAAAGATGAATCTGAATGTTACAGAAGATCATGCAACTGTGCTATTATGGAGAAGGATTTGTGCGAGATATCACTTGCTGAAAGAAGAGGAAGAGAAGATGCAACTAATTGAAAAGATTGTGATTGATGAGGATCCTACACTTCAATTACTCTGGAGTGAACTTAATGAGAGACTCAGCTATGTCACAAAAAACAACTTAAGTATTGCCCAAGACCATCGGTCTAGAGAATTGTGGGAGCTAGTTGAGAAGAAATTCTATTTTCTCCAAGATTTCAGATAGAAAAGCTCAGATGCAACTAAAGTATCAAGGAATAATTTTGAGTGTGATGGAGAACCTAAAATTACTTCATCCTTAGTATTACCATGGATGAATCTTCAGCCTAAAGAAAGTGATCAGCATGAAGAGCATTTCCAGCCCAAACCATCACAAGAAGAAGAAAAGATTCTTATTATTCCTTGCTTCCCAATAGTATTTCCTGTGGAGTCATTAGTTACACCTTTAGATCCATCATTTAAGGTTGGAAATGAGACTTTTTATCCTGATGCTAAGCCTAATGCAATAAGTATGAATCTAGAACCACTCTCAGAACTGCAAACAGAAGAATCCATTCTGGTTCAGCATGCTGAAATTATTGAAGCTGTAGAAAAATTTCCTAAGGAGGATATAATCAGTGAGCTGAATGAAGAGATCATATCAACTAATGGTTCAAGTTTTGAAAAGCAAGAGATACCCTAGTTTTCAGAAGCACAACTTTCAGCAAATGAAGGCATCCTTTTTAGTGATAAAGAATTGGTAAGAATAGTAGACAAAGAAGTTTCTTTCATGCCTTCATTTAGTTTTGATTTAAAAAGTTTTAGATTTGAAGAAAATAAGGATAAAATTTTGCATGAAGTCTCTGATGAAAATAATCAGATATTTAATGCATCTCCAAAACATGAAGAGTTGAATTTCATTGAAAATTTTGGCAAAACTGATTTTCAATTTACAAAGGTTGACAATGATACTATGTTAGAATCTATGTGTCTTGAAGAAAATGTGAAAACATGTTTTGCCAAATCTAAAAATATGGTTGAGGAGATGATCAGCAAAATTGAAAGAGAAATAAATGGGGATTATATTTCAAATTGTTGTCTTCCTGAAAACTATCCTGAGACAAACATGCTAGCTGCATTATGTTTTAGTGATCATCATACTGAATATGAGAATGTAGCAATAATAGATGTTGAAAAGGAAGGAATTTTAGAAAATAATGAGGTATTGCAGCATCATGTAGAAGGTAGTGAATCTGATCATAGTCCTCCCAGTCTAGAAATGGAAATTAATCAGTTGGTGATGCTAGTCACATGTGAGTACTCTTCCACAATTAATCCAGATATTAAAGTTGTGAATTTAGATGAATATCTTATTGTAGAAAATAAAGATGTCTCAGTCTAGATGGAAGCTATAGCAAATGAAGAATCCTCCTATTTCAACCCCATTTTGGAATCCGAAGTTGCTAATGATAAAACTTGTGACTGGTATGATGCTATTTCACTTCCAGAAGCTTTTCAATTTTTTGACTATATTCATCCTGATTTGAAAGATGATATCTTTGCTAAGAGTTATAATGGAGTAAACGGATGTGAGTGTTTTCAAGTAGTGCTACCAGAATTTTTTGAAGTTCTCCATCCTAGTTTTAATACATATATTTCTACTAAAAGTGATAGTATCAATATAAGTAGATGTAATTATGTTCCAGCAGTGCATTTAGAATCACTTGAATATCCTAATCTTGCCAGTCTGGATTTGAATATTGATATCTTTGTTAAAAGTAACAAGGTTGAGGAGAATAGATGCAAGTATGATTCAGTGATGTTTGCAGAATCTAGTGAGTTTTCATCTCCTTCACAAAAGATGATAGAACATGTGAAAGATAGTGTGTAGAAAAGTACAGAGCAATCAGAAGTATATGATGAGGCATGGCTGTTTCGTAAGATTCTATGGGTCACTATGTTACAAATTGCTTTTAGACTCAAATTTAGTAGTAAAGGATTTGCCAGAGGATGTCAATGTTATTTCAAGCTGGTGAAGCATTTTCCTCTATGCCGGAAGGGTTCATACTTCTCTCTTCTTGTAAATGGACATGTATGATTCCTTTCTTTCTCTCTGTTCTTTAGGTGAGGTCTCCTCACGAGTGCTCTAGGTTAGGTTTTTACTTTCCAATTTTGGTGTGTTTAGTATAGCCTTTTCTCAGTTTCTTAGTTGGTTGTTTTCCTACTTAGTATGTTCAGTTTGCCCTGCTCCCCTCCACCCTCCTTGTATGTAGCTTCTTGTTGTTTTCTTTTGGTCTAGACTCTGCAGCCCATTGGATAAGGTACTTGTTCGACCAGAGATGCTAGATTCTCTATGCACTTTGCAGTACATATTCTCTAGTCGGAGCTAGCTGTTGACTGACTTTCAGTCACCCATCATTTTTTTTGGTAATATCAAGTCAGATTTGGTTGTCGAGGTCTAAGTCTTCTTTAGGTAGAAAATTCTTGCCGGGTTTCCCTGCTAATACCCTTTCCTCTCTAAGCTGGGTGGGTTGTTATTTGGAAGTCTTGTCATAATGGGTAGGTTATAGATCCTAACCTGGCAAGGATAATGTGCTCTTATTGATGTTCTTTCTCAAGCAGAATGATGATTCCAAGTCATGATCTTCAGGAACTTGCAAGGAATCAGAAGAAGGTTGATTCAAGTTTCAGAAGTAAAGTTTGGACAGACATGAATTTAGATTCAATTTTTTTGAGAACTTCCTGATGCAAGATGATTAAGGAGCAATTAAAAAGGCAGAGGCATGCAATAGTAATGAGTTCTTTTTGAACTTGGTTTTCCTCTATTCCTAGCATAATAGAGCTAAATATAACACTTTTTAATGCATTTTCAACAGGCAATAAAGTATGATGTTTTTCATAATATAAAAGCATAGGTCACTTCTTTGAGTCCTCATGAACTCACTGGTGAAAATGGCATGAATTTTGGTGCTAAAATGAAGAAGTTATAGGCCGGTGGGTTTTCCATTTTTGACTGCTCCAAAGGCAGATTTCGCACCTCACTGGTGCATTTTCTGCAAAGAAGAATTGGTAATGTGTGGGTTTCACACTTGAAGGGTGTGATTTCCACAAGCTTTTGTTAAAAGAGAAGTTTATTTATATTGAAGTGCTTTAAAAGACACATGCTTTAAGTTATGGGCCCGTGCACCAATGAGAGAGTGGTCGCATGATTGCATGGAATAAAATAATACTATGTGATCATGCGACAATGAAGCCTGTTGGGACCTGCATACGCTAACAGTGTAGATGTGATCATGTGATAATAAAGCCTAAGTAGGAGAGAGAAGATAGTGGAGACTAAATAGAAGGTGCTCGACTGGGACCCACATATGCCAATAATGCAAATGTGATAACATAAGCTGAGCAGGGAAAGATCCTACATCCGACAGAGGGCGTATGTTCGCAAAGAATCTTGGAGGCCTATGCGAAGAAGTGATGGCCATTGATCTT
Organism: Chamaecyparis obtusa; assembly: GCA_027943335.1. Taxonomy (NCBI): domain Eukaryota; kingdom Viridiplantae; phylum Streptophyta; class Pinopsida; order Cupressales; family Cupressaceae; genus Chamaecyparis; species Chamaecyparis obtusa. The sequence continues at coordinate 2,071,063 of BSBK01000441.1, read as the reverse complement.
TCCATGGTGGGTCCGAAAGCATTTGACTATAGTTATGACTTTTCTGAGTTGGGGTCCATGTGCACCAATAATAAAGCGGTCACATGATTGCAAGAATTAAAATAATACCATGTGATCATGTGACAACTTAAGTCATCGTAGATGCTTGGCGGTAAAATGGGATCCTTCCACGTGTCCCACTGAGCTCGATAAGGTGATTATTTTAAAATTTTTAAAAGGCATGAGCCTTAAGTTAAAAGGCACTTGGCACTTAAAAATGACGTGCAAAAAAATGGGCAGGGGCTTCTTTGTTATGTGGAAATCGCATCTACTATGTGCATTTTCCACAATGAAGAAATTTTTTGCACCTGATAGTGCCAAAACCCGTCGTCTAATATCTTGTAGGATTCAAATTCTTTTTCAAATCTGATCACGTGGGTCTTCATAAAGTGTTCCATAGAATCTTTTCTCTTTGGGAAGTATGGCTCGAAACTGCATGAAATTTTTGGAGCGCAAATTTGGAGTTCGGGTACTTGAGAAGATATAAATTGCACTTCACAGGTGTATTTCTCATAGAATTTGGGTTATGAAGGCTAACTGAAGACTCGATGGGTGATTCTATTATCATAAGTGTTATGAAGAATGTTTAAAACATACAGATTATCAGATAAAGTCATGTTTCAAGGATGAAGAATCATGCTATTTGAAGACTTGGTTGTTGGCGATTATTTGTGACTCCAAAAACCCAATGCATTTGGCCTGATAGATGTTGATCATGAAGAAGATTAAAGTCTTGAAATGAAGTGTCATGGTCATGATGTCTTTTCTTATTCCCATGTCAGTGATTGGCTTTTCAAATTCTATCATTGAGATGTTCTCTCTTTGTGCCTTCTCTTTTTGTATTCTGGAAGTTGAATCATTTCCAGCAAGCATTGTAAGTTCTATAAATACTGTAAAGGAAATCAATGTAAGGGTTGGAAAATTGTTGATATAACAAGACTTGATATTGCAGAGTCAATAAAGGGTGTTTTTATGTCAATGATTTCTATTCCAATTAGTTAATTAGTTGGTTTCTTCTCTTAATTTGAGTTACGATAAGAATGAAAGGATGTTTCAGTCTTTTGTGCAAGCATACAAATGAACCTCAGTAGGATGTGCTGTGGGAAGTTCAGAGGAGAACTAATTAGTTATTGTTTCTATGTTTCTTTCTTTAAAATCTGAATTGTAGGAAGAGAGGAAGGATGTTTGATTCTTCTTGTGATGAGGATATGAATGAACTGGAGTAGGATGTGCTGTGGGAGATTCAGGGAAGGATTCATTAGAAGCTCTTTATATTTCATTTACATTTTTGTAGGTAGTTGTTGAGCATCTAAATTCATAGGATTTGTGAGTTTGCTGCTTGGTTCTAGATTAGAATGCTTTTCCTGCCTAAACTAAGTTCTGGCTGGACTTAGTTCGGTTTGCCTCTTCTGCTCTCGAGTTAAGAGCATACCTAGATTAGATTTAGGAATCAAACATAATTCTTTGAAAATCATTCACATAGGGAGCTGTACCTATAAATTCAAAGAAAAGCCAGGCATCAGAAGTTCACTTTTCAACTGTTGTAAGCAGGTTTTGTTCATCATTCGGGCATTAAGAGTCATATTGTCACAAAGAATAAGAAATGAAAAATCTATTTACTAACAGGTTTGATATCTCTTGGAATTCTATTCAATATCTTATTAAATTCTTTGACAGACTCATTCTAATTATTTCTTACACTAGTTAATTAATGAGTAGTAAATGAAGTGTCATTATGTTTCTTGCATTGCTCAACAAATTGATTAACAAAATATTTCCAGCTAGTGATAGATCAATCAGGTAATCTCCTATACCATTAAGCAACATCTTCTATCAAAGATTGAATAAATAGCTTCATGTAGACATCCTCATTATGTTCTTCAAGTTCTTCAATGGTATTTTTCAAGTTTACACAATGGACTTATCTTGATTTTATTCCATTCCCTGAAAATTTAGAAATTGCATTTCTCAATTCATTTGATATAAGATTTATAAATCCAACAATACCATTGAAATTGAGCTATCTATATCTATTTGATATCATAGGGGGTCTAATATTATCCCGATTGGCACACTGCTTGTTTATTCTTGGCCCCCTATTATTGTGGTTATTATTGTTTCTATGATCTCGATCTCCTTGATTATGATGTTGATTCATATAGTTTTTTTGAATTGGACTACCATTTTTCTGACCTCTATTATTAGGTTTCCTCCAATGATCATCATTATCCCTTCTTGTACTCCTATCCTTTCTCTCAAATAGTGGATTGTGATATGTATTATTAGCAGGCTTCTTAGTATTCTTTTGATGTGGAGGATTACATCTTTGTGTTTTCTCTTCTTGGTTTATGTATCCATCTCTTTCATCCTCATGTGCCCTTTCGGATCCTCTTATACTTCTTGAAGGAGTTTTAATATCTTCTCTACTTATTCCAAATATAGCCAATACCTCATTTGGTTGTTTCCTGAATTCCTTTGCAAATTTTTTCCCTTTTGGAATAAGATTAGAAAAATCTAGGATTACCTTTTGCATTTTCTTTTCAACCTCATCTTCACCATCACTATCATTCCCATCATTTTGATGATTTCTCATATCCAGGTGGAAAGGGTTTACATTTTCATCTTCTTTATCCTGAATCCTATAACTAGATTGGGGATCTTCATTTCCATTATGCTGCCTTTCTGCAAATTGCTTAAGACCAACAAACAACATCTTTGGACTAGATCTCTTGGTCTTCCTTGGTTGAATTTTACAATCTAGTTCAGTATGACTTGTTGTTTTCTTATGCAAGTATTTACTTCCCCACATGTATGAAATTTTCACATGTCTTGGATTGTTACCTTTTTTTCTTCTTAAAATAAAACACTATATTTATTATAGTAGAGTTGCCACCTTCTTCATAAGAAGGATAAAATCATACAATTGATTCTGAGTTTTGTATCCAATAGAGTTTGACTCTATGATCACCATAAATCATAAATAATGTTGTCACAATAACTCCCCAGGGGAGTCTCCAATTTTTTGGTGCCCAAAAATGAAGGATTAGATTTCCTATGGACTTTCCAATCTAATGCTGGGAAATCCAATTGTTTTTGCCAAAGAACAAGTTCAACCACAAGAGGGGTTTGAACTTATACAATTCTAGATCTGCAAGACCAAGGCTAGTGGGCCTATGGACTTTTGGATTCTAACTAAATGTAAAACTTTAGGATTCTCTCAAAGTGGCGAATGGACTTGAGAGGAACTAAAATGCAAATATTTCAATTATAATAATATTTTGAATGCTTAAAAAAATGAAATGATTTAATTAGTAGTAATGTTTAACAAGATGTATATAAAATGAGATGGATTGAAGGAATATAATATCATAGACTATGAACAATGAACTGAATGACAATTTCCAATTATTTATAAAATTGGTGCCTTCTCTCTATTTGGGCAATATATTCAAATTCTTATCCAATCCTATGTACAACTCTAGAGATAGTTTTAATAACTTTTTTATGAGAACAAGACCATCAATTCAAAGGCTTCTACATGAATTATAATTAAAAAAAGATTATACAGTAGTTTGAATGGATTTAACTCTAATCTGAGAGACCGATAGAACAAATGAAAGTTTGATAACCACACCTTTCAATTGATAGTCAAACTATATATTTATTTCAAATTATAATGGCATGAGAATTTAACATAATGAAGCAATATAAAATGATTAGATTTATCTAAAGGACTAATTGAATCAGAATTTAAAATTTTCCATTGATATGGGAGAAAACACTTAGCTTTGTATTAATATTGGAAAAAGCTACACCGGGGTTCAAAATTTGTAGTAGTGAATCCATAAACTATTTCCTATGTATGTGTATCCCTAACTATTCTATCTAACTCTCATTTATAGTTGAGAATTTAGTTACAAAATGAAAGGATCTCTCCCTTTAGAACAACTATCGATTAACTAAAACCAAACTATAACAAATGGTTCACAACTGCTCATAAAAGTACAATGTTTAAACATCTTAATCTCCCAAAAGTTTTCCACATTCCTCAATGTGTTGAAGATATCCGATCAAGGCATGGGTGTCAAAATCATCAATTATGTTTCTAATCAAGATCTCCAAGTTGATAAAATGATTGATCACCTAAATTGTGGCTTTCATTTTGAAGGAGTCTTCCAAGGCATCACTTAGGGCATCATCTAATATCTTTTGGCAATATGTAATCCAAGCACCTATATCCCTAATTTCTTTGTTTATGTCCATCAATGGTGGTGTTGGCTCTTGGTTTAGAAAGATTTTAATAAGCTTGGAAATGTAGAGATGCACCTGTGGGTTAGCTTACTTCCCACAATCAATACATTCACACAAGAACAAGGACCAATTAAAAAAGCACAGGGGATTTCTACACTTTGAACTCTACAGAATTCAGGTAGGTGTACCTAGGATTAGGATCACTTAATTTCACTTTTCAACTAATCCTCATAAAGTAGATAGGTTCCCATAATACTTCTTGTTATATGTGACATAAAGGGATAGGATGTGAAGCTAGACACATTACCAAATTATTCACAAATAAAGTGTGGGATATTTTTATTAAGTCCACAACTATTGACTTAAGATTCAGAATTTAATGTTTTAGGGGTAGAACTGATAGACAAGAAAGAATATTTGTTTGACATAATGTCTGTGATCAGTGCCTTATCCATTGGGTGTATTTAGAAAAATTCCTCACTATATTGTTGATTCTTATCATTTACCTTGCAAATGAAAATTAGATTATACTAAGAACCTCATTACTTACAACAATCCTCCTTAATACCCAACAATTATTTCAAGTTATACCAAACATTTACTTAAATTCCTGAGTTAACAACAAAGCATATCAAGACATACAAAACTAAATTTGCAGCTATGGACTTGAGCTTGTCAATTCACAAGACAATAGGAAATTACAAAACATTAAAGTAGGAGATAAGATTCAAAGCAATTCCTATAATCTTTGTATTAGTTACCTTGGAACTAATACAAAAGTGATGTACTAAACATAGAATAATCCACACATAAATAAGAAAACTATATGGTTCATTAGGATCTCTATGAAATAGAGGGTTTATAGACCTCTTCTACCAATTCTTGACTGAAAAAATAGAACTTTGTCTATTATGTGGTTTTACAGGTAGGTCAGTCCACAAACAGAGCAAGGAGAAATTAGGAAGAGACCAGTTCTTTAACTAGGGAAAAGAAAACCACCAAATGACCTTGTAATCATTTTATAAGAACAGGAACTGCAACAAGCTTAGGGTCATTTAATAAAAAAGTTAGGGCAACACTATCAACTAGCGCAACATGAAATCAAGAAATGAGTTATTGCAGAAGTGACATGGAAAAGAAACCCTAAGTCAACCAAAAAATATTAGAAATAAATCTGATATTCATTATATTTGCAAACCCTAGCAGCCAAGCTACAAATTAGGGTATGATCCTTTGAATCTATGTAATAAGCATCTTCAAAAAATATCTCATCTACCACCATGTACCAAGGATTTCAATACTTGACAACTTTCCCTAAATCATAATTGCTCCATCTAGAGGAAACCTCCTGCAAAATATTAGAGTCATGGCAGAAACAAAATAATATCTGATCACATATGATGCAACCATCATGGAATTGATTTAATTCTCAACTCCAAATCCATCCTTTATGACCTGAGAACAATCAGATCTGATTTGATTTCTCCTTTCTGGCTCACCGACTTCCTTTCTACTAAAAAACCTTTGTTACAAATTCAAATATTTAAAAAATCAAATGACAGTAGATAATGAACCAAGTTCAAAACATGGCCATCTATTTCCACCTTTCCCAGTACATCAGATGATTGTCACAATCCTGCGATTGGTAACTTTCACACAATTTCTCATCTCAACTTTACGCCCTTCATCTGATAAAAAAGATCTAATGGCAATCAAACTGCATCTTCATTGGCACCACTTTATATTCACTAATAGAAGATCGAATGGCAGGCGTGACCCCACAATCACTAACCATCAAGCACCTTCCCATAATAGTAACATGCCAACCATTATATCATCTAGATCTTGTCATCCTTTACTCTTCGCTCAAAGCCGTTGACCATGGTCCCACCACTGCTAGGTGTCAAAAGGTCATGATCCTGTGAATAGTAATTTCCTCGCAACTTTCATTACGGGATCATGCCAACTGTAGGATCAATCTTAATCTGACTGTGCTTTAATCTTCACCCATGGTTCTGACATTGGACCCACCATCCAGGATGAGACAATCACCACAAGCCTCTCTGATAACTTCATCAGTAATTGGAAGCACAAAATTATTCCCTATCAATCTCTCTTTCATTCCAATAGCTTTAGCACCATAAGATATCTTGAAGAATCAGTCAGGGATTAGAGTGCTTGAAATTTGTCTTCACCAAAGCTTGTTCACACTTGATAAAATTATTGGTGGATCTTATGTTGATGTCAAAGTTTACAAAAAATCAATGACACATATGGAGATGAAGGAATGGACATCACTTGAGCTTGAAATAAATATTTCTAATTGCCAATGAGGTGATTGTGAAAAGTTCTAGCAATGGGAAACCCTTATAGTCATGCTCGGACTTAGGAAATATTAAACACGAGCCTACTAGGAAAAATGAGCTTGAAACAATACATGGCCGCTCCCAATGAAAACTTAGAACATGTGATAAAAAAGACTTAAATGGATGAATAAGTAATGAGGAAATATAATGAGGGTAGGGTTTTAGACTTAAACAAGATTTTTTTTGAAACCCTTGTGATAGGGAGATCTTCTTCAAACTAGCCCTGCTTCCTTTAGGACTTAATTAGACCTATCTTTGACCTATCTTAGGGTTCTTTTGACCCTTCACACTAAGGGATTCTTTCTAATCTCCTCTACTCCATAATATCTCACTACCAAGGTTTATAACCCAATCTTGTTCAAAATACTCTTCATATGAATTCAACCATGGAATTTATCCCCTCTTCCAAATAATAGATCCCATGTCTCAAGCATGAGAGAAGACTCAAATTTTCTTTTTTTGATTACTTTTGAGGTGTTCCACCATGTAGCTTCCTCCTTCCACAAGTTGATCTCCAAATCCTAGACCAAAAGACTACTAGGTCCTTGTATGTCTTCCAACACTCCTTTTAGGGCATAGATTTTCAACATCCCACACAAGTTTCCAAAATAATTACATTTCTTGATACCCTTTTCACAGTTACAAAGTTACAAAGGATTCTAGACTCCTTAATTCTCCAAGCCTTCCGTATAGTACTTTCCTATCTTTAAGCCTTGTTTTTAGGTCTATTTAGGCCTCACTAGTTTTCAGTGAGGGTTTGATGGCTACACCCCTTTCTAGATTGGTCAAAGGGTCTCCTTCATAGGATTGAGTCTTTGATCATTAAGGAACACTTTCTTGTAATTGGATAGACCTTCTTAATCCCTGAGCCCTCTCCCATTTGCTGGATCAACAACAAGCTTCCTCACGGGGCTGGCTTTGGCTTGCCTAGGGCTTGTTCTTAAAATTCATTCCCCTACAATCTAGACCATAATAATACATATTTAAAAAGAATATACAATGCCCTAACATATTTGAGGCTATACAAATCCATCCATGGAAACCTATGTTAGAGCCATTATTGTTACATCTACTTTGAATAATCCATTAAACTGGTCACAGAGGAGGATTTAACTTGCAAAGCCAAAAAGAAAACTATGAAACTAAAACAAAGATCTAATCTAGTTAGAAAAAAATTAAGAATAAACTCATGCAAATATTTTCTCAGGTCTAATCCATGTTTAAGGATTATCGAGCTTCTATTCAATGCCAAAATGGGTACAGTCACACCAGTCTATTAAAATTTGAAAAAACACACACACAAAACCGAGATCCAAATTTATGTCTAGATAGGAAAAAGACATATATAGGCTTAGTCAATTGAGTTTGGTTGGTTTCAACCCTATAACTAACTCTGTCCCTCGAATAGGCCCTTAGACAATTTGTTGTCATGACAACTTTGCAAAATTGCAAAGTTGTCATGACAACGTTTACAAATTGCATGCCAACATTTCTAAGGTTGTGCCAATAGGTCTAAAAAGACCCCTAAGACTAACCTAAGACCTCTAAGACCCTTTTTCATCTTTATTTCACTCATTTATCTCATTTTCATAGTCAAACCATTACTTTGACTAATTGGTAAGATCAAATGGCATACAAGCCATATCCCTTGGGTCCACTCTAGGCCTAGTGAATCCTTCACTAAAAAATTAACACATCTTCCTAAAAACCTATTGGATCTCAAACTCTCACACACACTATGGACACAAAACAAAGTCCTTATTGGACAGTGACTTGGCCAAGGTCACTACAAGCCAAAACTAGGAGCTTGTTTGGCCAAGAACCTAGGTGCTCCTGCACTATACTTCCTTGCAAAAAGAAACTAAGTCCCATTAGGAGACTAGAGTGTTACATCAATACCTAGCTTCTTGAAGCTATTTTCTTCAATCCATTGAGCTTCTGATTCAAGAAGATACTTCCACTTCACAAGGTGCTCCATGTAGACCCCATGCCTAGTTTGTTTCTTCACCCTTGAGTCTAGAATCCTCTCTGCTTGAAGCTTCAATTGTACTGGTATGTGGAGGTCTTTAACATCAGCATGGACATCTAGAATATGTTCTTCTTCTTTGACATTAGGTCCTTTGTATCTCACCAAGTCTTGAACATTGAAAACCGGAGAGATAGATAGTTCACTAGGCAGGCCTATCTTATAGGCATTCGAGCCATATTTGGCTAGAACCTTACAAGTTCCAACTCTCCTCATTTCAAGCTTGCTAGGCATGCCCTTATGAAGCATTACTTTGTTAAGATATTCCATCACCCAATCTCCCACTTCAAATTAAACATCCTTCCTTGTTTCATCAACTTTATCTTTCACTTTTTGATTGGCTTCTACCAATGTCCTCCTTACCTGTTCATGGACCTCTTGCATGGATTTAGAAAAGTCATCAGTATGACCACTCACTCCCACTTGATTTCCAAGTTCTCTAAGCTCACACACACCTCTTTGGTGCAAGCCATACACCACTTCAAAGGGGCTCTTACTGGTAGACCCGTTTATGTTGTCATTGTAAGCAAATTCAGCTTCTGTTAACACCTGGTCCCACACTTGTCCATACTCCTTGGTAAGACATCTTAAGAGGTTTCCCAACACTCTATTGATTACCTCTATTTGGCCATCCATTTGAGGATGATAGGCTAACCCAAATGCAAGGTTGGTTCCTAATCTCTTCCACAAAGTCTTCCAAAAATGCCCCATGAATTTAACATCTCTATCTGACACTATGCTGATGGGTAGGCCATGAATCCTTACCACTTCCTTAAAGAATAGTTGTGCTATATAGATGTTGTAATACCCCAAAAATGGGCTATAGGTTCATTAACCTATTACATCAACAATTTGATCAAAATTGACATGAAAGTCCTAACCTAAGGCATATCTGCACATCAGTTTATCAAAAGCCTAATTGATTATCTTAATTCTGCATCGGGGAATATTTCTTGAATATTCCTAATTTATCATAATTATCTTTAATTGAATATTATTTGGTGATAAATGTCATTATTTATCCTAAAGTTGATTAATTGAATATGATAAATATTTTATTAATTAATTTAATTCTGCCACTTAATTATTTAATTAGATTTAATTGCATTTATTCCTAATTAATATTGTTTTATTTTGACAATAAATCAAAATTCCTACAAACAATCAATTGAATATTTATTTAATTGATTTAAAATCAAATTTGTTAAATTTAATGATTTAATTAGAATAGAGTTTGATTTAATAATTGATTAACCCATAAATCAATTGTTTTAATTCAAAAATCAGTTCAATGGAAAATAAATCACTTTATTTATTAAATTAATTCATATCAAATCACGCACAATAAAAAAAACAATTAACTTTAAATCAATTTTCAATTTCAATTTGTTAACTTTCTAAACTCAACATCTAATGATGAGTTGAAAAAGAGAACTAAACTCTATTTTAAGATAAAATTGCTTTTGCATGATTTTATGAGTTTATTTATTCTTATTTTCTTGTTAACTCAAAAATCAACCTAAGTTTATCAAGAGTGATTTATGGCTTTTCTCAATGCATCCTCAAAAAACAAGGCTCGGCTCTTCATAATATATCTCTCAAATTTGCACAATTACTCTGGTGAATTTACAACTGAAGAACTAAGCTTTTGCAATAGACAATTTTGGGAGATCATTTCATAGCTTTTCATAGCTTTTGCATACTTTTTCATTCATCTTCATAGCATTGTTAGATTAATTTCATATCATTTAAATTCATTCTAGATTAGTTTCATATCAAGTTTTTCATCTTATTGCATCAAAAATCTAGAAAAAAAAGATTAATTTGCATTCATATTTCATTGCTTTCATCATTTTAATTCCTTCGTTTAGGTGTTGCATTGTCACTGATCTTTGTCTAATCTAAGAATACCATACTCACACCTACTAGAAGGTAGTAAATCGCTTGGTTAGCTTAGTTTCATTTATTTGCAGATTTCAATTTTGCTAACCTCTAATGTTTTACTGAAGTGTTGTCTCCACAACTAGGTACAATTTTCACACACACATTTCTGATGCCCACCGTGGGGCCCTAAAATGGGTTTCCATTCTATTCTACTCTATCAAATTTCTATCATTTTTCTCGAACCCATGACCATAAGGTTAATTTTTATGAATTTTGTGATAAATTTCTGGGCTGTTTTTCAAAAAATCTGACTGATATTTTTATTGGTTCATGCACATATGAAATGATACAGATCTGAAATTTATATTTCTGAAAATTTATTTGAGTTAGCTTTTATTTTTCATTTTTTTGGATTAATTTAGTTTTGATTTACAAAAGTTATGATCATTTTAGTACAGACTGGTCAGAAACCAATTTTATGAAATCCAACTGATATTTTTATTGGTACATGCACATATGACATGATATAGATCCATAATTTATATTTCTAGAAAGATATTTTAGTTAGCTTTCATTTTATGTTGGTTTGGATTAATTTTGTCTTTATTTGAAAAAGTTACGATCATTTTAGTACAGACTAGTTAGAACCTGATTTTATGAAATTTGACTGATGTTTTTATTGGTACATGCATATATGACATGATACAGATTCAAAATTTATATTTCTGGAAACGTATTTGAGGTATCTTACATTTTCTATTGATTTTGATTAATTTTGTCTTGATTTTCAAAAGTTATGATCATTTTAGTGAAGACTAGTCAGAACCTGATTTTATGAAATTTGACTGATGTTTTTATTGGTACATGCACATATGACATGATACAGATCCTAAATTGATATTTTTGGAATGATATTTGAGTTAAATTTCATTTTCTATGGGTTTGAATTAATTTTGTCTTGATTTTCAAAAGTTATGATTGATTTAGTGCAGACTAGTCAGAATCTGATTTTTTTATGACAATAGGTTTTTCGATTATCAAATGACATATTATCTTTTGACTAACTTAATTTTCTACCACGTGGGGTTGACAAGTTGTGTTACTTTTTTGATGGATTTTTATAATAGTGGGTTTCATATACAAGGATAGGTAAGTTTTTCATAACAGTGGTTTGTAGGTGCAGGTACATCTTATGGGTACAAAAGATAGAAGACAAATGCTCAAAAATTGCTAAAACAGGTAAAAATCTACTAAGCGCATTACGAGGAACTTAGGTATTCTATTCAATCTGATAAAACTTTGATTTGGATATAAAAAGAACTCTCTTTTGTCAAACTTGAGTGCCTTTACAACTTTCATAATTCACACTTTAGTTTTGGGCTATAAAACGAACATAGATTTGCTTTTTGCATATCTGTTACACATAGTAAATAGGCCTTATGAACACTAATTGTGGATGATCTTGAGAGAGTGGGATTTATTTTCTTTTTCATGCATGTGAAGCTCTTCTTGACAATAGATCCCCTTGTAGGTAGGGAGGATACTCTGATTGTCTCACATTCTACTGGGTTTGGTCTTCAGCTTTTGATCAATATGTTCTCTCTTCGAAGAGATCAATAGACATAGTTGTTGACATCACAAATCTTGGTGAGCTAATTTTAGTCTTAGTGTGTTAGATTAATCTATCTTCTATGTTTGGGTAAAAGTGATAAGGCTAGAGGATTATACTTGTAGATTATAAAATATGGATGGGGTCCTAGAACAATGGTTTGCACATAAAAGAGACCCCGAAACCAATATTTTACACTTACATTTGAATTGTATTGATATAGAAAGTAAATATAGATGATTGATATTGAAATTAAGAAATAAAGGTACTTACCTCTGAAAAAGAATTGATTGAAAATCCTATCAAATGATCTCAAAAATTGTTAATTTTTGTGTATCTGAATCGAAACTGCAAGATCTACAAAACCCAAAAATATTTGTTTGAGATTTGACCAGGTTGAATTTGAGCTTTTAAAATGTCAAGGATGACCTTAGGAAAATGAAGGTCAACTTTTACTTTGTTCACAGGTCCCGAAAGTTCAGTGAAAAGGGTATCCAAATATCTTCTTAGATCCAAAACTCCGCACTTGTACCTACAAGAAAAAGAAGATTTTTGTTGTTTGTTTGGGGGGGGTTTGCCTTGGTCAAACTCCAGTTTGGAATCAACCTTAATATTGAAATTGAAATAGAGAATGCTAGCAAGTAGTAGAAGTACATCTAACAATGAAGCTATGACATTCAATAGATATGCGATTGTATTTGAAATGTAATTAAGTATGTTAATATGAAAGCTTGAACACAACAATGAATGTAAATTAAACCTCCATGATCGTATGCTTAGAATCCACTTTGAGAGAAGAATGAATAGATCTTGAAGATAGACAAAGGATCTTGAAGGAAGATCACACCACCATGATGGCTAGATCTAGGGTATGAATGCTTGAATCCTTGATCTTCAATGGAGAACTTGAATGGAGAAGAGGACTTGAATGCTTGACTGGATGCTTGATCTTTCTTGAGAGCTCCTTGATCATGAAATTTCTTGAGATGAGAGATGGCAAAACTTGAGATGAGAAAATGAGAGAGGAAGGCTCCCTTTTATAGTGATCTAGGGCACAAGAGGGGCCTCATAGAAAATTATAATTAAGGGCCTATGGCACAAAAATATAGATAGGTGCACATGGAGGGAAATTAAATTAAAGTCTTGACACAAAACTCTAGGAGGGGACCACCCTCAATATAGAAATGAAATAATTATTTAAGAGCCTTGTTACAAAATTCAAGGTAAGGCCAACCCCAAAGTTAATTTGAGCATTAAGAATAAAAATTGAGAAAGGCTAATCTCCAATAATAAATTAGGATTCCTATACAAATATCAAGAAAGTTCCACCTCAAATATTAATTTTAGAATTCGACACTTAATCCAAAAAGTAGTGGCCCCGAAGAGGGAAAAGATAAGATTTTGATAAAATCTCGCAACCGGAGGCTAACCCTGAGGAACCCAAACCTTAGGGTCAAGGTCAAGCTCAACCCTAACTAGTTCAGGGTCAAGGTTGACCCTAACTAGGTTAGGGTTGAGGTTGACCTTGAGCTTATGGTCAAAAACCTCAGGTACATAGTCTAGATTGCCAGGAAAATGCTAGGAAGAATTGGGAAATGGGGTAGAACAAGGGAAAAAGCTAGATCCAAGATGAATATCCATTCAAGGTGTTTGTCATGACCCCAAACCACTTAATTGGAGGGCTAAACACTCTTAACATGGAAGTGCTTCCATTTTAAGATGATACATTAAGCCCCCACTTTAGCAAGAGTATGGACTTGATGCAAACTCTTGGTAAAGGAGAAGAAAGAGGAGATCCAAGTGGATTCACAAAGAGATAAAATAACACTTAGCTAAGGGCACAAGCCCCCAGACTAAGGATTCTAACTCAACATACATGCATGAGAGTGTACAAAAAGAACAAGGGTTAGTACTAAACAACCCAAATCAATTAGCATAAGAAACCTTGCTAAGAAATATTTCTCATACCAATATCAAATTTGGAAAGCTATCATAAAAGCATAAATTATTACATAGGAAAGATAAGAGCAACACTATAGACAACATAGCTTCATGATCTAGTCCTACTAGCATGAATGCGAAAAGAAGAAGAACATGTATGAAATAACAATGCATAGATTTGACTAAGATAGAAAATCATACCAAGCCCTTGAGGCTAAAGTACTTCTATCAAACTCACAATCTATACTTCTTACTCCATGCTTGAAAAGAAAGAGAAAGTGATTACCTCACCCGTTAAGATGCCAACCTTACTATGAATCACCTTGGAGGGAGAGCCCAATAGGTTCACCCATAAACTATGCTTGAAATTGTAATGCATCTTCTGAAGGCTTTTGGAATACCTATAGATCCACCTTCTTGTATCACTATGGCTATGAAATGCATGTCTTCTTAGTATTTAGCAACTTATGTGCATTATCTTCAGATGATTTAGCATATAGGTGCGTGTCTTTTCAGGATTTAGCAACTTATGTGCATTACCTTCCAAGATTTAGCATATTTGAAATTTTTTGAAAAATGCACGTCTCCTCAGGATTTAGCAACTTATGTGCGTTACCTTCAAAATATTTAGCATATGAATGCATGTCTTTTTAGGATTTAGCAACTTATGTGTGTTACCCTCCAAGATTTAGCATATTTGAAAAATAAAAATAAAAAAAAGTATAGTACAAGGGAGACCCTGTGTATGCCTCCCTCCTTAATATGGCAAAAACATACTATTTTGTCATGTTAAGGAAAAGAAAGAACAAGGATAAAGCCTTGTTTAGCATCAAGACAATATCCATAGACAACTCCTAGTCCAAGCCAAGAAGGTCATAGCTCCTATGAGGGCATGGAAGAGATGAATGTAAAGAGATATCATGCAAGAAGTGAAAAGGAAGTAACCCTTAATGAAGGATAACACACTATTCAGTTTCCAAGGTGAGAGATGTATTAACTATCATAATTTTCAAACCATAGAAGAGAGCAATAGATGAAGAACTATCATAATAACAACCATCGAGATAAATGAAAGAATAACCAATTAAGCTCAAAGTAGGAACATAATGGATTCTAAAAGATGGGAAGAAATATACCTCTTGCCCCCAGTCTAAAGGAGAAAAGATCTACATTATATCAGAATGAGGGGTAAAATTATGAATAAATTTCAAAGGAGAAGTTTCTTTTCTTTTATATTTATAGACCAGATAATAAGGAGAAGGTAATTTGAAAAATATTTGCACATCATGAACCATAGTTTGAACCTCAACATAAGCATGGGAACAACTAGGAATAGAAGATGAAGAATTAGGAATCGGATTAGGAAAGATAGGATTAGAATTAGGAATTTTAGGAACTAGATTATGAAGATTAGGAATACTAGGAAAAGTGTAGGATGTGATATGAATGGACGACACAACTAGAGAAACACTTGGAACCATAGTTGGAAAAGGGTTGGAATAGAGATAAGTAATATTATGATAAGAATGATGTGAGGTAGGATCTTGATTTTCCATAAGGTCACTACTAAGGAGAAGAGCATTAAGGGAATGCCTATCTTTCTCCACTAATGCCTCATCACTAGAAGGATTCCTAAATTGAGGTGAAGGATGTATAATGTCATCTTGTTTTGTATAAGGGAAGTGTGTTTTAGAGCATATGTCATCCTCTTTTATTAATAATTCTTCACAAGGTGGAAATAAATCAATGTATTGATCCCAAATAGGAGGATTATCCATAATGGTTTCATGAGGAAGAGAGTAATCAATATTAAAATCCAAAGGTTAATCCCAAATAGGAGGATTATCCATGATGGCTTCATGAGGAAGAGAGTAATAAACATTGAAATCCAAAGATTTATCCCAAATAGGAGGATTCTCTATAATGGTTTCATGAAGAAAATCGATATCAAAATCCAAAGGTTCATCCCAAATAGGAGGATTATCTATAATGGTTTCATGAAGAAAATCAATATCAAAATCCAAAGGTTCATCCCAAATAGGAGGATTATCCAAAATGGCTTCATGAGGAAGAGAGTAATCAATATCCAAAATTAAAGGTTCATCCCAAATAGGAGAATTATCATCCCTATCCATAAAGCACATTGTAGGAGTGCCATGAGTCATTAAAGCTTGATCCCTAAAGGTGAAAGAAGCTAAATTGTATTGTAAACAAGGCTCATAGAAAAGACATATATTAAGAGAAGAATTAACATCAATCCCTAACTCATCTTTGTAAAGGTCAATTGAAGAGGTTGTGGAGGAGGGTGAAATAGGAATAAGATCAATGGAGATCTCATTAACACAATTTTCATCCTCACTTCCATGTACCTCATTAAGGTATCTATCATCTTGAACAACAAAAGCCTCATCAAAGTACTCAAAACAAGAATCATACATGTTTAATACTAAAAGCATGAAATTTTTTTTTAATATTTTTAAAGGAATTTTGCAATTTTTTTGTATTTTTGAAATGTAAATGCAAGAGCATAAAAGAAATCTAATCTTAAGGCAAGAAAAAAAATTATCTAACACCAAAAAGAAAGAGTTGTTTATTGCGGGTTCACCAAAATGTAGAGGATAAAATATGGATGGGGTCCTAGAACAATGGTTTGCACATAAAAGAGACCCCAAAACCAATATTTCACACTTACATTTGAATTGTATTGATACAGAAAGTAAATATAGATGATTGATATTGAAATTAAGAAACAAAGGTACTTACCTCCGAAAAAGAATTGGCTGAAAACCCTACCAAACAATCTCAAAAACTGTTAATTTTCATGTGTTTGAATCAAAACTGCAAGATCTACAAAACCCAAAAATATTTTTTTGAGATTTGATCAGGTTGACTTTAACCTTTTAAAAGGTCAAGGATGATCTTAGGCAAATGAAGGTCAACTTTGACTTTGTTCATAGGTTCTGGAAGTTTGGTGAAAAGGGTATCCAAATATCTTCTCAGATCTGAAACTCCGCACCTATACCTATAAGAAAAAGAAGATTTTTGTTGTTTGTTTGGTGGGGTTTGCCTTGGTCAAACCCTAGTTTGGAATCAACCTTAATATTGAAATTGAAATGGAGAATGCTAGCAAGTAGTAGAAATAGATCTAACAATGAAGCTATGACATTCAATAGATATGCAATTGTATTTGAAATGTAATTAAGTATGTTAATATGAAAGCTTGAACACAACAATGAATGTAAATTAAACCTCCATGATTGTATGCTTAGAGTCCACCTTGAGAGAAGAATGAATAGATCTTGAAGATGGACAAAGGATCTTGAAGGAAGATCACACCACCATGATGGCTAGATCTAGGGTTTGAATGCTTGAATCCTTGATCTTCAATGGAGAACTTGAATGGAGAAGAGGACTTGAATGCTTGAATGGATGCTTGATCTTTCTTGAGAGCTCCTTGATCATGAAATTTCTTGAGATGAGAGATGGAAAAACTTGAGATGAGAAAATGAGAGGAAGGCTCCCTTTTATAGTGATCTAGGGCACAAGAGGGGCCTCGTAGAAAACTATAATTAAGAGCCTATGGCACAAAACTCTAGAGAGGTGCACATGGAGGGAAATTAAATTAAAGTCTTGACACAAAAATCTAGGAGGGGACCACCATCAATATAGAAATGAAATAATTATTTAAGAGCCTTGTTACAAAATTCAAGGTAAGGCCAACCCCAAAGTTAATTTGAGCATTAGGCACAAAACTTGAGAAAGGCTAATCTCCAATAATAAATTAGGATTCCTATAAAAATATTAAGAAAGGTCCACCTCAAATATTAATTTGAGAATTTGACACTTAATCCAAGAAGTAGTGACCCCAAAGAGGGAAAAGACAAGATTTTGATAAAATCTTGCAATGGGAGGCTACCCCCGAGGAACCCAAACCTTAGGGTCAAGGTTGAGCTTGACCCTAACTAGGTTAGGGTTGAGGTTGACCCTGACTAGCTTAGGATCAAGGTCAACCTTGACCCCATAAGGTCAACCTTGAGCTTATGGTCAAAAACCTCAGGTACATAGTCCAGATTGCCAAGAAAATGCTAGGAAGAAGTGTGAAATGAGGTAGAATAGGGGGAAAAGCTAGATCCAAGATGAATATCCATTCAAGGTGTTTGACATGACCCTAAACCACTTACTCAGAGGGCTAAATGCTCTTAACATGGAAGTGCTTCCATTTTAAGATGATACAATACTCTACTCCCTTTTTGGGTAGTATCAAAAACTCAAATCCTTGGATCTGGACCAAGTCCCCATGTGGTATATTATGAGTCGGGTTAATCATAGTGGACATTCCCTTTATTGGGTTAACCACGTGGATGGAATCTCAAGCGGTAATAGCCATTTTCACCATGGTAGTAACAACCGCTATATAAATGTCCTTGTGGAGGAAACATTTGTAGGTGTGGTCTCTTGTTGGGCTATCAGATCTCCCTAGCAGATCCTAATTGATTAAATTATCAGACTATGTCAAACCCGGTGTGCCTAGATTGGAGTTTTCCCTCTTGAGATCATAAAAGTTGTAGAGTTAGACCATTACTACAAACCCTAGTGAGGCCAAATTTTTCATTTTCTAGGACTATGTGCATTATTAAATTTTTTTTGAGAACATACACAATTAGCATTGCTAGGGATTAGCACAATAAGTCACTATTGCTTGTTCATGCGCAAGGTTGCTTTTGCCCTTGTTCATTGTTTTGAGATGATTGCTTGCTTCCCTTTGCTTGTTGTTCTATGTGTTTGCTATCTATTTGGTCCTTTGGAAATGAACAATCCTGAACTATTACACAGATCGGAAAACTTGAACAGAGGATATCTTACAAACAATCTGAAACTGAAAACTAAAAAATTGCAAATCTAAAGCAAAAATAATTTTTGGTGTCAAAATTCATCTTGAAATTTTAAAACTCATATCAAAGCTAAAGTCAAAGTGTCAGGAGCCTTCAAAATTTGTCAGGAATCCAAGTTTTGCAGCCTATTTCCAGATTCTGTCAAAATATTCACTGTGTTAGGAACAAAGTAGAAACTAGAAAGAATTTGATCATTTACCTAAAGTGGTCTCTTGAGTCCGATTTAGCCTTCTAATTTATCGATTTGAGTCTTTTTCATCTTGTGTCAAACCCTTGTCAAAATTATCTTCAAATTTAGTCTTCATACAAAATGGCTAAGTGTTGTGAGCTCATGTCCACCATCTTTTGGGCATCTACCCATATTACTAGGGCACAGTATCCTTCATTTATGTCCAATCTAATCTTCAATCAATCCCATCTTGCCAAGGTTGCGTCATTCGATCTTCTTGAATCAAGTCATTCTTCAGTGTCTTCATCTTTCTCTTTTGCTTCATCCAAGGTTAATAGTGGAAAATAGAGCTTCCTCACACAAGAAATCTAGAGAAGCACCCTATACCTTACCTTTATCTACTCATGTGGGTCCAACCTTTGAGGAACTCTACAATTCAGGTCTTTACGAAGATGACAGTATCGACAATCTTCAATTAAAAACTAGTTACATACCCCCCCCCTCCATCAACCCATGGAGGTGATCAACAAACTCCACATCAATCTATCCCAGGGAGTCCTAAAACTCCTAGCATGTCTCAAGGAGGGACAAACCATAGTTCCCAAGGACATCAATCACAACATGGTGCAGATCAAGGACCCACACCTTCTGAAATTTCTCAATATCAAAATGATGATGACTTCAAGAAAATGATGAGGCATTTCTTGAAGGAAGACAAAGAAACATACTTCCTAGAGTTAGCTTGTCAAGGGTCTAACTTCCTCCCAAATTTAATGTTGAAGATATCATTACGCATGAGGAAGAAACTCCAATCACCTCTATGGTGAAGTAGATGCATTCCATGCAAGTCAAACTTAACAAACTTGAAAAAGAAAAGGAACCTAAGGAGTTCTCCATGGAAGCTCTATGTCCTTTTCCATTTGATAAAGACGTGTACATGCCACCATTCCCTAAGCAAGTGGAAATACCTAAATATGATAAGTATGATGGAAACTGTGATCCTCAAGATCATGTTAGAGAATTCTTTACTCAATCTATGGAGTTCATTCATGAACCAACCTACCTAATGCATCTTTTCCCTCAATCTCTAGGAGGGTTGACTATTCATTGGTTCTTAAAAATGCCCCCTACTATCAAAAATTTCAAGGATTTAATCAAACTATTCTATCGATAATACTCCTACAACATCCAACATCCAGTCACTATGATCCATATTTGCAATCTAAAATAGAACTCAGGAGAACCATTCCTGACTATTCTCAAATGATGGAGGAAGAAGTTTTCTCTATATGCTAGACCCATTCCAGAAATCGAGAAGCTGGAAATTTTCATCAACAATCTTGTTCTAGAACTCAATTACCATTTGCAAATGCAAAATCATACATCCTTTGATAAAATGGTAGAAAATATAATCAAAATTGAGAAAACTTGTGCAAAAAGGAGACATATCACTTCAAAAGGACAAGTATGAATCTAGATCTAATTCTAAAGACAAAGGCAAAAATTAGAATAAGAATAAGGGCATCGTCATAGATGGCATTGTTGATACTATTTGTGCCCCACCTAAGGCACCCACTTTCAATCTCACTGTTGGCACCCAAGCCATAAAAGCTTCCCAAGATAAAGAAACATAATCTAACAAGAAGCCATCTGACTATAAACCTTGGGCTATAGATCCTAAATGTAAGTTTACTCCTCTTGGAGAATCCTTGGAATCTGCCATGAAGACTCTGTTGGCCAACAACTTCATCTCCTTGCCTAAGATAAAGGGATTTGATCCTAAACCTAAACCAAAATGGTGGAGAGAGAACAATTTTTGTGACTTCCATCACAATAAGGGTCATAAGACTAATAACTGCATACACCTGAAACACATCATACAAGACAAAACTGATAATGCTGAAATTGTAATTTACAATCATAAAAGCAATAATGATCATACAACATTCACGGAGCCATTTCTAAAACATGGTCAAGGAGATTCATCTTCTTAGCCTAATGTGGGTGCTAAAGTCAATTATGCCTACTCTAGAAATAATTCTATCATCAATATGGTTGAACCATGCCTATTTGAGCATTGCAATGTCATCATAATTGTAAGAAAAGATAGAGAAAATCAATCAGCAAATGTAGTTACTCAATCACAAGCTCAGGCACATCTGCAAGGACAAATCCTAGATTCATCCAATGTCCCTAAGATACCTTTCAATCTTTCATATGCTTCTAAACAGAAGGCTGCCTCTAAATTATCAAATCCTAAAGACACGAGGCCAACATCATATAGTATTGTCCAACAACTCCAGTGTACAAATGCAAAAATCTCCATGTTTGAGTTGCTTCGGATATCTCCAGCTCATAGAGCCATTCTAGACAAAGCTTTGCTAGGATCCAATGTTCTTGACAACCTTGATTTAGACAGATTCTAGACTATGGTTGGTCATCTCATGTCTCCACAGTATATCTCCTTTTCAGAGGAAGATGATAATTCCTTGAGTCATCCGCATAACCAGCCCTTGCACATTGAAGTCTTGATCCAAAACCATCATGTCAAACACATGTTGATAGATGGAGGCGCTGGTCTCAACATTTGTTCTTACAACTTGATCAGACAATTTGGATTCTTTGAAGGTACCATTGATCCTAAGAAGAAGATAACTATCAAATCATATGTTGAGCAAGAAAGATCTTCCAAGGGAACTATTGTCTTACCTATCAGAACAAGACCCTTTATTAGAGACACCATATGTCAAGTTCTTGATCTACCTTTAGCTTACAACATCCTTCTAGGAAGACCCTAGATACATGAAATGAGAGCTATTCCTTCCACATGCCATCAATGTGTTATATTTCCTTCTGAAGGAGTAGAGGTGACAATTCTAGCAGACCTATACCCAACTTGCAATGCATTGAAAGAAAGTGCTGATAAACTTGTTCCTAATAATAGAGAATCTTCCACTAAGTAGATAGACATTGCTTCAACATCCAAAATGGAAGACATTTCTAAAGAATTAAAAATCAAAGACAATGGTATGGGAGAATACATAATGGACCCTATTTTATCTCTCACATCTCTCCCGTTGTCCCCTAAATCTTATGGACAACCTTCTGACAAAGTGAAACCTATAGCTAAAGAATCCTAGGTCATATTCAATGGAAGCTTTGTCACAGAACAAGCATCTAAACAAGAGTTTGAGGAAGAAGAAGCCGTGCTTTCATGGTTATACAAGGATGAGCCTCAATCCCAATCAATTAAGAAATGTGACTCCACTTCAAGTAAAATTCCTCAAAAGTCATATGGACCAGGGGACAAATTGATCATAAAAATGGGATATACTGGAAAAGGACCTCTACAGCTACAAGGTAAGGGTCTTCTATCACCTCTTAACCACCATGGTCAAACCAACAAGAATGCAACAGGTCTAGGATATAAGAAGAAGCCTTTCTATCTTAGCAAGAACTCCCCACATATCTTATAACAGATTGAGCCATCCACAACAAATCAACTAAAGGAAGAAACAACTAAACAATCTAACTATGATGATTTTGACACCATTGATGAGCTCATTCCTTATGAGTGTTTGCCAAGTGTTTGACTAAAGAAATAGAAGACCTCCTTGAAGCTGAAAATGATCAAGTAAAAAGAATCAATGTAGTAGAAACACAAGAACCTACTATTGAACAAGAGACAGTTGCACCACAAGAACCAACTGATCTTGAAGGCAATCAAATAGACAAAGAAGAAGGTGGTAGTTATTTAGACACAAATTCCCATGAGTATGAATTCTAATCAGAATATGAGGGTAACCCTTCTTGGGGTATTCATCCTGACTTTACACACATTCTCAGATTTCATAGAGGAATAGATGAGGAATCAAATGACTATGAATGGGGAGCCATTCCAAAGGAAGATGAGCTTATCATAGAAAAACATATTGATGTTGTTCACCAATATGCACCTAAACCCAATGTAAGTCTAGAGCAAAATAATGATCTTAACGAGTCTGACCCACCGATGGCTGAAGTGGACTCCGACAATGACATTGAGCCTATTCATGAATTGAACATTTTGATTTGTAATATCACCTTTGAACTTGAGAGTTGGATTAGGACCAATGATGATAGATCCATATCCGTAAACACTATTTCCCAATCTTTCCCCACTTTGACTATCCAACATCTTGAACTTCTTGACCAAACTTCCATGAATTCGAGCCATGATATTTATACCTTTCCAAATGAATATTCCCTTGCTTGCTACCTCAATGCAATTGAGCCTATGATGAATTCCATTAGTGAACCAAGCATGAGCATGATGGAGTTAGACATCAAGTATCTTAGTCAAAAGAATAGAAAAAAAAAAAAAAAGGGAAAGGAGTTCTAAGGGTGAAAACCAATTTGTGGCAGTTTTAAAACCTACAAAAGTAAAAATAAAATATGTATCCGAAGGTGAAAACCTATCTAAGGCACCTAAGGATTAAATATTTGATGTCCTTCCAAGTCATTTATAGGATAGATCTCGAGTTCTAATTGAGCCCACTCAATCCATGAACTTTGGAACAACAGAAGAACCATAGTTGATCCATGTAGCACAATCCTTATCAGAAGAAGAAAATAAAAAATTTACCACATTCTTAATAGAAAATAAGATCAACTTTGCATGGAAATATTTAGATATGCCAGTGTTGGAACCTAATCTTATAATGCACCATTTATCTATAGCTCTAGGTGTCAAACCTGTTAAGCAAAAATTAAGAAAGATGCATCCACATGTTACACTCTTGGTCAAAGTTGAATTAGAGAAACTACTAAAAGCTAGATTCATCTGTGTTATTGACTATGCTGAATAGATCTCTAATATTGTACCTATTTCTAAACCAGATAAATCAATCAGAGTGTGCACAGATTTTAGAGATGTAAACAAAGCATGCCCTAAGGGTGATTTTCCATTACCTAATATTGATATGATAGTGGACTTGAATGCGGGCTTTGAGATGTATTCTTTGATGGATGGTTTTTCTGGATACGACCAAATAAAAATTGCTCCAGAAGATCAAGAGAAAATTGCTTTCACATGTGCATGGAGTACCTTCTATTGGAATGTCATGCCATTTGGGCTTAAGAATGCTGGTGCTACATATCAATGAGCTATGACATCTATCTTTCATGACATGATGCATCTAACTATGGAGGATTATGTTTATTTAAATTGGCAAAATCTATGATAAGATTTGAATATCTAAATGATTTGAGAAAAATACTAGATTGAATGGAGAAGTTTAGTCTTAGGCTAAACCCTAAGAAGTGTTCTTTTGGTGTCAGTTCTGGAAAGCTCTTAGGCTACATTGTTTCAAAGAAAGGTATTGAAGTTGATCCAGCTAAGGTAAAAGCTATTATGGAGATGCAACCTCCCAAGAATATTAGGCAAATGAGAACATTACAAGGGAGAGTATAATCTATTAGATGCTTCATATCTCAGCTAGCAGACATATCACAACCTTTCAAAAAGATATTACATAAAGGTGTGACATTTGCATGGAATGAGGAATGTGAAAAGAACTTTAACCATATCAAGAAATATCTATCAAATCCTCCTATTTTGATGCCTCCTATACAAGGGAAGCCATTTATCTTATATGTCTCCTCCACAGATACATCACTGGGGGCATTACTAGCACAACATGATGAGAACAAGAAGGAAAGAGCTATATACTATCTCAGTAGAACATTGGTAGAATATGAGAAGAACTATTCAATGATTGAGAAATCTTGTCTAGCTGTGATTTTTGCATCAAAGAAACTAAGACACTACATGTTAGCTCATACCACACATTTGGTAGCTAAGATTGATCCACTAAAGTACCTCCTAAGAAAAGCTTCCCTCACAAGTAGGTTAGCTAAATGGGTGATTCTATTAAGTGAATTTGACATCGAATATGTTGAAAGAAAAGCTATCAAGGGCCAAGTAATTGTAGATCAACTAGCTGATGCACCTTTTTTTGATGATACACCAATGAGAATGGAATTCCCAGATTCCTCTATCATGAATCTTTCTTCTAGAGCATGGGAGTTATTCTTTGATGGCTCCTATAAATAGAATGGATCTGGAGCAGGCATATTGTTCATCACTCCTCAAGGATACTCAATCCCTAAAGCATTCAGAATCAATTTTCCTTGCACAAACAATATTGTTGAATATGAAGCCCTTCTTAATGATATGAAGATAGCAATTGAGTGGAGAGTGACAGAACTACACATTCATGGAGACTCACAACTTGTAATGCACCAAGTCAATGATGTGTATCAAATGAAAGATGGAAAGTTAATCCCATACAAGAGAATGGTATATGATATAAAGAAATATTTCATATCTATCACCTTTGAACAAATTCCTAGAATGGAGAGCAGGGCTCCTGATACTATGGCAACATTCTCTACTTTATTAGAGCAGCCCAAACATGAGCTATGCTACAAGTTCCTGGTGGAAGCACTATCTTATCACGCATATGATTCCCCTGAAACCCACATGATCTGCACTATTTTTGGTCATGATTCATCTTGATACAAATTTTTTTTCTCCTATCACTAAGATCAAATCATTCCTGATACCTTCAACCGCCATGAGAAAGGATACCTTATCTGAAATGCATCCCCATATGTCATCATTGGTCACGATCTGTACAAACAAGTTCTAGATGGTACACTCCTTAGATTTTTAGAATGGGAAGAGTCTCAATGTGCATTAGAGGAAGTCCATGAAGGTATATGTGGCTCATATTCCAATGGTTCAACACTAGCTCGTAAACTTATTAGGGTTGGGTACTATTGGCTTGAAATGGAAAAAGAGGCTATCAAATTTGCAAAGAATTGTCAAAAGTGTCAAGTACATGGTAACTTAATTCATGCACCAGGGAGAGATCTAATTCCCTTTACTATACAATGACCTTTTCACCAATGGGCATTTGATCTTATAGGAGCCATACATCCTCATTCTTCTAATGGACATACCCATTATATTATAGCTACAGACTATTTTACAAAATGGGTAGAAGCAGTCCCTTTGACTCAAGCAACCGGCAAAAAAATTTCAATATTCATCTTGAACTACATCATATGTCAGTATGGTATTCCACATTCTATAGTTACAGATAATGGTGGACAATTCAAGAATAGAGACTTAGATGATCTATGTGCCAAATTCAAGATTACACAACATTGGTCATCAATCTACTATCCTCAAGGGAATGGACAAGAAGAGGCTTCAAATAAGAATCTATTGAAAATCTTGCACCAAATAGTTAATAAAATAGGAAGAGACTGGCATCTCATGATCAATCTAGCTCTTTGGGCCTATAGAACATGTATTAGAACACCCTTTGGGGCTACACCATTCACTTTAGTTTATTGGTTTGAAGCGGTAATACCTATTGAGGTTGAAATCCCATCACTAAGAATCAAAATGCATGGTCTATAACTGATGATGACTATAGAGTGTCTAGGTTGCAAGAACTTGAACTACTAGATGAGTGCAGACAAGAAGCATATGACCATCTTAGAGTATATCAGAAGAGAATGTCTAGAGTTTACAACAAGAAAGTTAGACACAGAGAATTTCAGGTTGGCGATCTAGTCTTGAGAGAGAATCCTAAAAATCAACCACATAGAGAACACAAGGGGAAGTTTGAACCCAACTGGTTGGGTCCCTTTGTAATCACTGCTACTTTTGGCTCTAGAGCCTATTAACTCTCAACGACTAAAGGAGAATAGCTCTGAGAACCAATCAATGTTCTCCATCTAAAGAAATTCTATGCCTAAGGTATTCAGTCTATGGTAAAATGTCCTAAAAAAATGAACATCCTCGTGAAAACCTAGCAATAGGCTCCTTGATGTATCACAAAAAAAAATTAAAAAAATATTAGAAGTACAAAAAAATTGAAAAAAAATGAAAAATACAAAAAAATGAGAAAAAGAAAAAGTACCTTGGTGGAAACCTGGAAATAGGCACCTTGGTAGCAAAAATAGAATCTCTACCAAGATGGTGAAAACCTAGCAAATAGGTGCCACTTGTTTCAAAACACTCTATCTATCAGTGCAATCTTGGTCTCTCCCAACTTTTAGTCTTGCTTTAGTTTGTACATACCTCCAAGTTTTTTTTCGCATTCTTGTTTTCAATAAAGTCAATCTGTGCACCAATCGGCTCAAACGTCTGTATCCTATCAATGTTCAAACTTGGGGGCAATAAAAGTCATATCCTACAGTCCTCAATATCTCAGAAGAGTCATATCCAGTCAAAGTCCTTTGAAGCTACATCTGAGTTAGTCAGTCAGTCTCCTCTCCAAAAAAGATTTTGCATCTACAACAATGAAATCAAACATCAACACAAATTGAAAATAATCTATGCTTTTACATGCTTTTATCTCCTTATATGCTTACTGTTTCACATTGAGATTTTTGCATATTGTGTCCCTTCGAGCTCTTTGATGATGTCCTTTATAGGATTTAGAGAGTGATGACTGGGGGCATAATATTTTCTTTATTTTCTTCTTATATTTGAAAATCTAACAACTTTGGAAGTTCTGGACTGAAATGGTGTCCATCTGTAAGAGCCTCTATCTTGTATTGGATGGCCGTGCATACCTCGATCATTGATACCTGGAAAATTCAAGGAAATTTGATATAACTATTATCTTTTAGAGAAAGTTCTTACTCCTACTGTGAAATGTGATCTTACCTAAGGATGTGAATGATAAAGGATCACTATGGGTAATTAACACTAGATTTAGAATGATCTCTTGACTGCTTGATGTGTTTGTTCCATAAGGCATATTTTGGTCATCACGATGTCTATGTTTTGATGCTTATAAAATTTTCTATATCAAAATGGACATGATATTCAGGTCATCTTGGCGTTTGTGCCTTGGTGCTTATATCTAGTCTGACATTCTAAAAACAAAAGCAATATTCATATGTCTATGGTTGTCTAGCCACTGGGCGTTGTATTGATTCTTGAGCATAAAAATCAATATTCATATCTCTCTAGTTTCCTAGCTAGTGGATGTTTTATTGATTTATCTAGTTACCTAATAAAAATTCAGTGATGAAAAAGACCGACACATGATTAGTGACTAGGTCCTAGGTCTTAGGTGTGCATATCATTTTGCACTTTGCATGATTACATTTATATCACGATTGCCCAAATCAGCTTGACACAAATGATTCTTCAAAACTTCACTAAACATGACATAAGGACTAAGCATTGTATGAAGGTCCCTCCAACGAAACAACAAGTAGAACTCATTTTCAGGATCAAAATCAAAATTTGAGATCATTTATATTGTCAAAATCATGATTTAAAATTTTCAGACCCAGGATGGCCGACTGCTTGCATAATCAACCTTCAATCATCACAAAAATCCAGCATTCAACTTAATTGATTACCTAACATCAAACTATCAAAATTTCAACTTGTTCAACCATGGTCAAGTCATGGTCAAACTTAGTCAAACTTGATCTTCAAGACCTCCAAATGATGTCGATCACATTTACGAATGTGTACAATCACTTCTTCAATCAATTAACATGCTTTTGAACCATTCAATGTTGAATTTTCTTGTTAGATTTCAATTTTCATCCCGAAGGGGGCATGGTATCGCATATCATTCAAATTTGTAAATCAAATCTTTTCTCAGTAAAGACCTTGTCACTTGGGCCACATCACTTGGGGCATATCAGATTCATCAATATCCATATCAATATAGTATTCTCTTAATCTTGTAAACTATATTAGCTTTTTGTAACCATCGGTTCATTAGTGTTATTTCCTTGGTTCCTCGTAACTGAAGGGTTCAGATGTGATACTATTTCAATTCCTTTAGACAATTAGGTCTAGAATTAGGTCACTCACTTCTTCGTAATCATAAGGTTCAGAATCAGACATTTTTATACTTCTTCATAATCACCAGTTCATTACTGTTATAGTTAACATCATCTTTGGTCAATCGTGACCTAGCATCTTCAAATATTTCAATCAGTTTCTATCTCAGAATCGGTTAGTCTCTCAGGATTAGTTTCTCTACCACATAACTGATTCTGTATCTTTATCAGACATAGATTATTCTTTGAACCATTGCACTTCACACATTAATTCAAAGAGGGGCAAAATGTAATACCCCAAAAATGGGCTATAGGTTCATTAACCTCTTACATCAACAATTTGATCAAAATTGACATCAAAGTCTAACCTAAGGCACATCTGCATATCAGTTTATCAAAAACCTAATTGATTATCTTAATTCTGCATCGGGGAATATTCCTAATTTGTCATAATTATCTTTAATTGAATATTATTTGGTGATAAATGTCATTATTTATCCTAAAGTTGATTAATTAAATATGATGAATATTTAATTAATTAATTTAATTTTGCCACTTAATTATTTAATTAGATTTAATTGCATTTATTCCTAATTAATATTGTTTTTATTTTGACAATAAATCAAAATTCCTACAAACAATCAATTGAATATTTATTTAATTGATTTAAAATCAAAGTTGTCAAATTTAATGATTTAATTGGAATAAAGTTTGATTCAATAATTGATTAACCCATAAATCAATTGTTTTAATTCAAAAATCAAATTTATTAAATTAATTCATATTAAATCATGCACAATGAGAAAAGCAATTAACTTTAAATCAATTTTCAATTTCAATTTGTTAACTTTCTAAACTCAACATCTAATGATGAGTTGCAAAAGAGAACTAAACTCTATTTTGAGATAAAAACTACTTTTGCATGATTTTATGAGTTTATTTATTCTTATTTTCTTGTTAACTCAAAAATCAACCTGAGTTTATCAAGAGTGATTTATGGCTTTTCTCAATGCATCCTCAAACTTTGGATTTCTATAAAAACAAGGCTCGGCTCTTCATAATATATCTCTCGAATTTGCACAATTACTTTGGCGAATTTACAACTGAAGAACAAAGCTTTTGCGACAAGCAATTTTGTGAGATCATTTCATAGTTTTTCATAGCTTTTGCATACTTTTGCATTCATCTTCATAGCATTGTTAGATTAATTGCATATCATTTAAATTCATTCTAGATTAGTTTCATATCAAGTTTTTCATCTAATTGTATCAAAAATCCCAAAAAAAAGAAGATTAATTTGCATTCATATTTAATTGCTTTCATCATTTTAAATCCTTCGTTTAGGTGTTACATTGTCACTGATCTTGGTCTAATCTAAGAATACCATACTCACACCTACTAGAAGGTAGTAAATCATCTGGTTAGCTTAGTTTCATTTATTTGCAGATTTTAATTTTGCTAACCTCTACTATTTTACTGAAGTGTTGTGTCTGTAGCTAGGTACAATTTTCACACAGACAGATGACATCATGTGTGGTCTTACATAGTATGAAATGGATCATTTTACTAAATCTATCTACCACCATATAGACACTATCAAAAGCAATAGTTGTCTTAAGTAAACCAACTATAAATTCCATAGTTAGACACTCCCATGGCCTCCTAGGGATTGGTAAAGGCTGATATAACCCTACATTGGAAGATGTGCCTTTAGCCTTTTGGAAAAAAATACATTTCTCTACATACCTTCTAACATCTCTTGGCTTCTTGGGCCAATAGTAGAACCTTTTCACTAGGTCCAATGTCTTATTAAAGCCAAAGTGTCCACTAAGGTTGCCATTGTTTTTTTCTTGTATAAGCTTCTCCCTCATTGAACCTTTAGGTACACATAGCTGGTTACCCTTGAATAAAAAACCATTTTGTAATGTGTATTCAAAAAAATCACTATGAAAATGATTCTCAAATTCTTCACATACCTTATAGGCTTTAGAGAAGTCCTCATCCTCCTTGTAGAGTTCTTTGAATCCCTCCACACCAATGCTTTGAAGCTAGATTTCTTGGATAGTCAGTAACCTTTAGCTTAATGCATCAGCTACCTTGTTGTTAAGGCCCTTCTTATGCTTGATAGTAAAGGTATAGGCTTGGAGGAACTCCATCCATTTGATGTGCCTATGACTTCTCTTATCATGAGTGTTAAGGTAGCTTAATGCTTGATTGTCTGTATAGACTACAAAATCCTTAGGCAATAGGGAGTGCCTCCACTTTTTAAGTGCTTGAATCAATGCATAAAGCTCCAAATCATATGAGGAATACCTTGACTTAGTCTCATTCAACCTTTCACTAAAAAATGCAACCAGTCTCCCTTCTTGATTCAAGACTACTCCCACTGCTATGTTGCTTGTATCACATTCACAATTAAACAATTTATCAAAGCTTGGTAATACAAAAATAGGCTGATTTGCAACCCTTTCTTTCAATTTCTCAAACCCTTCTTGAGCTTCCTTGGTCCACACAAATTTGGTTTTAGCTCCACCTTTGATAGTGTTTAGCATAGGTGCACATATCTCACTAAATCCTCTTATGAACTTCCTATAGAACTAAGCTAATCCATGGAAGCTCCTCACTTCTGTCCCTATTTTAGGATTGGGCCAACTTATTATGGCTTCCATTTTTCTTGGATCCATCTTACGATCAGCTTGAGACACCACAAAGCCTAGGTACACTAGCTCTTATTTAACGAATTCACTCTTCTCTAGATTGATGGCTAACTTCTCCTCATGTAACCTTCTTAGGACAACCTCTAGGTGCTACATGTGTTCCTCTTTGGTCTTGATAAAGATGAGAATGTCATCTAGGCACACCATAACAAAGCTACCAATATAATCTTTTAGGATTTCATTCATTAACCTCATGAATGTACTAGGTGCATTTGTAAGCCCAAAGGGCATAACTAACCATTCATAAAGACCCTTAGATTTTTTGAAGGATGACTTCCACTCATCCCCTTCTTTCATCCTAACTTGGTGATACCTGCTTTTAAGGTCAGTTTTGGTAAAATATTGAGACCCCCCATGACAATACATAAGGTCTTCTATTCTAGGGATAGGAAACCTATATCTAATGGTAATCCTATTGATTGCCCTAGAATAAGTACATAACCTCCACTTACCTCCCTTCTTTAGTGCCAAAACCACTAAGACAACACATGGACTAATACTTTTCCTTATCATCCATTGATCAGGAAGCTCTTGAATCTGCCTTGCTATCTTCTTATTCTAGCCCGGGGTCACTTTATATGCTACCTTGTTAGGCAAGGATGCTCCAGGTACAAATTCAATTTGATGATTTATTTCTCTTTGAGGAGGAGGAGGAGCTGGTGTCCCATAACTTATTATATCTTTAAACTAGTCCAGTAGTTGCTACACTTCCTTCAATAATGTAGGGTGTAGGACCTTGGTATCCTCCTTGGGTTTTACAACTATGGCTAGCTCTACTCCTTCCTCTTCCTTGATTTGATGCAAGAATGCCTTCCCACTCATCAAGAGTACATTAGGATCCACTAAACTTATAGCTCCTTCCTCCACAAGTGACTAAATTTTATAAGTCACTCTATCTTTCTTGAAGTTATACACATTCCTCTTCCCATGATAGAATGCATCCTGGTCATATTTCCATGGCCTTCCTAGTAGCAAATGGAAAGAATCCATTGGTAAGATGTCACACAAAATCTTGTCTTGATAGCCTCCTATCATGAAGTCCACCCATGCTTGTTCATTCACTAGAACATTCTGCCCCTTATTTTACCAAGTCACATGGTAGGGATGTGTATGGGGTATCTTTTCAAGCTTGAGATTTTGGAATACTTCCTCTGATATTATGTTATTAGTTGAACCTGAATCAATGATAACCTTACAAAATTTTCCAAGGATCTTGCATTTGATTCTAAAAAGAGCCCTCCTATGCTTAAGCTCTTACTTGATAGGTTCCTTGAGTAGAAATCTCCTAAACATGAGGTTCTCTCCATGTTCTAAATCCAAATTCACTTTTGGTGACTTCACACTACTCTCTTCCTCTTGGGAATAAGCTATCTTCTTCTCTCCTTGAGAACTAGAAGCCTTGTCAGGACACCTATAGGTAGGATGGCCTAGCTGTTCACAATTATAAAACTTCATGCTTGCAAAGTGTGACCCTCTGTTGGATCTACTTGATCTTCCTCTTCCACCTTGGAAACCTCTACCCCTACCATAATTCTCTCTTACACTTGGTTGACTAATTTTTTCAGCCAGCTTGGAGTCTCCCTAACTTCTAGGTTCATTTCTCCTACCACAATATCCACCTCTATGTCCTCTAGAGTCTCTCCCTCTACCTCTACCCTTGGGGTTAGAGTCCTTCTTCTTCTTGTTCTTTTCTTCTACCTTTAGTGCTAATTGGAAGCACTTGTGGATAGTAGTAGGAGTCCAAAGGATAATCTCTTCTTGGATACTCCACCTTAATCAACCCAAGTATCTAGCAGCCCAAATACTTTCCTCTTCTTGAACCTTGGACCTCAAATAGAGTTTTTGAAACTCCTTAGTGTAAGAAGCCACATCCATATCTTTTTACCTGATATTTTGCCACTTCTTATGCATTTGGATCTCATGATCCTCTAGTAGATAATTCTCCTTGATCTTTGTGACCATAGCTCTCCAATTTGCAATGGGTCTTTTCCCTTCTATTTCCCTCTCTTCTTGAAGGAACTTCCACCATGTTAGGGCTGGTACCCTTAGCCTTGACTTAGCCACCTTCACTCTTTGTGCCTCTAAGACACCTTCACATTCAAAGTGATTATCCATTCCTCCAATCCACTCCATCACTAACTCTGAATCCATCTTGCCATTGAACAGGGGTATTCCCTCTAATTATTTACCTCCAAATGCCTTAATGGCTTTTAGGAAAGATTCTTCTTGGATAGGTGGATCAGGTTTAGGAACATAATCTTCATCAGCTAATGCTTTACCTTTTTCATCTTCTACTTCCATCTTCTCCTTCATTTTCCCAACGGTCTCTTCCACTAACCCAAGCTTATCTTTCAAAGCTTCAACAGTCTCCTCTAGGAGCCTATTCCTTTCTTTTTGCTCAACAACTTATCTAGCCAATTCAACATTGGTCACCATTGTATTATCTCCAATGGATTCACTTCTTTTTGACATACACCTTTCACTGCCCAAGTCTTTCAATGGCTCTAATACCAATTTGATAGCAAGATCTTCTTCAAGCTAGCCCTACTTCCTTTAGGAATTAACTAGGCCTATCTTTGACCTATCTTAGGGTTCTTTTGACCCTTCACACTAAGGTATTCCTTCTAATCTCCTCTACTTCATAAGATCTCACTACCAAGGTTTACAACCCAATCTTATTCACAATACTCTTCATATGAATTCAACCATGGAATTCATCCCCTCTTCCAAATAATAGATCCTATGTAACAAGCATGAGAGGAGACTCAATTTTTCTTTGTCTGATTACTTTTGAGGTGTTCCACCTTGTATCTTCCTCCTTCCACAAGTCAATCTCCAAATCCTAGACCAAAAGACTACTAGGCGCTTGTAGGTCTTCCAACACTCCTTTTAGGCATAAATTTTCAACATCCCACACAAGTTGCCAAACCGAATACATTTCATGATACCCATTTCAAAGTTACAAATGATTATGGATTCCTTAAGTCTCCAAGCCTTCCGTAGATTAGTTTCCTATCTTTAAGCCTTGTTTTTAGTCCTATTTAGGCCTCATTGGTTTTTAGTGCGGGTTTGATGGTTACAACCCTTTTCGGATTGGTCAAAGGATCTCCTTCATAGGATTGAGTATTTTATCATTAAGGAACACTTTCCTACAACTATATTGACCTTCTCAATCCCCGAGCCCTCTCCCATTTGCTGGATCAATAATAAGCTTCCTAACCAGGCTGGCTCTGGCTCGCCTAGGGC
This sequence comes from Chamaecyparis obtusa, assembly GCA_027943335.1. Taxonomy (NCBI): domain Eukaryota; kingdom Viridiplantae; phylum Streptophyta; class Pinopsida; order Cupressales; family Cupressaceae; genus Chamaecyparis; species Chamaecyparis obtusa. The sequence continues at coordinate 2,036,053 of BSBK01000441.1, read as the reverse complement.
TTATTCTTAAAATTCATTCCCTTGCAATCTAGACCATAATAATACATATTTAAAAAGAATATAAAATTCCCTAACATATTCTAGGAGGCCATACAAATCCATCCATGGAAACCTATGTTAGAGCTATTATTGCTAACTCTACTCTGAACAATCCAGTAAACTGGTCACATAGGAGGATTTAACTTGCAAAGCCAACAAGAAAACTATAAAACTAAAAAAAAGCTCTAATATACTTGGAAAAAAATTAAGAATAAATTAATGGAAATATTTTCTTAGGTCTAATCCATGCTTAAGGATTATCGAGCCTTCTATTCAATGCCAAAAAGGGTACAGTCACACTAGTCTATTAAAATCTCAAAAAACACACACACAAAACTGAGATCCAACCTTATGTCTAGATAGGAAAAAGACATATATAGGATTAGTCAACTGATTTTGGTTGGTTTCAACCCTATAAATAACTTTGTCCCTTGGACAGGCCCTTAGATAATTTGTTGTCATGACAACTTTGCAAAATTGCAAAGTTGTCATGATGACTTTTACAAATTGCATGCCAACTTTTCAAAAGTTGTGCCAATAGGTCTAAAAAGACCCCTAAGAATCACCTAAGACCTCTAAGATCCTTTTTCATTCATTTATCTCATTTTTATAGTTAAACCATTATTGTGACTGATTGGTAACATCAAATGGCATACAAGCCATATCCCTTGGGTCTACTCTAGGCCTAGTGAAGCCTTCACTAAAACATTAACACATCTTCCTAAAAACCTATTGGATCTCAAACTCATACACAAACTAGGGACACAAAACAAAGTCCTTATTAGACAGTGACTTGGCCAAGGTCACTACAAGCCAAAACTAGTAGCTTGGTTGGCCGAGAACCTAGGTGCTCTTTCACCACCTTGGAACATGATAAACCCTCTTTTTGCACACCTTAGACATTTTCAAAAGATTTTGCAAAACCAAGGAAATTTTCTTCAGATTTTTTTTATTGACTGGAAAATTGGCTAATATTGGCTCTATTTGGGGATGTATGCCTCTTGTAGGTATAGAAAGGACTTAAAATATTTGGTAGAGAAAAGCACAAACCTGACCAAAAAACTTGCAGGGAAACTCAAAAACTGGTAGACCAAAAATAGGAAAATAGGAAGGGAAACACACAACCAAATGGGAATATTTACAGACCTAACTAATGCTCATGGAAAAGATACTACTTCAAGAGAAATACCTTTTCAGAAATTGTCCATGAATAGGCAATTCCAAAATGTTACCAAAAAGCTCTCTGATAAAATATAAATTCTCTTCCTAGGTATCATGAATTTTGTTGGGGCCCAACCAGATTGGATCAAATCTTCCATGTTTTTCTTTATCCTCCAACCTGGCATTCCACAAAAGAACCAAATCATCCTTCTCAAATGTTCTTATTGTTGTTCTCTTTTCATACAAGTCCTTAACTTGTATCTGCAAATTAGCATTCTCTAATGTAGATTCTCTTCGAGTTTCATTTAATTCCAAGATATCATTCATCCTCAAATGAATCTCATCTATCAAATCTTCATCATATAATTGAACAAATTTGTACATTCTAATTAGGTTGTTCCAATTAGGTTGTTCTGAGGCAATCTATCTTGAATCCCATATACCCAAACTTCCAAAGGTAACTTAGCATCCCATGCTCTTTTATTTGTATCAAGGATCCTCTTGATTATCTTCAATAAGTTTTTATTGCTTGATTCAGCCTTCCCATTACCCTGAGGTTGGTAAGGGGATGCAATTGACCTATTTATACCATACTTTTCACAAAAATCAATATAATCATCAGATTTGAAGAACATTGCATTATCAGTCACAACTCTTTCTGGACATCCAAATCTGACAATAATATTGTTCAAAACAAAATCCATCACAACCCTACTAGTGGATTTTCTAGTAGGAATAGCCTCTACCCATTTGGTAAAATAGTCAGTGGCCACCAAAATCTAGGAATGACCACCACTAGACTTGTTTGCAATTTCTCCAATAAAATCAATACCCCACTACTAAAAAGGAACTTGAACTTCAACAGGTTTCAAAGGTAAATTACTTGAAACTTTTATCTTAATCAAGAATATCTGATAATCATCACATTTCTTTACAAGTTCAACAACATCCTTAAACAACTAAGGCCACCAAAATCCCACTCTTACAATCTTATGAGTTGTTGTTTTAGCCATATAATGGCCTCCACAATTTTTACTATGCATATCCTTTAGGATCTTATCAGCTTGATCCTTATCAACACACTTCAACACAATACCATAAGTTGTTATCCACCATAGTTTACCCATAATTATCACATACATGATGGCAAGAATCTTTAAAGTTCTTTTAGCATTATTAGTCAAAGCAAGAGGGCATTTCATTTTTTGTAAATAGTAAATGATGTCAACATACCAATGACAAGGATCCATATGACATATACTTGACCTTTGTCCTTCCTCAACTTGATTTACTTGATTGGCATCTAAATTGTCTTGGGTCATTAATTTTGCTCATCCTTGACTCCTAACCAGCTTGGTAATCTAAACATCAATATTGAACTCTTGGATTCTGTTAATCCATCTACACCTCCTTCCTGAGACCTCGTGCTGGGTGAAAATATCTTTTACATCAACACTAGGCACATAAGAAAAAAAAATTTCTCCCATTAAGTAAAATATAAAATTATTGATTACTTTCACTAGGGCATAAGCCTGTTTTTCATTTATATCATATTTTAATTCAACATTCTAAAGAGACTTGCTAAAGAAAGTAATTGGATACTCAAATCCTTATGAATTTTTCTATAATAGGACTGCAACCATTATATTATAGGATAAAAAAGAAAATATATGCATAGGCATATTGTAGTTTGGAGCCTTAAGCACAAGTATATCCTTAATTGCCTACTTTTTTCTCTGGAAATCCAATGCTGGATCCCTAATCCAACTTATTTCAGTCCCTTTCTTTAGCATTTTTAAAATAGGTCTGCTAATTTCTATAAAATTAGTGACAAACCTTCTTAGGAAATTAACTTGTCCAAAGAATGACTAAATACCTTTTACATTTTTGGGCTGCTGGATTTTGTCAATGGTAGCCACCCTCTCAGGATCAATCTTGACTCCTTTGGAAACCAAGTGACCTAACAACTTACCTTCTATCACTCCAAAGAACCACTTTCTTTGATTCCAAGACACACCATACTCTATATACCTTGCAAATATTTTCTCCAAATGAAAGCAATGATCTTTTTCCTCCTTGGAATAAGCTATCAAGTCATCCTGGTAAACAACCAAAAATTTATTAATGAAATATGCAAAAGCAATATCCATAGCCCTCTAAAATGTTTCTGCTGCATTGGTAAGACCAAATAACATTCTTACATATACATAGGTTCCCCAAGGTGTAGTAAATGCGGTCTTAAACTATTTTGATTCCTGCACTATCACCTGATTATATCTTGAAAATCCATCAATCATGGACATCAGCTTAGAACCAGTTACCCTTTGTAACATAGACTCCATATTGGGTAGACAATAATGATCTTTGAGCCCAAGACAAATTAAGGTTTCTAAAATCAACACATAATCTGATATCACCATTGTTTTTTCTAATAGGGACCAAATTAGAAACCGATGATGAATGCCTAATAGGTTCAATAATACTGACATCTCTAAGTTTCATCAATTCCTCTTGCATTTAAGGAGCAAGAGTAGGGATAATAGGCCTTTTCTTCTACCTAAATGGTTTTGCATAATCCCTGAGAGGAATAACATACTAAAATAGGTCATCTCTATGGGTCTTTAAATCATCATAGGACCATGCAAAAATATGTTTAAATTTTCTTAGCAAGTTAATCAAATCCCCCCTTACATGAGATAACATCCTCTTGCCAATAAAAACCTTTTGATGGGCTTCATTGGTACCTAAATTTATTTCATCAATTTCATCAATATTATTATCTTTTATTTATGTTTTATCTCTATCTTGCTTGTCAAAAATGTTTTCCAATACAACCAAGCCCCTTGGGACTTTATTTGTCTTCAATTGAATTATTTCATTTCCAAGAATAGAGTCCTTTCCATCAATATTTTCAACAAAGGAACCACAATCCAATTCTTGTCCATGAAAGTTATCTTCACAATTGATAAATTTGAGAATATCCATATCATCTTCAAAAACTTGCCAATTTTCAACATTATCAGGCATTGATGGCCTTACTAGCACTTGAATCTTGCATATTCCAACAAATGTTATGTCATCTAGCTTTATTGCAATATTTGTCAACAAATCTGCCATTTTATTGTTATTTCTATCCATCCATGTGATACCAAATGTATCAAATTATTTTTTTGGATGAATAAGGACCTTTTCTATTAATAAAAATATTAAAGTACAATATTCACAAAAAAGGGGTAATTGGGGGAAAAAGTCACCCCTCGAAGAGTCACACGACACCTAGGTTAGAAACATAGAACTATTCATCAAAAAAACATATAAAAAGAGAAACCCTAAAGCTATGAGAGTAGTTGCAAAAGAGGCAGGAGGATCTCTGTCATCAAGATTTCCCCAAACATTGGGCCCTAGGGTTTGGTCGGGAATCAACTAGACATCATCTTTTTCTTCTTCTTTCTCCAATTCTCCTTCTTCCCACCTGGGAGAAATAGCAAGCGCTAGGCGGGGGAATTTTTTGAAAGTGGCAGGAGGCCACGTACGAACACTGGCCCAAGGCCAAGTAGAAGTAGCAGCAGTAGAGATAAGCAGGGGAGGCCAATCGACACCTACATCCCTCTAAGGAGGTGAGGTGGAGTGGTGATGCCAATGGCGTGGAGTCCTAGAGTGCTATGAGATCCCAAACAACATTTCTATATTATTTTAATCTTTTATTTTTGGATGCATAAGAAGACCTTACCTGAGATACAATCAACTTTGAATCACCAATAACATGCAAGCATTTAATCCCATGTTTTTTTGCCAACTTTAGATTGAGCAACAAGGCCTCATACTCTTCAATATTATTGGTACAAGTAAAGTTTAATGTGAGGGAAAACTTGTAGGTAGTCCCCTCTAGTGATATTGACAACACACTTTCCCTAGAACCTTCTTTTGAACTAGCCCCATCAAATTAGATAGTCCATAAATTTTCTTCATCAGAAAACCCTTTTACTTCAACATCTATAAGGGAAGGTCCAATTTCCTTTTCTATGACAACAACCTCAGCCCTAAAGGCATTAATATATATATCAATAAAACAAGTAGTGTCATCATCAACATTTTTCTCTATCATGTGTGGAACCCTAAGCTCCCATTCCACCTTTACAAATTTGTCATCAATTTGGAAAGTAGAAAAGGATAAATCACACTATAAATTCCCACCCATAGCTGCACTCCATTTTCTAGATAGAAACATTCCATAATGGGGTGGGATATCAACCACCACACTCATAATTAGATTCTTTCATGGTGTGCTAATAGTTTATAAGGAAAATCCTTAATAGTTTCAATAATAGGAACCTCTCTTGAATCTAGGGCACAACATCTACCCTATGTTGTATCAACTTTAATTCTTAATGACTCCATGACCTTAAAAGGCATTACATTATTTGATGCTCCTGAGTCTATCATATGATTTTTACTAATTTTGTCATTTACTCTTACACTAAAGAAAAATGGATCAATGTTATCTGGGTAAGCAGTAGCAGAGTTGTCTAAATAAATTTGTGTAATTTATGAAGTTATTCCTTTTTCTTTTTTATCTCTCTTGCCTTTTCCAAAGTCATAATAGGAGTCTTATCTTTGAGGGTATAATAAATATTTACCACCCCTATCCATGCTAAGGCATTGTTCTTATGTTCTTCTATTCTCATCAATTCTAACAAGGGAACCTTAACAATAATTTGTGATAACGAAGAAATTGCGTCAACTAGAGAATAAGAGGGTATAGAAACATCCATACCTTTTTCTTTTGTATTTCCTTCCAACTAGACAAATTGGGCACCATCCTTGTGCATGTCAATTAAAACCATAAGGAATGGTTGGTTCAATAGTCTTCATCTTGCTATCAACAATCTGTGTTCCATCTAACTTTGTTACATCTTCTCTCTTGGGATCCCATTTCTTTCCTTTTATTTCTTTAGTATTCATAGTAAGACTATCATTGGGCTTTCCCTCAATCAAGGTATTGCTATTTATCTTCTTAATGAACATGCTAGTAGGATTCCCAATATCTTTGTTCATTGCTCTATTTCTCAAATGGTAACTTCTCCTAACTTGAGCAATCATGCTTGTTGTGACCTTTTCAATTTCTCTCTTGGAAGGTTTTCTTAATTCCACCAGTCCTGACCCAAACACCATATTGCATGTTGAACCATCAATGTCCTCTTGATCAAGAAAAAACTTTTTGATGAAAAGCCTCATCTCTATATCTCTGTGAATTCACATCAACTCCATATTCCTCTTGGTCTAACTCTTCACTATTGTCCAAAAAATTAATAGCCATGTTGCATCCAACACTATCATTAGGATCTTCTTAGTTAACTTCATCAAAATTCTCATTCTAAGATGAAGCAATAGATTGTGCAATTGCACAATATTTAGGTACATGAGGGGATTGAAAACCATGCACCAAGGTGTATCTTCAAAAAATATTCATAGTATGCCTCTATAAGGGATCCAGGGAAGATTTATCATTACTATTCTTTACATGAAGGGGAATAGGCATACCATCTTTCCATTGGGTATTGTAGGGAAACTTTTGGAATCTATTTTGCCTGTTAAAATTGTTATTGAACTATGGCCTCTCTCTAGTAGAAACTTTATCATTTTTATTACTATATGGATTCAAATCTCTAAGAGAATTCAACACCTTATCCAACTTATCTTCTTTAGGTTTTTTGTTCAGCACAATATAGGATAATCCCTTTTCACCTTCCTTCTTGTTTCCCCTGCTTCCAAACAATTTAGGATAATCCCTTTTTCCTCCCAATTGTCCAGATATTTTCATGTTGTTTTCTATGTTGACAATAATCCCAAAATCATCTATCAAAGTCCTTGGTTCTTTGTCTCTCAAAAGATATCCCATCTTTCCATCTGTTAGGAATAAGGTGTCTCAACCTTGGATAATTCCTATTCTTATTATTTGTTTTGTAAAATGTATTTCTTGCAAATAATGTTGATGTGTCAGCATCTTGAATTGTGTGTAAGGAGATCATGGCTAAAATGGTTATGACGGATTCCTATGACACGTAAGAGCTATGTCAGGAAGATTCAATGATAGGTGAAGACATGTGGCAATTGATAAAGTTGAGTACTGTACACTCTTCCCCAATCGTGGGGTTTGGGACATTGCCCTGAAAATTTTTTTGGGGTTCCTATTTTCTCGGAGAATGGTAAAACCCTAATACGGTTATCTTTGGGAGTAGCCCTAAAAATTGAAGTGCGTGATATAATCTTTTTTAGGGTTGTGAAGAGATATGAAGTGAGTGTATTGTTGGAACGTTTTATGCTGCCATGATTTGTCTTCAAGGGTTTAGAAATCTTCTGAAAGAACTTGCATTGCAAGTGTATTGTAAGCTGTAATAGTTTTGATCAATACATTGTGCAGGTTTTGGAGTGCTGGGGTTTTTTACCGAAAGGTTTCCCCAGCGTATATCATTGTTTCATTCTCTATTTTTCTGTATATATGGTATGTGGTTGCAATATCTTTGTTAAAGTAGTTAATGAATCTGAAATTGTAAGGATTTAAAAGAATTTTGCACAATACTCTCCTATAGAGATTAGCATAGGAAGCTGTTTCCGCACCTGAGTTTCCTTACACCATCAAAGGCACTAAAGTATGTGGTTAAGTATGCATTATCATCTAACTTCATAACCTAAAATAGCTTGTGCATACCATTTTGGAATCTTATGTTAAACTCCACTGCAGACTCATTTTGATTCTTTATAATGTTATTGAATTCATTTAACATGAAGTTAGCATTTGGCCTATCACCATATTGCTCCTTAAAAAACCTTTGAAGTGTATCCCATGAATAAATACTAAGGCTGGGGAGTATTTTGAACCAATTTTGGCCTTCTTCAACTAAGAACTGGACAAACAAATTCATAACCGCATCTCCATGTTGTGCCTCATAATCATTCAAATAGATATCAATGAACAACCTGAGATGTTCCTTGCAACAAATGACATTATTTATAGAAAACTTAGGGACTTTTTCTCTAAATTCTTTTGGAATAATATTTGGGTAACCTGGTATCCCATCAATTTTTTTTTTCCTATACCCTTCTAATTGTATAGGTCTTCTTTGAAAATTCAGTCCATTATTTTTACTAGGGCCAACATTAGCTTCCATACTCCCACCCATATGCACACTTGTTGGTGGCTCAGGCACAACATTCACATTGGCATATGAAGAAGTATTAAGAACAACAAGTTTAATAGACAAAGTAATAGGAATAGTTTCATATGGCATACTTGTTGCATTTGTGGATTGTCCAACAGTATTTGTAGATTAAGATTTTAAGAATTGCATCTTGTTTCTAATTTCCACAATAGAGGCTTCAAATAACTATTTTTCTAAATCATCTTGTTCCTTTCTTATTTTCTCCATCTCTTCATCAAGTTTTGACATAGTGTAATCTTTTTTGTCTTTATAGGCTCATTTATTTTAGTTCCACCCACCTTTTTCTTTCCCTTGTTGTTGTCAATAACAATAGGCATAGTGTTTTTATTCCCTTCCCTTTCCTTAAGTAGAGCTTCATAACCTTGCACTTGTGTAATCATAGGACCCTCATTTTCCATTTCATGTTCTTTTAAAAAATGTCCTCTCTCATTTTTTAAGGCATCAAGATCACCAAAAATATCTGGTTGCAAAGTTGTAGGAGTAGAAGAAAACATTATATTCCTTTCTTTCAACTCATTAATATTTCTAAGAAAATATTCTCTTTCAAAAATAGCATTTATGGTTTCTGCCTCTCTCTCTCCTTTTGCAAATGTTTATATATGGCATCTTGTTCTACTAGTTGTAACCACCAAATACTTAAATCATTTGGGTTAATCATAATATCATCAGAACTTGATGATAAATCCATATCTGTGACATTTACATCAGGGAAATGGACATGTCTTGGCTCCATATCTCTTGTATCAAAAATATTTAAATCTTGACCTACACTTGATATGTGTTTTCTATTTCTAGCCCATGCATCTCTTTCTACAAGAGGTACAACCTTATCTTGATATAACATCTTCAGGGTATCATAGAAATTTTCTCTAGAATGATCACTATCAGACTTGGAACTTTTATATGAAGAATCATACTCATTTACAATTGTATATAATACATTTTCTCCTTCACCTCTATGTTCTCTCATGGGGGCACTAGTAGACTTACCACCTTTTCTCAGCCAGTTATTTCTCCCTGATTGTGGTACTTCCTCCAAACATAATTTTGGGTTTTTTTTGACAAAAGCCCTTGTGTTTCTCATTTTATCCATGATTTAAAATTGTTAACACACATTTGTTCTAACCCTTTTGAGTTTCCACACATGTTATATGGGAAATGTGAACCTTCAATAGACAAAGCTTGAGAATCTATAGAAAATTCCAAATATACAAAACAAAGACAGACTCTAGAACACATAAGAATAGGAAAAACAACAAGAAGACTCTTTGAACAACCCAATGAGAACTAGTCTGATAATTATTGCAATACTTACCAATATTCCTTCAGTACAATCCCCAACAGAGTCATCATTCTATTGGCTCTTAGTTTAGCAAGATTTCAATAACCTTGGAAATATAGAGATGCACCTATAGGTTAGCTTACTTCCCATAATTAGTACATTCACACAAGAATAAGGACCAATTAACAAATCACAAGGGCTTCTACACTTTGTACTCTTCATAATTCAAACAGGCGTACCTAGGATTAGGATCACATAATTTCACTTTTCCATTAATCCTGACAAAGAAGATAGGTACCCATAATACTTCTTGTTATTTGTGAAAAAAAAGGGATAAGATGTGAAGCTAGACACACTACCAAATTACTCACAAATAAATCAATGGATTTTTTTGTTAAGTCCACAACTATTGACTTAAGATTCAGAATTTGATGTTTTAGGGGTAGCACTAATAGACAAGAAAGAACATCTATTTGGCATAATGTCCATGATCAGTGCCTTATCCATTGGGTGTATTTAGAACAATTCCTCACTATATTGTTGATTCTTATTATTCACCTTGCAAATGAAAATCAGATTATACTAAGAACCACATTACTTACAATAATCCTCCTTCATACCCTTTAATACTGCCAAGTTACAACAAGCATTTGCTTAAATTCCTAAGTTAACAATAAACCATATCAAGACATACATAACTAAATCTGCAACAATGAACTTGAGCTTGTCAATTCACAAGGAAATAATAAATTTTACACCATTAATGTAGGAAACAAGATTCAAAGAAATTCATGTAATCTTTGTATTAGTTACCATGGAACTGATAGAAAAGTGATGCACTAAACATAGAATAATCCACATGAATAAGAAAAATGTATGATTCTGATAAAGGATGCTCCCCTTAATACCACAAGCACATAACAGAAATAGAGAAACAACAACAATAATATGCAAGAACAGAAAATTAGTTTCTTATTATCTCCACAAATGTGGAATTACAAACTTTTAGAATTATAATATGCAAAGCCACATGGGCATTCCCTTACAATATTCTATAGGAGAAAGCCTCGAATCAATACCCAGATCTACTACCCAGAACTACCCTAGACAACACTACGAGCCTTCTTTATATAGGCAATTTCCACCGCCCGAGAAGGTTCTAGAAATTTAGCCCTTAGGGCCGACCAAACTTAGAATTATTTTATTTTACAATTTATTACATCAAAGTCGGCTCAAAATGAGTTTTGAAACCCAAACAAAAATTTTGAAGAAAAATTATTTTCTGCCATTTCAGGTGACCCAACTTTCAAAGACCATAAGTCATCGCCCATCGACCTGATTGGCTATTATAACCCCATTCTGGAAATGCCACGAAGCGCTCTACAGGCTTGGCTAGCACAATGCACTTGTCACCCAAATTTTCAACCTCATCCGGGGCCTCTAAAGCCTTCAAAACTGAGTTCAAAGTTTCTATACCCTGCTGCCAATACCGAAAATCTTCAATATCTTCAAAACTACACCTGATCTAGCCATGAAACTTTGCTGGCAGACTGATATGACTGAGATGAACCTCCATATGTAAAATCAGACATTCTGAGATCGTAAGATCAACTTACTAAAAATAGCAAGTTTCCATAAATAGCAACTCTGCACAAGATAGCCCTTATTGAATACAAAAACAAATATTTTTGGGTGATGCAAGATTGCTCTTACACCCAGGATGCTCCTGCATCAGACACCTAGGGTAATTTGAGAAGTGACCCTGTGATGACTCAGGTGTGCAGAGGAAAACCAAGATGGTTAAGCTCCTCCTTTGTTAGCCATGATGAATTTTCAATAGTTCATCCTTTCCATTTGACCAAATACTCTTCATATGTCTTGTTCCTTGTGCTTTTGCCAACATGACTATCTAGTATGTCTTCAATCTCCTTGATATCTGAACTGGTTGCTAGAATACTCCACTGTGCTACTGCAACCTCATCTCCAACACCTCCTTCATGATACTCTGTCAAATCTGAAATGTTAAACACTGGTGAAATATTCAGCTCAGTAGGAAATCCTACCTCATATGCATTTCCTGAATCATGCTTCTTCAGTATCTTACATGGTCCAAACTTGTTCATTTTCAGCTTGTTATATGTACCAACTGGAAACCGCTCCTTCTGCAAATGAACCATGACTTCATCCCCAACCTGAAATTCCTTATGCCTCCTTTTCTCATCTACCTTAGCCTTATACTGCGCATTCATCTTGGTAATATGCTTCCTCACCTCCTCATGGATGTTCTTCAAGTGTTTTGCAAAATCCTTAGCTTCAGCACTACTTATTTCTCCTTTATCTATCTTTCTCAATTTAGATGCATTTCTTGGACTACTTCTATATACAATTTGGAATGGTGATTTACCAGTGCTCCTATTGACAGAATTATTGTATGCAAATTCTTCTTGTGGTAAAATCAAATCCCATCCTGTTGGCTTATCTCCAACCAAACATCTTAGCAGATTTCCCAAACTTCTATTCACCACCTCTGTCTGTCCATCAGTTTGTGGATGATGTGATGAACTAAACTTCAAATCTATCTTCAACTTCCTCCAAAATGTACACCAAAAATATCCAACAAACTTAGTGTCTCTATTTGAAACTATGGTCTTTGGCAAACCATGTAATCTCACCACTTCTCTGAAAAACAATTCTGCTATATGAACAGCATCATTAGTCTTCTTGCAGGGAATGAAATGTGCCATCTTTGAAAATCTATCAACTACTACAAAAATTGAATCATGTCCCCGCTGTGTCCTCGGTAAACCAAGAACAAAGTCCATACTAATATCCTCCCAAGGCTTCTCTGGTATAGGTAATGGTTGATACAACCCTATATTTTGCTTCACTCCTTTCACCATCTGACATACTCTGCAACTCTGTACAAACTTCTTCACATCTTGCTGCAATTGTGGCTAATAATAATTCTCACCAACCAAAGCAAGGGTTTTATCATGACCAAAATGTCCAGCCAATCCTCCATTATGCTTCTCCTTGATGAGATTCTCCCTTATAGAACTTCGTAGAATGCAAAACTGACTCCCTCTGAATAGCATATCATCCTGGATGATAAAATCCAGCCATTTCATCCTATCTAGAGTAACAGGCTCTTTACAAGCTTTCCAAGCTCCACCAAGATCAGGATCCTCTGGATACAAATTCTTGAGTTCCTTCAACCCAACCACTTCAATCTGCATCTCTGTCAGCAATAGTTGACTTCTACTAAGAGCATCCGCAACCCTATTAGACTTTCCACTCTTGTGTTTCAAAACAAATGTATAACTTTGCAAAAACTCAACCCATTTCAAATGCCTCTGATTCAACTTTCCTTGATTATTCAAATATTGCAAAGCTTGATGATGAGTATACAAAAAAAACTCCTTAGGAAGTAGATAATGTCTCCACTTCTTTAATGCCTGAACTATAGCATAAAATTCCTGATCATAAATAGAATACTTCCTCTTGGCATCATTTAACTTCTCACTGAAATACGCAACAGGTTTACCTTCTTGGCTCATAACAACTCCTATTGTAGTACCACTAGCATCACAATCTACTTGAAACACCTTATTAAAATCTGGAAGTGCTAAAACAGGTTGTTCTGTAACTTTTTGTTTCAACAATTGAAAACTCTTTTCTGGCCCATTAGTCCACTTAAACTCTTTTCTATCCCCTCTCATTGTTTCAGTCAAGGGTCCACAAATACTGCTAAAATTTTTGATAAAATTTCTGTAAAAGCTAGCCAAACAATGAAAAGATCTTACCCCAGTAGCACTCTTTGGAGTAGGCCATTCAAGGATAGCCTGTACCTTCTCTGGGTCCATTTTTAGACCTTCTGTTGAAACTACAAATCCCAAATGCACTAACTCTTTCTTCACAAAATTGCATTTCCTATAATTAATCAACAATTTCTCATCTCTCAACTTCTCAAACACCATATGAATATGCATCATATGTTCCTCCAATGTCTTGCTAAAAATCAAAATATCATCTAGGTAAACAATGACAAACTTACCCAAAAATTCTTTCAGAACCTCGTTCATGAGCCACATGAAAGTGCTTGGTGCATTGGTTAGCCCAAAAGGCATGACTAACCACTCATAGAGTCCTTCCATTGTCTTGAAGGTAGTCTTCCATTCATCTCCTTCTTTGATCTGAATCTGGTGATATCCACTCTTTAGATCTATCTTTGAGAAATACACAGCCCCACTCAAACAATCCATAATATCATCCATTCGTGGCAATGGAAACCTATACTTGATTGTGATCTTGTTTATTGTTCTAGAATCTGTACACATCCTCCACTCTCCATTTTACTTTGGTGCTAATACTGCTAGTATAGCACAGGGACTCAGAATCTCTCGAATCAACCCCTTTTGCAATAACTCATGTACTTGTCTGTTCAACTCTTCACTTTCTGCTGGTGTCATTCTGTGTGCTGCCTTGTTTGGCAAACTGGCTGCTAGAATCAAATCCATCTGATGACTGATCTTCCTTACCAGTGGCAATCCATCAGGTACATTATCAGATACAATATCATGAAACTCATTCAACAAATCTGCAACCTCTACAGGTACATCCTCTACTTCTTCTTTACCAACTTTTGGAATTAAAGAAAAACACACATGCTCATGCCTCATACCATCTAGGAATTTTCTTCTATCAACAAATGTTATTCTTGCATTACCACATACCTTTTGTTGGGTCTCCTTTAATGACTTTAGCTTATGTCACACTCCATCCTTTGTCAAGGAATAGGTATTCGCACGACCATCATGTACAACACATCCGTCAAACTACCACGGTCTACCCAACAACATATGACATGCATCCATAAAGATGATATCACATAGTACCTCATCTTGGTACCTGCCGATCTTGAACTTTACTAGGCATTGTTCACTGACCATGACCTTGTGGTCATCCTGCACCTAGGCAATCTGATATGGATGTGGGTGTTTCTGTCTCTTGAGCTTCAACTTTGTCACCATCTCTTTTGACACCAAATTTTCAGTGCTTCCACTATCGATAATCACATCACAACATTTACCCTCACACTTGCATCTAGTGCGAAATGAGCTCCTCCTTTGTTCAGGTTCATTCTCACCACTTAGCAAGACTCTTCTCTTAATTAGCATTTCTCCTCTTTCAGCATCTTTAGAATTTGATGATCTAGCATCTTCATCTACATGTGCAACTCTAGCTTGGCCTTCATTTCTCTTGTCTGTTCTGCCTTGGCACTGAGGACATTCAAATGCCCTATGACCTTCTTCTCCACAGTGAAAACATGTTCCATGGAAGCCTCCTCTTCCAAATCCTTTTCCTCTTCCTCTTCCTCTCTTATCTCTATTACTCTAATCTTGGAAATGATTGGAATTATTTCCTCTCTGATTCTGACTTCTACTAGCCTCATCCTTCTTTTTTGAATCTTCATTTTGGCCACCATATGACCATTCACCAGATCTTCCACCATGACCTCTTCTATTTTGTCTACTCTCAAACTTCTTGTTCAACTTTTCCTCTACTTTTAGGGCAAATTGGTATGCCTCCTCAATATTGTTCATTCGAACTAGAGTCAACTCCTCCTGAATGCTTGGCCATAACCCATTAAGTTATCGGGAAACTTTCTCCTTGTCAACTTCTACATGGCCTTTTTTGATGAGGAGTCGATAGAACTCCTCTGTATACTCCTGAATAGATCTTTCTGCTTGCTTCAAACTTTGCATTTTCTTTAGTAGGTCAAGCTCATAATCAACAGGAATGAACTGTTGCTTCAATTTATCCACCATCTGATCCCATCTTATGATTTTATCTTTCCCTCTTCTATTTCGCTCCAATTGAATTTCTTGTCACCAGATATTCGCATGACCTTTCAGTCTGGCCTTCACAAATTTGACCCTATTAGGATCCTCAACATCTTCATACTCAAAATATTCCTCACATTCATTGATGTAGTCGATCAATTCCTCTGGGTTAAGATTTCCAAAAAATGTAGGAACCTCAATCTTAGGTCTTTTCCCAATCTTGGAAATCGCCCGAAAAAGTCTTTCTTCCTCCTGGTTCACAATTTCAACTTCTCCTTCTTGATATTCTTCTTCAGCTTCATCCTCGCTTTCATCTCTGACATTAAGATTCATTCCTCTCTGAATCTCTTCTTGCAATGCTCTCACTTGTCTCTACAGCTCTCTAACCTTAGGTGTCACAACACAAGCTCTTCTGCCACGTTCTCTTCGTGGAGGTATTTTTGCAATGTGCGCTGAAACCCTAACCACGGTCCTGGTGCAAACTGCCTCACAGTCAGCAATCTATTTACACACTCAAGGACTCCTACTCTGATATCACTTGATGAAGGGTGCTCCCCTTAATACCACAAGCACATAACAGAAATAGAGAAACAACAACAATAATATGCAAGAACAGAAAATTGGTTTCTTATTATCTCCACAAATGTGGAATTACAAACTTTCAGAATTACAATATGCAAAGCCACATGGGCATTCCATTACAATATTTTGTAGGAGAAAGCCTCGAATCAATACCTAGATTTACTACCCAGAACTGCCCTAGACAACACTACGAGCCTTCTTTATATAGGCAATTTCCATTGCCCGATAAGGTTCTAGAAATTTAGCCCTTAGTGCCGACCAAACTTAGAATTATTTTATTTTACAATTTATTACATTAAAGTCGGCTCAAAATGAGTTTTGAAACCCAAACAAAAATTTTGAAGAAAAATTATTTTCCGCCATTTCAGGTGACCCAACTTACGAAGACCATAATTCATTGGCCGTTGACCCGATTGGCTATTATAACCCCATTCTGGAAATGCCACAATGTGCTCTACAGGCTTGACTAGCACTAAGTGCTTGTCACCCAAATTTTCAACCTCATCTGGGGCCTCTAAAGCCTTCAAAACTAAGTTCAAAGTTTCTATACCCTGCTGCCAATACCGAAAATCTTCAATATCTTCAAAACTACACCTAATCTAGCCATGAAACTTTACTAGTAGGCTGATATGACTGAGATGAACCTCCATATGTAAAATCAGACATTTCAAGATCGTAAGACCAACTTACTAAAAATAGCAAGTTTCCATAAATAGCAACTCTGCATAAGATAGCCCTTATTGAATACAAAAACAGAAATATTTTTGGGTGATGCAAGATTGCTCTTACACCCAGGATGCTCCTGCATCAGATTCCTTAGGATCTCTATGAAATAGAAGGTTTACAGACCTCTTCTACCAATTCTTGACTGAAAACAAATAGAAATTTGTCTATTATGTGGTTTTACAGGTAGGTCAGTCCACAAACGGAGAAATGAGCAACTAGGAAGAGACTAGTTCTTTAACTAGGTAAAAGGCAACCACCAAAATAACCTTGGGAATCCTTTTATAAGAACAAATAATACAACAAGATTAGGATCATTTAGGGAAAAACTAGGGCAACACTATCAACCACTGCAACAAGAAATCAGAAAATGAGTTATTGCAGAAGTGATAGGGTAAAGAAACCCTAAGTCAATTAAAAACTATTAGAAACAAATCTGATATTCATTGCATTTGAAAACCCTAGAAGCCAAGCTGTAAATTAGGGTATGATCCTTTGAATCCCTGCAACAAGAATCTTCAAAAAATATCTCATCTACCACTGCGTACCAAGGTTTTGAATTCTTTGGCAACTTATCCTAAATCATAACTACTCCATCCATAAGAAACCTCCTGCAAAATATCAGACTCATGGTGGCAACATAATAATACCTGATCACATCTAACCCAACCACCATGGAATCGATTCAATTATCAACTACAAATCCATCCTTTATGACCTAAGAAGAATTGGATCTTATTTGATTTCTCCTTTCTGGCTCACTGACTTCCTTTTTGCTAAAAACCCTTGCTTACAAATTTAAATATTTGAAAAATCATCCGACAATAGATAATGAACTAGGTTTCAAACATGGTCGTCAATCTCCACCTATCTTAGCACATTAGATGACTGTCTCAATCCTACAATTGGTAACTTTCACACAATTTATCATCCCAACTGTATGCCCTTCATCTGATCAAAAAGATCTGATTATAATCAAACTGCATCTTCATTAGCCCCACTTATTCACTAATGGAAGATCAGACGACAGGCATGATCTTGTGATCACTAACCATCAAGAAGCTTCCCATAATGGTAACACACCAACTGTGAGATCATCTAGATCTTTCTATCCTTTACTCTTTGCTCAAAGTCGTTGACTAAGGTCCCACCACAGCTAGGTGTCAAAAGGTCATGATCCCATGAAGAGTAATTTCCTTGTAACTTTCATTATGGGATTATGCTAGCCATAGGATCAATCTTAATATGACTATGCTTTAATCTTTGCCCATGGTTTTGACATCAAACCCACCATCTACGATGAGACAATCACCACAAGCCTCCCTGATAACTTCATCGATAATCAAGAAGCACAAAACTATTCCCTATCGATCTCCCTTTCATTCTAATAGCTTTATTGACATAAGATATCCCGAAGCATCAGTTGGGGATCATAGCACTTGAAATTTGTCTTCGTCAAAGCCTATTCATGCTCGATAGAAGTATCAATGGATCTTATGCCAATGTTAGAGTTTACAACAAATCAGTGAAACATATGGCAATGAAGGAATGGACATCACGTGGGCTTGAAATGAAGATTTTTGATTGTCGATGAGGTGATCTAGAAAGGTTCTAGCAATGGGAAACCGTTAAATTCACATTGGGACTTAGGAAATATTGAACTCGGGCCTGCTAGGAAAAAGGAACCTAAAACAATACATGGCCCTACCTAACGATAACTTAGAACATGTGCTAAAAAAGAACTTAAATGGATGAAAAAGTAGTGAGGAAATAGAATGAGGGTAGTGTTTTACACTCAAACAAGATTTGTTTGAAACCCTTGGAACATGATAAACCCTATTTCCTCACACCTTAGACATTTTCAAAGGATTTTAAAGAACTAAAACCTTTGAATCTTTCCTTTTATATAAACACAAAAGTATCATTTGTTATAGTTTGCAACGTCTTTGTGATTTTCTTGTTCTCCTCAACCAATTCATCATATTTCATTTTCCATTTAGAACTATTGGGGCATGTAATCATAGGAATATCTGCACCACCTACCCTACATTTTTCTTCATACAAATGTTTCCACTGATCTCTTTCCTTAATGAGTGTTTCAATTTGTTTTTTGTTTAATTTTGAAATATCAATTGTAATGTCTACAGTAAAAATAGGGTTTGTCTCCCCCACTTTGAGAGTCATCATGTGGCTAAATTCTTTATCCACATCAATGATCTTGGGTCTCTTGTGGGGTGGGTATAGTGCCCATAATATTATGGTGTCCTCTTCCTCAATAAACATGGACCCAATAAAAATATCTTTCACACCTTGTACATCCAATTTGTAATCTTTTTTGTCAACTTTCATTGTGCCGTCGAAAATAAAAGAAGCACTAAGATCCCAACCAGGAAAAAATATGACACCAAACTCTACAAGATATTGCTTCCCCTTTTCTAGTGTCATTATTTTTTAGTTCCTCCTGGATTTCCCTTTTGCATTTCTTCCTTAATCTTGCTTCACCTCCTAGAGTCAATGATGGAATAGAATCCCTCAACTTCTTTCCTTCAAAATTATATAAGAAAACTATGAATTCCTTTGACTTCACAAAATTATCATTAGACACAAATGTATGCAATTCATCTAACCTGTCATCTTGGTATACTTCGAATGCAGAAACAATCAGTTCATTTTGATCCAGCTCCTCCCTTGGTTCATTCTCAAAATACTTGAACATAACTTCAGGATCATTTTCTCCTTCAGAATCATGATCCTCATTCATCATCCAATCCAACTCTTCTTTCTTTTGAGCCAAATCCATGTTATACTTCTCAACCATTTCTTGTGCTTCTTCATCTTCCATATTTTTAAACATATCTTCATTATCATGTGATTGATGTGGATACTCTCCCAAATTCTAACTCTTTCTACAAGAGTGAATATATCCCTCAGGATCATAGTTCTTCTTGGGCACATGATGTAACATATGATATTCATCCTTCAATTTTTTGTCAACAATCTCATATGCTTTTAAAGAGACAATGGTAAAATCCCAAAATATCAGGGTTCCAGGAAGAAAAGTTTGTTTATGTCGTGATCCTCCAAAATGCTTGTTACTTGAGAAACCCATTTGTCTCACAATTTGCAAATAAGAAATTCTATCAGAGACATATTTGGGTAATCTATGTGGTGGATCCTCAAATCCATACACTCTAATACAAGTGAATGAATCATACACATATCAATCACCCCAATTGTGATTGACAATATTTTTAAAACTAGAATCTTTAGGTCTTAGGAACCATTTTATCTCTTCAGAAATGGAATGACTAATAACAACCCTAAACATCCTAGATGCTGGTCTAATTAAAAATTCTTCAAAAGTTACATAATCTGAAAAATCATACTGAGAATTACAAATTGAGGTCCATAGTTGAACTAGCTAATGTTTCCCATCCTGTTTCTTCATGTTCAACCTTAATTGCTCTGGCCAAACCCCAAGTCTATGACCATAAAACAAGATAATGTGCATAAGAAAATAATAATGTTTAAAAGTAGGTTGTGGGTTGTCTTTGAGGAAAACAAATTCATCATGCAAACATTCTTCCAAGAAAGATGCATAGTCAAAGGGTCGCACCTCATACATTTGTATATTTGTGGCTACGACCATGGGTCCATCAGTCATCAAGTCAGGAACTTCTACCCCTCCCAACTATCCACAAAACATGTATTTAACCTCCAGATATCTTTTGAACAAATTAAAATTGTACGAAGGGCCATCCTCATTAGTTAGGGCACTCAAATCCCTCTTATGAATTGCCAATTTCTAATTTTTATAGGTTGTATTTTCTATTATGAACTCATTGTGCAACTTAGTGAAAGAAAGATTCATAGTGAATCTTGGTTCTAAACCAAAAACTTCCTCTATCATTTATGCTGAAATTTAAAACAAAATATTTCCATCTTTGTCTTTGATACACCTTTCCTCAAAATCATAATTATCCACCAGAATCTTAAGGAATTCAACATTTAGAAATACATTTGGGATAATTAACCTACCTAAATTCAAATTCCATGGATTGTTGAGAGGGATTTCTTTATTCCTCCTAAGGTAGTGGAAAATAAATAACTCATATCCATGAATTTGAGTCCAAACATCCCCAACATTCTTAAATTTATCCTCCAATTTGTCCCTCTCGCACCATATGCTTGCTTCTTCACAATTTAGGCCCACAACCATGCATTTGATTAGTAAGATCCTGGTTCAATTTCCTTGGGGGAGATTCTTCAGATGACTTCTACTTTTTTGTTGATGGTTTCAATCCTACCGGTGCCTTCCTTTTACTGGATGATCCTTAAGGTTTGATGGCTTCCTATATTTTCATATGCCCTCTCTACAATAGCTTGTTCATGCAATTGTTTACTTGGAATTGCTAGGATCCTCTAAATCTTATAATTATTTCCTTCGTGTAAAAACTTTATTCATTCTCCAAAGTTCATTAATGGTGTCCAATTTTCTTAGGAATTTGAACCCATGAATTTAACAGTTTCTTATCTCCACAGGTTATTCGAGTGTAACAATATTTCTCCCACCATCAAGTTATACATTCTCTGATTAAATTATTCATTATACCGCCACAACTTTTGCTGATCACCTCATAGGAGATCAAGAATCTTGATTACAAGTTCACGTGATGTCCATTCCTTCCCAATGAAAACATTTCCATGTGTCACCAATTTTTTATAAACATTGTCAATCGGCATAAATTTCACTGATGATTCTATCAGCCATTGGGATGAGCACATTCTTCTTCTACCAAACTAAACATTCTCTCAATGAAAGTATTGCTACAAGCCTCCCCGATAACTTCACCAATGATCGAGATGCATAAAATTTCTCCTTGTCAATCTTCCTCTTCTTCCGATAGGTTTATCACCCAAGGATATCCTAAAGTTTCAATTGCGGATCAGAGCGCTTGATGTTCACTTTTTCCAATTCTTTTTCATGCCCGATAGAACTCTCTGTATGAGTTATACCACTACCCAAAATTTCTAAGACCATCAATATTTATTAATTCGACAAGATGACCACTTCTTTCTCTATTATCAGATTGCTGGCATTCTGAACTATCCCAATCAGGATAACTTATGCCGATACATGCAATTTTTAGTTTTTTAATTATTGGATTTGCATTATGCCAATTCTTTAAATTAATGACCCTTAAGTGCTATCCATGATACAATGCTATCAACATCCTAGATTACATCTTCACATAAAAAACTCAAAGTAACTATTCAAAAAATATAATTAAACTTTTAAGAAATTTTCATATGAAAATTGATGCAGGAGCATCCTGGGTGTAAGAGCAATCTTGCATCACCCAAAAAATATTTTTTTTTTTGTATTCAATAAGGGCTATCTAGTTGTGCAGAGTTGCTATTTATGGAGACTTTCTATTTTTAGTAAGTTGGTCTTACGATCTCGAAACATTTTGATTTTACATGTGGAGGTTCATCTCAGTCATATCAGCCTGCCAGCAAAGTTTCATGGCTAGATCAGGTCTAGTTTTGAAGATATTGAAGATTTTTTTGTATTGGCAGCAGGGTACAGAAACTATGAACTCAGTTTTGAAGGCTTTAGAGGCCCCGGATGAGGTTGAAAAATTGGGTGATGGGTGCTTTGCGCGGGTCAAGCCTGTAGAGCGCTTCATGGCATTTTTGAAATGGGGTTACAATAGTCAATCGGGTCAACTGGTGATGACTTATGGTCTCCGAAAGTCGGGTCACCTGAAATGGCGAAAAATAATTTTCCTTCAAAATTTTTGTTCGGGTTTCAAAAGTTATTTTGAGCCGACTTTGATGTAATAAATTGAAAAATAAAATAATTCTAAGTTTGGTCAGCCCTTAGGGCTAAATTTCTAGAACCTTCTCGGGTGGTGGAAATTGCCTATATAAAGAAGGCCCGTAGTGTTGTCTAGGGAAGTTCTGGGTAGTAGATCTGGGTATTGATTCGAGGCTTTGTCCTACAGAATATTGTAAGGGAATGCCCATGTGGCTTTGCATATTGTAATTCTGAAAGTTTGTAATTCCACATTTGTGGAGATAATAAGAAGCCAATTTTTTGTTCTTGCATATTATTGTCGTTGTTTCTCTATTTTTGTTATGTGTTTGTGGTATTAAGGGGAGCACCCTTCATCAAGTGGTATCAAAGTAGGTTTTCTTGAGTATGTAAATAGATCGCCGACTATGAGGCAGTTTGCACCAGGACCGTGGTTAGGGTTTTAGCGTGCATCGTGAAAATGCCTCCATGAAGAGAACGTGGTGGAAGAGCTAGTGCTGTGACACTTGAGGTTAGAGAGCTGCAGAGACAAGTGCGAGCATTGCAAGAAGAGATTCACAGAGGAATGAATCTTAATGTCAGAGATGAAAGTGAGGATGAAGCCGAAGAAGAATATCAAGAAGGAGAAGCTAAAATTGTTAACCAGGAGGAAGAAAGACTTTTTCGAGTGATTTCCAAGATTGGAAAAAGACCTAAGATTGAGGTTCCTACATTTTTTGGAAATCTTAACCTAGACGAATTAATCGACTGGATCAATGAATGTGAGGAATGTTTTGAGTATGAAGATGTTGAGGATCCTGATAGGGTCAAGTTTGTGAAGGCCAGATTGAAAGGTCATGCGAAGATCTGGTGGCAAGAAATTCAATTGGAGTGAAATAGAAGAGGGAAAGATAAAATAACAAGATGGGATCGGATGGTGGATAAATTGAAGCAAAAGTTCATTCCTGTTGATTATGAGCTTGACCTACTAAAGAAAATGCAAAGTTTGAAGCAAGCACGAAAATCTATTAAGGAGTATACAAAGGAGTTCTATCGACTCCTCATTAGAACAGGCCATGCAGAAGCTGATAAGGAGAAAGTTGCCCGATACCTTAATGGGTTAAGGCCAAGCATTCAGGAGGAGTTGAATCTGGTTCGAATGAACAGCATTGAGGAGGCATACTAGTTTTCCCTAAAAGTAGAGGAAAAGTTGAACAAGAAGTTTGAGAGCAGACAAAATGGAAGAGGTCGTGGTGGAAGATCTGGCGGATGGTCATATGGTGGCCAAAATGAAGATTTGAAAAAGAAGGATGAGGCCAGTAGTAGTCAGAATCAGAGAGGAAATAATTCCAATCATTTCCAGGATCAGAGTAATAGAGATCAGAGAGGAAGAGGAAGAGGAGGCTTCCGTGGAACATGTTTTAATTGTGGAGAAGAGGGTCATAGGGCATTTGAATGTCCTCAGTGCCAAGGTAGAAGAGATAGGAGAAATGAAGGCCAGGCCAGAGTTGTACATGTAGATGAAGATGCTAGATCATCAAATTCTGAAGATGCTGAAAAAGGAGAAACGCTAATTAAAAGAAGAGTCTTGCTAAGTGGTGAGAATGAACCTGAACAAAGGAGGAGCCTGTTTCACACTAGATGCAAGTGTGAGAGTAAATGTTGTGATGTGATTATTGATAGTGGAAGCACTGACAATTTGGTGTCAGAAGAGATGGTGACAAAGTTGAAGCTCAAGGGACAAAAACACCCACATCCATATCTCATTGCCTGGGTGCAGGATGACCATAAGGTCATGGTAAGTGAACATTGTCTGGTAAAGTTCAAGATCAGCGGGTACCAAGATGAGGTACTATGTGATATCATCTCTATGGATGCATGTCATATGTTGTTGGGTTGACCGTGGCAATTTGACAGATGTGCTGTACACGATGGTCATGTGAATAGCTATTCCCTGACAAAGGATGAAGTGCAACATAAGCTAAAGCCATTGAAGGAGACCGAAGTAAAGGTATGTGATAATGCAAGAATAACATTTGTTGATGGAAGAAAATTCCTAGATGGTATGAGGCATGAGCATGTGTGTTTTGTTTTAATTCCAAAAGTTGGTAAAGAAGAAGTAGAGGATGTACCTATAGAGGTTGCAGATTTATTTAATGAGTTTCAGGATATTGTATTTGATAATGTACCTGATGGATTACCACCGGTAAGGAAGATCAGTCATCAGATGGATTTGATTCTAGGAGCCAGTTTTCCAAACAAGGCAGCATACAGAATGACACCAGTAGAAAGTGAAGAGTTGAACAGACAAGTCCATGAGTTATTGCAGAAGGGGTTGATTCGAGAGAGTCTGAGTCCCTGTACTGTACCAGCAGTATTAGCACCAAATAAGAATGGAGAGTGGAGGATGTGTACAGATTCTAGAGCAATAAACAAGATCACAATCAAGTATAGGTTTCCATTGCCATGAATGGATGATATTATGGATTGTTTGAGTGGAGCTGTGTATTTCTCAAAGATAGATCTAAAGAGTGGATATCACCAAATTTAGATAAGAGAAGGAGATGAATGGAAGACTACCTTCAAGACAAAGGAAGGACTATATGAGTGGTTAGTCGTGCCTTTTGGGCTAACCAATGCACCGAGCACTTTCATGCGGCTCATGAACGAGGTTCTGAAAGAATTTCTAGTTTCAACAGAAGGTCTAAAAATGGACCCAGAGAAGGTACAAGCTATCCTTGAATGGTGTACTCCAAGGAGTGCTACTGAGGTAAGATCTTTTCATGGTTTAGCTAGCTTTTATAGAAAATTTATTAGAAATTTTAGCAGTATTTGTGGACCCTTGACTGAAACAATGAGAGGGGATAGAAAAGAGTTTAAGTGGACTAATGGGGCAGAAAAGAGTTTTCAATTGTTGAAACAAAAAGTTACAGAACAACCTATTTTAGCACTTCCAAATTTTAATAAGGTGTTTCAAGTAGATTGTGATGCTAGTGGTACTGCAATAGGAGCTGTTATGAGCCAAGAAGGTAAACTTGTTGTTTATTTCAGTGAGAAGTTAAATGATGCCAAGAGAAAATATTCTGTTTATGATCAGAAATTTTATGCTATAGTTCAGGCATTGAAAAAGTGGATGCACTATCTACTTCCTAAGGAGTTTGTTTTGTATACTGATCATCAAGCTTTGCAATATTTGAACAGTCAAGGAAAGTTGAATCAAAGGCATTTGAAATGGGGTGAGTTTTTGCAGAGTTATACATTTGTTTTGAAACACAGAAGTGGAAAGTCTAACAGGGTTGCAGATGCTCTTAGCAGAAGGCAACTATTGCTGATAGAGGTGCAGATTGAGGTGGTTGTGTTCAAGGAACTCAAGAATTTGTATCCAGAGGATCCTGATTTTGGTGAAGCTTGGAAAGGTTGTACAGAACCTGTTACTCTAGACAGGATGAAATGGCTGGATTTTATCATCCAAGATGATATGCTATTCAGAGGGAGTCAGTTGTCCATTCCACAAAGTTCTATGAGGGAGAATCCCATCAAAGAGAAGCATAGCAGAAGATTGGCTGGACATTTTGGTCATGATAAAACCTTTGGTTTGGTTAGTGAGAATTATTATTGGCCACAGTTGTAGCAAGATGTGAAAAAGTTTGTACAGAGTTGTAGAGTATGTCAGATGGAAAAAGGAGTGAAGCAGAATATAGGGTTGTATCAGCCATTGCCTATACCAGAGAAGCCTTGGGAGGATATCAGTATGGACTTTGTTCTTGGTTTACCGAGAACTTAGCGGGGACATGATTCAATTTTTGTGGTGGTTGAAATTTTTTTGAAGATGGCACATTTCATTCTCCACAAGAAGACTAATGATGCTGTTCATGTAGCAGAATTGTTTTTCAGAGAAGTGGTGAGACTACATAGTTTGCCAAAGACCATAGTTTCAGATCGAGATACTAAGTTTGTTGGATATTTCTGGTGGACATTGTGGAAGAAGTTGAAGACAAATTTGAAGTTTAGTTCATCACATCATCCACAGACCGATGGATAGACAGAGGTGGTGAATAGGAGTTTGAGAAATTTGCTGAGATGTTTGGTTGGAGATAAGCCAACAGGATGGGATTTGATTTTACCACAGGTAGAATTTGCATACAATAATTTTGTCAATGAGAGCACTGGTAAATCACCATTCCAGATTGTATATGGAAGTAGTCCAAGAAATGCATCTGAATTGAGGAAGATAGATAAAGGAGAAATAAGTAGTGCTGAAGCTGAGGATTTTGTAGAACACTTGAAGAACATCCATGAGGAGGTGAGGAAGCATATTACCAAGATGAATGCATAGTATAAGCCTAAGATAGATGAGAAAAGGAGGCATAAGGAATTTTAGGTTGGAGATGAAGTCATGGTTCATTTGTGAAAGGAGCGATTTCCGGTTGGTACATATAACAAGCTGAAAATGAAGAAGTTTGGACCATGTAAGATATTGAAGAAGCATGATTCAGGAAATGCATATGAGGTAGAATTTTCTAGTGAGCTGAATATTTCACCAGTGTTTAACATTTTAGATTTGACAGAGTATCATGAAGGAGGTTTTGAAGATGAGGTTGCAGCAGCACAGTGGAGTATTCCAGCAAGTAGTTCAGATACCAAGGAGATTGAAAACATACTGGATAGTCGTGTTGGCAGAAGCACAAGGAACAGGACATATGAAGAATATCTGGTCAAGTGGAAAGGATGACCTGTTGAAGATTCATCATGGCTGACAAAGGAGGAGGTTAGCCATCTTGGTTTTCCTCTACACACTTGAGTCGTGACAGGGTCACTTCTCAAATTACCCTGGGTGTAAGAGCAATCTTGCATCACCCAAAAATATTTTTGTTTTTGTATTCAATAAAGGCTATCTTGTGCAAAGTTGCTATTTATGGAGACTTGCTATTTTTAATAAGTTGGTCTTACGATCTCGGAAGGTTATAATTTTACATGTGGAGGTTCATCTCAGTCATATCTGCCTACCAGCAAAGTTTCATAGCTAGATCAGGTCTAGTTTTGAAGATATTGAAGATTTTTGGTATTGGCAGCAGGGTACAAAAACTTTGAACTCAGTTTTGAAGGCTTTAGAGGCCCCA
The DNA here is from genome assembly GCA_027943335.1 of Chamaecyparis obtusa. Taxonomy (NCBI): domain Eukaryota; kingdom Viridiplantae; phylum Streptophyta; class Pinopsida; order Cupressales; family Cupressaceae; genus Chamaecyparis; species Chamaecyparis obtusa. The sequence goes on along the minus strand of BSBK01000441.1, from coordinate 2,008,286 downwards.
GATGAGGTCAAAAAATTGGGTGACGGGTGCTTTGCATGGTCAAGCCTGTAGAGAACTTCGTGGCATTTTTGAAATGGGGTTATAATAGTCAATCGAGTCAACTGGTGATGACTTATGGTCTTTGGAAGTTGGGTCACCTGAAATGGTGGAAAATAATTTTCCTTCAAAATTTCTGTTCGGGTTTCAAAAGTTATTTTGAGCCAAATTTGATGTAATAAATTGAAAAATAAAATAATTCTAAGTTTGGTCGGCCCTTAGGGCTAAATTTCTAGAACCTTCTCAGGCGGTGGAAATTGCCTATATAAAGAAGGCCCGTAGTGTTGTCTAGGGCAGTTCTGGGTATTGATTCAAGGCTTTGTCTTACAGAATATTGTAAGGGAATGCCCATGTGGCTTTGCATATTGTAATTCTGAAAGTTTGTAATTCCACATTTGTGGAGATAATAAGAAGCCAATTTTCTGTTCTTGCATATTATTGTCATTGTTTCTCTATTTATGTTATGTGTTTTTGGTATTAAGGGGAGCACCCTTCATCAAAAATATGAGTGTCAACACTTAGTAATCCTATGTACTTAGTGACTACTATATTTGGTAATCTCTACGCTTGGTGACTACTTTGTAGTTATGACTGACTAAACTATCTTGCTCTATTTACCGACTTTATGAATGAATGATACTAATGAAAAATCTTAATGCACTTAGGAGTAACATTCTCCCCCTTTGGTATTAGTATCAAAAACATATATGTGTATGTCGACTACAAAAATTTGGACTTGAAAATTTGCAAACCAAAAATGTGTGAACCATGTGAACTCCCCCTTTGAACATGCTTTCGGAGTAAAATATATATAATAAATATATATACATATATTTTCCTCTTTTTTGAAAGTAATGCCAAAAAGTGTACTTACAACTTGTCAAATATATTTTGATGGGTTTTATTGAGAGTGGCCAAGAGGTTTTCCCATTCCTCTTTGAGATTTTCTAGAGCAATTTGCTCTAAGCCTACTTGTGCATGCATGTCAAAAATTTTCTCTATTACTGATATCGCAGGGGGTGGCAACTAATTCCTTTTCCTTGTTCATGTGTTTTTTCATCACCTTTAAGTGTGGTAGTAACTCCGTATGTAGCTTGGTTACCTATTCTCTAATTTTATCCTCTTCCTTTCTCAATTTTAGTCTTAAGCATTGAATATTTGTGAATTTTCCACATAAAATGCATTTGGCTCGATTGTTAAACTATTTGTACTATTCTTTATATCTTCATCTAGTTTCTTTATCTTTCAACTAATATCGGTAGTGAAAGAGTCTATGGTGCACAACTATTGCAAAATTGTAATAACCTTGTGAATGATACTATCTAACTCAGTTACTACTTATGAAAGTTTTACCTTATTAACTGCCACTGCTTGGCTGATTCTCTCGGTCAATTTGTACTAAATATTCTTTTCTTCTCTTTCTTCCATCATCTTCTCAGCATCAGTAGTGGGGCCATTAATTATCTTGGTGAGCAGTGCAAGTTGGTCAATGATGGGGATTGTTTCATCTACATTGACATCAGGTGCAACTTGCATTAAGATCTCTTTGACATCCTCTAGCACCTTAGAGTTAGTATTCTTGTGTTCTTGCTTCAACTTCTCTTGAGCTACTTTCTAGGTGCATATCTCTCCATATTTTCTTAGAGCTTTGTGGTCAAGTGTCCTTGGGTCACATGAAGGAATTTCAATTATCTCATCAAGTGTGAACAAACCCTTACTTCCATGTTTCCTCTTCTTCTTCTTATCTTTCATGCTGGATGTAGGAGATTGTGCAATTGAGACTTGAGCCTTATGGTCTAGATTTGGCTTGGATTTCTCGATGGATTTATATTCTTTCTTATTATGCCATGTTGTTGATTCAACAATCTTTAGTGATGGGGCTTGTGACCTTGTGTTTGTGGTAGAAGTTTCTACCATGTTCTCAGTCCATGTTCCTTGATCATTTTCAATTGTATCAGTGGTTTCAATGTGTTTTTCACCCTTTGTAGCTTCAAAAATATGCTTAGTCTCTTTACCTGTCTCCTCACCCTTGTCTTCAGTTGTGTCATTTTCTTTCTTAGGTGGAGCTTCCTCACTTTGTTTCTCAGTAGCTATGTCTATAGCTTGTACCAGTATATGAAAATTACTTGGTACCATTTCTCTTTCTACCTTAGTTACTTTTTCTTCTCCAAGATTATCTGTAGCAACATTTATTACTTCATCTTCCTTTTCTTCATTGTCGGGGTCTCCTCTTGTTATATCTTCAATCATAATTTCTTCTTCCCCTAACGTTGTCAACATCTCAAGAATGCCTTCCATAACATTCTCAGAAGTAGTGATGAAGTATTCAACATATGTTTCCTCTTTGGGCTACTCAGTATCAGAGATGTGAATTGGTTCATCCTCAACATCTATTGGTATATATGCTTGTGAACTTGATAGAGGTTTCTCAGTGTCAACTACAGGTGCATTTGCCTTAGTTTTCTCTAATGGACTTAGATTTTTAGTCCAGATTCTGCTACTTTCCTCATCTACCTCTTGTATTTTACCTTGTAAGATGTTAAATGCTCTTGCCTTCATAAAAAAATTACTTGAATATTGTTGCAACACAACATCAATCTCGAGGACAATGAAATCAGGCTTGGCCAAAATTAATGACCTTTCTCTCATTCTTTTCTTGGTCTGAAGAAAATATGTCCATGTAGAAGATACTTTATCATATAACGCCTTCAGTATGTTACTTGAAAACTCAATTGGAACTCATTTAAAATTAATCATCATACGTATAATAGCTTCCTCTATCTTATTTTGATCTTCGGTACTTAGGTTGGAATACCTGTTAAGATTAGGAGTAGTGAGTCTTCCTATCTTATTTATTCCTTCTACAACTCCATCAATTGTTTGAGGTCCTTTATTTATAACAACTCAGAATTGATCATTATCTTCATCTTTTGAGTCTATGTCATCCTTTCCTCTTCTCAATTTTCTTCTCCTTTTTTGGTTCAGGGAGCTCATTAGGTACTTTCAATCCCCTCTTTTTTATGATAAGTATGGGTTAGTGTTGGCCTAGTTATTTTTTCTACACCCTTCTTCAGAAGTGGTGTATTGCCAGTTTCTGAGATTATCTGTGCTCAGGTAGAAGTATCAACCTACTTGCCTTTTCCTTTTGTAGCTTAGGTGGCTTTGCCTATTCTAGTTCATCAAACTCAGTGGCCTCTTCATCATCATCTTCACCGACTTGTATGTGTTCCTCAATTGGATCTTCAACCAATTTCTCAGCTTCTTCATCTCTAACTCCAAATTGTTTCTTCAGATATTTTACCATTTTATCCTTTTTCCTTCCCATCTTCTTTACTACCAGTCCAATTTTTATTTTGAACTTGGCTTCTTCATATATTCTAAACTTTGTGGCATATTTGTCCTTTGGCTCAACAAGTAAAACCATAATTGGTTTTGTAGCTTGGTTTATATCAATTTCATACTCCATAGGAGGTAGCCAAGTTGTCCTTAGTTCAACTGGTTTAATCAAGGTAATGTCAGTATCTACCAAAAAGAAAATATCATCCTTATATTTTTCAACTAATTTTGTCAGAATCCTAGTTCTTTTCTACATTCTCTCCTTGAATTTGCTAAAGTAAACTTCCATAACCGACTCAAAGTTCTTGTCTAAGTTGTTAATGAATTCAGTTATCTGCATTATAACTCATCGGTCTACATCCCATTCAACATTTCTATCTGAGGGAAAATAGTTTTGCAGATAGAAAAATGTACATACCTGTATCATCTTAAAATGGATGCAGTTCCATCTTGGTAGGTTTAGCACCCTCATTTAGTGCATTTTTCATGATAGATTTGCACTTATGATGCATTTGCACTTGGTTCTTCATTTCTAAGTGAAATTAGGGTTAGGATCCTAAGGATTCTCCTTAATTTCCCTTATTATGGCTCTATTTTCTAGGTAGGACCAAGGTATTGGTGCTCCTAGCCTTCATCTCATCTCTCTTAGGCCTCTAGCTCCTTTTCCAACATTCTGTCATGATTTCCTGAACATCCCGAGTCTCTGGCTGACCTAGAGCTTCTCTATTTTCAAAGTAGACTGAGCTTAAAACTTTAGGTCAGGGTCGAGGTTGACCTTGACCTAGGTCAAGGTCAACATCCTTGACCTTATCAAGTTTTTGTCCCCCTTTTCAAGTTGTGATCATAGCGGGTCTTGAAATTAAAAGCGAGCCTCCGGATCCAAATGCAAATGGGTTTTAATTTAAAATGTATTTAATTTTTTTCCCTAATTAGTAAGTTATTGTGATTGGACCATAATTTGAGGTGAAATTTGAATTATGGGCCCTTACATTTCCCAAGGAGCCTTGCCTTGAAATATCTATGTAAGCACTCTCTTTTGCCTTCATTTTCATCAAGCAACTTCATGTTACAAGAAAGAGGTGATGATGAATAGATGATGCAAGATTTGAAGAGGATGATATACAAGATCAAGATTTTGTTGATGATTTGATGCAAGCAAGTATTTGTGATAAGCTATTATGGATATTCCTTTGGAGCAAGAAAGATCCCCTCTTCCTTAATCCACCATTTTCAACATTCAAGCTTTCAAAGATAAAATCATGAGGTAACAATTATGGATTGTGAGTTTGGTAGGAGTACTTTAGTCTTGGGGTCTCGGTATGCTTTATTTATCATATTCAAATCTATGGATTTCTCTCTCATTTGAATTCATACTAGGGTTTTTAATCTAGAGGATTAGATCTTGGCATTGCACATTCAACACACACACATATTCTATTACATTCGGCTATTCATGGAGTTGGAGATCGCCAAAATGAGGGTTTGACTAAGGCAAATCCCTATATAGCCACCCTAAAACACCATTTTCAGGTATCTACAGTCATTGTTTTAGGAGTTGCATAGCATATTTGAGTAACCTTTTCAAAAAACTTCTGGGATCCATGAACATAATTTCCTTTGGAGTAGTGTAGGTCAAGGTCGACATGAAGGGGTCAAGGTTGAACTTTCTCAGAAAATTAAAAGCTTTATGGGTTTTCTCTATCTCTATTTTCCTATCCCAGATCTAGTTGCAAAATTTTCTCAAACCTAGGACAGACACCAGAAAATAGGTATTTTCAGATCAGCTATATTATGAGGTATGTATTTCATCTTATCTAATTTCAGTATTCTTTACACATATTTCTAGATTTACACTACTTATCATTTGAATTTATATGTTTGATGGTAAATATTGGTTTAGAGCCTCTATTGGGTGCATTGTTAAAAACCCTACCTATCCATCACATTTTTCCACCTTACAATACCAAAAGTGAACCAAATTTGTAAGTATTTGATCTTCTAACTTTAATGGTATGCATTTTTTCTTCCAGTTGTCTCAACATTAACTTAGGTAAGTGAAGTTGTAAACCCTTCTTCAAAATTCTATTCATGATGTCAACTGCTCCACATACAACATTGTTTGGTCTACTTGACTAAAATATTTTGTAAGCAATGACATAAGCGCTAAATATCATCTTAGGTTCTCTTATGGTGTTGATCCTCATGCCTCTATGGTCCCACTCTGCTCCTGTTATATTTTCAATCTCAGTCTTTGGTGGGTGTCTTAGTGCTTTCACCTTGTCATTTGTTGGATACCTTGTGACCACGTGTATGACATCTTTTGAGATCTTCATAGGTTCATCCAGCTGCATATTCCCTTCATGTACTCATCTTAGTACAATCCTTATCCATTCTATTTTAAATTATTTTAGAAAATGCAATCCATTAGTTAACCCTTTTACCTCAGGGTGCTTGTGCTCATCCTTTAGATTTCCATCAGTGAAAAGTTCTTGGTAAGTGGCCTAGAGATCAAATTCACCAATATTTTTTATTTTATAGTGTATATAAGATCTAATGTCTTTCACCAATAGAACCCAAGTAGATATCAAAGAAAATGTACCTTTGTCATTTGGTTGTGCAGAAACTTCCAGATGAAGTGTGTAGCTAGGTTCAGTGTATGTCGAGTTCTTGATCAATGTTACCTTCTTCCCTTTCTTTTCCTTAGATTGAATGGATCATGAAGTCAATGTCATCATGACTATAAATTTAGGGCTTTTGAAAAAATTCACACTATATACTTGGTTACTCTTTAGACTTCTTGAATCACTTCCAAATGCTCTGTAAAACACTTAAATCTTCTTAAAATCTTGGAAACAAGTTTCTCAATCTTTGCTCTAATTTTCTATGGTTTACTCTTGAATGCAATGTAATCAAATGAATTCATTTCCCATGTATTTGAATAGAGGTAAAATGGCTTCACCTCTATTTATAATGTGTGTGTTGTATGATGTATGGGGGAAATATGAGATCCACTCTTAAATCCAAATTCCAAAAGGAGAGATCCAATTTGATCAATCAAAAGGTTAATGCACAATCGAATCAATCTATGGAGAATATGAAAGAGAGAGAAACCATATATTTATTTATGGTAGAATTGAAGTGTTTAGAATTTGAAATAATTGAAATGCAAGTACTAACCTCAAATTAGGGAAAATCTGGAAAATGCCAAATTCTAATGTCTGTGTATACTTTCGAGAAAATCTGCAAACTTTTCTAGACTGGAAATGCCGAGACAGAGAAAACCCAAAAATATTTTTCCAAGATGAGCTCAAGTTGACTTTGACCCTCATAAAAGGTCAAAGGCTAGATTCTTTATTTGACGATTGATTCTGATTTTGTTTGCAGATCTCGAAAGTTCACTGAAAAGGGTATCGAAATCCGCTCTCAGATCTGAAATCTCACACATGTACCTGCAAGAAAAAGAGGATTTTTGTTGTCTATTTGAGGGGTTTGCCTTGGTCAAACCCCAGTTTGGAATCAACCTTAATATTGAAATTGAATAAGAATACTAGCAAGTAGTAGAAATGGATCTAACAATGAAGCTATGCAATTCAATAGATATGTAATTCTATTTTGAATGTACAAACAAGTATATTGATATGAAAGCTTGAACACAACAATGGTAAATCAAAACTCCATGATTGTATGCTTGGAATCCACCTTGATAGAAGGATGAAATGGATCTTGAAGATGAACAAAGGATCTTGAAGGAAGATCACACAATCAGGATGGCTAGATCTAGGGTTTGAATGATGAATCTTGAATGATTGAACCAAATCCCTTCAATGGCTTGAATGCTTGAATCCTTGATCTTCAATGGAGAACTTGGATGGAGAAGAGAACTTGAATGCTTGAATGAATTCTTGCACTTGATCACCTTGAGAGCTTGAGAGAAATGAAGATATGAAATTATAGATGGATGTGAAAATGAGAGAGGAAGGCCTCCTTTTATAGTGAACTAGGGTACAATCCTCTAGAGGGACCACCTTGGAGAATTAAATCCCAATTAGGTCCTAACCTTTATAAATATACCTAGATTAAATGAAATTAAATTCAATTAGATGATTTACCATTTTGATCCTAACCTAGTCAGGATCAACCTCGAATTTGACCCTATGGGCCCAAATCCAGTTAGAATTAGGACAGGAGGTCTCGGGGATGCCCGGAGACCTAGAAATGATATCAGAATGGGATAGAATGCTAGGGATAGGCACAAAATCCTATTATGACTATGATGAAGGCTAGGAGGACCTATTTCTAAGTCCTACCTAGAAAATAAAGCCATGGAAGAGGTAAATTAAGGAGAATCTTCAGGATCCTAACCCTAATTTCACCTAGAACAAAGCAGAAAAGAAGTGGAAAGTGGGGAGAAAGCTAGATCAAAGAAAAGATCAATTCAAGGCATCCAATATGACCCCAAACCACTTACAAAGAGGGCTAAATGCTCTTAACATGGAAGTGCTTCCATTTTAAGATGATACATTAAGCCACCACTTTATCAAGAGTATGGACTCGATGCAAACTCTTGGTAAAGGAGAAGAAAGAGAAGATCCGAGTGGATTTGAAATGAGATAGAATGACACTTAGTTAGGGAAACCAGCCCCCAAGCTAAGGATTTTAACTGAACATACATAGACAAGGGTACGAAAAAAAAAAGGACACAAAAAAGGGGGGTTACTACTAAAACAAACCGAAATCAACTAGCACAAGAAACCTTGCTAAGAAACATTTCTTATACTAACATCATATTTGGAAAGCTATCATAAAAGCATAAATGTTTACATAAGAAAGACAAGAAAAACACTATAAATAACATAGCTTCATGATCTAATCCTACTAGCATAAAAGCGAAAAGAGAGAGAGGGAAAAGAGTGATTACCTTGCCTAGTAAGATGCCCACCTTACCATGAATCACCCTACAGGGAGAGCCCAATAGGTTCACCCATAAACTGTGCTTGCAATTATAATGTGTCTTCTGATAGATTCTAGAATATCCATAGATCCACCTTCTTCTATCACTATGAATATGAAATGCGTGTCTCCTCAAGATTTAGCAACTTACATGCATTACCTTCGGAAGATTTAGCATATAGGTGGGTGTCTTTTCAGGATTTAGCAAATTATGTGCATTACCTTCCAAGATTTAGCATATTTGAAATTGGAAATGCATGTCCCTTTAGGATTTAGCAACTTATGTGTGTTTCCTTCAGAGGATTTAGCATATTGAAAATTTGAAAAATGCATGTCTCCTTAGGATTGAGCAACTTATGTGCATTACCATCAGAAAATTTAGCATATAAATGTGTGTGTTTTCAAGATTTAGCAACTTATGTGCATTACCTTCCAATATTTAGCATGTAAAAATAAAAAACTATAGTACAAGAGAGGCCCTATATATTCCCCCCTCCTTAATATGGAAAAAACATACTATTTTGACATGTTAAGGAAAGAAAAGAACAAGGATAAAGCCTTCCTCAACATCAAGACAATATCCACAAAAAATACCCAGTCCAATCCAAGAAGGTCACAGCTCCTATGAGGCCATGGAAGGGACAAAATGTAAAGAGATGTTATGCAAGAAGTGCAAATAAAGTGACCCTTATGAGGGATAGCACACTGTTCAGTTTCCAAGGTGAGAGATATATCAACCATGGAAACCCAATGTCAAACAACAAAATAGGTTGTGATCAAGGATAGAGATCCTCAATGCAAACCAAAATTTTCATGTATGATTGGAAATCACATAATAGATAGATACTGCTTAACCAAGGAAAGAGATGAATCCCAGAAAGATAGAAAGGAAGGAGATAGCATCCTTGCCCCCCAAGTGTAGGAAAAAGATGAAAGAGGATACCAGCTTCACAATACAAGGAGATATCCTATTTAGCAATAATGTACACCATATCCTGAGTGAGGGATATTGATCCCTACATCCAAGAATATAGATAATCATGAAAAGGATATGTCACTCATGGAAAAAGGATCCTCAAAGAAAGAGATCTTATCAACAAGACCACCTACCAAAGAGGAGTGCTTTAGATAAAATATCATCTTTCAACAGTGGGAACAAAGATTCAGTCATCAAGCCCCCTGCAAACAAGAGGAAGAGGAATCTTTGAAACAAGGGAAACAAGTCTAACACCAAAGCAAGGGTGAGAGTTTATAAAGAACATAATTTGAAAAATAGAGAAGAAGTGACAACTTAGGACAACAACTTCTCATATAAGAAAGTTATCCATAGTCAAAACATCTGTCAATATGTTGAAATAATATTGCAATATAAACAAATACCACTAAGCTAAAGGAAAGTAGCTCCCTAGACAAAGAGAAAGAAAGAGGTACCTTGCCCCCTAGAGATAAGGAAAAGGGATACCTTTGCAAAAAAAATGTCTTAGAAAAGATATCTTGAAAAGAAAGGAGAGATTCTATGGATGATTATAAACATAATGAAAAGTCATAGAAAAATATGAGAGAAAGAATACAAATTAAGCCCCAATAAAAGACCTAATGGATCCTAGGAGACTGGATGAAGATACACCTCTTGCCCCCCCAGTCATGAGACAAGAGGGAAAGAACATCTACATTATATCTAAAGGAGGGGAATCCCCTATATAAAATTATGAAGGAATTGTAAAACTACACGAGAGTGAGATATAATTCCTAAAGCAACTCTTTCTCTAACATATAACTTGAAATGTTTACAATCAACAAGTAAATGTTTGTTACTATAATGAAAAGGACATTTGTATTTGTATAAAGAATCGATCGGCATAGGTCTAAAGATTTCTTTCTTGGAATTCATTAGCTCAACATATACCTTCTTAGCCACTTCTTGACGCGTATTAGGGTTATCTAAGATAGGTGTGGGGAGAGGAAGATGATGTTTAGCATCACCTACCTTAACTTGAAATTTTGAACACCTAACACCATACATATTCAGTTTAGGGGTTATATAAATTGGAAACCTAATACCATGCTCATTAACCCCAAGCCCTAAACCTTTATAACCTTGTTTAGTCACCATATTATATCTGGTAGTGTATATATTATGTAAAGCTTCTATAGGAGGTGATTGTTTATCATGTTCATGAGTAAAGGTTGCATAAGGTGGGATAATAGGTTTGAAAGAAGTTTCTTTACCCTTTCCTTTAATATCATCATGAATTGGAGGAGAAGGTAAATCAAAGAAATCTTGCACATCTGCATCTTGAACTATAGCTTGAATCCCATCATAACTATGGGAAGAGCGAGGATGAACATATGGAGAATTAGGTATTGAATGAGGATTAGGAAGATTAGGATTAGGTTTGATAGGATTAGGATTAGGATTGATAGGATTAAGATTAGGAAGATTAGGAAATGGTGTATCATCTACCAAATTCTTCACATAATCCAAAAGATTAATAAGACTACCACATAAATCCTTAATAAAAGTTTTAAATGTAGACAAATTAGTGTCAGTCAACTTCACAAAAGCATAAGCAAGAGCAAAGTGAAGGGTCATCAACATAATGAAGTGAATGATACTCTCATAAAAATTATAGGTATTATAAAGAGATGCTAAAAGAAGAGTAATGAAGAACATAACTACACACCAAAGAATCTTAACAATCACCATAGAAAATGAAATGCAAGAAATATTTTTGGATTTTATTGATTATATAGATTTTTTTGTATGTTTGAATTTTAAAATGTAAGAGCATAAACTAGATCTAATCTAAAGGCAAGAAAGGATCTAAAATCTAACACAATAGGGCATCGAATTCCACAAAATAAAGGAGAGTAAGTATGTCAGGTTCACTAAAATGAATAGCAAAGGTGAACACACATGATAAGATAAAGGGAAATCTAACACCAAAAAGAAAGAGAGTAAGCTAGTCGGGTTCACCATAATGAATAGAGGTAAAATGGATTCACCTCTATTTATAATGTGTGTGTTGTATGATGTATGGGGGAAATATGAGATCCACTCCTAAATCCAAATTCTCAAAGGAGAGATCCAATTTGATCAACCAAAAGGATGCACAATCGAATCAATCTATGGAGAATATGAAAGAGAGAGAGAAACCTTATATTTCTTTATGGTAGAATTGAAGTGTTTAGAATTTGAAATAATTGAAATGCAAGTACTAACCTTAAATTAGGGAAAATCTAGAAAATGCCAAATTCTGATGTCTGTGTGTAATTTCAAGCAAATCTGCAACATGTCCCAAACTGGAAATGCCGAGACATAGAAAACCTAGAAATCCTTTTCCAAGATGAGCTTAGGTTGACTTTGACCATCATAAAAGGTTAAAGGCTAGATTCTTTATTTGAAGGTCGATTTTGATTTTGTTTGCAGATCTCAAAAGTTCACCAAAAAGGGTATCCAAATCTGCTCTTAGATTTGAAATCCTGCACCTGTACCTGCAAGAAAAAGAGGATTTTTATTGTTTATTTGAGGGGTTTGCCATGGTCAAACCCAAGTTTGGAATCAACCTTAATATTGAAATTGAAATAAGAATGCTAGCAAGTAGTAGAAATGGATCTAACAATGAAGCTATGCAATTCAATATATATGCAATTGTATTTTGAATGTAAACAAGTATATGATATGAAAGCTTGAACACAACAATCATAAATTAAACATCCATGATTCTATGCTTGGAATCCACCTTGATAGAAGGATTAAATGGATCTTGAAGATGAAGAAAGGATCTTGAAGGAAGATCACACCATCATGATGGCAAGATCTAGGGTTTGAATGATGAATCTTGAATGCTTGAACCATATCCCTTCAATGGATTGAATGCTTGAATCCTTGATCTTCAATGGAGAGCTTGGATGGAGAAGAGAACTTGAATGCTTTAATTAATTCTTGCGCTTGATCACCTTGAGAGCTTGAGAGCAACAAAGATATGAAATTATGGATGGATGTGAAAATGAGAGAGGAAGGCCTCCTTTTATAGTGAACTAGGGAACAATCCTCTAGAGAGGCCACCTTGGAGAATTAAATCCTGATTAGGTCCTAACCTTTAGAAAATAGACTTAGATTAAATGAAATTAGAGGATTTACCATTCTGAAACCTGAAATAGCAAATCCGGAGGCCGGAAAATAAATATCCCCAAAACCCGATACCTAAAAATTAAAGGCTTTGGAGATTTTGAAAGAGGAGGAAAAATCAAGGTTGGGAGTGACCTAGTCAGGTTCAAGCTCGATCCTGACCTAGTCAGGATCAACCTCGAATTTGACCCTGTGGGCCCAGATCTAGTTAGAATCAGGACAAGAGGTCCTGGGGATGCCCGGAGACCTAGAAATGATATCAGAATGGGACATAATGCAAGTGATAGGTACACAATCCTATGATGACTATGATGAAGGCCAGGAGGACCTATTTCTAAGTCCTACCTAGAAAATAAAGCCATGGAAGAGGTAAATTAAGGAGAATCTTTGGGATCCTAACCCTAATTTCACCTAAAATAAAGGAGAAAAGAAGTGGAAAGCGGGGAGAAAGCTAGATCAAAGAAAAGATCAATTCAAGGCATCCAATATGACCCCTAACCACTTACTCGAAGGGCTAAACACTCTTAACATGGAAGTGCTTCCATTTTAAGATGATACATTAAGCCCCCACTTTAGCAAGAGTATGGACTCGATGCAAACTCTTGGTAAAGGAGACGAAAGAGAAGATCCAAGTGGATTTGAAACGAGATAGAATAACACTTAGTTAGGGACACCAGCCCCCAAGCTAAGGATTCTAACTCAAGATACATGCATGAGGGTGTGAAAAACAAAAGGACACAAAAAGGGGGGTTAGTACTAAAACAAACCGAAATCAAGTAGCACAAGAAACCTTGCTAAGAAACATTTCTTATACTAACATCATATTTGGAAAGCTATCATAAAAGCATAAATGTTTACATAAGAAAGAAAAGAACAACACTATAAATAAAATAGCTTGATGATCCAGTCCTACTAGTGATGCAGGAGCATCCTGGGTGTAAGAGCAATCTTGCATCACCCAAAAATATTTCTATTTTTGTATTCATTAAGGGCTATCTTGTGCAGAGCTGCTATTTATGGAAACTTGCTATTTTTAGTAAGTTGGTCATATGATCTTGAAATGTTCTAATTTTACATGTGGAGGTTCATCTCGGTCATATCAGCCTGCTAGTAAAGTTTCATGGCTAGATCAGGTCTAGTTTTGAAGATATTGAAGATTTTTTGTATTGGTAGCAGGGTACAGAAACCTTGAACTCAATTTTGAAGGCTTTTGAGGCCCCGAATAAGGTAAAAAATTTGGGAAGTAGGTACTTGTGCAAGTCAAGCCTGTAGAGCGCTTTGTGGCCTTTCCAAAATGGGGCTATAATAGTCAATTGGGTCAATTGGTGATGACTTATGGTCTCCAGAAGTCGGGCCACTTGAAATTGCAAAAAATAATTTTCTTTCAAAATTTTGTTCGGGTTTCAAAAGTTATTTTGAGCTGACTTTGATGTAATAAATTGAAAAATAAAATAATTCTAAGTTTGGTCGACACTAAGGGCTAAATTTTTAGAACATTCTCGGGTGGTGAAAAATACCTATATAAAGAAGGCCCATAGTGTTGTCTAGGTAAGTTCTGGGTAGTAAATCTGGGTATTGATTCGAGGCTTTGTCCTATAGAATATTGTAAGGGAATGCCCATGTGGCTTTGCATATTGTAGTTTTGAAAGTTTGTAATTTCACATTTATGGAGATAATAAGAAGCCCATTTTCTATTCTTGCATATTGTTGTTGTTTCTCTATTTCTGTTATGTGTTTGTGGTATTAAGGGGAGCACCCTTCATCAAGTGGTATCAGAATAGAAGTTCCTAAGTGTGTAAATAGATCACTGACTGTGAGGTAGTTTTCACCAGGAGCATGGTTAGGGTTTTAGTACACATCATGAAAATGCCTCCACAAAGGGAATGTGGTGGAAGAGATGGTGTTGTAACACTTGAGGTTAGAGCACTCCAGAGACAAGTACGAGCATTGCAAGAAGAGATTCATAGAGGAATGAATCTTAATGTCAAAGATGAAAGTGAGGATGAAGCCAAAGAAGGAAATGATGATCAAGAAGAAGAATGTGGAATTTTGAATCAAGAAGAAGAAAGGCTTTTTTGGGCCATTTCCAAGATTGGGAAAAGACTTAAGATTGAGGTTCTGACATTTTCTAAAAATCTTAACCCAGAAAAATTGATCGACTGGGTCAATGAATGTGAAGAATATTTTGAGTTTGAAGATATTGAGGATCCTAATAGGGTCAAATTCATGAAGGCCAGACTGAAGGGTCATGCAAAGATCTAGTGGCAAGAGATTCAATTGGAGTGAAATAGAAGAGGAAAGGATAAAATCACAAGATGGGATAGGATGGTGGATAAACTGAAGTGATAGTTCATTCCTATTGATTATGAGCTTGACCTACTGAAGAAGATGCAAAGTTTAAAGCAAGCAGGAAGATCTATTCAGGAGTATACAAAGGAGTTCTATTGAATCCTCATCAGAATAGGCCATGCAGAAGTGGATAAGGAGAAATTTTCCCATTACCTTAATGGGTTAAGGCCGAGCATTCAAGAGGAGCTGAATCTAGTTTGAAGGAACAATATTGAAGAGGCATACCAGTTTACCCTAAAAGTAGAGGAAAAGATGAACAAGAAGTTTGAGAGCACAAAAAATGGAAGAGGTCACAGTGGATGATCTGGTGGATGGTCATATGGAGACCGAAATGAAGATTCGAAAAAGAAGGATGAGGCCAGTAGCAGTCAAAATCATATAGGAAACAATTCCAATCATTTCTTAGATCAGAATAATAAAGATCAGAGAGGAAGAGGAAGAGGACAAGGTTCAGGAAGAGGAGGCTTCTGTGGATCATGTTTTCACTATGGAGAAGAAGGTCATAGGGCATTTGAATGTCCTCAAAACCAAGGAAGGACATATAGGAGGAATGAAGGCCAGGCCAGAGTTGCACATGTAGATGAAGATGCTAGATCATCAAATTCTAAAGATGCTAAAAGAGGAGAAATATTAATTAACAAAAGAGTCTTGCTGAGTGGTGAGAATGAACCTGAACAAAGGAGGAGCCTATTTTGCACTAGATGCAAGTGTGAGGATAAATTTTGTGATGTGATTATCGATAGTGGAAGCACTAACAATTTGGTGTCAGAAGAGATGGTGACAAAGTTGAAGCTCAAGAGACAAAAACACCCACATCCATATCAGATTGCCTAGGTGCAGGATGACCACAAGGTCATGGTTAGTGAACAGTGCCTGGTAAAGTTCAAGATCAGCAGGTACCAAGATGAGGTACAATGTGATATCATATATATGATGCATATCATATGTTGTTGGGTAGAACATGGCAGTTTGACAGATGTGCTGTACATGATGGTCGTGTGAATACCTATTCCCTGACAAAGGATGGAGTGTGACATAAGCTAAAGCCATTAAAGGAGATGAAAGAAAAGGTATGTGGTAATGCAAGAATAACATTTGTTGATGGAAAAAAATTCCTAGATGGTATGAGGCATGAGCATGTGTGTTTTTCTTTAATTCCAAAAGCTAGTAAAGAGGAAATAGAGGATGTACTTGTAGAGGTTGCAGATTTGTTGAATGAGTTTCAAGATATTGTATTTAATAATGTACCTGATGGATTACCACCGGTAAGGAAGATTAGTCATCAGAAGGATTTGATTCCAGGAGCCATTTTTCCAAACAAGGTAGCACATAGAATGACACCAGCAGAAAGTGAAGAGTTGAATAGACAAGTACATGAGTTGTTGCAAAAGGGGTTGATTCAAGAGAGTCTAAGTCCTTTTGCTATACCAGTGGTATTAGCACCAAAGAAGAATAGAGAATGGAGGATGTGTATAGATTCTAGAGAAATAAATAAGATCACAATAAAGTATAGGTTTCCATTTCCATGAATGGATGATATTATGGATTGTTTGAGCGGAGCTGTGTATTTCTCAAAGATAGATCTGAAGAGTGGATATAACCAAATTCAAATTA
The DNA here is from genome assembly GCA_027943335.1 of Chamaecyparis obtusa. Taxonomy (NCBI): domain Eukaryota; kingdom Viridiplantae; phylum Streptophyta; class Pinopsida; order Cupressales; family Cupressaceae; genus Chamaecyparis; species Chamaecyparis obtusa. Next base: position 1,991,869 of record BSBK01000441.1, on the reverse strand, counting down.
GAGAAGGAGATGAATGGAAGACTACCTTCAAGACAAAGGAAGGACTGTATGAGTGGTTAGTCATGCCTTTTGGGCTAACCAATGCACCAAGCACTTTCATGCGGCTCATGGACGAGGTTCTGAAAGAATTTCTGGGTAAGTTTGTCATTGTGTACCTAGATGATATTTTGATCTTTAGTAAGACATTGGAAGAGCATATGATGCATATTTGTATGGTGTTTGAGAAGTTAAGAGATGAGAAATTGTTGATTAATTTGAAGAAGTGCAGTTTTGTGAAGAAAGAGTTAGTGTATTTGGGATTTGTAGTTTCAACAGAAGGTCTGAAAATGGACCCAGAGAAGGTACAAGCTCTCCTTGAATGGCCTACTCCAAGGAGTGCTACTGAGGTAAGATCTTTTCATGGTTTGGCAAGTTTTTACAAAAAATTTATCTAAAATTTTAGCAATATTTGTGGACCCTTGACTGAAACAATGAGAGGGGATAGAAAAGAGTTTAAGTGGACTAATGGGGTAGAAAATAGTTTTCAATTGTTGAAACAAAAAGTTACAAAACAACTAGTTTTAGCACTTTCAGATTTTAATAAGGTATTCCAAGTAGACTATGATGTTAGCGGTACTGCAATAGGATTTGTTATGAGCCAAAAAAGTAAACCCATTGCTTATTTCAGTGAGAAGTTAAATGATGCCAAGAGAAAGTATTATGTTTATGATAAAAAATTTTATGCTATAGTTCAGGCATTGAAGAAGTGGAGACACTATCTACTTCCTAAGGAGTTTGTTTTGTATATTGATCATCAAGCTTTGCAATATTTGAATTTTCAAGGAAAGTTGAATCAAAGGCATTTGAAATGGGTTGAGTTTTTACAGAGTTATACATTTGTTTTGAAACACAGGAGTGGAAAGTCTAATAGGGTTGCAGATGCTCTTAGCAGAAGGAAACTATTGTTGACAGAAATGTAGATTGAAGTGGTTGGGTTCAAGGAACTCAAGAATTTGTATCCAAGGGATCTTGATTTTGGTGAAGCTTGGAAAGCTTGTAAAGAACCTGTTACTCTAGACATAATGAAGTGGCTAGATTGTATCATCCAGGATGATATGCTATTTAGAGGGAGTTAGTTGTGCATTCCACGAAGTTATATGAGGGAGAATCTCATCAAGGAGAAGCATAGCATAGGATTGACAAGATATTTTGGTCATGATAAAACCCTTTCTTTGGTTAGTGAAAATTATTATTGGCCACAGTTGCAGCAAGATGTCAAGAAGTTTGTACAGAGTTGTAGAGTATGTCAGATGGTGAAGGGAGTGAAGCAGAATACAGTGTTGTATCAACCATTACTTGTACTAGAGAAGCCTTGGGAGGATATCAGTATGAACTTTGTTCTTAGTTTATCAAGGACACAGTGGGGACATGATTCAATTTTTGTTGTAGTTGATAGATTTTCAAAGATGGCACATTTTATTTCCTGCAAGAAGACTAATGATGTTGTTCATGTAGCGGAATTATTTTTTAGAGAAGTGGTGAGAGTACATGGTTTGCCAAAGAGTATAGTTTTAGATAGGGACACTAAGTTCATTGGATATTTCTGGTGTACATTGCGGAAGAAGTTGAAGATAAATTTGAAGTTTAGTTCATCACATCATCCACAGACTAATGGACAGATAGAGGTGGTGAATAGGAGTTTGGGAAATTTGCTGAGATGTTTGGTTGGAGATAATCCAATAGGATGAGATTTGATTTTACCACAGGTAGAATTCGCATATAATAATTTTGTCAACAGGAGCACTAGCAAATCAGCATTCCAGATTGTATATGGGAGTAGTCCAAGAAATGCATCTAAGTTGAGAAAGATAGATAAAGGAGAAATAAGTAGTGTTGAAGCTAAGGATTTTGGAGAACACTTGAAGAACATCCATGAGGAGGTGAGGAAGCATATTACCAAGATGAATGCATAGTATAAGGCTAAGGTAGATGTGAAAAGGAGGCATAAGGAATTTTAGGTTGGAGATGAAGTCATGGTTCATTTGTAGAAGGAGTGATTTCCAATTGGTACATATAAAAAATTGAAAATGCAGAAGTTTGGGTCATGTAAGATACTGAAGAAGCATGATTCAAGAAATGCATATGAGGTTGAGTTGCCTACTAAGCTGAATATTTCACCAGTATTTAATGTTTCAAATCTGATAGAATATCATGAAGGAGGTGTTGAAAATGAGGTTACAGCAACATAGTGGAGTATTCCAACAACTAGTTCAGATACCAAGGAGATTGAAGACATACTGGATAGTCATGTTGGTAGAAGCACAAGGAACATGACATATGAAGAATATCTAGTCAAGTGGAAAGGATGACCTGTTGAAGATTCATCATGGCTAACAAAGGAGGAGGTTAACCACCTTTCTTTTCCTCTACACACCTGAGATGTGATGGGGTCACTTCTCAAATTACCCTGGGTGTTTGTTGCAGGAGCATCCTGGGTGTAAGAGAAATCTTGCATCACCCAAATTTTTTTTTTTTTTGTATTCTTTAAGCGCTATCTTGTGCAGAGTTGCTATTTATGGAAACTTGCTATTTTTAGTAAGTTGGTCATATGATCTCAAAATTTTCTGATTTTACATGTGGAGGTTCATCTAAGTCATATCAGCCTGGTAGTAAAGTTTCATGGCTAGCTCAGGTCTAGTTTTTAATATATTGAAGATTTTTGGTATTGGCAATAGGGTACATAAACTTTGAACTCAGTTTTGAAGGCTTTAGAGGCCCTAGATAAGGTCAAAAATTTGGGTGACAAGCGCTTGCACTAGTTAAGCTTGTAGAGTGCTTCGTGGTCTTTCCGAAATGGGGTATAATAGTCAATTGGGTCAACTGGTGATTACTTATGGTCTCTGGAAGTCGGGCCACCTGAAATGGTGGAAAATAATTTTTCTTCAAAATTTTGTTCGGGTTTCAAAACTTATTTTGAGTTGACTTTGATGTAATAAATTACCACTGGTAAGGAAGATTATCCATTAGATGGATTTGATTCCAGGGGCCAATTTGCCAAACAAGGCAGCACACAAAATGACACTAGCAGAAAGTGAAGAGTTCTTGCATATTATTATTGTTTCTCTATTTTTGTTATGTGTTTGTGGTATTAAGGGGAGCACCCTTCATCAAATAGCATGAAAGTGAAAAGAGAGACAAGGAAAAGAGTGATTACCTTGCTTAGTAAGATGCCCACATTACCATGAATCACCCTAGAGGGAGAGCCCAACAGTTTCACCAATAAACTGTGCTTGCAATTGTAATGAATCTTCTTAGGGCTTCTAGAATATCCATAGATCCATCTTCTTGTATCACTATGAATATAAAATGTGTGTCTCCTCAGGATTTAGCAACTTATGTGCATTACCTTCAGAAGATTTAGCATATAGGTGTGTGTCTTTTTAGGATTTAGCAAATTATGTGTGTTACCTTCCAAGATTTAGCATGTAAAAATAAAAAACTATAGTATAAGGGAGGCCCTATATATGCCCCCCTCCTTAATATGGAAAAAAAATACTATTTTGACATGTTAAGGAAAGAAAAGAACAAGGATAGATCCTTCCTCAGCATCAAGACAATATCCACAAATGAATAGAGGTAAAATGGCTTCACCTCTATTTATAATGTGTGTGTTGTATGATGTATGGGGGAAATATGAGATCCACTACTAAATCCAAATTCCCAAAGGAGAGATCCACTACTAACCTCAAATTAGTGAAAATTTGGAAAATGCAAAATTCTAATGTCTATGTGTACTTTCAGGCAAATTTGCAACCTATTTTGGATTGGAAATGCCGAGATGGAGAAAACCCAGAAATATTTTTCCAAGATGAGCTCAGGTTGACTTTGACCCTCATAAAAGGTCAAAGGCTAGATTCTTTATTTGAAGGTTGATTCTAATTTTGTTCACAGATCTCAGAAGTTCACCAAAAAAGGTATCCAAATCCCCTCTCAGATCTAAAATCCCACAGCTGTACCTGCAAAGAAAAGAGGATTTTTGTTGTTTGTTTGAGGGGTTCACCTTGGTCAAACCCTAGTTTGGAATCAACCTTAATATTGAAATTGAAAAAAGAATGCTAGCAAGTAGTAGAACTGGATCTAACAATGAAGCTATGCAATTCAATAGATATGCAATTGTATTTTGAATGTAAACAAGTATATTGATATGAAAACTTGAACACAACAATGGTAAATCAAACCTCCATGATTGTATGCTTGTAATCCACCTTGATAGAAGGATGAAATAGATCTTGAAGATGAACAAAGGATCTTGAAGGAAGATCACACTATCATGATGGCTAGATCTAGGGTTTGAATGATGAATCTTGAATGCTTGAACCAAATCCCTTCAATGGCCTGAATGCTTGAATCCTTGATCTTCAATGGAGAACTTGGATGGAGAAGAGAACTTTAATGCTTTAATGAATGCTTGCACTTGATCACCTTGAGAGCTTGAGAGCAACGAAGATATGAAATTATGGATGGATGTGAAAATGAGAGAGGAAGGCCTCCTTTTATAGTGAACTAGGGCACAATCCTCTAGAGGGGCCACCTTGGAGAATTAAATTCCAATTAGGTCCTAACCTTTAGAAAATATACCTAGATTAAATGCAATTAGATGATTTACCATTATGAAACCCGAAATAGCGAAACTGAAGGTGGGAAAATAAATATCCTCGAAAGTCGATACCAAGAAATCAAGGATTTTGGAGATTTTGAAAGAGGGGGAAAAATCAAGGTTGGGACTGACCTAGTCATGTTTGAGCTTGATCCTAACCTAGTCAGGTTTGAGCTCGATCCTAACCTAGTCAACTTCAACCTCGAATTTGACCCTGTGGGCCCAGATCCAGTTAGAATCAGGATAGGAGGTCCTAGGGGTTCCCAAACACCTAGAAATGATATCAGAATGGGATAGAATGCTAGGGATAGGCAAAAAATCCTATGATGAATGTGATGAAGGTAGGGAGGACCTATTTCTAAGTCCTACCTAGAAAATAAAGCCATGGAAGAGGGAAATTAAGGAGAATCTTCAAGATCCTAACCCTCATTTCACCTAGAACAAATTAGAAAAGAAGTGGAATACGGGGAGAAAGCTAGATCAAAGCAAAGATCAATTCAAGGCATCCAATATGACCCCAAACCACTTACTCGAAGGGATAAATGCTCTTAACATGGAAGTGCTTCCATTTTAAGATGATACAGTATCTATAACCAAAAACCTTGTTTGGATTACGTGTGGTGCATTAAATGCTTTTCTAGCTACTACTCGGTTAACAATAAAATCACTCGGTTAACTCTATGGATACTTTAGCTTAGTGAACACTATCAATGCTCGGTTGACTATGTAACTCAATTTTTTCTAACACTTTCATCAACTGAAAATTTCTTACTTGATCCAGCTTAACAAACTATTCTGATTTCATGTTTTTAACATATAACAGCCTAGTGCATTTTAATTCATGTTGATTTGGTATTCATACAATAGATATAAGGAACTGTTGTAAGATATAACCAATTAAAATTCAGTTCTATACTTGATTTTCTTAGGTGGAGGTGGTGAGATCATGTAATCCAAAGGATGAGGTGTCATTGACTGTTGTGCTTGTTCCAACATTATCATCAGTTGCTCTTCTCCACATTTGGTTCCTTACCCTCATGATTATTTAAATTGTATTCTCACTTGCAACAATACTTAGTTTAGGTGCTTAGTCTCTATAGTCTCTACTTCAATGACCAACCTTAGGATAGTGCAAACATGCCATTCCATAATTTTTCTAGTTTCAAGATCTTCCTCTCCAGTGCATTATCATGAAATTTTATGCAATATGACCATATCTACCACATGTTGTAAAAATAGCCCAAGTATTTTAATCCCAAGTATATGCATTACCTTGTCTTCTCAGTTGACATGTCTTGTTTTTTCCTTTTAGTTTGTAGACTTATTTCATTTTTATCCTACATTCCTGAGATATATGTCCATGTATGTTGTAAGTGCGACAATGCTTTTCCATGTATTTATTCTTAGGTGACTTATTCAACTTTGATCTACACTCATGTGCTTGATGTCCATATGTATTGCAATTATAATAATAACCATCAAATTTAGGAATACCTTTTTCTTTTCTTCTATAGACATTTGATGTGTGAGTTGGTTTTCCACAATGATAACATGAGAGATTCTTTGGACTTCGATTTTCAAGGCATTCTTTTGTTCATCTTGTTTTGATGACACTCCCTACTCGGTATATCTTAAACTAGTGGTGATGTCCAGTCTTCTCTGACTATTTAGAAATTCATCTGTTCTTTTAGTACTTTCTTCAGCTTTCTTTATCATCTCATTATGTTGTTGTTGAATCTTCACTTCATTCTTCAGTCTTCCATTTTCTTCCCTAAATTCACCAATATCTTCCAATCTTCTAGTAATCTCACTATTCACTTAGTTGATTTCCTGACTAATGACAACTATCTGATTGGAAATTTCAAAATGATGCTCGGTAAGTCTTAATATTTAAGATTCCTCCTCTTCCAATTTTTCTGTCATTTTTCTTATATCTTCAATAGCCATATTTATTTCTTGTTCAGTTTGTCTTGCATTGTTCATGACATTAGTCATTCTTACCATTTGAGTCTCTTGTCCAATTTGCAGTCCTTTCACTTGTTTGGTAAGGTGCTGATTCTTTTCACATAGATTTGATATTGTTCCTTTAGATGCATCATATATGATTGCAGCTCCTTCAGATAATTCTTCTATATCTTCAACTTGATTATCGGTCTCATTGTGCTGAGATGCCAATTCCTTCCTTTTGATCAGTAAATCTCTCAATTGTTCTCTGGCATCCTTAAGATTTTACTTAAGAATCTATATCTCCAATCTCTAATTTTCAATTATCTTATCAACCTTATACCTTTCCATCCTTAAGATCTTTTCTCTTTAGTGTTAAACTTCCTCAACAAGAGAACTTGACACTGATACCAATTGTTGGGATTATGGAAAGGTGAGTTACTGAGAGGGGAGGGGTGAATCAATAACCCTAAAAAAATTTCAACTGAATCCTCGTAGAAATGTGATTCATTAACCAACTGTAGTATTTACATTCATCATACATTCAATACCATAACTGAAATATAAATACTTGTAAACTAATCAAATATGCATATATGAAAATTCATACACATAACACTTGTATTTGGGTATTGCAGAAACCCTTGTTAGAAGGTAAAAAATATGGTGGGGATACAACCCATAAAGCTTCACTACTACAATAAATAAAGTTTTCGGTTAAGGCTACAAAGATTGATCACTTCTGGTGATCTTACCCTATTAGGAGTAACAAAAAGATCAGCTAGATCTACCTGGTTAGAGGATTTTAGCAACACTCTTCAAGTGTGCACTCAGCTAAGAGATACATAAGACCATTAAGTCTACTATGTTAGGAGATTTAAAGTTTTCTACAATGGTTAGAATGCAACAGTGAAATTTGATCTGTTGATAGAAACTAACTTTGTTGAATATTAGATCCTTTAAGTACAATTAATAAATCACCTTGTAGGGATGAACATGTCCTTCTGTATTGCTTGGTAGACTTTGAACTATTTCTGATAAATTGAATACTCTATCAAAATCCTTTCTACATAGCTCTACCAGATATTCAGATGTCTCCCAATGGAAGCTACTTTATATGTGATACAAGTCAAAATGACATCTTTACAATTATTATATCAAAATGATTTGACCTAATTAGGGTTGTGACACTATCTAGAAAACCTAAGATCAATGGTCCAAATGAATAACCTAGATCATCATTACATAGAGATTATTAATCATTAAATAATTACATCCATATTTAATATTCACCTTGATCTTGGTAAACTATTTTCTAGCTTGGAAAAAAGTTGTCTACCTTGAAGTATGTGTCATACCAAACTTTTATGTCAACTCTGATTACTCGGTAAATTTTGTGTTTCTGCCTCGGTATAATACTAGTGCTCAGTAATCTTGTGTGCTTGGTGACTACTATACTCGATAATATCTGTGCTTGGTGACTACTTTGTAGTTATGAATGACTGAACTATCTTTCTCTATTTATCGATTGTATGTGTGTGCTAAAATGTTGACACACTTCTATGAGTCATTATATCCAAGATTGCTGAAGAATGAGGTCTCAAATGGTGACTCATAGCTCTCTATTCATGGAGTGCAAGGGTTTATAATGGAGGCCCTCAGTTTAGACCTAGTTTGTGCCCATGCAAGTACACCATAAAATGAGATATTCAAAGAGGAAAAGCAAGAGTGCTAGTTGTAATTGTTGGCATTAAGTAGGATTGCCACTAGTGACAACACTTATTTGCATTCTAAGTGAAAACTAAGCAGAACAGTGCAAACTGAGTAGAATAGTGCAAACCGAGCAGAACAGTGCAAACCGAGCAGATGAGTGCAAACTGAGTAGAACAATGCAAACCGAGCAGGATAGTGCAAACCGAGTAAGATAGTGTAAACTGAGTGACATTATGTCTACCAAGTCACAAGTATTTACCGAGTTCAAAACTTACCGAGTGGTTAGTATGAACCGAGCCTTCACTTCTACCGAGTGCGTGATGATGCTGAGCAATGCAGTGGATGCCGAGTATCAGAAAGTCACCGAGTTAGTTTGCAGGAACCGTGTAACCATACTTGGGCTGACTTAGTAGCACTTATGTTTATTTGTCAAGCTGACTTTGTAATTGTAATTAATTGTTTAGACTTGTATATAAACAATGTTGTACAAATACCAAGTAGTATGAATGTGAAAAAAGAAGAAGAGAGAAAGGCAGAGATAAGTGAATTACAAAGGGCTACCGCAGTATAAGAAGTAGCAAAGATCTATCCATCACAGAAGGTGATCAGTACATCAGCGAATCTCATTCAGCAATACAGTTGCAAGTAAGAGATCTACTGTTTCATCCTAACAGGTGAATCAGCTTGAAATCCTCTAACCAGGTAGACTTAACAGTCTTTGTAAAATCTCTTAACTGAGTGCATACTTCATTGTATGTTTGTAAAACCTCTAACAAGGTGGACCTAGTAGTCCTTATTGCTCCTAGCAAGGAAGATCATCAAAAGTGATCAATGTAAGCCTTAACCGGCCAACTTTATACTGCAGTATTAAAGCTTTGTGGGTTTCATCCCCACCCCAGTTTTACTTTCTTTTGGAAGGTTTCTAGGTAACCAAATCTATGTGTCATTGTTTTGAATGCTTTTATGTTTCATGCTTTCTATATGCAAAAGGATAAAGTGAACTATATGTTAATACATTTGATATTGAAAGAAAATTTTGAAGTTACTGATTCACCCCTCCCCTCTCAGTAACTTGGTTAATTCTTGAATATTTCCAACAATTGGTATCAAAGCTATATTGGTTCTCAAGATAAAGCTTAACTAGCTTGAGCAAAGATCCAGGACAATGGAGGTATTCAAACTGAACAAGGTGATTGAAAATGAAAAGCTAGATCTGGAAATGGCCATAGCTAAACTTAAAGAAGAAAAAGAACATCTTTCCCAATCCCTAAGAAGAAGGAAGGAACTTGCAAATCAGATGAATGATCATAATTACATTGAAGAAAAGATTGAAGATCTTTTTCCCTCAGATAGCTCAGATGAAGCAAACAATGCTGTCAGAGAACTCCTAGAAAAGAATGGGTCTCTACAGGAAGAAGTGAGAAAATTAAAAAGAGAACAAGAGCTACACTCAACAAGATTTTGTGAGATCTTAGAATAAAGAAACAAGTTGAAAGATGAATTAGATGGAAGGAACAATGAAGTCCAAAATAAAACCCTTCAGCTAGAAAACCTAATTCATCAGATCTCCCATACAAATGATGAAATTTTGACTCTAAGATCAGAAATAGAAAGCACAAGAGAAGAACTAAGATCTGAAAAGAAAATCAATCTAAGATTGGTGGATGACCTAAACACCGAAAAACAAATCAATGAAAGAATGCTGAAAAGCCAAGAAGACTTAAATCAGCTGTATGATCAAAATCTTCATAAGCAAAAAGGAAAAGCAGGGCTTGGATACAAAGGAGAAGGTGAATCTTCTAAGCAAGGTACTCAAAGGAATTAGAAACCTACTTGTAATCATTGTGGCAAAATAGGACATACTTCAAATAAATGTTGGAGCAATGAAAAAACATAATTCAATGGAAAATGCTACAACTACAATCAGCATGGTCACAAAGCAAATGAATGCAGGGAAAAACCAAGATTCAAAGGTAATTGTCACAAATGCAACAAACAAGGTCACAAGGCATCCGAGTGCAGATCCAAAACATTCAATCCAACAGAACAAATTATGAAAGCAATGTTTGGATGGGATTACAACACTTCGTGTAGATGTCATTACTATGGAGAATATAGACACATTGGCATGAACTACATAAAACATCATCTAAAGAAAAGAGATACTACCATAAGATGTTTCAAATGCACTAAACTTGGTCATATAGCTAGAAATTGCATGAATGCTAGTGAAGTTGAAGATGGAAAGAAGAATGAAGCAACTAAGGTCAGGAAATAGATGAGACAACAGTGGATTCCTAAATCTACCAAGCAAACCAGTCCAAGTAATGGAATGGGTGGCTCTATTGACTCAAACTAAATTTCCAAGAAAGCACTGGAACTGTATTCTCATAGACAAATTTGAAGCAGTTCCAGAACTGAATTAAAAGAAAGATCTAAATCAGCATACAAGATGCAATAAGGTCACAGGAAGGTCGGTATCAGTTTTCACCGAGCGAGGTCAGGAGCTGTCTAATATGATTACCGAGCGAGGTTGAAGCAATATGAATTCTCAAGTTCACCGAGTTGCGAAGTCTTTACCGAGCAATTAATTCATAGTGGGTGACAGTCTGTCAGAATTCATACCCTAATTTCTACTAAGCATTAATGACAGAGTTGTAAACAAAAGGAAAGAAATCAAACTCATTCTTCACTGTGAACTTTAGCATTTTGAGAGCAAAAAATTTCCAGAGCAATCCAGTGATTCAAACACTTTTGCAAAAAGAATTCTCTGTGAGCTACCATGGCATCATCTAGCACATCAGCAAAGAAAGGAACAGAAATGATAATCCAAGGGGAATGGAGAGCACCAGATTTCAAACTCGTGCCCGCAATTGTAGCAGCCCTAGACCCAAACAAAGCTCAATCTCAGATTCCTCCTAAGGTACTACTTGTTAACGATATTCACAATCATTTCAATTGTGCAATTCAAGAGATGGGAAACCTAGAGCTAGATATTGTGCATGAGGAACTGTGTGTGAATGGTGTTCTAAAACTAGAGCACAAACATCTGGAAGACAAGGGATTAGTTCACATTACACATTTACCTCGAAACTTCTAGGAGAAATGGGCTAGATACATTCTCAGCCGTGTACATGAAGGCAAGATTTGGCTTGAGCAACCCATAGAGATCACTAAGAAGATGATTCACCAAATCACCAGTCTTCCCATGTTAGAATAAGTTAAATCTACCAAAACCCTAGGTCGGCCGGAACTGGAGAAGAAAACCCTAGCCGAGTGGGATGGTAGAGGCATGAAAATAAGCAGCATTACTGATGCTGAATTGAAGTTTGGAACACACATCATTGCTCATAAAATATATAGTTCAAGTCGACAGAATAGTGTTTCCTATGAAGCCATAGACCTAGCATACAAAGTGGTAAAGAATAATTTATCATTTGACCTTGCAGATTTGTTGTTAAAACAGTTTAACAAGAACATGGAAAGCATTCAAACTTCCAAAAACAATCCATGTAAGTTTGGATCTCTACTGGTTTGTTTATTTTTCTATGTTCAGAAATTCTTCCCTTCCAAAGGAAAGGTAGTATGGAGAAAGGATGTGCCAATTCTTTATGAGATAAATGAATATATTTTAGAAATGGGTGAAAATTTTGAGAACATCATGGATAGTTATTTTGAGTCTTTCAAGGAGAAAATGAATGATAGATTCTGAATTCCACAGAAGTCGGTGGAGGATTATAAGGATGATATTTTTTTCATGGTGGACTGTGACAAAGTATACATTTAAGCAGCTAAACTGAGGATTGTACATGTAAAACCTCTTCCTTATGAGGTAAACATTGATGAAACAAAGAATATCATTGAAGCCCTCCTTAATTAGCCTATTGATCCCAAAGCTCCATATTTTGGGACATATGAAGAAGAAAAAGTGAGAATTGAATTAACTATAAAGCTTCCACAGGCAGTAAATAAAGGAAAAAAGAGGATAGCCAAAATGCAAATGCTAACTGAGGACAGAGGAGAAGACATTGAAGAAGAAGAGAAAAAGGATGAGAAAACAGAGGAACCAGAACCTGCAAAGAAGAAAGGAAAGGTATTCATCACCAAGGTACCTAAGCCTCCGACTATCTGATGCAGGAGCATCCTGGGTGTAAGAGCAATCTTGCATCACCCAAAAATATTTCTATTTTTATATTCAATAAGGGCTATTTTGTGCAGAGCTGCTATTTGTGGAAAGTTACTATTTTTGGTAATTTTCGTATGTGCTCAGAATGATCTAATTTCTTTCTTGGAGGTTCATTTTGGTTATATAAGTCTGCCAGTAAAGTTTCATTGCCAGATCAAGTGTATATTGGAAGATATTGAAGATTTTTGGTATTGGCAGCAGGGTACAGAAACTTTGAACTCAGTTTTGAAGGCTTTAGAGGCCCCGGATGAGGTCGAAAATTTGGGTGACAAGCGCTTGCGCTGGTCAAGCCTGTACAGCGCTTCGTGGCGTTTCCAAAATGGGGTTATAGCGGCCGAGCGGGTCAACTGGTGATGACTTATGGTCTTCGGAAGTTGGGCCACCTGAAATGGCGAAAAATAATTTTCTTCAAAATTTCTGTTCGGGTTTCAAAGGTTATCTTGAGCCGACTATGATGTAATAAAATGTAAAATAAAAATAATTCTAAGTTTGGTCGGCCTTATTGGCTAAAATTCTGGAACCTTCCCAGGCGGTGGATAATTGCCTATATAAGGAAGGCTGTATTATTATCTTAGGCAGTTCATAATAGTTCTGGGTAGTAGATCTGGGTAATAGCTCGAGGCTTTGTCCTACAGAATATTGTAAGGGAATGCCCATGTGGCTTTGCATATTGTAATTCTGAAAGTTTGTAATTCCACATTTGTGGAGATAATAAGAAGCCAATTTTCTGTTCTTGCATATTGTTGTTGTTTCTCTATTTCTGTTATGTGTTTGTGGTATTAAGGGGGGCACCCTTCATCAAGTGGTATCAGAGCAGGAGTTCTTGAGTGTGTAAACAGATCGCCGACTGTGAGGCAGTTTGCACCAGGACCGTGGTTAGGGTTTCAGCGCGCATCGCGAAAATGCCTCCACGAAGAGAACGTGGCGGAAGACCTGGTGTTGTGACACCTGAGGTTAGAGAGTTGCAGAGACAAGTGCGAGCATTGCAAGAAGAGATTCGTAGAGGAATGAATCTTAATGTCAGAGACGAAAGTGAGGATGAAGCCGAAGAAGAATATCAAGAAAGAGAAGTTGAAATTGTGAACCAAGAGGAAGAAAGACTTTTTCGGGCGATTTCCAAGATTGGGAAAAGACCTAAGATTGAGGTTCCTACATTTTCTGGAAATCTTAACCCAGAGGAATTGATCGACTGGATCAATGAATGTGAGGAGTATTTTGAGTATGAGGATGTTGAGGATCCGGATAGGGTCAAATTTGCGAAGGCCAGACTGAAAGGTCATGCGAAGATCTGGTGGCAAGAAATTCAATTAGAGCGAAATAGAAGAGGGAAAGATAAAATCACAAGATAGGATCGGATGGTGGAAAAATTGAAGCGACAGTTCATTCCTGTGGATTATGAGCTTGACCTACTGAAGAAAATGCAAAGTTTGAAGCAAGCAGGAAAATCTGTTCAGGAGTATACAGAGGAGTTCTATCGACTTCTCATCAGAACAGGCCATGCAGAAGCTGATAAGGAGAAAGTTGCCCGATACCTTAATGGGTTAAGGCCAAGCATTCAGGAGGAGTTGAATCTAGTTCGAATGAACAGTATTGAGGAGGCATACCAATTTGCCCTAAAAGTAGAGGAAAAGCTGAACAAGAAGTTCGAGAGCAGACAAAATGGAAGAGGTCGCGGTGGACGATCTGGTGGATGGTCATATGGTGGCGGAAATGAAGATCCGAAAAAGAAGGATGAGGCCAGTAGCAGTCAAAATCAGCGAGGAAATAATTCCAATCACTTCCAGGATCAGAATAATAGATATCAGAGAGGAAGAGGAAGAGGACAAGGATCTGGAAGAGGTGGCTTCCGTGGAACATGTTTTCACTGTGGAGAAGAAGGTCATAGGGCATTTGAATTTTCTCAGCGCCAAGGTAGAACGGACAGGAGAAATGAAGGCCAGGCCAGAGTTGCACATGTAGATGAAGATGCCAGATCATCAAATTCTGAAGATGCTGAAAGAGGAGAAACGTTGATTAACAGAAGAGTCCTGTTGAGTGGTGAGAATGAACCTGAGCAAAGGAGGAGCCTGTTTCGCACCAGGTGCAAGTGTGAAGGTAAATGTTGTGATGTGATTATTGATAGTGGAAGCACTGACAATTTAGTGTCAGAAGAGATGGTGACAAAGTTGAAGCTCAAGAGACAGAAACACCCACATCCATATCGGATTGCCTGGGTACAGGATGACCACAAGGTCATGGTCAATGAACAATGCCTAGTGAAGTTCAAGATTGGCGGATACCAAGATGAGGTATTGTGCGATATCATATCTATGGATGCATGTCATATGTTGTTGGGTAGACCGTGGCAGTTTGAAAGATGTGCTGTACATGATGGTCGTGCAAATACCTATTCCCTGACAAAGGATGGAGTGCGACATAAGCTAAAACTATTGAAGGAGACTGAAGAAAAGGTATGTGGTAATGCAAGGATAACTTTTGTTGATGGAAGAAATTTCCTAGATGGTATGAGGCATGAGCATGTATGTTTTTCTTTAATTCCAAAAGCTGGTAAAGAGGAAGTAGAAGATGTCCCTGTGGAAGTTGCAGATTTGTTGAATGAGTTTCAGGATATTGTATCCGATAACGTGCCTGATGGATTACCACCAGTCAGGAAGATCAGTCATCAGATGGACTTGATCCCAGGAGTGAGTTTGCCAAATAAGGCAGCACACAGAATGACACCTGCAGAAAGTGAGGAGTTGAACAGACAAGTACATGAACTGTTACAAAAAGGATTGATCCGTGAGAGTCTGAGTCCCTGTGCTGTACCAGCAGTATTAGCACCAAAGAAGAATGGAGAATGGAGGATGTGTACAGATTCTAGGGCAATAAACAAGATCACAATCAAGTACAGGTTTCCATTGCCACGAATGGATGATATTATGGACTGTTTGAGTGGAGCTGTGTATTTCTCAAAGATAGATCTGAAGAGTGGATATCATCAGATTCAGATCAGAGAAGGAGATGAATGGAAGACTGCCTTCAAGACAAAGGAAGGACTATATGAGTGGTTAGTCATGCCTTTTGGGCTAACCAATGCACCGAGCACTTTCATGCAGCTCATGAACGAGGTTCTGAACGAATTTCTGGGTAAGTTTGTCATTGTTTACCTAGATGATATTTTGATCTTTAGTAAGACATTGGATGAGCATACGATGCATATTCGTATGGTATTTGAGAAGTTGAGAGAAGAGAAATTGTTGATTAATTTAAAGAAGTGCAGTTTTGTGAAGAAAGAGTTGGTGTATTTGGGATTTGTAGTTTCAGCAGAAGGTCTAAAAATGGACCCAGAGAAGGTACAGGCTATCCTTGAATGGCCTACTCCAAGGAGTGCTACCGAGGTAAGATCTTTTCATGGTCTAGCTAGCTTTTACAGAAAGTTTATCAGAAATTTTAGCAGTATTTGTGGACCCTTGACTGAAACAATGAGAGGGGATAGAAAAGAGTTTAAGTGGACTAAAGGAGCAGAAAAGAGTTTTCAATTATTGAAACAAAAAGTTACAGAACAACCTGTTTTAGCACTCCCAGATTTCAATAAGGTGTTTCAAGTAGATTGTGATGCTAGTGGTACTGCAATAGGAGCTGTTATGAGCCAAGAAGGTAAACTTGTTGCTTATTTCAGTGAGAAGTTAAATGATGCCAAGAGAAAATATTCTGTTTATGATCAAGAATTTTATGCTATAGTTCAGGCATTAAAGAAGTGGAGACATTATCTACTTCCTAAGGAGTTTGTTTTGTATACTGATCATCAAGCTTTGCAATATTTGAATAGTCAAGGAAAATTGAATCAAAGGCATTTGAAATGGGTTGAGTTTTTGCAGAGTTATACATATGTTTTGAAACACAGGAGTGGAAAGTCTAACAGGGTTGCAGATGCTCTTAGCAGAAGGCAACTATTGCTGACAGAAATGCAGATTGAAGTGGTTGGGTTCAAGGAACTCAAGAATTTGTATCCAGAGGATCCTGATTTTGGTGAAGCTTGGAAAGCTTGTACAGAACCTGTTACTCTAGATAGGATGAAATGGCTGGATTTCATCATCCAGGACGATATGCTATTCAAAGGGAGTCAATTGTGCATTCCACGAAGTTCTATGAGGGAGAATCTCATCAAGGAGAAGCATAGCGGAGGATTGGTTGGACATTTTGGTCGTGATAAAACCTTTGGTTTGGTTAGTGAGAATTATTATTGGCCACAGTTGCAGCAAGATGTGAAGAAGTTTGTACAGAGTTGCAGAGTATGTCAGATGGCGAAAGGAGTGAAGCAGAATACAGGGTTGTATCAGCCATTACCTATACCAGAGAAGCCTTGGGAGGATATCAGCATGGACTTTGTTCTTGGTTTACCGAGGACACAGCGGGGACACGATTCAATTTTTGTGGTAGTTGATAGATTTTCAAGGATGGCACATTTTATTCCCTGCAAGAAGACTAATGATGCTGTTCATATAGCAGAATTGTTTTTCAGAGAAGTAGTGAGACTTCATGGTTTGCCAAAGACCATAGTTTCAGATCGGGACACTAAGTTTGTTGGATATTTCTGGCGTACATTGTGGAAGAAGTTGAAGACAGATTTGAAGTTTAGTTCATCACATCATCCACAGACTGATGGACAGACAGAGGTGGTGAATAGGAGTTTGGGAAATTTGCTGAGATGTTTGGTTGGAGATAAGCCAACAGGATGGGATTTGATTTTACCACAGGCAGAATTTGCATACAATAATTCTGTCAACAGGAGCACTGGTAAATCACCATTCTAGATTATATATGGAAGTAGTCCAAGAAATGCATCTGAGTTGAGAAAGATAGATAAAGGAGAAATAAGTAGTGCTGAGGCTGAGGATTTTGCAGAACATTTGAAGAACATCCATGAGGAGGTGAGGAAGCATATTACCAAGATGAACGCACAGTATAAGGCTAAGGCAGATGAGAAAAGGAGGTATAAGGAATTTCAGGTTGGTGATGAAGTCATGGTTCATTTGTGGAAGGAGCGGTTTCCAGTTGGTACATATAACAAGCTGAAAATGAAGAAGTTTGGACCATGTAGGATACTGAAGAAACACGATTCAGGAAATGCATATGAGGTAGAATTACCTACTGAGCTAAATATTTCACCAGTGTTTAACATTTCAGATCTGACAGAGTATCATGAGGGAGGTGTTGAAGATGAGATCACAGCAGCACAGTGGAGTATTCCAGCAACTAGTTCAGACACTAAGGAGATCGAAGATATACTGGACAGTCGTGTTGGCAGAAGCACAAGGAACAGGACATATGAAGAATATCTGGTCAAGTGGAAAGGATGACCTGTTGAAGATTCATCATGGCTGACAAAGGAGGAGGTTAACCGTCTTGGTTTTCCTCTGCACACCTGAGTCGTGACAGGGTCACTTCTCAAATTACCCCGGGTGTCTGATGCAGGAGCATCCTGGGTGTAAGAGCAATCTTGCATCACCCAAAAATATTTTTATTTTTATATTCAATAAGGGCTATTTTGTGCAGAGCTGCTATTTGTTGAAAGTTACTACTTTTGGTAATTTTCGTATGTGCTTAGAATGATCTAATTTCTTTCTTGGAGGTTCATTTTGGTTATATAAGTCTGCCAGTAAAGTTTCATTGCCAGATCAAGTGTATATTGGAAGATATTGAAGATTTTCGGTATTGGCAGCAGGGTACAGAAACTTTGAACTCAATTTTGAAGGCTTTAGAGGCCCCGGATGAGGTCGAAAATTTGGGTGACGGGTGCTTGCATTGGTGAAGCCTGTAGAACGCTTCGTGGCGTTTCCGAAATGGGGTTATAGCGGCCGAGCGGGTCAACTGGTGATGACTTATGGTCTTCGGAAGTTGGGCCACCTGAAATGGCGAAAAATAATTTTCTTCAAAATTTCTGTTCGGGTTTCAAAGGTTATCTTGAGCCGACTATGATGTAATAAAATGTAAAATAAAAATAATTCTAAGTTTGGTCGGCCTTATTGGCTAAAATTCTGGAACCTTCCCAGGCGGTGGATAATTGCCTATATAAGGAATGCTGTATTATTGTCTTAGGCAGTTCAGAATAGTTCTGGGTAGTAGATCTGGGTAATAGCTCGAGGCTTTGTCCTACAGAATATTGTAAGGGAATGCCCATGTGGCTTTGCATATTGTAATTCTGAAAGTTTGTAATTCCACATTTGTGGAGATAATAAGAAGCCAATTTTCTGTTCTTGCATATTGTTGTTGTTTCTCTATTTCTGTTATGTGTTTGTGGTATTAAGGGGAGCACCCTTCATCACTATCGTATTTACAAGGAGAAGTGCAAGGGGTAAGGTAGACAAAAAGGACAAAGATATAATATTCAAAAATCCTCCTCTAACCCTTCAAGAGAGGATTAAAACTTTTGAGAGAAGGATCAGGATCTGGAGTAAGTAATATAAAATCTTTAAAATATGAAACAAGATCAGAAACAGAACAAAAGGAGATTGAAGATGTTGTCATTGAAAAGATGGGACAGTGGAAATACTCTCCTAATGAAATAGCCCAACAGATTCCAGGAGCTTTATTAGATCAAATAAAAATGAGATGGGCCAATGCAAGGCAAACTGTAAAAGACATATTTGATCAAACTCTAAAACAGTTAATGCCCAGCTTGAAAAATGATGAAATAAAGAAGGCATTGATTGAGAATGAAAATAAGATGACACTGAAGTTCAATACTTGTTTAATTCTGATTAACAATATTGAATTAGTTGTGAAGAGTGCAAATGCCACATGGAAGAACATATACCATCTTCACCAACCGAGTACTGAATCAATTATAATAAAATACATTGAAGATGACAGTGATGAATAGGAAGAAGCCACTGAGGTAGATGATACCATGAGGATAGCAGCAAAAGTCATTGCATCACTTCCTACCTCTCCAGCAAAAGTTGCTACATCTAGCCCGGAGACATCTTCAAGCATGGTTGTGACAACTTAAACATTTGTCCAATCACCTATAACAACAATAGAAGTAACTACCATTTCTTCTACCGAGTTGCAGTCTCCTATTTCATCAAGTTTTCCAGCAGTAAGTATTCCAGTTTTTGCTTCTACAAATGAAAATACTTTAAGTTCTCCAGTAGACAGTATACCATTCTTTATAGCTAGTTCTACTATGTCTACTGTCACTACTACTAAGGCATTAAATATAGATAAGCCTAAGGCTCAACCGAGTATAAGATTTTTGGGCAAGAATATAGTAGAGGATATAGACCTAGATGAGGAAATAGAGATTCCAACATTGGATTTTGCAAATCTATCAGTGGATCAAATGCAAAATATAGGTGAAATCCTCCAAAGGAAAGTGAAGCAAAAGAAGGATAAAGAGGAGAGAGACAAGGAATATAAAATCATTAAGGATGCTAAGGACATTTTGTCAGAAGCATTAGGTATTCAAGTAGACTCCTCTCAACATGTTTTGTTACAATTAGCAGAAGCGGTAAATAAGTACAATGAGGATTCATCTGGGACAGACAAGTTAGTTGAAAAAGCCGAGAAGAAATTCAACAATAAAGTGCTTGAGCACATTGCTCAGCACATAGCTATTAATCAAGCAGAATTATCTTTAGTTTTGACAAACATTGAATCTTCCTATTCGAATGTTACCTCTCTTTTGGCCAAATTATGCAATGTTGCCGAATTCACCAAGGATGTCAAGGATAAAATGAATAAAATTGATGAGGATTTGAAGATTAGCATACAGAAGCTGCAACTTGAACCAAGTTCAAACTCTTCTCATCACATGAAAATCTCATTCCTATCAAATATGCAGTCAGAACTACTGAAAGAAGACACAAGGATCCGGTCCACACTGCTAGACATTCAGAACATGATCCTTCCCATCATGAATACAATGTATAAGCACATTGAACATTCCAAAACATTAATTCATGACAATCAGTTCTCAATAGCAGATCACATGATTGCACTCTCTGCAGAAGTCCAAATTGCAATCCAAACATGCAAGATTCTGCAAGAAAATTGGGACAGAACCCTGGCACTGATAATGAAGGTACATTCTATTTTTCTATCAAATTTTGGATTCTCCCTGTAAAACACTTGTATATACACCTTTGGCATTATCACCAAAAAGGGGGAGATATGTATAGAAGAAAAAATTAGTACATTGAAAGGGGGAGATAATTTATAAAGCCCTATTACAAAGACAAATTTTGAAAAATCAAAATAAATCTCAGCATGGTTCATGTATATAAGTTTTGGGCAATAAGTGTTTTTGTCACTAATGCCAAAGGGGGAGATTGTTGGCATTAAGCAGGATTGCCACTAGTGACAACACTTATTTGCATTCTGAGTGCAAACTGAGCAGAACAGTGCAAACTGAGTAGAATAGTGCAAACTGAGCAGAACAGTGCAAACCAAGCAGAATAGTGCAAACCAAGCAAAACAGTGCAAACTGAGCAGAATAGTGCAAACTAAGTAGGACAGTGCAAACCAAGCAGGACAATGTAAACCGAGTGACATTATGTCTACCGAGTCACAAGTATTTACTGAGTTTGAAACTTACTGAGTGGTTAGTATGAACCGAGCCTTCACTTCTACCGAGTGCATGATGATGCCGAGTAATGCAGTGGACGCCGAGTATCAGAAAGTCACCGAGTTAGTTTGCAGGAACCGTGTAACCATACTTGGGCCGACTTAGTAGCACTTATGTTTATTTGTCAAGATGACTTTGTAATTGTAATTAATTGTTTAGACTTGTATATAAACAATGTTGTACAAATACCAAGTAGTATGAATGTGAAAAAAAAGAAGAGAGAAAGGCAGAGATAAGCGAATTACAAAGGGCTACCGCAGTATAAGAAGCAACAAAGATCTATCCATCACAGAAGGTGATCAGTACATTAGCGAATCTCATTCAGCAATACAATTGCAAGTAAGAGATCTACTGTTTCATCCTAACAGGTGAATCAGCTTGAAATCCTTTAACCAGGTAGACTTAACAGTCTTTGTAAAATCTCTTAACCGAGTGCATACTTCATTGTATGTTTTTAAAACCTCTAACAAGGTGGACCTAGTAGTCCTTATTGCTCCTAGCACGGTAGATCATCAGAAGTGATCAATGTAAGCCTTAACCGGCCAACTTTATACTGCAGTATTAAAGCTTTGTGGGTTTCATCCCCACCCTAGTTTTACTTTCTTTTGGAAGGTTTCTGGGTAACCAAATCTATGTGTCATTGTTGTGAATGCTTTTATGTTTCATGCTTTCTATATGCAAAAGGATAAAGTGAACTATATGTTAATACATCTGATATTGAAAGAAAATTTTGAAGTTACTGATTCACCCGTCCCCTCTCAGTAACTTGGTTAATTCTGGAATATTTCCAACAGTAATACCCCCAAAATGGGCTATAGGTTCATTAACCTCCTACATCATCAAATCGAACGCAATCGACATCAAAGTCCTAACCTAAGGCACATCTACACATGAAGTTATCAAAACCCTAATTGATTTTATCTTAATTCTGCATCGGGGAATATTCCTATTTATCTTAATTATCTTTAATTAATGATTATTTGGCAATAAATGTCATTTATCCTAAATTTGATTAATTGAATATTTAATTAAGTTTAATTCTGCCACTTAATCTTTTAATTATATTTATTCCTAATTATATTATTTAATTTTGACAATAAATCAAAATCTCCCATGAATAACTCATTAAATTCTTATTTAATTAGTTAAATCTAGCTGTCAATATTTAATAATATAGTTTGGAATAAAAGTTTGATTAAATAATTGATTAACCCATAAATCAGTTATTTTAATTCAAAAATTAGTTAAGTTGAGAATACATCACTTTATTTTTAAATTAATTCATATTAAATCATGCACAATCAGAAAAGCAGTCAACTTTAAATAAATTTTCAATTTCAATTTGTTAACTTTCCAAACTCAACATTTGATTGTGAGTTGAAAAAGTGAACTAAACTCTATTTTGAGATAAAAAGTGCTTTTGGATGATTTAATGAGTTAATTATTTCTGATTTCTTGTTAACTCAAAAATTAACTTGAGTTTATCAAGAGTGATTTATGGCTTTTCTCAATACATCCTCAAGCCCTGGATTTCTATAAAATCAAGGCTCAGCTCTTCACAATTACATCTTTTGAATTTGCACAATTACTTTGGCAAAATTGCATTTGAAGAATTAAGCATTTGAGATAGGAGATTTTGTGAGATTTTTCATTGTTTTTCATAGCTTTGCATCCATCTTCACATCATTTTCATAGCATTGATTAGATCAAATTTTGCATTCAATCCATCTTTCATACATTCTAGACTAGTTTCATACAGTTTTTCATGTTATTGCATACAAAATCCAAAAAATAAGATTAATCTGCATTCATATCTCATTGCTTTCAATCATTCAAATCCTTCATTTAGGTGTTGCATTAGCACTGATCTCAGTCTGAATTTGAGAATACCATACTCACACCTACTAGAAGGTATTAAATTGTCTGGTTAGCTAGTTTCATTTATATTGCAGATTTTGATTTTGCTAACCTCTAATGTTTTACTGAAGTGTTGTGTCCGCAAATAGGTACAATTTTCTCACACATTTATGGTGCCCACCATGGGGCCTTGAAATGGGTTTCCATTTCATTTCTAACAATTTCTATCAATTTTCTATCATTTTCTGTCAAAACTACGATTTTTACTTTCTGTCTATACATTTTTTCGTACAAGTTTTGGAAGATTGTTGTGCCAGAACAACCCCTTGACTATTGTACAATAGTTGGTGTTTTCAAGACTCATGTCTGCTATTACATATTGTCATTTGGAGGTTGCTTTTTCATGTGTACACAGAACCATTGTTGTATCATGCTTGGATTGTTGTACGAAAGGTAACTGTTTGTCGGATGAGTTTTGGCATCAAGAATTCAATTTTTGTTTCAAAAATTTCAGGCAGTTTTCTAGATTTGATTTTTGGATTTGGACTAACAACTAACCCTAATAATTGAGAACTTTTTGATTTTGATTGGAAAAGCACAACAAAAATTGAAAAAATAGGTAAAATCTACTAAGCGTGTTGTGAAGAAACTTAGGTATTCTATTGTATTTGATAACACTTCAATTTGGGATATAAAATGAACTCTCACATGTCAATCTTGTGTGCTTTTCCTGCTTTCATAAAACACACTTTGATTTTGGGCTCTAAAATGAACATAGATTTACTTTTTGCATATCTGTTACACAGTAATTAGGCCCTATGAACACTATTTATGGATTTCTTGAGGGAGTGGGCTTCATTCACTTGTTTTTCATGTGAAGCTCTTCTCGAAGATAGATCCCCTTGTAGGTAGGGAGGATACTGTGATTATCTCATGTTCTACTTCTTTTGATCCTCAACTTTGATCGGTACATTCTCTCTTGGTCCCACTTAGAGAACTTGGTAGATGCTATTGTTGACATCACAAGCCTTGGTCAGGTGATTTTAGTCTTAGCCTGTCAAAGAATCTATCTACTCTATTTGGGTAAAAGGGAAAAGGCTAGAGGGCTATGCTCTACTCCCTTTTTGGGTAGTATCAGAATCTCAGATCCTTGAATCTGGACCAAGTCCCCATGTGGTCTATTTTGTGATTCACCTTTAGAGAGGGTCAATTGTAGTGTACATTCCCTTTATTGGGTCAACCATGTGGGAGAAACCTCAAGCGGTAATAACCATTTTTTCCATGGTAGCAACAGCTGCTATATAAATGTCTTTATGGAAGAAATCTCCATAGGTGCAGTCTCTTGTTGGGCTGTCAGATCTCCTTAGTAGCTCCTGATTGATTAAATTATCGGACTATGTCAAAACCCCGATGCACCTGGATTGGATTTCACCCTCTTGAGATTACAAAAGTTGTAGAGTTAGACCATTACTAAAAACCCTAGTGTTGCCAAATTTTTATTTTCTAGGCCTCTGTACTTGATTGAAAAACTTTTTGAGAACATACACAAGTAGCATTCCTATGGTTAGAACAATAAGTCACTTTATTGTTCATGTGCAATTTTGCTTTGTCCCTTGCTCATTATTTTCAGATGTTCTTGAAATGACTTGCTTGTTGTTCTACGTGCTTGTTATCTACTTGGTTATTGAAAATGAATGAACCTGAGATGAATTTTTACATGAATCTACAAACCTAGACATAAAATCGTACAAACAAACTGATTCTAAAAATTGAAAAATTGCAAATCTGAAGCAAAATTCCTTTCTGGAGTCCAAAGTCATCCCACAATCTTAGAAAGTCATATGAGTTTTGCCCAATTATTGTGCCAGAACCCCTAGATTATCGTACGGGAGACTATATACTATTGTATGAGTGTTGTCAAAAAACTCAAGCAAAAATTCAATCCTTGGTGTCGATTGTCATACTAGTGTTGCAATTTTCATATGAGTGCTTTCAATTGTTGTGCTAGACCTCACCCAAACTTGTATGAGCCTGGAGAAACTCATATCAAAATTTTCAAAAGTTTCCATAAACTTGCCAAATTTGTCAGAAATCTAGTTTTTACAGCCTACTTCCAGATTCTATCAAAAAATTCACTGTGTCAGGAATAGAGCCAAAACCAGAAGAATCCAACCAATTTTCCAAAAGTGGTCTCTTGAGTTTGATCTAGCCTTTTGATCTATCAATTTGAATCTTTTTCATCTTGTGTCAAAACCTTGTCAATCATTATTTTCAATTCAATCTTCAACAAAACGGCTAAGTGTTGAGCTCGTGTCTGCCATCTTTTGGGCATCTACCGATACACATAGGGCACAATATCCTTCATTTACATCCAAATCAACCCAATCTTGACAAGGTTGCATCATTAGATTTTCTTGAATCAAGTCATCTTTCAGTTGTCTTCATCTTTCTATTTTGCTTCGCTAGAGGTTAATGGTGGAAAATAGAGCTTCATCACAAAGAAAACAAAGAGAACAACCCAAACCATCTTAGTAACATGTTCTATGATTTCTTAGAAATTTCATCAACCTTACGACATAACTAAATTTGTAGAAGACACTCTTGGCAATCTTTACTTAAAAGGTGGTTACGTCACCCTCCTGTGTTTGTTCCCGGAGATAATCAAACAACTCCACATCAATCAATCCCTGGTAGTCCTTATAGCAACACAATGTCTCAAGTAGGAGGAAACCAAGGATCCCAAGGTCATCAATCTACTCATGAAGATCCTGAACCAACTCCTTCTAAAATCGAATGATATAGAAATGATGAGCACTTTTGAAGAATGATTAAAAATTTCTTGCAAGAAGAGGAGATATATTTCTTGGAATTGGCAAGACAAGGAGCCAAGCTTCCTCACACCTTTAATGCTAAAGATATCATTATTCTAGAGGAAGAAACTCCTATCTCAGCTATGATGAAATAGATTTATTCTCTGCAACTTAAACTAAACAAGATGGAAAAAGAGAAAGAACCCAAGGAATTTTATATGGAGGCTCTATGCCCCTTTCCATTTGATAAAAAATTATACATGCCACCATTTCCAAAGAAAGTGGAGATCCCTAAGTATGATAAGTATGATGGAAACTATGATCCTCAAGATCATGTCAGGGAATTCTGTACTCAATCTATGCAGTTTATGCATGAACCAACCTATCTAATGGGTCTTTTCCCTTGATCTCTGGGAGGGTCAACCATTCATTGGTTCTAAAAAATGGCTCCCAAAATCAAAAGTTTTGAGGGGTTAATCAAGTTATTCTATCAACACTACTCCTACAATATTCAACATCTAGTCACTATGATCGATATCTGCAATCTCAAATAGAAAATAGGAGAACCATTCTTGACTTTCTTGAAATGATGGAGGAAGAAATTCTCACTTTACGCTAGATCCATTCCGAAAACTAAAAAACTTGAAATCTTCATCAACAATCTGATTCCAAAACTCAATTATCATATGCAAATGAAAAATCATACTTCTTTTGAGAAAATGGTAGAAAATGTCATAACGATTGAAAATGTGCTTTCTCGAAAGGGAGACATATCCATAAATAAAGATAGCAAGTATGAATCTGGTTCTAGTTCCAAGAACAACAAAGATAAAAACAAATGCTAGAACAAGAACAAGAATGTTGTAACAGATGGTGTTGTGGATCATATTAGTGCTCCATCAAAGGCACCCACATTCAATCTTACCATGGGCACTCAGGCCATAAAAGCTTCTAAACAAAAGGCATATGAACTATCTCAAAAGTTGAAAGACTATAAACCATGGGTTACAACACAAAAATGCAAGTTCACTTCTTTGGGAGAGTCCTTGGAATCTACCATGAAAACTCTATTGGCAAACAATATCATCACATTGCTTGAGATAAAAGCATTTGATCTTGAACCTAAACCAAAATGGTGGAAAGAGACCAATTTATGTGACTTCTATCAAAACAAGGGTCATAAAATGAATAACTACATATGCTTGAAGCATCTCATACAAGACAAAATTGATAATGGAGAGATTGTAATTGACAATCACAAGATGATCAATGATCATACAACATTCATGGAACCATTTCCGAAGCATAATCAAGGGGTTTATACTACTCAACCTAATATGGGTGCTAAAGTCAATTATGCTTATTCTAGAAATAATGATGTCATGAACATGGTTGAACCAAGCCTATCTAAACATTACAATGCCATCACAATTGTAAGAAAGGATAGAGATAATCAATCAGAAAACCTAGTAACTCAATCACAAGCTTAGGTGCATCCACAAGGACAAAACTTGAACTCAGCCAATACCCCTAGGATGCCTTTTAATCTTTCATCTACTTCCAAACAAAGGGTTGCCTCAAAATTGACTCCTAAAGAACCTAAAGAGACTAGAGTAACATCATACAATATTCTCCAATAACTCCAGTATACCATTGCTAAAATATCAATGTTTGAGTTGCTTTAGATATCTCCTGCTCATAGGGCTATTCTGGATAAAGCTCTTCTCGGTTCCAATGTTCCTGAAAATCTTGATCTAGACAAATTCTAGACTATGGTTGGTCATTTGATGTCACCCCAATATATCTCCTTTTCAGAGGAAGATGAAAATTCACTGAGTCATCTGCATAATCAGTCTTTGTAGATTAAAGTCTTGATCCAAAACTGTCATGTTAAACATGTGTTGATAGATTGAGGTGCTAGTTTAAACACCTATTCTTACAAACTAGTCACACAATTGATATTATTAGAAGATTCTATTGATCCTAAAAAGAAGATAACTATAAAGGCATATGATGAGCAAGAAAGATCTTCAAAAGGAACCATTGTCCTACCTATCAAAATAGGACCTGTTACCAGAGATATCAGATGTCAGGTTCAAGATCTTCCTTTGGCATACAACATTCTTCTAGGGAGGCCATGGATACATGAAATTCAAGCTATTCCATCCATGTACAATTAATTTGTGAAGTTTCCTTACGATGGAGTAGAGTTCATGATTCGAGCCGACATATCCACATCTTGCAATGCATTGAAGGAAAGTGCTGACAAAATTGTCCCACACAATAGAGAATCTCCTACCAAACAAATAGACATTGCCTCTACATCCAAGATGGAAGACATTTCTAAAGAGGTCAAAATTAAGGACATAGGTATGGGAGAATATACTATGGAGCCAATCCTATCTCTCACATCTCTCCTAGCCTCGCCTAAATCTTATGGGCAGCCTTTAAAATAGACAAAGTAAGAGTCTAAAGAACCTCAAACCATCTACAATGGAATTTTTGTCATAGAGAAAGTGTCCAAGTAGGAGTTTGAAGAAGATGAAGTTTTGCTTGCATGGTTATACAAAAATGAGTCTCAATCACAAACAGTTCAGAAATGTGACTCTAAGACACCAAAAATCCCTATCAAGTCTTATGGACCAGGTCACAAACTCATGTCTAAATGGGGATACAAAGGAAAAGGACATCTAGGAACAAGAGGAAAAGGTCTTATATCACCAATTGACCACCATGTCCAAAGAACAAGGATACTATGGGTCTAGGATATCAGAAGAAGCCTTTTTATCTCAGCAAAAACTCTCCACATGTCTTAGAACAGATTGAACCATCAACAAAAATTCAACTAAAAGAAGAAACATAATAATCTGATAGTGAGGATTTAGACACCACTAATGAGCTTATTCCTTATGAGAGTTTTCCTAAATAAATACTAGACCTCCTTAAAGAGGAAGAAAAACCTAAGGAGAATATCAATGTAGTAGACACACAAGAACTTACTATGGAACAAAAGATAGTTGCACCACAAGAACCAGCTAATCTTGAAGAAAACCAAATAGACAAGGAGGAAGGTGGTAGCTTTTTTGAAGTAGATTCTCATGAGTATGAATTCAAATCAGACTCTGAAGGTAACCCTTCTCGGAGTATCCATCCTAACTTTACACATGTTCTCATATTTCCTAAAGGTCTAGATGAAAAATTAGAGGATGAATCAAATGACTATGAGTGGGGAGTTATTCTAGAAGAAGATGAACTTATCACTGAGAAACATAATGATATCATTCACCAATATTCACCTAAATCCAATGTAATTCTAGAGAGAAATGATGAAATTAACAAGTCTGATCCACTTGCTCCTGAAGTGGAATCCACTAATGACATTGAGACTATTCACAAATTGAATATTCTAAGTAGTGGTCTCACCTTTGAATTCAAAAGTCTGGTTAGGACCATTGATGACAACACCATATGCGTAAACACCCTTTCCCAATCCTCCCCTACATTGACTATCCAACATCTAGATCTTATTGACCAAACATCTACTGATTCGAGCCAAGATATCCATACCTTTCAAAATGACTAAGTCCTTGCCTGCTACTTCAATGTAGTGGAACCTATGATGACTTCCATAAGTAAACCAACTATTAGCATGATAGAGTCAAATATCAAATATCTCAATCAAAAGAACAAGAATAAAAAGAAAAGGAGTTCTAAGGGTGAAAACCACTTTGTTGCAGTCTCAAAACCTAAAATAGTAAAAATAAAAGACACATCTGAAGGTGAAAACCTCTCTGAGGTGCCTAAGGATGAGATATTTGATGTCCTTCTGAGTCATTTATAGGACAGATCTCTAGTATTGATAGATCCCACTCAATCTATCAACTTGGGTACAATGAAGGAACCAAAAATTATTCATGTAGCACAATCCCTATCAAAGGAAGAGAAATGAGCCTTCACTACTTTCTTAACAAAGAAGAAGATCAACTTTGCATGGAAATATTTAGATATGCCAGGGCTAGATCCAAATCTCATAATGCACCATTTATCTATTGCTCCAGGAGACAAACCTATTAAAAATAAGATGAGAAAGATGCATCCACATGTTGCACTCTTAGTCAAAGCTAAATTAGAGAAATTATTGAAAGCCAGATTTATTCGAGTCATTGATTATGCTAAATGGATCTCTAACATAGTTCCAGTTTCAAAACTAGACAAATCAATCAAAGTAGGAACAAATTTTAGATATGTTAACAAAGCATGCCCTAAGGATGATTTTACATTACCAAACATCGATATGATAGTGGACATGATTGTGGGCTTTGAGATGTATTCTTGAATGGATGGATTCTCTGGATACAACCAAATCAAAACTGCTCTTGAAGATCAAGAGAAAATTGATTTTACATGTGCATGGGGTACCTTCTATTTGAATGTCATGCCATTTGGCTTTAAGAATGCTGGTGTTATATATCAGAGAGCTATGACATCTATCTTTCATGACATGATGCATCAAACCATGGAGGATTATGTTGATGATACCTTAGCTAAGTTTATGATAAGATCATAACATTTGAATGACTTAAGAAAAATATTGGATAGAATGGAGAAGTTTAGTCTCAGACTGAACCCTAAAAAGTGTGCTTTTGGTGTCACTTCTGGAAAGCTCTTAGGTTACATTGTTTCAAAGAAGGGTATTGTAGTTGATCTAGCTAAAGTTAAATCTATCATAGAGATGAAACCTCCTAAGAATATTAGTAAGATGAGAACTTTACAAGGAAGGGTGCAATCAATTAGACACTTCATATCTTAGCTAGCAAATATATCACAACCTTTCATAAAAACATTACGTAAAGGTGTGAATTTTGCATGGGATGAGGAGTGTAAAAAGAATTTTAATCATATCAAGCAATATATATCAAATCCTCCTATTTTGATGCCTCCTATTCAAGGGAAACCATTGATCCTATATGTCTCCACCATAGATACATCACTAGGGGCATTACTAGCACAACATGATGAGAACAAGAAAGAGAGAGCTATCTACTATATCAAAAAAACATGGGTAGCTTATGAGAAGAACTATTCCATGATAGAAAAGGCATGTCTAGCTGTCATATTTACATCACAAAAGTTGAGACACTACATGTTAGCTCATACAACACAACTAGTAGCTAAGATTGATCCACTAAAGTACCTACAAAGAAAAGATTCCCTCACAGGTAGATTAGCTAAATGGGTGATGCTATTGAGTGAGTTTGACATAGAATATGTTCAAAGAAAAGATATTAAAGGCCAAGTTATTCTAGTTCAGTTAGCTGAAGCACCCATGTTTGATGATACACCATTACAGATGGAATTTCCTGATTCATCCATCATGCACATATCTTCGAAGACTTGGCATCTTTTCTTTGATGGATCTTACACATAGAATGGATCTAGAGAAGGAATATTGTTCATAACACCACAAGGTTACTTAATACCTAAAGCATTCAAAATCAAGTTTCCTTGTACAAATAATAAATCTGAATATGAATCTCTACTTAATGGCATGAAGATAGCAATTGAATGGCAAGTGACAAAATTACACATTCATGGAGACTCATAGCTTGTAATACACCAAGTCAATGATATGTACCAAAAAAAAGATGAGAAATTAGTTCCATACAAATGCATGGTAGATGACTTAAAGAAATATTTCATATCTATCACATTTGAACAGATTCCTAGAATAGAGAATAAGGCTACTAATGCTATGGAAATTTTATCATCTCTACTACAACAACCCAAACATGAGCTATGCTACAAGTTCCTAGTGGAAGCACTATCATTTCCTGCATATGATTCCCCTGAAACCCACATGATTTTCACTATTGGTGGTCATGATTCCTCTAGATACAAAAACCTTTTGTCCTACCTTCAAGACCAAATCATACCTGACACCTTCAACCTCCATGAGAAATGATACCTTATCTAAAATGCATCTCAATATGTTATCATTGGTAATGATCTGTACAAACAAAATCTAGATGGTACACTTCTTAGGTGTTTAGAATATGAAGAGTCTCAACATGCATTAGAGGAAGTCCACAAAGGTATTTTTGGATCGCATTCCAACGGTTTAACTCTAGCTCAAATAATTATTAGGGCCGGGTACTATTGGCCTAAAATGGAAAAAGAGGTTATCAAATATGCAAAGAATGATCAAAAGTGTCAAGTACATGGTAACTTAATTCATGCACTAGGGAGAGATCTTATTCCCTTTACTACACAATGCCCTTTTCAAAAATGGGCATTTGATCTAATTGGAGCCATTTATCTACATTCTTCTAATGGACATACCAATATCATTACAGCTACAGACTATTTCACAAAATGGGTAGAAGCAGTTCCTTTGACTCAAGCAACCAGCAAGCAAATCTCTATGTTCATTCTAAACTACATCATATGTTGGTATGGTATTCCACATTCTATAGTCACAGATAATGGTGGCCAATTCAAGAACAAGGACCTAGACTCCTTATGCTCTAAATTCAAGATTACACAATATTGGTCATCTATATACTATCCTCAAGGGAATGGACAAGCAGAGGCATCTAACAAGAATCTGTTGAAAATATTGCATTAAACAATTAATAAGATAGGAAGATACTGACATCTCATGATCAATCTAGCTCTCTGGGCCTACAAAACAACTATCAGAATGTCCACTAGGGCTACACCATTCACTTTAGTTTATGGGTCTGAAGCGGTACTACCTATTGAGGTTGAAATCCCATCACTAAGAATCAGAATGCATGGTATAGTAAATGATGATGACTACATATTATCTAGGTTGCAAGAACTTGAACTACTAGATGAGCGTAGACAAGTAGCATATGATCATCTCAGAGTATATTAGAAGAGAATGTCTATATGTTACAACAAGAAAGTCAGACACATAGAATTTTAGGTTGGCGACCTAGTCTTGAGAGAAAATCCTAAAAATCAATCACATTGAGAATACAAGGGGAAGTTTGAATTCAACTGGCTAGGTCCCTTTGTTATCACTACTACTTTTAGCTTTGGAGCCTATGAACTCTCAATGACTGAAGGAGAATAGCTTTGAGAATCAATAAACGTTCTCCATTTGAAGAAATTCTATGCCTAAGATATTTGATCTATGGTAAAATGTCATGAAAAAATCATAAAAATTAGAAAAATTCTTGAAAAAATGAACATCTTGGTGAACACCTAGCAATAGGTGCCTTGATGATTCACAAAAAAAATAAAAAATGAAAATACAAAAAAATTGAAAAAATGAAAAATACAAAAAAATGAGAAAAAAGAAAAAATGGCTTGGTGAAAACCTGGAAATAGGCGCCTTGGTAACAAAAATAGAATCTTTGCCAAGATGGTGAAAACTTGGCAAACAGGCACCAATTGTTTCAAAATTCTCCATCGATCAGCACAATCTTGGTCTTTCCTAGCTTTCAGTCTTGGTTTAGTTTGTACATATCTATTGGTTTGTTTTTGCATTCTTGTTTTCAATAAAGTCGATCTATACACCAATCGATACAAGTGTTTGTATCCTATCAATGTTTCAAACTTGGGGGAAATCAATGTCATATCCTATGGTGTATACCTTAGATGAGTCATATCCAGTTAGAGTCCTTTGAAGCTACATCTAAGTTTGTCTTTCTATCTCCTTACCAGAAAGGATTTGGCAATCAAAGACAAACAAACATCAAACACAAAATGAAAACAACCTTTGCTTCATTGCTTTTATCTCCTTGTATGCTTACTAATTCACATTGATATTTTTGCATATTGTGTCCTTTTGAGCTCTTCGATGATGTCCTTTACAGGATTTAGAGAGTGATGATTGGGGGCATAATCTTTTCTTTGTTTTCTTCATTGAGTGAAAATCTAATAACTTTGGAAATTCTAGATTGAAATGGTGTCCATCTATAAGAGCCTCCATCAAGTATTGGATGGCCATGTGTACCTTGACCACTGATACCTAGAAAATTCAAGGAAGTTTGATCTAACTATTGTCTTTTTTAGTGAGTTATTACTTCTAATGTGAAACACAATCTTACCTAAGGATGTGAACAATAAAGGGCCACTATGGGTAATTCACATTGGATTTAGAATGATCTCTTGATTGCTTGATGTGTTTGCACCACAAGGCATATTTAGGTCATCACAACATCTATGTTTTGATGCTTATAAAAATTGCTATATCAAAATGGACATGATATTCAGGTCATCCTAGCGTTGGTGCCTTGGTGCTTATATCTAATTCGACATTCTAAAAAACAAAATCAATATTCATATGTCCATGGTTGTCTAGCCAGTGGGCATTGTATTGAATTTGATGCAAAAATCAATATTCATATGTTCATAGTTTTCCAACTAGTCGATGTTGTATTGATTTATCCAGTTACCTAATAAAATATTCAATGATGAAAATGACTAACACATGATTAGTGACTAGGTCCTAGGTCTTAGGTTTGCATTTTATTCTACATGTCATTTGCACTTTGCATGATTGCATGATCTCACAATTGCTAAATAAACCTGAACGCTTAGATGATTCTTCAAAAAATGCTAAACATCTCACAAGAGCTGAATCTCACATGAAGGTCTCTTCACAAAACCGTAAGCAGTCACCATCCTAGGTTAGACATCATTTTTGACAAAAGACTGAGTACTTGTCTTTATCAATACCTACAAAATATATCATGTGAATCATTGCATTTACATTGCATTTCATGATCATTCCATCTATTGCATTGCATTACATACATGTGCATGCAAAAGCATAATCAAAATCATGCATTTCCATACAATTCTTCATAATCACATACATTTGCATAAATCCATACATTTGAAAAGAAACCATCACATTGCATATTACATACATTCTACACTACTCAAAGCATTTACCTCACATAATATCATCATAAATAAAAAATGACAAGTACAAATGAAGTCATAACCACAAAATCGATCTCATATATATGATATAATCAAAATAGTGAAGGGTGCACTTCTGGCACAAGATAAAAAATAATGAGCTCATGTGAGCTATCAGAGTCATATTAGTATATATAGACAAAATGACAAAAATAGAACAACAAGATAGATCAATTGTTTTTCTAATCCTCTACATCAGGTGGAGGTAGTGTAGGTGCATCTAGAATGGGGTCAGCCCTGGGTGCTCTAGCTCCCTCCGAGGCAATCATATATTGAGAGTATGTCAGAACTCTCTATGTAATAGGTACAACAACATAGTATGCAGATACATAATACATAGTCTATGCAGTCTGATGTTTGACCTCTTCCTACAACCATCTGCAATCTCCCTCTCAGGCTACATGCTACCTCTCAAACTCATTGAGCTATACCTAAAGAGTAGTAATCTGTGCCCTCAAATCTCAAACCTATAGTCTGAGTCTCCTAATCATATCCTGGGGAGTCTACCTCAATCCAAGATCCACATCTATGGCTTGCATCTCTATTTCCTCTATAGGTTGATCAGTAGCCTCTACCCTGCACGCCTTGTTGCATCTGACCTTAGAACCTAAATCAAAATATGGATCCACCTGTGCAACATCAGTGTCAGCACCTACATACTACTATGCTCCAAGTACCTCATTAGCACTACCAATAATACCCAGTGTGCCACTCTCTCCTCTAGTAGATCTCCTCTGTAACATTGCAGGTCTCCCTATTGTAGAACTTGAAGGGCGAGGTGGTCTCATGTGTCTAGCTAGCCTCTGAAGAGTAACAACTTCCCTAGGTCTTGGTGGTGTAGGTTGCATCACCAAAATCTATGTATCATGTCATCTCTGGCCTCAGCCCATGGGAGCCCCTGTAACATCGACTTCCTCCTACATGCTTGAAATTAGCTCAGTGGGATTTGAGAAGCTACGCATAGGGTGCTCCCCTAGCCAAGCAATGAAAGAATCTATGAGCCTAGTGTATACTACCTGTGGCCTATAAACCAACTCTCTTGGCATAATACATGTATAATCCTAGCTAAAAAGTGCATAAGATAACCTAGTTGTCCATCCAAGTCCTATCTCTCAGACCAGCTGTGCATATGTAGCATAATCCTATGGGGCATCCTGAATGATACTGTATTGCCGCCACACCTGTGTGATGATACATCTCTTGAGAATTGTAGTAGAATGACCTATCAATACTTGACTCTGGCAAAAGTAACTAAACTAAGATCATGTAATAGGCCATGCCTCCACCTGTAAGTATGGTCACCAAATGAAAAAGGTCATATCATCGAGGACCCACCTCCAATACTTTGTGATCCTCATGCAAACCTGTGTCACATATTTAGAATATACATATATGATGGGCTCCTGTGGCTGTCTTTGACTCTGACATATCGACTAACATATGGGAATGTGATCCCATGCCCAGATCTATAGTACAAGTGCACCAGAAGAAAAGGACTTTCTCTCATGATACATGATCTCCTGCATCTTTGAGAACATATGTGCAAGTATGCACTAGCCCCAACCCAACTTAGAAGGAGTAGCCATTGATTGAGCTACCATAGGGGCCCCATCCATCAAAAGACCATTCTGTTGATGGTCAGACATGATGATCCCACTAATGATCCCTGCTATGATGCACTCTAATCTATGGGTGTGCCCATATCTCTAAACTAAAGACTCCCATGAGATAGACTGAGTTAATTCAGTATCATCATCAAATAGTCTCCAAAATGCAAGAAGACCAGGGTTCCTTGAACTGACATAATCAGGATGAGGACCATGAAATGGAATACATAGAATCCTATATACGT
This sequence comes from Chamaecyparis obtusa, assembly GCA_027943335.1. Classification (NCBI taxonomy): domain Eukaryota; kingdom Viridiplantae; phylum Streptophyta; class Pinopsida; order Cupressales; family Cupressaceae; genus Chamaecyparis; species Chamaecyparis obtusa. Next base: position 1,955,302 of record BSBK01000441.1, on the reverse strand, counting down.
CCTCAAGTGTGACAATAATATCTCTAGTAGGGAGGTGGAAAGTCTATGTCTCTGAATGAAATCACTCAATCAAAGTAGTCAGTAGACCATGGTTCACTCGAATCTTAGGAAAATGTATAAGGTACTCTAATCTACAAGAAGCTAGATGCACCCTCAAAGGGTCAAGCAGCGACATGCATAATCTCTGTGTAGCTAGGTGTGATATACAGATATGCACATTAGGGTAAATGACCTACACAACATAGAAATAGGGTATCCTATCAGTAATTTGGTAAAAAATCAAGCTATCAGTATAGGAATTGCAAAGTTGAACACTTCAAAAGGTACATTAAATGCTAAGGAATCAGCCTAAGAAATGAAAAAATAAAAAATTTGACCTAAGACTTAGAAAAATGCTCTCTATTTTCCATACAAATTTTCAGATTGGTATCAAAACTCATACGAGTTTCTATAGGTTCCCATACGACATTCTATGAGTACACAACAATATAAAGATTATCATACGACATTGGAGGGACCTGATGAAATGTCATACGCCACATGGGTCCCTCTCATACGAGTTTCCTACAGACCTGGGATGACACTCTAAAGAAATTTCAAAAGTCGTACGAGTCCCAGGGGACTATCGTACGAGTTTCTATGCTAGAATAATTCAAATATTCAAAAGTGTACAAAAAATTCCTAGAGAGCATAAAAACATGAAAAATTTGAATGCTAGAGAGGCACAAAGGTCCACTTACCGGGTTCCCATACTGGGGAGGTTGCTGGTGTTGTCAGATGCACTTGAATTGGTGTGAGGAGACTGGAATTGTCATATTGGCCATTTTTCTCTCAAAGGGCTCCATCGAAGTTTCTAAAGTCAAAAGTAAATAATTTATTGAAAATGACCCTTTTGGGCCTTATATAGGTTTTGACCTAATTTTTCAAACTGCTCCATTTTCCATGAAAATTGCACCCCTAGCTAATTTCAACATTTTGAACCTATTTTTGGGATCAAAATTAAAATCTAAGATCATTTACCTTGTCAAAAATGAAATTTAAAATTTTCACACATAGGATGACTGACTACTTGCATAATCGACCTTCTAATCATCACAAAAATCTAGAATTCAACTTAACTGATTATCTCACATCAAACTATAAAAATTTCAACTTGGGAAACCATGGTCAACTCATGGTCAAACCTCATCAAACTTGGTCTTCAAGACCTCTGAATGATGCAGAACATGTTCCCAGATGTGTATAACCACTTCTCAAATCAATTAACGTGCTTCTAAACCATTCAACGCTAACTTTTCTTGTCAGATTTCAATTTTCATCTTGAAGGGGGCATGGTATTGCACATCAATCAAATTTGTAAATCAAATCTTTCTTTTTGTAATCAAGACAACAACCACATTTAGTTTTTTATTCATCAAAAGACCTTGTTTCTTGGGGCACATCGCTTGGGGCATATCAGGTTCATCAAGATCCATATCAATCTGGTATCCTAATCAAACTTGCAAATTATATTTCATTTTCATAACCATCAGTTCAGTTGTCTTACTTCCTTGGTTCTTTGTAACTGAAGGGTTCAAATTTGGAATCCTTTCGATTCCCTTTTGACAATCAGGTCTAGGGTCAGGACTGTCACTTCTTCGTAATCATAGGTTTAGAATCAGGCATTTTGATAATTCTTCATAATCATTGGTTCTCTTTTTATATAGTTAGCACCATCTTGATTCTTTGGTCGATCATGGTCTGAATCAAACATCTTCAAATCTTTCAATCAGTTTCTATCTCGGAATCGGTTAATCTCTCAGGATCAGTTTCTCCACCACATAACTGAGTCCACATCTTTATCAAACATAGATTAATCTTTGAACCACTACACTTTGCACAGTAATTCAAAGAGGGGCAAAATGTAATGCCCCAAAAATGGGCTATAGGTTCATTAACCTCCTACATCATCAAATCGAATGAAATCAACATCAAAGTCCTAACCTAAGGCACATCTGCACATCAAGTTATCAAAACCCTAATTGATTTTATCTTAATTCTACATCAAGGAATATTCCTATTTATCTTAATTATCTTTAATTAATGATTATTTGGTGATAAATCTCATTTATCCTAAATTTGATTAATTGAATATTTTGAATATTTAATTAATTAAGTTTAATTATGCCTCCTATCTTTTAATTAGAGCTAATTATATTTATGCCTAATTTATATTATTTATTTTTGACAATAAATCAAAATCTCCTACGAATAATTGATTAAATTCTTATTTAATTAGTTAAATCCAATTGTCAATATTTAATAATATAGTTTCGAATAAAAGTTTGATTAAATAATTGATTAACCCATAAATCAGTTATTTTAATTAAAAAATTAGTTAAGTTGAGAATAAATCACTTTATTTTTAAATTAAATCATATTAAATCATGCACAATCAAAAAAGCAATCAACTTTAAATCAATTTTCAATTTCAATTTGTTAACTTTCCAAACTCAACATCTGATTGTGAGTTGAAAAAGTGAACTAAACTCTATTTTGAGATAAAAAGTGCTTTTGCATGATTTTACAAGTTAATTAATTTGGATTTCTTCTTAACTCAAAAATCAATCTGAGTTTATCAAGAGTGATTTATGGCTTTTCTCAATACATCCTCAAGCGCTGGATTTCTATAAAATCAAGGCTCAGCTCTTCACAATTACATCTCTCAAATTTGCACAATTACTTTGACAAAATTGCATCTTAAGAATCAAGCATTTGCCACAGGTGATTTTGTGAGATCTTTCATTATTTTTCATAGCTTTTCATCCATCTTCAAATAATTTTCATAGCATTGATTAGATCAAATTTTGCATTCAATCCATCTTTCATACATTCTAGACTAGTTTCATATAGTTTCTCATCTTATTGCATGCAAAATCCAAAAAAATAGATTAATCTACATTCATATCTCATTGCTTTCAATCATTCAAATCCTTCATTTAGGTGTTGCATTGTCACTGATCTCAGTCTGAATCTGGGAATACCATACTCAGACTTACTAGAAGGCAGTAAATCACCTGGTTAGCTATTTTCATTTATATTGCAGATTTTGATTTTGCTAACCTCTAATATTTTACTAAAGTGTTGTGTCTGTAGCTAGGTACAATTTTCACACACAAAATAGTCTCCATGATTATTAAATATGCATGGAAATGAAAAATGGAAGCTTATTCTATATGATAACAATGCATGAAAAAAAACTAATCTATGAAAGGAAATACACATGCAAGATTATTCTATGAAAAGAAATATGAATCTAATCTACCATGAAAGTGCAAGAGTAATCTAAGTGGATTCCCATGGAGACATGAGAGAAGAAGGCAAGAAAAGAGAAGTTGCAACGTTCAAGTTCAAGTTCTCAAACTCTCCTCCAAAATCTCTCTCCAAACCTACATCATAACCATAACATAAAATCTGGATCTCTAAAATTTGGATGCCTAAAATCTAGATCCTAAAATGAGAAGGAGAGGGATCCTTTTAAAGAGAAATGAATGGTAGAGACTAAGAGGCAAAATCCAAGGGTGGAGAAAATTTCTCATTTTGATTTTGGTGCACAAGATTCTCAAGAGGCAAAATCAATGGACATGGTTAATAGGCAAAAAGATGTGTGGAAGAGATTAAGATGCAAAAGGAGATTCCACTCATCTTGGAAAGTGTGCATTCAATGTGTAGACAAAAAGTCTTTTTCTTTTTATTTTAAATTTAGAAACTCCTTTTTCATGTGCACACATAGGATAAGGTGGATTTTATTATTTATTTAAAAGATTTTTTTTTAATTAAAAGGGAGCATGCTCTCTTAATTAAATAAAACTTAGGATAAAATGATCAAACCTTAGGAAATATTAAAATATTTGAATTAATTATGATTTGATCAAGGAAATTGATTTGAATTGAAAATATTGCAAGGAATTGATTCAGGAAATTGATAAATTGATTCCGTCATTTGATAAATTGAAGAATGGGGGCCCATAGTCTAGGTGACCATTTTAGGGTGCATACATTTTCCCCTCTTTGACTAATGTGTGATCTTTATGGGAACACATGTAGTCAAAGAATGCAGTTGAAGTGTGAGATCAATTTGCGATCACAAAACAACCCAGACGTGTGATCGATAGATGGGAACACATCATGACAAAGATAAGCTAATTGAAAAAGACAAGGTCAAAACCCCTGTAAATAGGTAATTGTCATGTCTACAATAAGAATCTCAAGAAAGGTTGCCTCAAGCAGAGCAATTGATAGGATTGATAAAGCTAAATCAAGGATTGGAGTTTGATAGGTACTACCCCCTTGTGATCAAAATTGAAATGAGATAGAGGAGAAAAAAAAATTGATAAATTTAATCAAATCCAACTAAAAATAAGGTTCTTGATGTAAGATGAAAGATATAAGGATCACAGAACCAAGGTAGATCATCAAGCATGAAATATTATGCCCCAAGGTTGAATTAGTAGAAAATAAGTGCGGTGAAAGTGAATGGAAGATAGAAGTTTGGAAGAGGTGGAAAGAAATGGAGAGAAGAAAGAGAATTTTCCTTAGGAAAGAGAATGACCCAAAATCAATCAAATGTTTAAGATATAAAATTTTGATTGAGATCATGAAAGAAGATAAGGAAATGAAGATCAAAACATGAACACAGTTGATTAAAAGTCCAAAAGAAAGTTGAAGGAAAACCCTCTCAAACTCATAATGCAGCCTAAAAATGCAAATTAACATGAAGTCTAACAATGCAAGCTACATGAAAATGCAAAGGTGTAATTGCAATAGAGAAACTATAACATAGTATTTTGTGTTCATCATTCATTAGAGAATGTTAAGGAACTTATTTTCATCATTGGGCCATTATTAACGGACATCGAAAAATCACACAATCATCACTAGTCACAAGCGCAACTATGAAGATATGAATGATTTATATCAGATTGGAATGTGAAAATATTCTAACATAAGCATCAAAGACATCAAGGTCAAGATGACTTTGATGTTAGCTTACCCAATTTAATGTAGCAAAACCATGCTTGCATCAAGGCAAAGACATCGGGATGACCATAAGAACGGTTGTGCAAAAAGAGCCAAGGATGAAGCCTCAAATCTCCTAAGTGTTTCAAGGGGACAAAAAGAGACACTCTAGAGTTTAAAGACCACACTCATGAGAAGGAAGAAAATAAAAACATGCCCCAAGTTCCAAGTCCTCTAGCTATACATACCGGAGAGACTTATGAGACAAGGACACTCAATGAAAATCAATAACAGTTAGCACACAAAGAAAAGATCATGACATAGCTCAACCATTAAGTGTTGTGTTTAAAAATTTAAGTGTGTTAACTGGTACTAAGTTCTGAGGATAAGGATCAAATGCTTTCAAGTAGGTAAGATCACATGAGAAAACTGGGTAACACCAAACCGATAAGTGTTGAAAAACACTTGATGTCAAGGGTTGTGTTCAAAAACATAGTTTGGGTGGTGTTGAAAAACATTGTTTCTGAGGTGTCCTAAAGACTAACGCATCCAAGAGACCAAAGCTAACATAGTTATGCCCCCTATACAAAGACAAAGACCAATTCCAAACCAAGGCAACAAGGACAAGGCATGATGGAGAAAGGCTAAGTGTCGAGGACACGTGCTAAGAAATAGGGGTGCAAAGGCCTCAAGTAGCATCCATTTCCAGCTTTTCACCACTTGGATTTTATTGCAAAATTTTATTTTATTTTATTTTCAGGACTCTTTATAATTTTTTTGTATTTTTTCTACCAAGGCGCCTGTTTCCAGGTTTTCACCAAGGCACTTTTTCTAGTTTTTTTGAATTTTCTATTTTTTGGGGGTATTTTTGGAATATATAATATTTTTTGGAGATACATCAAAGCTCATATTGCTAGGTTTTCACTAAAATGATCATTTTTTCAAGACATTTTTGGATTTTTAGAATTGTTGACAATATATCATTTTTCTAGAATTTTTTCAAGATCAAAAAGTATGTACAAAGGATGCCCCCAGACAGAATGGGCATCATTGATAGAACTTCTTCAGGTGCAAGACATTGATAGGATGAGGGAGTTTCTCTCCCTATGCTATAGATAGTAAATAAGTATCTGACCCAAAATTTGTCGTAATGATGTAAAGTCCAAGCCAATTAGGTTCAAATTTTCCCTTTTGATCTGTATGTTGTTGATTTTTAGGATTTTCACATAGGACAAGATCTCCCACTTGGAATTCTCTAGGGCCAACCTTTTTATTGAAGGCTTTGGACATGAACTTTTGATAAACCCTCATATGGAAAAATGATGCTTGATATTTCTCATCTAGAAGTTCTAACTCTTGAAGTCTCATGGTGTGGTAGTCTTCATCTATAACTTGACCTTTGAAGGAAACTCTAAGTGAAGGAATCTCAACCTCTGAAGGTAAAACTGATTCCATGCCATATGTAGGATAAAAGGAGTAGCCCCTAGTAGGAGTAAAATTACTCAATCTATAGGCCCACAAAGCTGAATTTATCTATAAATGCGAATCTCTACCACTCTTACAAACTGTTCTATGTAGGATTTTAAGAATAGTTTTGTTTGATGTCTCTACTTGACCATTTCCTTGTGGGAAGTAAATGGAGGACCAATGTTTTTTAATCTTGAATTTCTTGTAGAGTTGTTTAAGGTCTTTATTTTTTAATTGGCCTCCATTGTTAGTGATAATCTTGGAAGGCACTCCATATCGACAGATGATATGGTTCAGAATGAATAGAGAGACCATCTTTCTCGAGGCAACAGAAAGTGGGACAACTTCTACCCATTTAGTGACATTATTGGATATTGCTAATGCATGGGTGGTGATTGAGACATTTAATATGTTTAATCACTACGTTACACTCATACTATTGTCATTTGTGTTTTGTCACTGATGTCAACATATGCTTCTATGAAGGAACCAAAATGGTAATCAAAGTGTATGAATGTTTCAGATGTTGTGAAGTCAGAAGAGAGTTTAGATGGATGTTGTGATCTTATATCTAAGATCACATCATTAATAGATGCATATTAAGGAAGATACAACTATTTTGGTAAAGACTGGTCACTGGACTGTGATAGTGAGAATTGACAGAGTTAGTCTCAGAGTTTTTGGTATAGATTTCAGAGGGATTGGATTCAAGGTATGTGATCTTGAAGGATGATGGAAGAGGTACTAGCATATGTTCATTGGTCAGTACAAGCTATGGAATGATTGGTGATGTTATCTATCATTTGTGCTCTGGAAATGGCTTATCAAGAAGCTGACTCAAGGAATAAAGTGTGTGTTTTCTTTGGCAAGCATAATTCAAAGATGTTGGTCTTTAATTGTTGTAATGTAATCATTGTAAACTTTTTTATGATACCATGTGTATCTTAGCAAGGTCCTATGTAATTTTTTGTAATTAGGAAAGCCTTATGGGCCAAACTATTCTTGGTAAAATGTAATAAGGTATAAATAAAAGGTCTTTTCACTAGAAGAGACATGGATGTGATAAGGATGATATAAGGAGGTTTCAAATTTGTGTTTGTTGTATGTAGAGAAGAGGATTATTGGTGGACTTCATTAGAACTGATCAAGCAAAGATAATTGCTAGCAAACAATTCAAAAGATTGTGTATTTCTTCATATACACTTGTTGCGAACTAGTGAGTTCAGAAGGTGGACTTAACCTTCTTTTGGCAGTGAGCCCTCTTTTGTTCTTGAATCCTAATAGGGTCTATCCTCTAACAAGGACTATGTACTATAATGTTTCAATAAGCTCCTAACAAGGCTATATCTTCTAGCAAGGATTACTATACTCTTAGTACATCATTAGTGGGTCCTAATTCCCACCGAGGTTTTTACCTTTAACAGGGTTTCACTGTAACCAAAATATTATGTTATTGTGTTGGCATTCATTGTGTTCATTGGATATGATATTGATAAGCTTAACGTTTAAATTTTAATATTTTATCATACAACTGATTCAACCCCACTCTCAGTTATAGTGTGGACTGTTAATCCTAACAATTGGTATCAGAGCTTGTGGTCCTCGGAGATAAAGCTTAACAGCTTGAGGTGATCTTGGAAAATGGCATACTATAGGAAGGATAGTCCTAAGTTTGATCTTGAAAACTTCAACTGTTGGAAAAACAAGATGCGAACACACTTGCTATGCTTGGGCATAGACTACGGCATGATTGTGAAGAAGATGGGAGAACTTATTGCACTAATAGCTATTAGGAATGAAAGCTAAATATATCCTATGGGATTATTGGCAGCCATTCAGTAGTAGTTGTTGTTGCATTCATGACTATGATTGTCATTGATGTCAACATAGTGATCTACTGGAGATTACAAGATGAGCAGACAATGTGTTGATTAGTGCACGTGTGATATTGTAGATCAAGCTATGTGATGTTGTTGATTTAATATTTGATATGTTATATGTTCATCATTAAGAGCACATACAGTAATTCATTTATTTATGAAAGTTATGAGCATTTTGGTGGAAGCAGTATTCAGGCAGTATTCCTAATTAGCGGTTTGTGGAAATTAGATGATATCTCCTAATTGGGATGGACTCTATTTTTGCACAGTTAAAGAGAATTTGAAGACATATTGTTAGTGATGTGGATGATAGCACAAACTTTGAGGTCACATGAGTGATGAATTATTCTAATTAGAAGCTGCCAGTTTTGTGTAATTTTTGATGTAATGTATGGAAACTTTTATTTTGTAATTGGATGCCAACTCATTTGTAATTAATTGAGTGTTGTATAAAGGAAGGAATGTTTTTCCTTGTTGTAATAGAGATGAATATAATTGATAAAGTGAATGATTGTGAAAGAGAATTTATGAAGGAAGACATGCGAGGTACAAAGATCTAAAATTGAGATCTAGTGTAGTAGTAAGTGCAGTTTGGCATAGTAGGAGAAGAGGTAACATATTGTTGAGATTAGTAATGATTTGATATTATTATATTGAATAATCTAGAGATCAATTGGATAGTGTGTTCAGTGATCTTGCCATTGAAGCTATTTGGGCAGTGGGTCCTTTTGTCTTCCATAACTCCTAACAGAGTTAGAATATTTTAGCAGGGATTCAAAATCTCCTAACAAGGATTCATATGTAAAGAATGTATTTCACAAGACTCCTAACCGAGTCCATCCTTTCAAAAGGAATATTCATATTAGTGCATATTTTGTGGGCATCATTCCCACCAAAGTTTACTCTTTGATCAAGAGGTTCCCTAGTCAACATATCTTGTGTCATTGTGTTATTGTGTATGAATATCTTTCTATGGTTGGTAATTATATTGCTTACATGGTTAAAATCTATTGAAGTTGATAAAAGTTATAATTATCAGATAACTGATTCACCCCCCCTCTCAATTATCTTGGTGGACTTTACTTTCTAACAATTGGTATTGGAGCGGCAGGTCCTTGAAAGAAAAGTTTAGTAGCTTAAGTAGATCCATGGAAAATTTTAGGAAAGAAAGCCCTAAGTTTGATGGAGTAAATTTTGACAGCTGGAAAGAAAAGATGAAGACACATATACAGTGTTTAGGACTAGGTTATTGGTTGATTACAAAGAATGAGAAGACTATCATTGATGAGGATAATCTTGAAACATGTTATAGTGATGAGAGAGATCTATTCATGTGTAACATACTTGTCAGAGAAGCACTTTTGATAGCCCTTCCGGAGAATGAGTATTGTCAGGTAAAATGTTTCAAAAGATCTCATGAAATTTAGAAAGCTTTACACTACTTTTGAAGGTAATGAACATGCAAAGAAAGTTAGACTACATAATTGGATATGTGCATTTGAAGATATAAGAATGATGGAAGATGAATCTGTTAGAAGCTATATTGGTAGAATGTTAGAAATTGTTGCAGGCATAAAATCTTGTGGAGGAACAAAGACAGAAAATGAAGTTATATGGAAAATTCTAAGGACATTGACTCCTGCATTTAAGAAGACAATATAGATGATTGAACAAGTTATACCTTCTACTTCAAACTTTACAAGAGAAACTCTTCTTGGAAGATTGGAAGCAGTAGAAATGAACCTGAGGTTATCAGGAGATTTGCCTAGAATGGAGACAACATTTAGTGTTCTTAGTGTTTTCCCTACTTTGTCAAGAAGCATCAGTGTGAGAGGATATTATGCTTGGAGCAGAAAATCTAGAAATGAAGAAGATAGGAAGATTGAAGAAGGTATTGCCTTACTTGTGAAGAGAGAACCAAATGGTAAGAAAATTTTTAAATGTTGGACTTGTCAAGAATATGGTCATTTTGCATCTAAATGTCCTAAGAGAGTTAAAAAGTATAGAAACAAATTCAAGCCTAGAAGATCTAAGGAATTTTATTATGCTAATGAAGAAGATCTTGAAGCTAGTATAGAGAGAACTTTAAGTGAAAGTGATACTGAGAATAATGATGACATAGGATTTGTAGCAATTAAAGAAGAAAATCCTAAAACAGATGTTAAGGAAGAAAAAGCCCTAGTTTCTCAAGTTGAAAAGAAATTTGATTGGATTATAGATAGTGGTTGTTCACATCATATGACTAGAGACATGAAAAATTTCATAAAGTTTAATAATTATGATGGAGGAGTTGTTAGAGTTGGAAACAATGCACCTTTTTTGATTAAAGGTATAGGATCTATTACTCTTGATGGGAAGACTAATACTGATGATGTTTACTTTGTGGATGGTTTGAAACATAATCTTTTGAGTGTTGGATAGTTAGCTAATAAGGGATATCAAGTTTGGTTTACTAAGAAAACTTGTGTGATAAAAGATAAAGATGGAAATTTGATTGGAACTAGATCTAGAACCAGAGGTAATGTATTTTAGTTGAATCCTACTGAGATGACATGTTTGATTACTAAGATTGATGATATTTTGTTATGGCATAGAAGATTTTTTGATATAAATTTTGATAACATTGTGAAAATAAGTACAACACTTGCAGTAAGAGATTTGCCTAAAATTATGAATCCTACTAACATGATTTGCAAGGAATGTGTGATGGCAAAATAGAAGAGAAGTTCATTTCCCAATAAGAAGTTTACATCTATAGAGAAGTTGGAGATTGTTCATACATATTTGAGTTGTCCTACAAGGAATAGAGGATTCTATGGAGAAAGGTATTTTATGATTCTTGTTGATGATTTTACAAGAATGATGTGGATTGTATTTCTTAAAGAAAAGTCTGAAGCATTTGATAAGTTTAAGATCATTAAGAATGAAGTTGAGAATGAATCCAGAATGAAAATTAAATGTTTGAAATTTGATAGAGGTGGAGAATTTATTTCTAGAGAGTTTAACACCTTTTTTGAAGTGAATGGTATTAAGAGACAATTTTCAGCCCCTAGAACACCTAAACAAAAAGGCATTGCAGAAAGAAGAAATAGATTAGTGACTAAAGCAGCAAGAGCTATGTTATTTGAGAATAATTTGGTGAAGATATTCTGGAGAGAAGCAGTGAACACAATAGTGTATACAATGAACAAAGTACAAATTAGAGCAGACATAGACAAGAAACCCTATGAATTATGGTTTGGACATGCACCCTGAGTTAAGTATTTTAGAATTTTTGGAAGCAAATGTTATATAAAGAGAGATGATGATATTGGAAAGTTTGATCCTAGAAAAGATGAAGGTATATTTCTTGGATATTCTTTGAAGGAAAAAACTTATAGATGTTATAACAAGAGATTTGGAATGGAGAACTGTAAATCAGTTGGAACACCTATGGTAACTAGACATAAATTATCTAGCATAGATGAGACTCCTACAGTTGAATAGAAGAAGTATAGATCTATGATTGGAGGATTGTAGTACTTGACACATTCAAGACCTAATATAGCACATTCAGTTGGAATTGTAGCAAGATTTCAATTTGAACCTAGAGAATCATATTATGTAGCATTAAAGAGGCTATTGAGATCTTTAAGAGGTACAATGGACTATGGATTATGGTATGAAAATTTTGATAATTTTACCCTATGCACATATATAGATGCTAATTGGGGAGGCAATGTTGATGATAAAAAGAGCACCAGTGGTGGAACATTTTTCCTTGGAGGAAGATTAGTTTCTTGGCTAAGCAAGAAGTAGAATTGTATTTTACAGAGCACAATAGAAGAAAAATATGTAGCAGTAGAAAAAAATTGCAACTAGATAATTTGGATGAAGCAGATGCTGAAGGATATTGGAATAAAGTTTGTTGAACCTGTTGTTATACATTGTGATAACACCAGCATAGTTAGTATGTCTAAGAACCCTGTATTACATTCTAGGACAAAGCATATAGAGATTAAGTATCATGTAGTAAGAGAGAAAGTTGCTGTGAAAGAAGTTAGACTTGAGTACATAAGCACAAAGGAGCATGTAGCAGGCATATTTACAAAGCCTTTGACTAAGGATACATTTGAGTATCTGAGAGGTATGCTTGGGGTTATGCCCTAGCCTAATTTTGAGAAATTATGCAGATTGGTTACATCTATCTAGTGGTATATGAGCCTTATCTTTCTTTTGGATTGGATGTTGGTACTTCCTCTATGGGGGAGTATGTGTATCTGAGCTGAGTCATGAGGACTCTAGTATGTATTTTCTAAACAGTGTCATTTGACATTAGATTTGTTTTTGAAATAATAATAAATTTTTTGTCATTGATGTAATTGGGGGAGAAGTGTACATGAAAAACCATTTGTACCATCTACTGGAGAGACTGAATAGGAAAATGAAGAAAAATTTGATTGATGAAGAGAATTCAAAAATATTTTTTCAAAGCAGCAAAATTGCAATATTGGATTCATGGAACATTGGATGTTTTTCATCTATGTTTCCATCAATGCCAATGGGGGAGATTGTTAGGAATGAATTCTAAATATATCTTATGGGAGTATTGGCAGCCATTTTGTAGCAGTTGTTGTTGCATTCATCACTATGATTGTCATTGATGTCAACATAGTGATCTACTAGAGATTAGCAGAGGAGTAGATAGTGTATTGATTTGTGCACATGAGATATTGTCGATCAAGCTATGTGGTGTTGAGGATTTACTCTTTAGTATGTTTATTGTTCATGGTTAAGAGCGCAGACAATAATTCATTTATTCATGAAAGTTATGAGCATTTTGGTGGAAGAAGTATTCAAGCAGTGATCTTGAGTAGCGGTTTGTGGAAATCAGATGATATCTCCTAATCAGGATGGAATCTGGTTTTGTGCAATTAAAGAGAATTTGAAGATATATTTTTAGTGACATAGATGATAGCACAAGCTTCGAGGTCACACGAGTGAAGAATTATTCTAATTGGAAGCCGGCAATTTTGTGTAATTTTTGATGTAACATGTGGAAACTTTTATTTTGTAATTGGATGATGACTCATTTGTAATTACTTGAGTGTGGTATAAAGGAAGAAATTTTTTTCCTTGTTTTAATAGAGATGAATGGAATTGATAAAGTGAATGATTGTGAAAGAGAATTTATGAAGGAAGACATGTGAGGTACAAAGATTTGAAATTGAGATCTGGTGTAGCAGTAAGTGCGGTTTGGCATAGTCAGAGAAGTGGTAACATATTGTTGAGATCAGTAATGATTTGATATTATTCTATTGAATAATCTAGAGATTAGTTGGACAGTGTGTTCAGTGATCTTGCCATTGAAGTTTTTTGGGAAGTGGGTCCTTCTATCTTCCATAACTCCTAACAGAGTTAGAATCTTTTAGCAGGGATTCAAAATCTCCTAACATGGATTCATATGTAATGAATGTGTTTCAGAAGACTCCTAACAGAGTCCATCCTTTCTCAAGGAATGTTCATATTAGTGCATGTTTTGTGGGCATCATTCCCACTGGGGTTTACTCTTTGATCAAGAGGTTCCCTATTCAATATATCTTGTGTCATTGTGTTATTGTGTATGAATATCTTTCTATGGTTGGTGATTATATTTCTTACATGGTTAAAATCTATTGAAGTTGATAAAATTTATAATTATCAGATAACTGATTGACCCCCCCCTCTTAGTTATCTTGGTGGACTTTACTTTCTTACAATAGCTAGAAGAGAGAAAATAGGTAAGGGTAAATTCGAAGGAAAATTACCTTTGAAATATTTTTCATGCAATAAGGTAGGTCATTTTGCATCTAGATGTCCTACAAGAGTTCCTAAATATAAACCTGATTATGCAAAGATTAGAAGAAATAAAGGATGTTATTATGCTAGTGAAGGAATCTCTGGTGTTGATGACGATTTAGACAATGAAGAGATTGGATTTGTTGCTATTAAAGATGAACTAGTTCATGAAGAAAAAGCCTTAGTATCTCATGTTGAAAAGAAAACTGAATGGATAATTGATAGTGGATGTTCTCATCACATGACTGGTGATAAGAACAAATTTGTTAAATTAGTAAATTATGATGGAGGTGTTGTAAGGTTTGGGGACAATCTCCCAAAATCCATCATAGGAGTAGGATCCATCACTCTAGATGGAAAGACTAATATGGACAATATACTACTTGTTGAAGGACTGAAACATAACTTGTTGAGTGTTGGACAATTAATGGATAAAAATTTTTAGTTAAGTTTTGTTAATGGTAAGTGTTTTATCAAAAGCAAGGAAGGAAAATTGATTACTACCGGTTCAAGATCTAGAGGTAATGTATTTGAACTAAACACATTTGGAGCCTCTTGTTTTTTTTGTGAAGGTAGATGATATTTGGTTATGGCATAGAAAATTTTGTCATGTTAACTTTGATAACATTGTGAGAAAGTATGGCTAATGGAGTAAGAGATCTACCGAAGATTGTGAAACCTTCTAACACAGTATGCAGAGAACGTGTTATGGGAAAGCAAACTAAAAGTAGTCATAAAAGAAAAAAATTTACATCAAAAGGAAAGTTGGATATGGTACATATAGATCTATGTGGACCTACAAGAACAAAGTCATACTATGTTGAAAGGTATTGTAATGCCCACCCTAACATCTTCCTATGTTAGACTAACAGGACTATTGCTTTGACACTTTGGGTTTTATGATGAACTATGATCATTATTTAGTTAGAATTTTATGAGACATTTGAGCATATATATTTGGTTACTACAATTTATTTGGAAATATTAAATGAGTTATAATTTAATGATGGATGGCTAGAAATGAACTATCAGTAAAATGTTTTACATTAATTTGTGTTATGATGTTTTATTATGATCTAACCCTACTGACCCTATTATGGTTTAATGTTCACTGGTTGATGTGAGTGTAGGATGAGGAGGGGTAGTCGTAGTTATTTCCATAGGAGATCCACATGATGTCGCACTCTCCCTCCTTGTTTGCCACTGTTTATTTATATTTATATATTTGTATATGCATATCAATTGGTGATGCAGGATGCAGGTACCAGATATTGTCTCCACCTGGCTACACAGGTTTGAGCATGCCTTCAAAATCCTTGAACTATTGATGTGTGGAGATTTAACCAAGTTACTCTTGATGTTATCCATGGACCAAGAATTCTGTTTAGGAAGTGATCCTAGTTGGGAAGTGGAATGCAGTTTATGTTATGGACTTGATGGATGTTGGTCTGAGTTTATGTTATGAGTTAGAATTAATTTGTTTTATATGTATAATAAATAATTATGTTATAATTGTTTGTATTTTATATAGGTATGTGTATATGTGGGTGCACACGCATATATCCATGCTTATATAAATAATAATAATAATAATTCTATGTTTTCATTAATTGTGTAAATGGTATGTTATTTATAATAAGTAAATAAAGTGAGTTAAATATAGCATATTTAATGGATTTATTAAATAAAAAGTAAAAATAATAATAATAAAAGGAAAATGGCCTTTGTAGTAAAATTGGCTATCTAGGAGGGAGTTGAACTTGAGACCTCCTAGAAGTTAGGCCACTTGTTTTCCTATTGTGCTATGTGTTTTCTTGAAAGGTATTTGTTTATTATTCTTGTTATGCTTTCATTTAAAAGATATTTTAATTAAATTTATTAAAAAACTTGATTAAGTCTTTACAGGAGATTATTTGTTTGTTCCTCCAACCAACTATGGAAGTTGGAGAAGTTGCTTCCATAAAGAAACTCCTCCAACCATAGAGTTGGGGAATAAATATTTGAAGATTTTTGTGTGCAGGAGGATGTTAATTTTTGGGAAGATTTGTTTTCTTTTGAGTTGTCTGTAATTGATTTCTCCAAAAAAATTTGGTGAAAGTTTATGTGAGTTTGAGATTTTTTGGATTGCTGGGAGTTGATTGCTAGAAGAAGATTTCCAAAAGGATATATACTCAAGGATTGAAGCTTTGCATAGATTATCCAGTCAAGGGAAGAGGATTCTCCGTAGGACCTAAGGTAGCGTCTAAACTAGGAAGAATCTCCATTCTTTCCCTTTTGTTAGAATAATTGAGAGGGGGGGTGAATCAGTTATCCAGTGTCCCAAAACAATATCTATAATTCAAAACATCTTCTTTGATTTCTGCTCGTCGATAAGCAATAATAACTCTCACTGTCTGTGCTTTTACTGATTACCATTCTAATACTTATAACAATTTACTCATCAAATCTAACATGTAACATGCAAAGTATGATAACAAACATATATCACAATCAACACATAACACAAGAGATTTAACGTGGAAACCTCATAAAGGGAAAAACCTCTTGGGACCAGCAACCCAAAATTGTTCACTCTTCTGAAGTGAGGTCGGTTAAGACCCAACCCTGTTAAAGGTTACAAACACACTATCAGGTGTGACCTTGTTAGAGGATTTTAGACTAGAAGTTATCATCCAACCAGCATTCACTATGGGGTTGACAGGATAACAATGTCCATTCTATGAATGATACATCATAGGACTTTCAGAGTCCACTCAGTTAAGAGATTTAAACTATATACAATGGTTAAATATGTAACAGTAAATGACCTGCCTTAATACAACTTCAATTGTAGATTACAGATCAATATTCAGTCCATACAAATCCTTCTAATCAATAATTCACTTCAGATTCAATATTGTATCAACTTACTATCCATCGGTAACTGCTCTCTATAGCTCGGTAATATCTCTACAGCTTGTTTCTTTGCAACTCGGTTCTTAATAACCAGTATGATCAAAATGCATGAAAACCTTGTTCACGCGATAATCCTGCAGCTTCTTCTTCTTCCGGCACTTTCATAAAGAAATTTTGTTCTCTTATATAGATGAGTAAATCATTTTCTTCTCCACCATCAGATTTTGCCGCTTAATCACATTCATAGATTTTTCCACTTAAAACTTTCTCGGTACTTGTGTCAATTACACGTTGCAATTTCCTCCATTATATCTTCTTTGAATTTCGTCAGCTATTGATCTGCGTAACAAACTTTATCTATTACCTTGATGTTATACTCTTGCCAGCTCATCAATCTTATCAGCTAAACTAATCATTTAATTCATTATGTTCCACTCGGTTAATACTACAGTCAGTATAGACTACACTCCATCGGTGTATACTAGAAATGCTTCATTTACTGACAACACTGATTTGTGTCTTTCAGCTCTATACTTCATCATAGATGAATGCAACATAATAAATTCAATATCATCAAGTCATAGACTCATCAACAAGTTACTCAATGTGTTCCTTATCCTCATCTATCATGTACATCTTTCCTCATGTAGATTTCTCTATTCTTCATTTCTTTTCCATTTTTCTTTAGATGTCTCGGTGTAGTAACTTACAAGATAAGTGTTGTCAAGCTAGTTGACATCAATGACAAAATAATACTAATTTAATCATATTACATATCTAATCAGAAAATCCTTAGATCTTTAATAAAAAATTCTTCAATCAGATTCCAAATCAGTTGTAGTCCAACAATCTCTCTCTTTGGCATTGATGGCAACTCAAGTAATATGAAATGTACCATACACATACCAAACATACATTCTACAACTTTGTGAACAAATGATGTAAGTCAAATAGACTTAATATGTTTAATCACTACGTTATTGAACTAGCATTAAGTAATATAGCTTTACCTTTATGTAGTTGTGGTCTTTTTAGTTCTCCTGTTCCATTCAGATTGTCTCTCCCTTAGATAGTTCTTGTTGGTGCTTGTTCCTTTTTTTTTAAACCTTTCAACCTATTTCATATTATTCATCTCTCCCTTTCATTATTGTACATTCCTTTCATATTGTTCATCTCTCCCTTTGACAACAATGCCAAAGAAACAAATAAACAATCAACTCTGTAGTAGCCAAGTATCTCTCTGTATCTCTGTATATTGATATCTTCATCAGTTCAAGTTCTCAAACTTAATCACAACCTTGAACATGATTCAAAGTGTGAACTATGCTGCATCAACATGAATGATATTCTAATATAAGTAGGCTGATGGAACAACCATATCACCATAGTGACCGATAGACAGGGGACAGACCCCAAGTCTAGTCCTCAAGTATTCAAATGTGTCCTTTGGTAGGGATTTTGTAAAAATATCTACAAGTTGTTCTTTAGATGTAACAAATTCTAACTTAACTTTCTTCTCTTTCACTTGTTCTCTTAAGTAATGATACTTAATAGATATATACTTTGTCTTAGAGTGCATCACAAGATTCTTTGAAATATTAATAGCACTAGTGTTGTCACAGTATATAATCACTGGGTCACTGATTACCTCATTCATTCCTTCCAGCACTTGTTTGATATATGCAATGTTTGAACAGTTAGTAGCAGCAGCAACATATTCTTCTTTAGCTATAGACTAATAAATACAAGCCTGCTTTTTACTTGTCCAGGTTACAAGTCTTTGACCAAAGAAAAATGCTCCTCCGGTGGTGCTTTTTCTATCATCCACATTTCCAGCTCAATCAGCATCAGTGTAAACTTTCAGTTCAAACTTCCCTTCCTTAGAATACCATAATCCATAATTCTTTGTTTTCTTCAAGTATCTTAAAATCCTTTTTGTAGCTATCATGTGTGATTCTCTAGGGTTAGCAAAAAATCTTGCAACAATTCCCACAACATGTGCTATATTTGGCCTACTGTGAACTACATACATTAACTTACCAATCATGGATCGGTAAAGTGTCTAGTTTACCTTAGTAGTTTCATCCTCCTTTGTTAATTTGCATCCAATAGCCATCGGTGTTCCCACAGGTTTAGCATCTTCCATGCCAAATGTCTTTAGTACTTCCTTTATGTATTTAGATTGTGTGATGAATATGCCATCACTCTACTAAATCACTTGTAGTCCAAGAAAGAACTTAATCTCTCCGAACATAGATATTTCAAATTCTTTTTGCATTTCATCAGCAAATGCCTTGTAGACAAGATCTGAGCCACCAAAGATAATATCAT
This sequence comes from Chamaecyparis obtusa, assembly GCA_027943335.1. Classification (NCBI taxonomy): domain Eukaryota; kingdom Viridiplantae; phylum Streptophyta; class Pinopsida; order Cupressales; family Cupressaceae; genus Chamaecyparis; species Chamaecyparis obtusa. The sequence goes on along the minus strand of BSBK01000441.1, from coordinate 1,935,914 downwards.
CAACAAATATTTCAGCAATGATAATAGTATCATCAATATCACCTTTCACATATAAATTATTGTTTTCACTTGTTCTAACAAATCCAATACTTAACAAGTAAGTATGCAGTCTTTCATACCATGCTCTCGATGCTTGCTTTAGTCCATATAGAGCTTTATGTAGTCTACATACCATGTCTTTATTGTCAGGATCAACAAATCCTTTAGGTTGTTCAATGTAGACTTCTTCTTCAAGTATACCATTCAAAAATGCTGACTTCACATCCATTTGATAGACTTTGAATTTCTTATGTACAGCATATGCAAGTAGCATTTGAAATCCTTGTAATCTAGCAATAGGTGCAAATGTCTCACCATAGTCAATGCCTTCTTCCTGTGCATATCCCTTGCATACTAATCTATCTTTATTTCTTGTAACTTCACCATTTTCATTCAATTTATTCCTGTATATCCACTTAGTATCGATAACATTCTTATATTTTGGTTGGGGTACTAAGGACTAGGTTTTGTTCTTTTCTATTTGTTCTATTTCCTCTTTCATTGCATTAACCTATTCTTCATTCTGTAATGTAACTTTCATAGTTTTAGGTTCAAACTCACAAATTAGACATGTACCTTGTCTTGTTTTGCTTCTGGTTTGCATTCCAGCATGTCTGTCTCCAATGATTTGTGTTTCAGGATGATGTCTCCTGAAAAAACTAGCCAAAATTGGATTTCTCCTTTCTTGTTCATCCTGCTCAGGGTCATTTCCTTTCTCGACAACTTCTTCATGTTCATCGGTTTGTGGTGCTTGTTGTACTACATTATTTCCCTGCTGATTGATTGTTACAGCTTGCGGTGTTGGTCGATACTCTGGATGTTCAATGTAAGTGAATCTACTACAATCTTCCAGTTCCTTTGTACTTTCCTCTATGTACTTTTCATCAAACTCATCAACACAAACATTAAAACTTTCAACAATCTTATTTGTAGCCTTATTCAAACATTTGTATGCTTTACTTGTAGTGGAATATCCAAGAAATATTCCTTCATCTCCTTTAGAATCAAATTTTCCATTTCTCTCATTTTTCAAGATAAAGCATTTACTTCCAAAAATTTTGACATAACTTACAGTAGGTTTGTGTCCAAACCATAGTTCATAAGGTGTTCAGTTGGAGTCCTTTAGTTGTATTCGGTTAAGAACATATACAACTGTGCTGACAGCTTCCCTCCAATATGTCTGAGCAACATTTTTCTATATCATCAATGTTCTAGCATAGTCAATTATAGACCTATTCCTTCTTTTAGTAATGCCATTTTGCTGAGGTGTTCTCAGTGCTGATACTTGCCTCTTGATTCCATGCTCATTGCAAAAGTTAGTAAATTCATCAGAGATAAATTCACCTCCTTTATCAGATCTTAAGCATTTTATTTCTTTTCCAGTTTCTTTCTCTTCCTTAGCTTTATACCACTTAAACATTTTGAAAGCTTCAGATTTCTCTTTCAAGAACATAACAGTCATCAGTCTAGTATAATCATCAACAAAAAGAATAAAATATCTATCACCAGAATAGCTCTAAGTTCTCATAGGACCACACAGATCAGTATGAACCAACTCAAGTATCTTCTTTATTGAATAGTCTTTGCTTTTAAAACTAGACTTAGTCATCTTACCTTTCTGACATTCATGGCACATGGCATGATCAGGTTTTGTCAAGTTAGGCAATCCTCTAACTCTTTTCTTTCTACTAATCTTGATCATGTTGTCAAAGTTCACATGGCATAACCTTCTGTGCCACAACCAAGCATCTTCATCCTTTATTAACAAACAAGAAGACTGATCCATATCAAGATAGAATAGATTAACTTTGGATTGTGTACCAATTTTGACAAGTCTTCCTCCATCATTATAACTATTCACCTTTGTGCTCTCAAAAGCTAGTTGGTGGCCTGAATTGTTTAGCTAAGCCACGCTTATTAGATTATAGTTCAGTCCATCTACCCAATATGCATTTTCACATTATAATCTGTCATTGATCATCAGTGATCCTTTACCTCTTACCATACAAGGTGCATCATTTCCCATTCTCATAGTTCCTCCATTATATTCAATAAGATGATCAAACTTATCTACATCACCGGTCATATGATGTGTGCAGCCACTGTCTATGATCCATGTATCATTTCTTCTTACTTTAGAGATCAGTGTTGTCTCTCCATGTTTCTCTTCCTCTTTTGAGTCATCTTTCATAGCAACAAATACAACTTCTATATCATCATCAAAATCAAATTTAGTTTCAATATCTTCGGCTATGTAACATACCTTTTTGCCTTTTTCATCTTGATTGTCTTTTTTGTTGTGTCGGTAACCTCTGTTGACTCTTCTTCCATAGCTTCTTTTAGATCAGTCTTTGGATCTATCATCATCTTTCTTCTATGGACATTTAGCAGCGATGTGACCGACCTCTTTACAATTAAAGCATGCTAAAGGTAGCTTACCTCTATACCTTCCTTTTCCTATGGGCAATCTTCTGGCCATAAGTGCTTCAAGCTCATCAAGTTCATCATTGGTATTGTCATCACTATCACAATTCTTACCATTCCTGCTAGACTTTCCAATCTTCAAAGAAGACATGAAAGTGGATTCAACAAAAGGAGCAACACTGTTATCAAAATTGCTTGATTCAAAGGTTGTAAGTTTACCAATCAGAGTGTTAAGAGTGAGGTTGGATGTAGCTCTTGATTCATGAATTGCAGAAATCTTGATTGCATAAATTGGTAGCAAAGTTTTGAGAATCTTTCTTATTATTGTTTCATCATCAATCACTCCATCAGATGCTCTAATAGCATGTACCACCTCTTTGAGTCTATTTGAATATTGGACAATGTTTTCACCTTCTTTCATTCTCATATCATCAAATTTGCCTCTCAGACTTTCAGCTCGGGCTCTTTTGACATTTAGATCTCCACTATAGATTTGTGCTAATTTATCCCACATTCCTTTGGCAGTTGTGCATGTCTTGATATCTTCAAATTCAGTGTCAGTACAGGCAGTAGCAAGTTCCATCATAGTAACATTGTTTTCATGCTTATCCTTTAGTTGATCAGCAGTTAGGGGACCAGTGGGTGGTTGCATGTAGCCATTTTGCATTAGATCTAGTGTTGCATTCCCAATTCTAGATATGTGCAGCTTCATTCTACTTTTCCATATTGTGAAGTTCTCTTTATTTAGTTTCGGTACTTCCCTCTTATACATGTTGAGACCTTTATGCTTAACTCCTTAAAACTTTGTTCCAAGCAATGTAGCTCTGATACCAATTGTTATAATAACTGAGAGGGGGGGTGAATCAGTTACCCAGTGTCCCAAAACAATATGTATAATTCAAAACATCTTCTTTGATTTTTGCTCATCGGTAAGTAATAATAACTCTCATTGTCTATGCTTTTACCGATTACCAATCTAATACTTATAATAGTTTACTGATCAAATCTAACATGTAACATGCAAAGTATGATAACAAACATATATCACAATCAACACATAACACAAGAGATTTAACATGGAAACCCTATAAAGGGAAAAACCACCTGGGACCGACAACCCAAAATTGTTCACTCTTCTGAAGTGAGGTTGGTTAAGACCCAACCTTGTTAAAGGTTACAAACACACTGTCAAGTGTGACCTTGTTAGAGGATTTTAGACTAGAAGTTATCGTCCAACCAACATTCACTATGGGGTTGACAGGATAACAATGTTCATTCTATGAATGATACATCATTAGACTTTCAGAGTCCACTCGGGTAAGAGATTTAAACTATATACAATGGTTAAATATGTAATAGTAAATGACCTACCTTAATACAACTTCAATTGCAGATTACAGATCAATATTTAGTCCATACAAATCCTTCTGATCAATAATTCACTTTAGATTCTTTGTCCAGATCTAGAATAGATTTTTTAAATAGATAGGATGGATTGATGAGCCATTTTTGAAGGGAAATTGGGAGATCTCAAATGGGTCATGCTCAAATTAGGCAACCATAGTTCCCATAATGCCCAGTTTTACCTGCAAGTCAGAGTTGACAGTCGTATTTTTATAGTTTCTGTTGGTTTAGTGTTAACCAAGCTAGGTCAGTTTAGTGTTGACCGAGCCAAGTTGGTTTAGTTTTGACTGAGCCAGGTGGGTTTAGTGTTAATCGAGATAGGTCAATTTATGTGTTAACTGACCAAGGCAGTGTTAACCCACCAAAGCAGTGATAACCAACCAAACTGGTGTCAACCGAGCCAAGCAATGTCAACCGACCAATCTGTATCAACTGACCAAACTATTTGAACTCAAGGTAGTGTCAACTGAGTAGACTATATAAACCAAGCATATTAGTGTTAAGAGGATTTATACAAGTATAACTTACAGTATAAGAAACAAAAGTACGTAGTTACTTTAATTTCTTATACTTTAAGTTATACTTATATCAAGGGTTTATGTACCTTTTGAGATGATTGGGATAGGTTTCAGATTCATAGGAGTTAAGATGCAACTTCTAATTTTGAGATTTCTTAAAAATTCAAACTTAGCCAAATTTCAGGCACATGAGATTTTTCCTTAGATTTTTGAAAAGAACTATGGAATGTTGTGTCAATGCATGTGGGAAGTTTTATTTCATATCTTATGAATTTCTATAATTGGTTTTGATTATAAGCTTTTGTTCATACTTGTTTTTTTTAGAATCCATAATGAAAGGTCAGGACTTGTTCGGGTGGCCTGAGAGCACCAGAGGGCTCCCTAGACCTATGAGATGGATCTTTTGAAAGTATTTGATGTTTCCATGGCTTGTGTGTGTGTGGGTAGGGGACTAGGTACCCTAGGTGAGTGGCTCATCATAGGTGTTGGAACCCTAAAGTGGTTACCAGATGATCCTATGGGTGGGTAATTAAAAAGTGATAACCTATTAATGAATCTGGAAAAAGAGGGGGAAAATAAAAGATAATGAAAGAAAGCATGTTAATGGCCACATAGTCCTATTGGAGTACCCGGACCATGGGTAACTACCAGGGTAGATCTCTATTCATAAATGGGGGACCGAGGTTACATGGTTGCCAGGGTGGATCCCAATACACAGGTTGTGTGATGACACTCACTTAGGTGGTATCCTAGAACCTTGACCTCTATGTTATAGTATGATGATATTTTATGTTCTTTTTGAGTCTTGGATTTCTTAGGGCCTTGTGAGTATCTTGGTTCTATCTCCTAGCACGGGGGGTGGAACTTCACCAGTTTCACATGGTTGGGTGGCAAAAATCTTTCGAGGTCCTATTCATGGTTCGTGACTTGGATGCATTCAAATTTATGTATTGATGCAGATATTTGTATTTTGTATTATGTATTTTTGAAAGGAAAGATGAAAAGATATGTTGTAATGCCTTTGGGCCATTCATGTACTTTTTATTATTATGAGATCTATTATCAGAAAGATGTAATTGAAAAGAAAAGCAATGTAATTGGGAGGGATAGTTCTAGGCTTTGTTTCAAGTGTTGTTGTTTGAAAGACTAAAGTTGTAAATGTATATTGTAATGTTGAAGGATCTTTTCTATCTCTCCTATGTTGCAATGAAAGAAAAATTTTATTATGCTAAGATGTAATTTTGTAAGGAAAAGTTATTCAATGTGTAGGAAGGAGAAGTGAAATTAGTATATAAAGTAAGAAATATATTTGCAAGTGAAATGTTATTTTCTTACCCTATCTTTTAAGTTCTAAAATTTGAAAGTAAAGAAAGGAAATGAAATTCAATTTGGATAAGTAATGTGAAGATGGAAGTGAATGAATTCATTAAGGGAACCTTAAGGAATGTAAATGTGAAATAGTAATGATGTAATGTTAGGAAAAAAATTTGTTGGTTGCAATTTTTGGTCATAAGACCTAATTCCTTATGGGTTCCCTGGTGGGGACATTATAGGTATTTTATACTCTTTGTTGATGACTTTTCTAGAATGATGTCTAGGTTACTTATTTGAGAGAGAAATCAGAAGCATTTGACAAATTCAAGTTGTTTAAAGAAAAGGTAGACAATGATCCAGGACTAAAAATAAAGTGTTTAAGATCAGACAGAGGTGGAGAGTTTACATCAGATCTATTCAATTCTTACTATGAAGAGCATGGGATAAAAAGACAAACATCTACTCCTAGAACTCCACAGCAAAATGGGATAGCAGAGAGAAGAAACAAAACTATACTTGATGTTGCTAGGACAATGCTAATTGAAGGGAATGTATATCATGTACATTGGAGAGAGGCTGTTGGAACATCAGTGTACACATTAAACATAATTCAAATTAGAGATGGCACAAGTAAGAGTCCCTATGAACTATGGTTTGATCATACTCCTACTATAAAATATTTCAAAATTTTTGGTGGCAAATGTTATATCAAGAGGGATGATGAGATAGGAAAATTTGATGGTAGAAGTGATGAAGGTATCTTCCTTGGTTATTCTATTAAAATTAAGGCATACAAATGTTTCAATTTGAGATTAAGGAAGATGGTTGAAAGTAACAATGTAAGAATAGATGAGAAATTTTAGATACAAGAAAGAATGTATGACAACAGTCAGATATCAGAAGTAAAAGAAGCCATTGCTATTGCCGAAGAAGAAGAACTTGTTGAGGAACAAAGTGAAAAAGAGGCTTGTGATGATATAAGAAAGACCATTGAAACTCCTAAAACTCCAAGGTATGTAAAAAATAACCATCCTAAAAATCAAATTATTGGCAATACCAATCAGGGAGTGCTAACTAGATCTAAAGTTAGAGAAGAAATTTGTTTGATTTCCCAAGTTGAGCCAAAGACTACAGATGAAGCCTTTAAAGATGAATCTTGGATAAATGCCGTGAAAGAAGAAATAGATCAGATAAAGAAAAATAATACTTGGGAATTGATTTTGAGACCTAAAAATAAAAATGTTATAGGAACAAAATGGGTCTTTAGAAACAAAATGGATGAAGAAGTTATAGTTGTAAGGAAGAAAGAAAGACTAGTGTGTAAGGTATACTCATAGAAAGAAGGCATAGACTTTGAAGAAACATTTTCTCCTATTGCTAGAATAGAGGTAGTAAGATTATTTATATCTTATGCTACACACAAAAACTTCAAAGTATATCAGATGGATGTTAAATCTGCATTTCTAAATGGAGATCTTGAAGAAGAAGTATACATAGAACAACTAGATGGAATTCCTCTATGCGAAGACAAAGACATGGTGTGCAAATTAAAGAAACCATTGTATGGGTTGAAGCAAGCTCCTAGGGCTTGGAATGAAAGGTTGGAAAAGTATCTACTTGGACTTGGATTCAGAAAAGGTAATGCAGACAGTAATTTGTACTTAAGAACCACTAAAGATGGAATCCTGATAGTAGAGGTATTTGTGGATGACATTATCTTTAGAGGCAATGATGATCTATGTAAGAAGTTTGCTAAAGAAATGGAAAGTGAAATTTGAGATGTCCATGATAGGTGAAATTAAATTCTTTCTTCGATTGCAAATAACTCAGAATGAGAATGGTATTTTCATTTCTCAGACCAAGTATCTCAAAGAATTGCTCAAGAAATTTGGTATGGAAGATTGTAAACTAGTAGGAACACCTATGGTGACTAGAAACAAGATAACAATTGATGATGAATCAAAATGTGTTTTTTAGACTTTGTATAGATCAATGGTTGGAGGGTAACAATATCTGCCTCACACCAGACCAAATATTGCTAATGTTGTTAGAATTGTGGCTAGATATCAGGTAGAACCCAAAGAGACTCATCTAGCTACTATTAAAAGGATACTAAGGTATCTCAGGTGGACCATAGACTATGGTTTATGGTATGATAGGAATGATAGCTTTGAACTTCATGCTTATACTAATTTTGAATGGGCAGGAAATATTGATGATAGAAAAAATACAAGTGGTGGTGCATTTTTCCTTGGGAAAAAGTTGGTTTCTTGGCTAAGTAAGAAACAAGATTGTATAGCACAATCTACTGCTGAATCAAAATATGTTGCTGCTGCTATAAATTGCACTCAAATTGTTTGGATGAAACAAATGCTAAAAGACATTGGAATAACTTTTAATGTGCCTATGGTTATCTATTGTGATAACACCAGCACAGTAAACATGTCAAAGAATATGGTGATCCACTATAAAACTAAACACATTTCTATCAAATATCACTTCTTAAGAGACAAGGTGGTAGAAAAAGAAATCAAACTTGAATATATCAGTATAAAAGAGAAGATTGTAGACATCTTTACTAAGCCACTGTTGAAAAATACCTTTGAATATATCAGAGGTATGTTAGGGGTTCAGGCCCCTCCTAGTCAGAACTAAATGATGCAAAGTTGCATCGGTCCATAAGTTCTTAGAGCCTCATCATTTTCTGGACTGAATGTAGGGATCTACTCCTTAAGGTGAGTGATCATGGAAGAAAGTTTATCTGTGAAGGTAGTTGGCACCCTTTTCCATTGTTGTCAAAGGGGAAGTGTTGTTATGATAAAATTCTCACTGTTTGGGGAGATTGATCTAAGGAAGGACTTTTGGGTTGATACAACTTTGGGATAAGACTTTCCCATATGTTGACATTAATTCCAAAGGGGGAGATTGTTGGATATTGATAATACATGGGCGGTGATTGAGATATTTAATATGTTTAATCACTACATTACTAAATGGGCACTCATATTGTTATCATTTTTGTTTTGTCATTGATGTCAACATATGCTTCTATGAAGGAACTAGACTGGTAATCACAGTGTACGAAAGGTGTATAGATGTTTCAGATGCTATGAAGTCAGAATAGATTTTAGATGGATGTTTTGATCTTATATCTAAGATCACATCATTAATGGATGCATATTAAGGAAGATACAACTATTTTGGTAAAGACTGGTCACTGGATTGTGACAGTGAGAATTGACAGAGTTAGTCTTAGAGTTTTTGGTATAGATATCAGAGGGATTGGATTCAAGGTATGTGATCTTGAAGGATTATGGAAGAGGTACTGATAGATGTTCATTGGTTAGTTCAAGGTACAAAATGATTGGTGACATCATCTATGGCATGTGCTCTAGTGATGGCTTATCAAGAAGTTGACTCAGGGAATGAAGCATGTGTTTTGTTTGGCAAGAATAATTCAAAGATGTCGGTCTTTAATTGTTGTAATGTAATCATTATAAACTTTTTTATGATACCATGTGTATCTTAGCAAGGACCTATGTAATTGTTTTTAATTAGGAAAGCCTTATTGGCCGACCTATTCTTGGTAAAATGTAATAAGGTATAAATAAAAGGTCTTTTCATTGGAAGAGACATGGATGTGATAAGGATGATATAAGGAGGTTGAAAATTTGTGTCTACTATATGTAGAGTAGAGGATTAGTGGTGAACTTCATTGGAACTGATCAAGAAAAGACAGTTGCTAGCAAACAGTTCAAAAGATTGTGTATTTCTTCATATACACTTGTTGCGAACTAGTGAGTTCAGAAGGTGGACTTAATCTTCTTTGGGAAGTGAGCCCTCTTTTGTACTATTAGGGTCTATCCTCTAACAAGGACTATGTACTATAATGTTTCAATAAGCTCCTAATAGGGCTATATCTTCTAACAAGGATTACTATACTCCCAGTACATCATTAGTGGGTGCTAAGTCCCACCAGGGTTTTTACCTTTAACAGGGCTTCCCCGTAACCAAAATATTGTGTTATTTTGTTGGCATTCATTGTGTTCATTGGATTTGATATTGATCAGCTTAAAGTTTGAAGTTTAATATTATCCTAATAGAGATAATTAGTAGCAGTGATAATAAACTTGTGTCCACCTGATGAGTTGGGATGAATCTGCCCAACAAGATCAAAGGCCCAATGCTAAAATGAAAAATGAGATATAAAAGGAATGAGCTCCCTACATGGAGCATGTATCAGGTTACCATGATTTTGACACTTTTCACATGACTTTGCAAAAGGTACTACATCAATCTTCATCATAGGCCAATAGTACCCCACCCTAAGAAACCTTCAGCCCATGGCAAGACCATTGGAATGTCTCCCACAAATTCCCTCATGGATGTCAACTAATGCTTGGTCAGATTCTTCCTTTTATAAGCATCTAAGAAGTGTTCCATCTAGATCCCTCTTATACAAATCACTAGAGATAAGGGAATGGTGAGAGGCATTTCGAGTAAGGTTTCTGCATTTAGATCGGTTAAAGGTTTGAGGGATAATGCCATCACAAATTTATGAGTAAATGGCACCATAAAAGGATGACTCATGACCAAAAAGGGTACACATGACATGAATTTATTGGGAGTCATAGATAGGGTGATGTAGCTCTTCCACCAGGAATTCAAATTTGGATTTATGTTCCCCTAACTGAAGGAGTGAAGCAAGTGTAGCCATAGCATCAACTACTTTGTTTTCTACTCTAGGCATTTGTTGAAATTTGACAAATGTGAAGTATCATTTCAAGGAATCAACCATTTTCTTGTAAGGTACTAGTTTCTTATTTTTTGTTTGATATTCATCATTGACTTGGTTGATTATCAGCTGTGAATCCCCATAAATGTGTAACTCTGTGATTCTCCATTCTATGGCAATCTTAAGTCCATTTGTTAAAGCTTCATACTTAGTAATGTTGTTTGTACATGAGAACCATAACTTTTAACACTTAGGAATCATGTACCCATGAGGAGAAACAAAAAACACACCGGCTCCTGAACCGTTTTGCATAAAAAGATCCATCAAAGAACATCTTCTCTATTCTTTCAGTCATCTGGGAAGTCAAGTTGAATAGGTGCATTATCTTGTATCGGGAAATGAGCCAATTGATCTTCTATGGCTTGTCCTTTGATTGTTTTATGCTCAATGTACTCTATGTCAAACTCTGAAAGGATCATCATCCATTTAGCAAGTCTACCTATGAGGGAAGCCTTACCTAGTAAATACTTGGGTGGATCTATTTTTTATATGAGGTTTATAATGTGTGCAAGCATGTAATGTCACAACTTTTGGGAAGCAAACACAACTGCAAGGTAAGCTTTATCAATCTGGTGTATTTAACCTCATATGAAACAAGAGTGTGACTAATGTAGTATATTGCTCTCTCTTTCCCATGTTCAACAAATTGAGCTAGTAATACCCCCAGGGAAGATTTTGTCACTAAAATGTATATAATAAGTGGTTTCCCTAGGATGGGAGGCATTAAAATGGGAGGATTTTCCAAGTATTTCTTGATTTGATCTATGCTCTTTTGACAATCCTCATTCCAAACACATTTGACTCATTTGTGTAAGTTCTTGTTGAAAGGTTGAGCTCTATCTGCCAACTGTGAAATGAATCTCCTTATGGATTGAAGACAGCTTTGAAGACTCCTCATTTGACTAATGTTTCTAGGAGGTTCCATATTTATGATTTCTTGGACCTTTTCAGGGTCTACCTCTATTCCTTTTGCTAAAATGATGAATCCTAGTAGTTTTCCAGAGGTCACAACCAAATGCGCACTTTTTATGATTTAACTTTAGTTGAAATTGTTCCGTTTGATCTAGAATGACTTCTAAATAATCTAAGTGTGTGTCTCTTTTCTTATACTTGACCAAGGTGTCATCCACATAATCTTCCATGTTTTTATGCATCATGTTATGAAAAATGGTTGTCATAGCTCGTTGATAGGTGCCTCCTACATTTTTTAATCCAAAAGGCACAATGTTCCAACAATAGGTACCCCATGAACAAGTGAATGTAGTATTTTCTTGATCTTCAGGAGCTATCTTAATTTTATTGTATCTAGAAAAACCATCCATTAAGGAATAAATATCATAACCCGCAGTCATATATACTATCATGTCTATATTGGGAAGTGGAAAGTCATCCTTTGGACATGCTCTATTGACATCTCTAAAATCTCTATAAATTAAAATGGATTTGTCATGTTTGGAAACTGGTACAATCTTTGATATCCATTCAGCATAGTCAATGGCTCTTATAAATCCTGCACCAAGGTGTTTCTCTAATTCTACTTTGACTAGGAGAGTTATGTGAGAATGCATCTTCCTCAATTTCTATTTAACTGGTTTGACACTCAAAGCTATGGACAAGTGATGCATGATAAGATTAGTCTCCAACCCTGGCATATTTGAATAAGTCCATGCAAAGTTGATCTTCTTTTTCTTGTGGTGACAAGGACTGAGCCAAGTGAACTATCTGTGGAGCCTCATCTGCACCCAAATTGATTGTTTGTATTGGTTTGATAAGCACTGAAGATCTATCTTAAAAGTATCTACGGAGATGATCAAGTACCTCATCCTTAGGCACCTCAAAGAGGTTTTCATCTGTAGATATGTCATTTCTTTTTACTTTTTTCGGTTCTAGCATTGCCACACAGTGGTTTTCACCATTAGAACTCTTATTCTTTTGATTTATTTTCTTTTTATTTTTTGACTAAGGTAATTGATGTTTGGCTCTATCATGCCAGCATTTGATTCACTGGTGGAAGAGACAATGGGTTCAATGGCATTCAAGTAACAGGTTATCTCATAATCATTTTGGAACATTAAGAGCTCAAGTTCTTGATAGCGCTAGGACCAATCAATCAGGTTAGGATGAACAAGAGGTAAGTCAATGAATAGTTTAAGGTTTTGAATGTGAATGATATCATCTCTGGCGACCGAAGAGTTGGATTCTGTCAAGTATCCTTCTAAGCTACCCAAATCAAGATTCATCCTAACAAGTGAAGAATCATCTACTAAGGAAACATGTGGGTTCAAATCCTCTAATCCTACACATGACTCATCGGTTACCTTGGGTTGAGAACTATAAGTGTGAATGACATCAATATCCATGTCAACTATGGAAGGCTCTGAGAAGGAGTTCCATTCATACTCATATGAACGTGTTTCTTAACATTGACTAGGATGTTTACACCATGAAGGTTTGGGATGTCTTGATGTGGAAGTTCTAATGTCATAAAGGGTAACACCTTCTCTTTCCATCAAATGAACAAGATTCTTTCATTGACGTTCTCTATTAAGATCTTCTACATCCGATTCATCTTGTTCTAAGGTTGCAACTATCTCATGAGTGATTGGACTATCTAAATTTCCCCAAAGGAGATTAGTGGAAGAGACCTAATCCTCACACATATCTTGTTGATTTTCCAAATTAGGTATGTATTTTGGTTCATCTTCACTATCCAACTCATCAAGGATAGGATTAGTATTCTTGTTGTGATTCACAAATCCTAGGCTAACCATCTTCTTAGACTTGCATCCAAAAATATCATGATCAAGGGGTTCAGCTCTAGCATCCAATTTGTGACTAAGAGGGCCATGTCTAGGATAGCCCATATATTTGACAAAAGTATACCCTCTTCCATAAGCCTTAGGAGAGGTAGATAAGTTCTCATTGTGCATGCATTTCTCTTCTCTATAAATCTAGTCTTTAATGACCACCTCTTCTTTCTCATCTTGAATAGGCACTGAGGACCCTACAAATGTGCCAAATAAAGTCATAGCTAAAGAGGAATGTCTCATTTCTTGTGAAGGCTTACCATAAGACCTAGGTGAAACTTCTAGTGATGTGAGGGAGTTGAGTTGATACCCCCCCATGCCAAGGTCTACTAACTTGATCTTGTCTTTGCATTTAGCTAAGCTTGCATTGAATTCTTCTACTTCTCTATTGATGGGAACATGAGTACTCATTGAAACTAAGTTAATAGATAAAGTGTTATCCCTAGGTATACAAATCTATATTCCATTGTAAGGGAGCTTAACACACTGATGATAGGTAGACATCACTGCTTGCATATCATGAATCCATGGTCTACCAGGTAAGATATTGTATGCTAGGGGGCTAGCATCAACTATTTGGAATAAAACATCTTTTTCAATAGGGCCAATCCTAACAGGAAGGATGACCAACCCCTTGAAACTTCTTTCTACCTCATCATAAGCTTTGATAGTGATCTTTTTTATGGTATCTATAACTTGTTTAGAATAACCCAACATCTTCAAAAGACTCAAGGAATAAATATTAAGCCCAATACCCACATCTATCAACATGTGCCTAACACGGGTTTTGTGGATCATGACTTCAATATGAAGAGCAAGATTGTGTGGGTGGCTCAAAGCTTTATCATCATCCTCTGAAAAGGTAAGGTAATGAGGGTTGGCAATATGGTTAACCATGTTTTGAAATTGATCAACATCTAAGATATTGGGGATGTTCGCTGGGCACAAAGCATTCTCAAGGACTTGCTTGTGTCTCAGGGACAACTCTAAGAGCTCAAAGATCAAAATCTGAGTTGGGGTTCTTTGCAATTGATTGACAAGATTATTGTGTGACTTAGGATTGACTGTTGGTTTTGAGGTGACATTATTGGATGCCACTTTCTTTGGTTTACTTGGTTGACTTGAACTAGGTCCTCTAATGACAAGGGGACCTTGACTTTGTGTGGCAACATTGAGGGTTTGAGATGACACTCTAACCCATAGTGGGAGCCAAAAATGTGTGGTAAAATGTTGACACACTTCTATGAGTCATTATATCCAAGATTTCTCAAGAATGAGGTCTCAAATGGTGACTCATAGCTCTATATTTATGGAGTGCAAGGGTTTATAATGGAGGCCCTCAGTTTAGAACTAGTTTGTCCCCATGCAAGTACACTATAAAATGAGAGATTCAAAGAGGAAAAGCAAGATTGCTAGTCTCCATGATCATCAAATATGCATGCAAATGAAAATGGAAGCTTATTCTATATGATAACAATGCATGAAAGAAAACTAATCTATGAAAGGAAACACACATGTAAGATTATTCTATGAAATGAAATATGAATCTAATCTACCATGGAAGTGAAAGAGTAATCTAAATGGATTTCCATGGAGGCATGAGAGAAAAACACAAGAAAAGAGAAGTTGCAATGTTCGAGATCAAGTGCTCAAACTCTCCTCCAAAATCACTCTCCAAATCTACATCATAACCATAACATAAAATTTGGATGCCTAAAATCTGGATACCTAAAATTTGGATCCTCAAATGAGAAGGAGAGGGCTCCTTTTATAGAGCAATGAATGGTAGAGACTAAGAGGCAAAATCCAAGGGTGGAGAAAATTTCTCATTTTGACTTTGGTGCACAAGATTCTCAAGAGGCAAAATCAATGGACATGGTTAAGAGGCAAAAAGATGTGTGGATGAGATTAAGAGGTAAAAGGACATTTCACTCATCTTGGAAAGTGTGCATTCAATGTGTAGACCAAAGGTATTTTTCTTTTTATTTTAAATTTATAAATTCCATTTTCATGTGCACACATAGGATAAGGTGGATTTTATTATTTATTTAAAAGATTTTTTTTTATTTAATTAAAAGGGAGCGTATTCTCTTAATTAAATAAAACTTAGTATAAAATGAACAAACCTTAGCAAATATTGAAATATTAGAATTAATTACGATTTGATCAAGGAAATTGATTTGAATTGAAAATATTGCAAGGCATTGATTCAGGAAATTGATAAATTGATTCTATCATTTAATAAATTGAAGAATGGGGGCCGATAGTCTAGGCAACCATTTTAGGGTGCATATAGTATGAATGAATGATACTAATGACAACTCTTAATGCACTTAGGAGTAACATCATTTTTGTCACCAATATTTTGATTAGGGAAATGATTCAATTTCATATATCTTACCAATATTGGTTTAGATCTAGGAGTATCTTCAACTTCTTATATTGGTTCCCATTCACTAACTTGTCTCTCCATCAGTTCTAGTGTAGTTTCCTACTCCACTGGTTGTGTTGGGATAGGAAAGATATAGTACTGAGAGGGGACAGGTGGATCAGTACCCTCAAAAAATTTCACTAATTCACAATCTACAATAGTAGTGCTTAACTAACTGACTGAGTTCATTGTTTACAAAATACATTTAGATAACTTGTAAATATAAAATGCATGTAAAAAAAACATTAAAACATTCATGGAAATTCTAACTCATGACTCAAGTATTTTGGTTATGCAGAAACCCTTGTAAGAAGGTAAAAAATATGGTGGGGATGACACCCACAAATTATTCACTACTGCAATAAATAAAGTGATGTCGGTTAAGGCAACAATTGTGATCACTTCTGGTCATCTTACCCTATTAGGAGTAACATAAGATCGATTAGATATACCTTGTGAAAGGATTTTAGAAACACTTAATAAGTATGTACTTAGCTAGGAGATTTACAATAGATGGTTAAGTCTAATCTATTAAGAGATTTACAATCTTGCTATAATGGTTAAATTGATAACAGAAAATATCTGTAAATGAAAACTTGTACTTTTCTGAATCAGATCTGTGAAATACTAAGTAGATTTCACCTTGATGGTGTAGAATATTACTCTCTCCTACTCAGTAGCCTTGTATGTTTCTGATAAACCGAATACTATCTCTAATAACTATTCATTCATGTAAATCTTTATCTAATCAATGATGTCCTGTATGCGACTACTGCTTCATGATATCCTTGTCATGTCTATGTCAAAATGACATCTATTACAATTATATAGAAAATTTATTTGACCTAATTAGGTTTACAATATCTTAGAAAACCTAAGATCTACGGTGTACAAAAATAACCTAGATCTAACTATTACATAGGAATCATCATAACATCAAATGATTACATCCATCAGAAATGTATCCCAATCTTGGTAAATCATTTATAGATTTGTGTAAACCATTGGCATAGAGATATCTACCATTGTTGATTACTCAATGATTAAACTGATGCTCGGTGTGTAGAATGCTCAGTGTTCACTAACTCGGTGCTCGGTAAACATGCTCGGTTAAACCTATGTTCTTTTAGCTTTAGGTTCTACCTTGTAATTGCTTGATATGAAGGTTTTATAAGTTCAACCGACTAACTTGTATAGCTCCTTATTCCAGCTTCTACTGACTGATCTTGTTTGATACTAATTACAATACTTAATAATCAAATAGAGATAAAAAACTTCCCCTTTGGCATTAGTATCAAAACCATAATGTATATGTACCAAATACACTTCAAAAATGTTCTAACTCCATATGAGTACAAAATATACATTCTCCAAAATTTACTCACTCTATACAAAACTTCCCCTTTATGCATGCTCCTGATATGGAGTGAAGTACATAGGCATATACATGATTTCCCCATTTTTGAAATTAATGCCAAATCAAAATGTACTTACATCTTGTCAAATATGTGCTGGTGGGTTTTTAGCAATGAAGCTAAGAGGTTTCCCAATTCCTCTTTCAAGTTGTCAAGAGCAATGTGCTCAAGACCGACTTGTGCATGCATGTCAAAAATGTTTTCCAAAATTACAATTTCTTGGGTGGCTACTAATACCTTAGCCTTTTCAATATGACACTCTATTATCTTCAAGTGTGGTAGCAGCTCGGCTTGCAACTTGGTGACTTGGTCACTTATGATTTCTTCCTGCTTCCTTAAGTCTACTCTCAACCGCCTCAATTCTTGTACTTTAAGTATATTCTTATGAAAAGCATTAGGCTTGGTTAGAGATGTGTTTGCACTGGTCAAAATATCTCCATCTAGCTTCTTTATCTTTTCACTGACCTCGGCAGTAAAGGTGTCCACAATGCATAACTTAAACAAAATTTGTATTATTTTTTGCGTAATAGATTCTAACTCGATTATAACCTTAGAAAGTTTTACCTTATTTATAACCACTTCTTGGCTGATTTTCTCTACAAGTTTTTATTGTATTTTTTCTCTCTCTCTCTTCAATCCTTTTCTTTGCATTTATATTAGGGGAATTTATGTGGCTTGTAAGAGATGCAAGTTGGTCCAATATTGGAGTATCTTCATTTATTGTAACATCAGGAACAAACTGTTGAAGGCTATCTCTTACATCTTCTAATATTTGTCTTCTTTTGCTTTCTTTCCTTAGCTTTTCATCTGCATCCTTCCTCATGCACAATTATCCATACTTTCTCAATTCTTCAGGGTCCAAAGTCCTTGGGTCACATTCAGGAATCTCTGTTATTTCATCCAAAGTGACTATCCCTTTTCCATATTTCTTTTTCTTCTTTTTGTTCTCTTGTGCAGATGTATTGACAAAAGGTACTAGAGATTTTACCTCTATGTTTGTCTTTTCTTTCTCGGTTGACATATTATCTTCTTTCTTCTACTCCCTAGTGACCTGAGTCTTGGTTGATTGAGTAGGGGCCTCTGATGTAGTGTGAGTCATGGTTGTATCAGTGGTGTTTTTTTAGCTTAGGAACTTCAGATTCTTGAGTTTCAACCTCTTTCTCCTTAGGCTCATTTGACTCAACTATACCTTGTGTACTTTTCCCTTTCTCCCCTATTGTATCCTTCTATTGCTTGGGGTTGATCCTTTGGGTTCCTTTTGAGAAATAATCTCAACTACTTGAACTAAAATTGGAAGGTCACCCGGTATAGTACTTGTTGCTAATTTGGTGGGGGTATTTATTCTATTTTTTTCTAGTAACAGTGATTTACTCATCATTGTTTACATCATCAGGATCACCTTTAATGATGTCTTTAATAAGAACATCATTTTTACCTATTATCATTACCTTCTTGGGTGGCTCTTGGTACTCTTCTTGAAAACTAGCTAAATAAAAGTCAATGGCAATGGTTGTATAAGGAACCTTAGTGTTTGATAGTTCTATAGGGTCCTTTGAGGCCAAATCTGCATCATCTAAATGGATGCCTTTTCCTTTTATCTTACTCTTCCTCTTGAGTATTACAACCAATTCCATCTTGTCTACTTTAGCTTGAGCTTGGAGGATAGAAGTCGATAACAACTGACTATTCTCATCAACCTCTGCCATATTTCCAACAAGTATTTTCAATGCTCTACTTTTGATGAAAAATCTCTTTGAATATTTCTTCATCAACTCTTCAATCTTGGGACTATTAATGTTGGCATTGCCAATATTAGGGAATGTTCCCTCATCTTCTTTTTAATGCTTAAAGCATAAGTCCATCTAGTTGATACCTTATCATATAAACTTTTAGGTACATATTTGGAAAATTCTGTTAGTACCTTTTTAAATGTTATCATCATTTGAATTACTGCCTCCTCTATCTTATTCTGGTCCTCGATTTCCATATGTACAAATTGACTCAACTGTGGGTTACTAAGGCCTCCAGTGTCTATTATTGTTTCTTCCATATCATCAATTTAATGTTCTTTATTCACAACTACCTTAAATTGATTTATATCATCCTCTCTTCATCATCAACATCATCTTTACCTCTTATTAGTTTTCTCCTCTTCTTTGGTGCCTTGAAGGTAGCTTAAGTACCTCTCTAATTTTACAGGTCTTGGTCGGTGTATGCATGGAAATCTTAACAACTCCCTTTTTTAGTGGTGGTGAAGCAGCAGTGGTAGACCCTGTCCATGCTCTAGTTTGAACTTCTACCTACTCCTTTGGAGTGGGCTTAACTAGTGTAGATTCAACATCTTTATCAGACTCGGTTGCCTCTTCATCATATGTAGTGTTAGAAAGAAGTAATTGTTAGGAATAGTCCCAAGAGATAACTAAAAGGGGGGGTGAATCAATTATCTACAAGTTTTAATTCTTTATCCAATTAAGTATACTTAAACATAAAGCATAAAAATAATGAAAGAACACTTGAACACAACACCAATATTTTGGTTATGAGGAAACCCAAATAGGTAAAAACCCTAGTGGGACTTGATACCCACTAATATTTTGTACTAGTGTATAATGATCCTTACTAGAAGATCATTTACCTTGTTAGAAGTAGCTTTACAATATATTAAGTATAGTAGACTTGGTTAAGGTTCAGACCCTGTTAGGAGTCTTTTACAATTGTCCTTGTTAGGGGAGAGGACGCACTGTCTGAGATCTCACTACTCAAATGGGCGAAGGCTACAACCTTCTGAATAATAGATACACACTATATCTAGATCTTGGTGAACTGTGCTTTGACCTACTTTCTAGATCAGTTCCAATGAATAGCACACATTCTCTACTTGGTCACATAGACCTTCTTTTGATGGTTCAAAACTTCACACACTCTGCTCTGCTCTACTTAATCAACCATGAATGACACTCAAGCAATAAAAAATGACTGCCTATAAATATCTTTCCTCAAAATGATATAATCAAGTTCGCATATTAGAACCACCTTGAAATCATATTAGAGAAACCATAATAAACTCCAACAAACATTATGTCAGCTCTACTATGCACACAATTAATTTTGGGACCTAACTAATAAAATAATTATAGATGCATGCCACACACTGTCGGCTCTACAAAAACAACTAGAACTTTCTCAGTAAGCTGAATTAACATATGCACTCTTAACCAAACATCAATAACACTTCTCCAAGCTTAACACCAAGGGTGCATATCCTCAAGATAGGCGCAACTCAAGAATCAATAAAATCTCTGTCAGCTCTTCTGAACAAACATAGGAAACTACTACTGGTGAATAGTGACTGCATAACTTCACTTGCATTCATCATTAGACTATGCATTCATAACTAAAACATCACTAACATGTCTTCAACATATATCCTAGGGCACTTGCCCATAAGACAACTTTACAGACAACCATACATAGAACATTGCCTCTAACTCTGTCAGGAACACTACTGACACAAGCTACTATATAACTATTTGTACTTGTAATACCCCAAAAATGGGCTATATTTTCATTAACCTCCTACATCCTCAAATCGAATGAAATTGACATAGAATTCCTAACCTAAGGCACATCTACACATCATCGAATCCTAATCTCATAATTTTGCAAGCTTACTTTGCCAAAGTCGTCTACGAATTGCACAACTATGTTGAAGAATTAGAATTTGGAGAATCAAAGCTTATTGCGAATCAAGGCTATTGTGAGATCAATTTGTTTTTTTAACATTCATTTAGATTCTTTTTCATATTATTTTTAGATCATTTTAGCATATCAATTTCCATATTAGCATAGATTCCATATCAAGTTTTCATATCATTGCATAGAAAATATCAAAAAAATAGATTACTGTGCATTCATTCGATATCCATCAGTTTTGCATTCAAATCCTTCATTTAGGTGTCGTCAAGGTTAATGATCTCAATAACAATCTGAGAACATCATACTCGCACCTATTAGAAGGCAGTAAATTGCCTGGTTAGTTTAGCTTTCAATTCATTGCACGATTTCAATTTTTGCTAACCTCTAATGTTTTACTAAAGTGTTGTGTCTATAGATTAGGTACAATTTTCACACACACATTTCTGGTGCCCACCGTGGGGCTACCCACCTTTACATGCTAGTTTTGATTTTTTTGGGGAGCTAAAACCCCAAAGTTTCAAAGATTTAATTTTATCTCCCAAACAGCTTGAGTTTTGCTCTGAATTTTTTAATTTTAGGTTGAAAATATATTAGGAAAGCTACAATAAAAAATTTAGAATTTTCTAAGATGTTTTGAATTTTTAATAATTTTTTCTTTAAATTCTAGAAAAAATTAATATCTGATGCAAATCAGCATATTTTTTGAAAAATTTTATATTTTCAAAAATATCTTTAAATTATATAGGGGGTTCATTCTTTGTATTTTAAATTTAGACACAATGTAATAGCTCAAGTAGTCAATTTACAAAAACTGGTCTATTTTGATAAAACAGGTCTCTAGGGCACAAATGAAGAGATTTTTCTAAAAAATTTATATTTTTGGAAAGCTCTCTATTTTTTAGTAGGGGTCTCTATTTTTAATTTCTATTTTTGTGGCCAAAATCATAAAAAAAAATTAGATCTTGTTGACTAGGTCAAATGCAGCAAAAAAAATAAAGTTTTGTGATGGGTATGCACTTATTTTTTTTACATGGTTCAATGAATGATACTAGGTTGTGACCCCTTAAGGATTCATTAAGTAGTCTTAGATACTTGTGATTAATCTTGATTGCTATCTTGGGTTATTGGACTTGCTAATCCACCGACCCCTCATTCCACCTCATGGTTGCAAGGTCAGCGCCACATTAAAGGGGAGGGGTCAACATGATAGAAGTGTTAAGTGTTCCACTTGGAAACCCATTTATAATTTTAGGAACTCACTTTTTTTCTAAGTTGGGGACTCATTTTTAGCTTTTGTGAGGTGTTAAGTGTTCCACCTTGTGGACTCATCTCATATTCACTTTAAGCGTTAAGTGTTCCACCTTGTGGACTCATCTCATATTTGCTTTAAGTGTTAAGTGTTCCTCTTTCTACTTTTTGGGTACTTTTGGTAGATTTTCTTTTTGGAAACATACATCTGTGCTCACATAGTAATTAGGCCTTATGAACACTATTCATGATTCTTGAGAGATTGGATTCCTAGTGAAATTCTTCTTGACGACAGAATCCTTGTAGGTAGGGAGGATACTTAGTGCGTTTCACATTCAACTTGGTTAGTGTGTCTTCTCTTATTGATTGATACATTCTCTCCTAGGAGAGGTTGATAGATCACGTGGGGTTGACATCACGAGCTTTGGTGAATCAAAATTGGTTAGTGTGCCTTCTCTTATTGATCGATACATTCTCTCCCTAGAGAGGTTGATAGATCACATGGAGTTGACATCATAGACCTTGGTGAAGCAAAACTTTGTCTTAGTGTGTCAGATTTATCTATCTACTTTATTTGGGTTAAAAGTGAAAAGGCATCAAAAACCTTAGATCTGGAGCCAAGCCCCCTTGTGGTACAATACTGTGAGTCATCTTTAGAGAGGATTAACCATAGTGGACATTCCCTTCATAGGGAAAACTATGTTGACGGAACCTTAAGTGGTAATAGCCATTTTCACTGTGGTAGTGACAGCGGCTATATAAATGTCCTTGTGGAAGAAATCTTCACAAGTGTGGTTCATTGTTGGGTTGTCAGATCTCCCTAGCAGCTCCTGAAGATTAAGTTCTCTGACTGTGTCAAAACCATGGTGCGCCAGGATTGGAGTTCACCCCTTTGGATCATAAAAGTTGCACAGTCAAACCATTACTAAAACCCCTAGCAAGGCCAAATTTTCATTTTCTAGGGTATATGTGCATTATTGCAAAACATTTTGGAACATACACAATTAGCGCTTCAGAGGATTAGAATGAATAAAATCACTTGATTGTTCATGCACAAGGTTGCTTTTTCCCTTGTTCATTATTTTCAGATATGCTTGAAATCACTAGCTTGCTATTTTGCATGCTTGTTTATCTATCTGGTTATTGAAAATGAACAAATCTGTTACAATCCTCAAATCTAGACAGTCAAATTCAAAAAGTCAAATCGTACTAGCAACTATCATACGAGCTTTTCAACTGTCATTTCATAGCATACCCATTGTCGTACGAGTCTGCAAAGTGTCATTTGCAAAAATTTTGAAAGTTGTCATAAAATTGTCAAAATTGCTAAATACTTAGCTTTTTCAGCCTATTTTCAGAATCTGTCGAACAAATCACTATGTCAGGAACAAAGTAGTAGCTATTGAGAATCAGTACACATGAGGAAGAAATTATAATACAGCTATGATGAAGCAGATGCAAGCTATGCAAGTTGAACTTAACAATCTTAAGAAAGAGAAGGAACCCAAGGAATTCTCCATGAAAGCTCTATGCCCTTTTCCATTTGATAAAGACTTGTACATGTCACCATGCCCCTGGACAAAATGTGAGCAATGTGACAATCCTTATGATACTTCTTCCATAGAGAGTGACACACCCATCTTTGAAGACTATGATGACTATGATGATAGACAATATAATGATACCTCTGACACCTCTGTTCCTAAGAGTCCTCCTCGTCATGTGTTCCTACTTACTGGAAATGGGATGTCACATTGGATAGATCATGATGGTGATGCATATGATTCTAATTTTGAAAAAGACTTTGATGATTTTAGTGAACAATACCTTGATTATGATCCATCTACTACTGTTGAGGACTATAAAATGCATCGTGCTAGCTTGAAGCATCAATATTATAAGAATCCTTCTCCTAAGGAATCTCCTGCTAAAAATAAAGATTATCTTCTCAAGCAAGATCATGTTAATGTTGGACCTTTTTCTTGTGATGGTTCCCTTCCATCCCCTACTTCCTCCAATACCCGTACATTTCCTAAAGTTTTTGAGTCTTTCAAATCTTTCACAGAACCTTCATCTAACACAAGCCCTGATACTTTTCATATGATTCCCTATACTTATCCTCTAGGGCTACCTCTTCAAGAAATTCAAGCTAACCTTCACTTGGCTGCTAATACTTTCAATAATGCTAAACCTAAAGAGCCTAAGCCTTCATACACTACAATGCCTACTTCAACTGGTCCTTCATCATCTCTGCAATAGTCTTCCATACAATCCCAACATGCTTTCATATCCTTAGAAGTGGCTCCATGTCAAGAGGACTCTAGAAATGATAAAGAAAAGAACATAAAGAAAGATCAAGATCAAGAATCCTCCATGTCATCCAATCCTTTTCATGATGTCTCTTATCCGCTTCAGGGTTCTTTTGATCCTGCACATCCTTTTTCATGCATTCCACCATGTCTTAAGTCTTCTCCTAAGCAAGATCAAGCTACTACTTACACTGTTGAGCTTATTGACAATCAAAATAACCTTACTACACTTCTGCTTTCCAAAGATAATACTTCCATTAAGGTTGGTAAAAATGGTGTTGTTCCTTCAAATGTTAAGCCTATTGAAAATAAAGAGAAAAATTATGTGCTTATGCTATCCAAAGATCCTTGTCAAGATCAAAGTGTTCCATCTTCTTGTTCTACCACTCCATGTTCATTTCCACTTTCTACTCTTCCTAAGTCTTTGCAAGCTTTGAAAAATCCTATCAAAGAAGGTGCTCATATTCAAGATGTACTTGATTCTATTGAAAATTCTAATGCTCACTCTAAAGATGTTGATATCCTTGGTTGTCATATAGATGCTGATGAATTTATTGATTATCCTTTTGCATCTTCCACTTCCATCCTTGGACCTCTTCCATCACTACTAAAGGCTTCATGTCTACCTTCTATCTTGGGTCCTTATGTCCCTTCACTTTCCCCTCCTAACTTTCCTAATTTTCCATCCATCTTGGGTCCTTACATACCTCCGTCTCCTATCTTTCCTCAAGATCAACATAGATGCATACCCTTGGATCCTTTTCATCCACCCACCCATCTAAACTAATCATATCCTCCTTCTTCTTCCACAAGTTCCAAGTCTTTTAGAAGTAACTTGAATGTTCAATCCAAGAAAAAGAAGCAATAAAAGAATCCATCAAAAAAAGAAGATCACCATGTCTCCTCTAATCGACACGGAGGGATAAAATCAAAAGAGATATCTAAGAAAAAAACTACAAGACAAGTATGGGTTCCAAAATCCATCATTGAAGATATTCTCTCTAGATCATCAAAAGGAAATAAAAAGCCTATGGCTATATGGATTCCAAAGTCTCTCTTGAAAGAGTTTGGTGTTGAGCAAAAAGTGAAATTGACATTCAAGCTTCCAAAGGCTTCCACTTCATCTCCTCCAAAAATATTCTTCCATTCCATGCGCCTAAACCACAACCTCTGCTATCCATTTGCCATATTCCTTCACATATTCTTTCATTCACATTTTCTCCATCCTCTCACCACCCTTCAAGGTATGTTTTGATGTTGATCTTGCCTTCTTTTCCATCTACCCTTTCATGATCCTTCCATTCATTATCCTTCTACCTTCTATCCTTTTTCCTCATTTTCCTATTCCTCCTATCTTCCAACCTCACTCACTTTACATAAAACCTTATCCTCCATTTTTCTCTTCCATCTCCCCTTCCCTATCAACATCTTTGAGTGTATCATTTTGAATCCTTGGAATATCATGGTTTATCCTTTCAAGGAGCATTGTCTAAAAAGCTTGCCTTCTTCCAAAAAAATTGAGGAAAAAAAAAAGCAAAAAAATGAGAAAAAAGAAAAGTGCCTTGGTAGCAAAAATAGAATCTCTGCCAAGATGGTGAAAACCTAGCAAACAGGCTCCACTTGTTTCAAAATGCTCCATCTATCAATGCAATCTTGGTCTTTCCCAACTTTCAGTTTTGCTTTAATTTGTACATATCTCCTGGTTTGTTTCTACATTTCCAGTTTTCAATAAGTCAGTTTGTAAACCAATCAGCTCAAGCATCTGTATCATATCAATGCTTAACACTTGGGGGCAATCAATGTTATATCCTATGGCCTCCAGTATATTTTAGATGTATCATATCTAGTCAGAGTCCTTTGAAGCTTCATTTGAGTCAGTCAAGTCAATCTCATCTCCAAAAAGGATTTTGCATCTACAACAACAATCAAACACAAACTGAAAACTATCTGTGCTTTTCATGCTTTTATCTCCTTGTATTCTTATTGATTCGCATTGAGATTTTTGCATATTGTGTCCCTTTGAGCTCTTCGATGATGTCCTTTATAGGATTTAGAGAGTGATGACTAGGGTCATAATCTTTTCTTTGTCTTCTGCTTGTATGTGAAAATCTAACATCTTTGGAAATTTTGGATTGAAATGGTGTCTGACTGTAAGAGCCTCTATCTTGAATTGGATGGCCATGCATACCTCGACCATTGATACCTAGAAAATTCAAGGAAGTTTGATCTCACTATTGTCTTTTTGAGTAAGTTCTTTCTCCTATTGTGAAATGCAATCTTACATAAGGATGTGAATGATAAAGGGTCACTACGAGTAATTCACACTGGATTTAGAATGATCTCTTGACTGTTTGATGTGTATGTTAAATGCAAATTGCTATACCAAAATGGACATGATATTCAAGTCATCCTAGCACTTATGCTTTGATGCTTATATCTAATCTGACATTCCGAAAACAAAATCAATATTCATATATCCATGGTTGTTGACCAGTGGGTGTTGTATTGATTCTTGCACATACAAATCTATATTCATATGTCTATGGTTTCATAGCTAGTGGGCATTGTATTGATTTATCCGGTTACCTAAAAGTTCAATGATGATAACAAATCAACACATGATCAGTGACTAGGTCCTAGGTCTTAGGTTGCATTTCATTTTGCATGTTTCTTTGCATTTTTGCATGATCTCATAAATTTTTGGCAACACTTCAAAGCTTACACAATTCTTCATATCAATTCTTCACATCTAACAAGAGCTGAATCTCACACAAAGGTCCATCCAAAAAAATAGCAAATAGAATCCTTTTTCGGGATCAAAATTGAAATCTGAGATCATTTATATTATTCACTGCTTGCATAATCAACCTTCCATCATCACAGAAATCCAATATTCAACTTAACTGATTATCTTCCATAAAACTATCAAAATTTCAACCATGGTCAACTCATGGTCAAACCTAGTCAAATTTAGTCTCTAGGACCTCTAAATGATGCAGAACGTGTTCCCAGACATGTATAACCACTTTTCAAATAAATTAACATGCTTCTAAACTATCAACGCTAACTTTTCTTGTCAGATTTCAATTTTAATCCTAAAGGGGGCATGGTATTGCATATCATTCAAAGTCTGTAATCTAATTTTGAAATCATATCTTTCCTTAGTAATCAAGACAACAACCACCTCTAGTTGTTGATTCATCAAAAGTCCTCATTGCTTGGGGCAAATCAATCATCGCTCGGGGCATATCAGATTCATCGAGATCCATATCAATCTCATATTCTCCTAATCTTGTAAATTGTATCAGTTTTTACAACTATCGGTTCAATTGTGTTATTTCCTTGATTCTGCAGTAACTGAAGGGTTCAGATGTGATACCTACATGATTCTTCTAAGGACAATCAAGTCTAGAATCGATCACTCACTTCTTTGCAATCCTAAGGTTTGGAATTAGGCGTTTTGACACTCTTTTGCAATCATCGGTTCATCGCTGCTATAGTGAACATTATCTTTGGTCATTCAGGACCTATTATCTTCATATCAACTTCAATCATCTTCTGCTTCATATTAGTATAAATTTCAAACCTCATTTTCTTATCTCTATCATACACAAACTGTCTTTGAACCACTGCGCTTCGCACAATAATTCAAAGAGGGGCAAAATGTAATACCCCAAAAATGGGCTATATGTTCATTAACCTCCTACATCCTCAAATTGAATGAAATCAACATAGAAGTCCTAACCTAAGGGACATCTACACATCATCGAATCCTAATCTCATAATTTTGTAAGCTTACTTTGCCAAAGTTGTCTATGAATTGCACAACTATTTTGAAAAATTGGAATTTAGAGAATCAAAGCTTATTGCGAATCAAGGCTATTGTGAGATCAATTTGTTTTTTTTTACATTCATTTAGATTCTTTTTCATATCATTGTTAGATCATTTTAGCATATCAATTTCCATATTAGCATAGATTCCATATCAAGTTTTCATATCATTGCATAGAAAATATCAAAAAAATAGATTACTTTGCATTCATTCCATATCCATCAGTTTTGCATTCAAATCCTTCATTTAGGTGTCGTCAAGGTCACTGATCTCGATAACAATCTGAGAACATCATACTCGCATGTATTAGAAGGTAGTAAATTGTCTGGTTAGTTTAGCTTTCAATTCATTGCATGATTTCAATTTTTGCTAACCTCTAATGTTTTATTGAAGTGTTGTGTCTACAGATCAGGTACAATTTTCACACACACAGTACTTATAGTTAACCCCTACACCCATGATATCATACTGATATCATTTCCATGCATCATATACTGAAGGCTTACTGCATAAGACTTCCATGCATGCTACTTTCCATATGTTGTCATCAATGACAAACATACAGTTAGTACTGGCCTACTGGAAAATCTCCAACAATCTCCCCCTTTGGCATTGATGGCAACATGTGGAATGAAAAACCACCATCAACCCAAATGAACATTTCTATTATAACATTCTATATTTCCTCTTCAAAACTTCCCCAAAGATGAATCCTCGATCTGCTGCGATATTTTCTAATATTCTTCATTTCCTCAATTGTACTGGTATCATAATTGAATGCTACTCCTCCTTAATATATTACTCCTCTTTTTAATTTTGTTTTTCATGACTCTAAATATATACTCCCCCTTTGACATCAATGGCAAAGGGTGCCACTCATTTTAAGCACCGGTACTACTCCTAAGGTAGAGTAGTCAACCTTCCATCAGTCCCTGAGGACTGATGCCATTCCTGCTTCATTCTAAGTAGAATCAGGGAAGGGAATTACTCCCAACTTCCCCCTAAGATACTCAAAATTATCCTTAGGCAAGGGCTTTGTGAATATATGTGCCAACTATTCTTTAGTACTCACATAGTCCAACTTGATTTCTTTCTCTACCACTTTCTCTCTTAGGAAGTGATACTTGATCTCAATGTGTTTTTTCTTTGCATGCATCATAGGGTTCTTTGACATATTGATAGTTCTAGTGTTATCATAGTGAAAAACAATAGGATAATCAATATAAATTCCAAAATATTCTATCATCTGCTTGTTCCAAACAATTGTAGAAAAATTCAAGGCTGCTGCAACATACTCCACTTCTACCATTGACTGAGAAATATAGTTTTGTTTCTTGCTTGTCCAAGTGACAAGTCTATCACCAAGAAACACTGCTCCATCTGAAGTAGTTTTTCTGTCATCAACACAGCCTGACCAATCTACATCTGTGTACACATGAAGCTAAACATTTTCTGAATTAGGATACCATAGACCATAATCTATAGTGTCCTACAAGTATTTGAATATTCTCTTTACTACCATGAGGTGACTTTGTTTAGGCTTTGCTGCAAATCTTCCAACTATACCAACTACATTGGAAATGTCAGGTCTAGTCTGAGTAAGATAAATGTGTTTAACAATCATAGACTTATACAATATTATATCAACTACTGGTGAGTCATCTTCCTTTGTAAGCTTGCATCTAGTAATCATAGGGGTTCCTACTAGCTTGCAATCATCCATCTTAAATTTCTTCAGCATCTCTTTCACATACTTTGATTGATTAATGAAAATCCCTTTCTCTATCTGCTACACATTTAATCCCAAAAAGTACTTGATAGGACCAATCATACTCATCTTGTTTTTGAATATCCACTTTGTTCCAATCACATTCTTATCACTAGGTCTTGGAACCAGTTCCCAAGTGTCATTATTAATGATCTGATCAAGTTCTTCTTTCATAGCATCATGCCAATCTCAATCCTTACAAGCATCTTCAACACTTGAAGGTTCAATTTGAGATAGTAAACATACTGCATCATTGCTAGCTGAGTTCTTTGCTTGTGATCTTGTTAAGACTTTGCCGCTCTGATCTCCAATGATGTCTTTCTTGGAATGATTTCTTGATTTAAACTTTGGAACTTTAGGTGATGCTAACTCATCAGCCTTAGGAGTACCTTCTTCACTTGTCTCAGGGTCATTGAAAAACACATCAATGCTATCAAACATTTCCTAATAACTGTCTCACTAGTGGAGGGTCTAGGTTCTTCTTCAATCATGGGTGAGTAATCATGATATCTTTCTTGAATCATAACCTTTTCATAAATCTTTACATGAGCACTTTTAATGATCTTTTTCAATCTTAAATTGAAACATCTATAAGCTTTACTTTTAGTAGAGTAACCAAGAAAAATACCTTCATCACTTCTTGCATCAAACTTGCCTACTACTTCATCCTTCTTCATGTAGCACTTGCTTCCAAATATTCTAAAGTATTTTACAATGGGAACATTACAAAACCATAGCTCATAAGGTTTTTTGTTAGCGCCAGGCCTTAACTAAATTCTATTGATTGTATAGACTGATGTATTGACCGCATCTCTCCAATAGGTGTGTACAACTTTTATTTCTATCATAATGGTGCACATTGTATCAAGAATGATCCTATTCCTTCTCTCTACAATTTCATTCTGATGAGGTGTTCTAGGTGCACTTAACAATCTCTTTATGCCATGTTCTTCGCAGTTCTCATAGAATCTGTCAGAGGTGAATTCTCCTCCTCTATCTGATCTCAAACATTTTATATTTAATCCAAATTCATTCTCAACCTTAGCTTTGAATATTTTTAACTTCTTAAAAGCTTTTGACTTATCTTTTAAGAATGCAACCCACATCATCCTAGTATAATCATCAAAAATAAAATAAAATACCTTTCACCATAGTACGATCTTGTTTGAGTTGGTCCACATAGGTCTGCATGAATCAGATCCAACTTGTTCTCTATTGAATTCTGCTTGCTCCTAAATGAATTTCTCACATGCTTCCTGTAGACACCTAAAAATCCTTTAGAAAATAAAGTATTTTTATTTTCTGAAAAATCCCCGATGACATCATCATTTATTAATTAATTAATTATTTAATTAATTTATTTATTTTTATGTCATTAAATCCCTTTTTCTTAATTAAAAATATTTAATTAAGAAATCCCTTCCAAAAATGTTTAAATCTTATTTAAACATTATCTCCTTATTTATTAATTATTTTAATTAATAAATTGACCAAAAATCCCAAAATAAATAATTAATTTATTTTTTGACCAAAACTTGGCCAATTTCCTTTAGACCACTAACCTCTTCCAAAATCTTCTAATTCCTTCTTAATCTTGATTAAAAGGCTAATCCCTTCTTTTCTAACCCTAATCCCAAGGCCAAATATTTAATTAAGATTAAATATTTAAATTTCATATTTATTGAAAATATTTCAATAAATATTCCCAAAACTTAAGCTTTTGGAATGAATAACTTTTATTCCATGAAACTAGGGAGAAATCTAGACTCTTCTAGAATCTTCTCAAATCCAACCTCTTCACCCATCCTAATCCTATTTTGTCCTAATCTAATCCTAATCATACCCTTAAACCTTTTTGCAATCCTAACCAAGCTTAAGACTTTCCTAAACCAAAGCAAAGTCTTCCCTTCCAAATATCTCAACCACAAAGCATTTATTGCTTCCCCAAAGTCTTCAAAGCCTCTTAAAGCCCATTCATTGCTCTTACAAGCATTTATTTGGAGAGTTATGAGCTTGGAGCCCCCTTTGTTGACTCCTCTTTGCCCTTCCCTTCATCCACTCAGCTTGTGACATATGTCACCTCCTATTTGGCTGAGAACTAGCACAATCCATGTGCTTCCCTTTGAATGAATCTTGGCCTCTCTTAAGGATTTCAATCCTGGCCATTCATTCCTCCTACCCCAAGCCTTTAGAAATCCTATAAATACCCATCCTTTCAAGAGCAAATCAATCCACTTTCATTCTCAAGCAATAGCAAACTTATAATGCCATTTTCATGTTAGACCTTAGCAAATCATCTTAATTAGTTTATTTTCAAAGTATTTTAGCTCATCATAAGCTTAGAAATAATGGATTAATCTAGCTTTTCATTATTGTTTTGCATAGCATAGCATCATATCACATCTAATTTGGTCTAAAATCAATCCTAGATTACCCATCATGTAGCTTAATCTCCATTAAAGCATTTTTGGATCCTTGAGGCCTTAGGGGCAAATCAGGTGTTCTATACCTATTTTTGTGCCATTTTGGGGTTTTCATGAATTTCAAATCATCCTAAATACATTAGAGCATGCTCCAAATGCTTAGAGAGCACATCCACATCCCTCTAATCTGAGAAAATCAAACAGTGCATGGGTGCAAACTGTTTCTAGCTCAATTTGAGGTGGCTTTGCTTAGAGCTCTTTGTTTTTGTTTTGATTGTATGCTAGACTAAACTCTTAACGTTTGATTGATTTGAGCCTTTCAAAATAGATAACAGGTACCCTTGAAAGCCTTTCTCACACTTCCCCATCACACATTCCCTGCATATAGTATCAACTAGCTTTGCTATGCTAGGTAGATATCTTACTGCATTAACATTGCTTATCTTTACTATGTTATCAAAATTGATATGACATAGTCTTTTATGCCACAACCAACTGTCATCAACTTTAGCAACAAAACAACTTGCTTCTGAATTGAGTTGAAAAACATTACCTCTTATCTTTATGCCTGATGCAATCATAATACCATCTTTGTTATTAATGATGTATTTGTCATCTTTGAACTCCAACTGATAGCCTTTACCAAGTAACTGTCCAACATTGAGAAGGTTATGTTTCAAACCATCAACATAAAGAACATCATCAGTACTGTTCTTTCCATCCAAAGTGATTGCTCCTCTACCAACTATAGGTTTAGGAGTGTTGTCTCCAAATCTGACCATACCTCCATTGTATTTGTCCAAATGAACAAACCTACCTTTATCACCTGTCATGTGATGTGAACAACCACTATCTATAATCCAGTCTGTTCTTATATCTGCTTGGGAAATTGATGCTAGCTCTTGATTCACTTTCTCATTTTTAGGAATTGACTTAATATTTGTTTTATCTACAATAGAAATGAATCCAATTTCTTCTTCACCTGATTCTTCATCTGAGACTCCATCTCCAACATAGTAGCATTCCTTAGAATACTTAGGCTTATAATCTTTTTTGAACTTTCTAGCTCTAGTGGGACACTTAGATGCAAAGTGACCAATCTTATTACATGAAAAGAACTTAAATGGTAATTGACCTTCATATTTTTCTTTTCCTTTCTTTTCTCTTTTGGAAATCATAGCAATAAAATCATCTAGTGTTTTATCTTCATCATCATCATCAAAATTACCAGAAGTGTTTGTAGATTTCTTACCATGAACTATTTCTTTGAAAGCTGTCTCACTCTTTGTTTTTGTCTTCAATCTTGAAATCTCAAAAGCTAAGATTTTTCTGATCAAGGTCTCTCTCTTGAAATTTGATGTAAGTTGCATGGTCTCATCAAGGATGTTGATCTTTCTCTCATATTCTGGAGTAAGAGTAGAAATCTCTCCACCATTGTTCCTGATTCCAGCAACTGCTTCATTAATCCTCTGATTGTAAGCTCTGATATTTTCTTCAGGTAGCATGTCTAATGCATTGTATCTTTTCTTCCATGTCTTTCTACACACATCCTTTTCTTATTTGTCTCCTTCAAAAATGTCTTCAAGGTGCTTCCAAATTTTATGGGTTGTATCTATCTTTTTTACTTCTAAAAATTCACCATCAGATAGGGTGTTGATAAGGGCTTCTTTAGCAATAAGATTCTGATGAAACAATTCCTTTTGAGCATTAGTAGCATCATCTTTTGCAAGGTCTTCTAATGTAGGAATCTTGGTTTCTTGGATGGTTACATTAAAAACTTCAAAAGCAATGCACTACAAATGGGTCACCATCTTGTTCTTACAATAAAGATAATTCTCTCCATCAAACTTAGGACTTTCTTTCCTAAAGTATGCCATCTGATCAACCTCAAGCTATTAAACTTTCTTTCTAAGGCACTTGGCTCTTATACCAATTGTTAGGAATAGTCCCAAGAGATAACTGAGAGGGGGGGGGGTGTGAATCAGTTATCTACAAGTTTCAATTCTTTATCCAATTAAGTATACTTAAACATAAAGAATAAACATAATGAAAGAACACTTGAACACAACACCAATATTTTGGTTATGGGGAAACCCAAATAGGTAAAAACCCCAGTGTGACTTGATACCCACTAATATTTTGTACTAGTGTATAATGATCCTTGCTAGAAGATCCTTTACCCTATTAGGAGTAGCTTTACAATATATTAAGTATAGTAGACTTGGTTAAGGGTTAGACCATCTTAGGAGTCTTTTACAATCATCCTTGTTAGGGGAGAGGACGCACTATCTGAGATCTCACTGTTCAAATGGGGGAAGGCTACAACCTTTTGAATAACAAATACACACTATATCTGAATCTTGGTGAACTGTGCTTTAACCTGCTATCTGGATTAGTTCCAATGAATAACACACATTTTCTACTTGGTCACATAGACCTTCTTCTGATGGTTCAACACTTCACACACTCTGCTCTGCTCTACTTAATCAACCATGAACCACACTCAAGCAATCACAAATGACTACCTATAAATACCTTTCCTCCAAATGATATAATCAAGTTGGCCTATTAGAACCACATTGAAATCATATTAGAGAAACCATAATAAACCCCAACAACCATTTTTTTAGCTCTATTATGCATGCAACTCATTCTGGGACCTGTCTAATAAAATAATTGTAGATGCATGCCACACACTGTCGGCTCTACCAAGACAACTAGAAATTTCTTTGTAAGCTAAATTAACTTATGCACTCTTAACCAAACATCAATAACTCTTCTAAAAGCTTAAGTCCAAGAGTGCATATCCTCAAGATAGGCACAACTCAAGAAACAATAAAATCTCTGTTGGCTCTTCTGAACAAACACAAGAAACTGCTACTGGTGAATAGCGACTACATAACTTCACTTGCGTTCATCATTAGACTATGTGTTCATAACTAAAACATCACTAACATGTCTTCAACATATATCCTAGGGTGTATTCCCATAAGACAACTGTATAGGCAACCATACATAGAACACTACCTATAACTCTGTAAGGAACACTGCTGACACAAGCTGCTATATAACTGTCTATACTTATAGTTAACCTTTGTGCCCATGATATCATGCTGATATCATGTCCATGCATCATATACTAAAGGATTACTACATAAGACTTCCATGGATGCTTCTTTCCATATGTTGTCATCAATGACAAACATACAGTCAGTACTGGCCTGTTGGCAAATCTCCAACAGTAACCGACCCTTAGTTGCTACCTCAACTAGAATGTCCTGAGATGCCTCAACATCATCTACATCTTCTCCAAACCTTTTCACCAATTTTTTTATCATTTTTCTTAACTTATTTGTATCTTTCCCAATAACTATATCCATTTTTATTCTTTGTTTTTCTTCCTCATAGGTTCCAAACCTTGTAGCTTTTGGATCCTTAGGCTCTATTAGTAAAGCCTTAATTAACCTTGATTCTTGGTCAATATCAACCTCATATCCCATTGGGGTTAACAATTCTTTTCCTAATTCTATTGCTTTAATTAGTGTAAATTCTATGTCGACTGGGAAACAAATGTCATGCTCATACTCTTCAACCAAATGTCTCGGTATCCTACTTCTGGCATTCATTCTATCTTTTAATTGTTCAAAATAAAAATCCAATATACCAACAAAATTCTCACCCAATTTTTGTATGATGTCATTTATTTGTAGAGTCGTTGGCTTGTTGGTAGTCCAGTCAACATTACTGATTTAAGGGAAAACATTTTACACATAAAATAATATGCAAAAGAACAATGATCCAAACTTACATGTATTCAATTTTTCTGACCGAATTGTTTTCATGTTTTATTCAACCTATTTCAACAACAACTCAGCGAGGTCCAACTAAATCCCTTTTTCACCATCTTAAAAGAAATATCTACCACTCCACATGGTACACTGTTAGGTCTTCTCGATTGAAAATTTTTGTACCCAATAACATATGCACTGAACCTAGTTTTAGGATCTACAATTATGTTTACTTTCAATCCTCTACCATCCCATTCTTCTCTAGTAGCTTTCTCCAACTTGGTTCTTGGTGCACTCCTCAGTGCTTTTACTTTTTCCGTGGTAGGGTAACCTGTTACTGCATGTATGATATCCTTCATGATTTTCATGGGCTCATCTAGCCATAGTTTTCCATCATGAAAATGGCTCAGAATGATTCTGATCCATTCATTCTTGAATAATTTTGGGCAATGTAGGGCATTTATCAAACCCTTGAATCTCAAATGCTCACGATCATCATTCAATTTCCAAATTAACACTTACCTCTTGAAATGTGGAAATGAGCTCAAAATCACCAATCTCACCAATCTTGCATCGAATGTAGGCATGTATGTCTTCAACTAGAAAAACCCTAGGTGGTATCCTTGAAAAAGCTCTAGTTTTGTCAATCTTTGAAGAAACTTTGGGGTGAAGTTTGTACTTTGGCTCATCACATGTAGCAAAAATGATCAACCTAATATCCTCCTCGGCTACATTCTTTGATTTGTTAACTTTTGATGTGGACGCCATTGTTCTTCAATTTAGGGCTTCAGGAAATAGTAAAGAAATAGCTCAGTGAAGATAGAACTTACTCGTAACAGTGATGATTCTACTCAAAATCCTTCAAATCTTTGATCAATCACTTTGAAAATACTTCTCTCTAAAAATTATTAGCTCTTCATGATCGCAATGTGAAAAATAAGCCAAGTCCTTTGTGTATTTATTGCAATTTTCAACTTCCCGCTCAAACTTTTTATCGTAAATGCTTGACCTAACATAGCTCAGTAACAATAGTCACTCTTGGTGTATACTAAAAAATGTCATAAGATCATTTAACACATGAAAATTTACTCAGTTAATACTGACACTCGGTTAACCTTGCTAATAGTTATCGACTAGAAACTTCTCACTCAATCTAGCATATACCGACTGTAAACACTTAAAGCCCAAAACATGCAAAACCATAGTGCATCTTAATTCATGTAGATTTGGTATGTGAATACTTGACATAAGGCACTATATGATAGATATAATTGATTAGCATTAGCAGTTCCATACATACCATTTCAAATTAGGTGGAGGTGGTGATGTCACCCAATCCATTGGACAAGGTGTCACTGACTACATTACTTGACTCAGCATTATCAACTAATGCTTTTCTCTACATAGTGTTTCTTATCCTCATGATATCTTTAATTGTATTTACATTCTCATAATTTTGTGTTTCTAGTGCTTTTTCTTTGCAATCTTTACTTAAGTGACTAGCCTCATGACAATGTAAACATGCCATACCAGAGTTTGTATAGCTGCGAGATCTTCCTCTCTAGTACTTCCTCATGCAGTTAGCTATAATATGTCCATCACTTCCACATGCTATACAACTAGACCATGTGTTTTAATCCTAAGTATAAGCATTACCTTGTCTTCTCGGTT
The DNA here is from genome assembly GCA_027943335.1 of Chamaecyparis obtusa. NCBI lineage: Eukaryota > Viridiplantae > Streptophyta > Pinopsida > Cupressales > Cupressaceae > Chamaecyparis > Chamaecyparis obtusa. The sequence goes on along the minus strand of BSBK01000441.1, from coordinate 1,898,032 downwards.
GATAGGTTTTGTTTTTTCCTTTCAGTGTCCTAACTTGCTTCATCTTTTTTATGCGTTCTTGTGATGTATGTCCATGCATGTTGCAAGTGCAATAATGTTTCTCCATGTAGGGTTTGTTAGGGGCCCTATTAAACTTAGATTTGCACTCATGTGTCTGATGTCCATACTTGTTACAACTATAGCAATAACCATTAAATTACCTTTAGCTTTACTCCTGCAAACATTTGATGTGTGGCCCGGTTTACCATAGTGATAGCATGAAATTTTCTTAGGTCTTTGACTCTTGTAGGAATTCATATGTTCATCTTTCTTAGATGATTCTCCTTTCTCGGTATAGCCTAATCTAGTAGAACTTCCAAGTCCTCTTTGACTGATCAGAAATTCATCAATTTTCTTGGAACTATCTTTGGTTTTCTTAATCATTTCATTGTGGTGTTGATGCATCTTGACTTCATTTTTTAGTCTCATTTTATTCTCTGAGTTCACCAATGTCTTCAATTTTCCTTGTAAGCTCACTATTCACTTGCTTGACTTCCTAACTTATAACAACCATTTGATTAGAGATTTCAAAGTGATGCTCGGTAAGTCTTAGTATCTCAGATTCTTTCTCTTGTAGTTTCTCAGTCATTTTTCTTTTGTCTTCAATAGACAAGTTTCTCTCATGTTAATCTTGTCTAGCATTGTTCATAACATCAATTATTCTCACCATTTGTGCTTCTTGACTGATCTACAGGGCTTTAACTTGTTCATTAAGATGAAGATTTTTCTCAGATAAATTAGATATACTTCCTTCAGATATGTCAAATATACTGCCTGAACTAGATCCAATATTCCCAAATGGGTCATTAATTTCTTCTTCATTATAATCATTTTCACTGTAAGGAATAGCCATATCTTTTCTTTGAACTAGTAACTTCTTCAATTCATCCCTTTCTTGTTTGTATTGTTCAATGAAGATTTGCATTTGAATCTTTTGATTTTTAGTTGTTTTGTCCAACTTATATCTCTCCATCCTGAGATCTTTCCTCTTTAGCAGTTAAACTTCCAAATAAGAGAGCCAAGATCTAATACCAATTATTGGGGTAGGAAAGATATAGTACTAAGAGGGGATGGGTGAATTGATACCCTCAAAAACTTTCACTGATTAACAATCTACAATAGTAGTGCTTAACTAACTGACTAAGTCCATTGTTTACAACATACATTTAGATAATTTATAAATATAAAATGCATGTAAAAAAAACATTAAAACATTCATGGAAATGATAACTCATGACTCAAGTATTTTGGCTAAGTAGAAACCCTTGTAAGAAGGTAAAAATTGTGGTGGGAATGACACCCACAATTTATTCACTACTATAGTAAATAAAGTGATGTTGGTTAAGGCTACAATTATGATCTGATGCAGGCACATCCTTAGTTCCTAAAGATTTGGGCAGTCTCGATAATTGTTTGGTGGAGTTCGGTTAATTGGTTGTTGATCTCGGTAGAAGAATGGAGTTTGTCGATCTTTGGTGATAGTTCTCGGTCAAAGTCTATTGTGCTTCACCGATGGAGTTGGGTGGTCCTTGTGGTGATTCTTAGTTGGAAGTACCGATGTAGCTTGGTAGATGACAGTCACTTGGTGAATTGGTGTGTTTGGTGCTCGGTGACTCGATGTTCCTGGTGCTCGATGCTTGGTTACCAATGGGGTCTCGGTGTTTATTACTGGCACTCGGTGTTCTTACTGACCAACTTGTGTGTTTGGATAAATCAGCTTGGCTGAGTAGTGCATTTAATTTGGATCATGCTCCTTGAGTTATGGATTGATCATTCGATGTGTGGGGACCTAGATCTAGCACGTTGCATTCCCCTATGTGGATCTGGATGCCGACATGATGAATTAATTATTGGAAGGCTATGTGAGAGCCGACTGATGTTTCATTTAATATTTATTTTTCTTTGGAAGCCGACTGGGTTTTGGGATTTATTTGTTTGTAAAGTTAACTTATGGTTGTGCAATATTTAAGAGGGTTCTTGGGTAGTTGTTTAGGGGGAAGATTAGAGAGATTTGTAGAGACAGAGTATATTTGGAAGGTAGAATAAGTGTAGAAGAGTTAGTAGCTTGTGAGCTTAGGAACAAGAAGATTTCTTGGTGGCTTGTGAGCACAAGTTTAGAACTTTCTTGGAGTACCTACTAGCGTCCTATTGTGTTACAGACCTAGGCTAGCTGAGAAGTGTGTTGAATCCTGCATGATCTTGTTGAACTATTGTAATCCTTGATGTATTTGTCTATAAACAAGAAGGCCTTACAGCTCAACATGTTTCTTGTAAGCTTGGTTACTGATGAATGAAGAATATTTTGATTCTATATTGTGTTGTGTTGTGTTATTCTGCATTGTTGGTGTTTGGCTACAAGTTTGGATAGTCCTTAATTGGATCCTTTGATCTTGACGGCATCATGATCACTTATGGTCATCTTACCCTATTAGGAGTAACATGAGATTGATTAGATCTACCTTGTGAAAGGATTTTAGCAACAGCAAATAAGTGTGCACTCAATTAGGAGATTTACGACAAACGATTAAGTCTACTCTGTTAAGAGATTTACAATCCTACTCTAACGGTTAAATTGATAACATAAAATATCTGTAAATGAATACTTGTACTTGTTTGAATCAGATCTATGAAATACTAAGTATATTTCACCTTGATGTGTATAATATTACTCTCTATCTTGGTAGCCTTGTATGTTTCTGATAAAGTGAATATTGTTTTTGATACCTGTTCATTCATGTAAACCTTTGTCTAATCACTGATGTCCTGTATGCGGCTACTGCTTCATGATCTCCTTGTCATGTCTATGTCAAAATGACATCTATTAAAATTATGCAAAAAATTTCTTTGACCTAATTAGGTTTACAACATCTTAGAAAACCTAAGATCTATGGTGTACAAAAATAATCTAGATCTAACTATTACATAGGAATCATCATAACATTAAATAATCACATCCATCATAAATGTTTCCCGATCTTCGTAAATCATTTATACATCCATGTAAACCATTTTCATAGAGATATGTGCCATTGTTGATTACTATGTCATTTCTTGAACAACTTAGTAAACACTGCATTCCCTGTTCATTGATTAAATTGATGCTCGGTGTGTAGAATTCTTAGTGTTCACTGACTTGGTGCTTGGTAAACAAGCTCGGTTAAACTTGTGGTCTTTTAGCTTTAGGTTCTTCCTTGTAACTACTCGGTATGAAGGCTTTATAAGTTCAACCAAATAACTTGTAGAGCTCCTTATTCTATCTTTTACCAACTTGAATGGCTTATCTAACTGACTAATCTTGTTTGATACTAATGACAATACTTAATGCTCAAATACAGATAATAGGTTTTACATATACAAATCCATTATAGTCTTCAGGTTCCCTCTTGCTAGATTCATCATTCTGCTTAGAAAATTCATCTACTCTTACATTAGCACTTTCTATTATCTTATTTGTTCTCTTGTTCAAGCATTTGTAGCATTTTCTCTTTTTAGAATATCATAAGAATATACCCTCATCTCTTTATGTAACATCTACTCCCAAAAAAATTGAAATAACTTACACATAGGATTGACCATGCTATAGCTCATAGTGAGTTTTCTTTGTACCTTTATTCAATTGAACTCTATTCAATGTGTAAATTGTAATTCTCACCACTTCTCTCCAACATATCTATGCAATACCCTTCTAAATTATTAATTTCCTAGTGCAATCAATGATAGACCTATTATTTCTTTTAGCAATACCATTTTGCTGAGTTGTTCTTGGACTTGATATATGCCTTTTGATTCCTTATTCCTCACAATATGAAATAAACTCATGTGAAGTAAACTCACCTGCATTGTCATTTTTAAGATATTTTAGGGTCTTACTATTACACCTAATTGCATTAAGTGTTGTCATCAGTGCCACAAATATAGTTGGTAAAGAAAATAAAATAGACAAGTCGGTCAAAGCATTAAGTACAGTAACTGAGCATAGCATAAGAAGAAAGACATGTTAATGGAGCGTAGACTTGATGGAGCATTGACACCAAGTATAATGATAAGTGAGTAAACCTGTAGACCAAACATCAGTATTTTACAAAGGTAGATATACAATATTTATCGAGAAATGAAGGATTCACATAGAAGTTTGTAATGACACTGAAAATAAGGCAAATAGTTTATACCGATCTAGAAAATGGTTTACATAAATTGAGGTAAATATTTCTTGGATATTTCAAATGGATTGGTGATGATCCTTATGCAGATTTGAATTAGGTTACTCATTTGGATCTTTGATCAAATATTTTCTAGATGTTTCCATAACCCTAATTAGGTCTGAATCATTATGATTTAAGTATTTTAAAGACAACATATTAGAAAAATAGTGATGATAAGTATCCACCAAGAAAAGACATTTGAAGATCAGACTAGGTTTCTGATGCTAATTATTGACTAAGTATAAAGGTTTAAATCAGAAGCATAACTGATGCAAGAGCATCCTGGGTGTAAGAGCAATCTTGCATCACCCAAAAAAAAAAACAAATAATATTTCTATTTTTATATTCAATAAGGGCTATTTTGTGTAGAGCTGTTGTTTATGGAAAGTTACTATTTTTGGTAATTTTCGTATGTGCTCAGAATGATTTGATTTCTTTCTTGGAGGTTCATTTTGGTCATATAAGTCTGCCAGCAAAGTTTCATGGCTAGATCAGGTGTAGTTTTGAAGATATTGAAGATTTTTGGTATTGGCAGCAGGGTACAGAAACTTCAAACTTAGTTTTGAAGGCTTTAGAAGCCCCAGATGAGGTCAAAAATTTGGGTGATGAGCACTTGCATGGGTCAAGCCTGTAGAGCACTTCGTGGCATTTCTGAAATGGGGTTATAATAGCCGATCGGGTAAACTGGTGATGACTTATGGTCTTCGAAAGTTGGGCCACCTGAAATGGCAGAAAATAATTTTCTTCAAAATTTATGTTTGGGTTTCAAAAGTTATTTTGAGCCGACTTTGATGTAATAAATTGAAAAATAAAATAATTCTAAGTTTGGTCGGCCCTAAGGGCTAAATTTCTGGAACCTTCTCGGGCGGTGGAAATTGCCTATATAAGGAAGGCTATATTATTGTCTTAGGCAGTTCAGAATAGTTCTGGATAGTAGATCTGGGTAATAGTTCGAGGCTTTGTCCTACAGAATATTGTAAGGGAATGCCCATATGGCTTTGCACATTGTAATTCTAAAAGTTTGTAATTCCACATTTGTGGAGATAATAAGAAGCCAATCTTCTGTTCTTGCATATCGTTGTTGTTTCTCTATTTCTGTTATGTGTTTGTGGTATTAAGGGGAGCACCCTTCATCAAGTGGTATTAGAGCGGAAGTTCTTGAGTGTGTAAACAGATCACCAACTGTGAGGCAGTTTGCACCAGGACCGTGGTTAGGGTTTCAGCGCACATCGTGAAAATGCCTCCACGAAGAGAACGTGGCAGAAGAGCTAGTGCTGTGACACCTGAGGTTAGCGAGCTGCAGAGACAAGTGCGAGCATTGCAAGAAGAGATTCACAGAGGAATGAATCTTCATGTCAGAGACGAAAGCGAGGATGAAGCCGAAGAAGAATATCAAGAAGGAGAAGTTGAAATTGTGAACCAGGAGGAAGAAAGACTTTTTCGGGCCATTTCTAAGATTGGGAAAGGACCTAAGATTGAGGTTCCTATATTTTCTAGAAATCTTAACCCAAAAGAATTGATTGACTCGATCAATGAATGTGAGGAATACTTTGAGTATGAAGATGTTGAGGATCCTGATAGGGTCAAATTTCTGAAGGCCAGACTGAAAGGTCATGCGAAGATATGGTGGCAAGAGATTCAGTTGGAGCGAAATAGAAGGGGAAAGGAGAAAATCACGAGATGGGATCGAATGGTGGATAAATTGAAGTGACAGTTCATCCCTGTTGATTATGAACTTGACCTACTGAAGAAAATGCAGAGTTTGAAGCAAGCAGGAAGATCTGTTCAGGAGTATACAAAGGAGTTCTATCGACTTCTCATCAGAACAGGCCATGCAGAAGCTGATAAGGAAAAAGTTGCCCGATACCTTAATGGGTTAAGGCCAAGCATTTAGGAGGAGCTGAATCTGGTTCGAATGAACAGTATTGAAGAGGCATACCAGTTTGCCCTAAAAGTAGAGGAAAAGCTGAACAAGAAGTTTGAGAGCAGACAAAATGGAAGAGGTCACGGTGGACGATCTGATAGAGGGTCATATGGTCTCCGAAATGAAGATCCGAAAAAGAAGGATGATGCCAGTAATAGTCAGAATCAGTGAGGAAATAATTCCAATCGCTTCCAGGATAAAATTAATAGAGATCAGAGAGGAAGAGGAAGAGGACAAGGATCTGGAAGAGGTGGCTTCCGTAGAACATGTTTTCACTGTGGAGAAGAAGGTCATAGGGCATTTGAATGTCCTCAGTGCCAACGCAGAACAGACAAAAGAAATGAAGGCCAGGCTAGAGTTGCACATGGAGATGAAGATGCTAGATCATCAAATTCTGAAGATGCTGAAAAAGGAGAAATGTTGATTAACAGAAGAGTCCTATTGAGTGGTGAGAATGAACCTGAGCAAAGGAGGAACCTATTTCACACCAGGTGCAAGTGTGAAGGTAAATGTTGTGATGTGATTATTGATAGTGGAAGCACTAACAATTTGGTGTTAGAAGAGATGGTGACAAAGTTGAATCTCAAGAGACAAAAACACCCACATCCATATCGGATTGCCTGGGTACAGGATGACCACAAGGTCATGGTCAATGAACAATGCCTGGTGAAGTTCAAGATTAGCAGATACCAAGATGAGGTATTGTGTGATATCATATCTATGGATGCATATCATATGTTGTTGGGTAGGCCATGGTAGTTTGACAGATGTGTTGTACATGATGGTCATGCGAATACCTATTCCCTTGCAAAGGATGGAGTGCGACATAAGCTAAAACTATTGAAGGAGACTGAAGAAAAGGTATGTGGTAATGCAAGGATAACTTTTACTGATGGAAGAAATTTCTTAGATGGTATGAGGCATGAGCATGTATGTTTTGCTTTAATTCCAAAAGCTGGTAAAGAGGAAGTAGAAGATGTTCCTATAGAAGTTACAGATTTGTTGAATGAGTTTCAGGATATTGTATCTGATAACGTGCCTAATGGATTACCACCAGTTAGGAAGATCAGTCATCAGATGGACTTGATCCTAGGAGTGAGTTTGCTGAATAAGGCAGCAAATAGAATGACACCTGTAGAAAGTGAGTTGAAGAGACAAGTACATGAACTGCTACAGAAAGGATTGACCTATGAGAGTCTGAGTCCCTGTGATGTACCAGCGGTATTAGCACCAAAGAAGAATGGAGAATGGAGGATGTGTACAGATTCTAGGGCAATAAACAAGATCACAATCAAGTACAGGTTTCCATTGCCACGAATGGATGATATTATGGACTGTTTGAGTGGAGATGTGTATTTATCAAAGATAGATCTGAACAGTAGATATCATCAGATTCGGATCAGAGAAGGAGATGAATGGAAGACTACCTTCAAGATAAAAGAAGGACTATATGAGCGGTTAGTCATGCCTTTTGGGCTAACCAATGCACTGAGCACTTTCATGCAGCTCATGAACGAGGTTCTGAAAGAATTTTTGGGTAAGTTTGCCATTGTTTACCTAGATGATATTTTGATCTTTAGTAAGACATTGGATGAGCAGATGATGCATATTCGTATGGTATTTGAGAAGTTGAGAGAAGAGAAATTGTTGATTAATTTGAAGAAGTGCAATTTTGTGAAGAAAGAGTTGGTGTATTTGGGGTTTGTAGTTTCAGGAGAAGGTTTAAAAATGGACCCAGAGAAGGTACAGGATATCCTTGAATGGCCTACTCCAAGGAGTGCTACTGAGGTAAGATTTTTTCATGGTCTAGCTAGCTTTTAAAGAAAGTTTATGAGAAATTTTAGCAGTATTTGTGGACCCTTGACTGAAACAATGAGAGGGGATAGAAAAGAGTTTAAGTGGACTAATGGGCACAAAAGAGTTTTCAATTGTTAAAACAAAAAGTTACAGAACAACCTGTTTTAACACTTCCAAATTTTAATAAGGTGTTTCAAGTAGATTGTGATGCTAGTGGTACTGCAATAGGAGCTGTTATGAGCCAAGAAGGTAAACTTGTTGCGTATTTTAGTGAGAAGTTAAATGATGCCAAGAGGAAGTATTTTGTTTATGATGAGGAATTTTATGCTATAGTTCAAGCATTAAAGAAGTGGAGACATTATCTACTTCCTAAAGAGTTTGTTTTGTATACTGATCATCAAGCTTTGCAATATTTGAATAGTCAAGAAAAATTGAATCAAAGGCATTTGAAATGGGTTGAGTTTTTGCAGAGTTATACATTTGTTTGGAAACACAGGAGCGAAAAGTCTAATAGGGTTGTAGATGCTCTTAGCAGAAGGCAACTATTACTGACAGAAATGCAGATTGAAGTGGTTGGGTTCAAGGAACTCAAGAATTTGTATCCAGAGGATCCTGATTTTGGTGAAGCTTGGAAAGCTTGTACAGAACCTGTTACTCTAGACAGGATGAAATGGTTGGATTTCATCATCTAGAATGATATGCTATTCAGAGGGAGTCAGTTGTACATTCCACGAAGTTCTATGAGGGAGAATCTCATCAAGGAGAAGCATAGCGGTGGATTGGCTGGACATTTTGGTCGTGATAAAACCCTTGATTTGGTTAGTGAGAATTATTATTAGCCACAGTTGTAGTAAGATGTGAAGAAGTTTGTACAGAGTTGTAGAGTCTGTCAGATGGTGAAAGGAGTGAAGCAGAATACAGGGTTGTATCAGCCATTACCTATACCAGAGAAGCCTTGGGAGGATATCAGTATGGACTTTGTTCTTGGTTTACCGAGGACACAGCGGAGACATGATTCAATTTTTGTAATAGTTGACAGATTTTCAAAGATGGCACATTTCATTCCCTGCAAGAAGATTAATGATGTTGTTCATGTAGTAGAATTGTTTTTCAAAGAAGTGGTGAGACTACATGGTTTGCCAAAGACCATAGTTTCAGATCGGGACACTAAGTTTGTTAGATATTTTTAGCGTACATTATGGAAGAAGTTGAAGACAGATTTGAAGTTCAGTTCATCACATCATCCACAGACTGATGGACAGACAGAGGTGGTGAATAGGAGTTTGGAAAATTTGCTGAGATGTTTGGTTGGAGATAAGCCAACAGGATGGGATTTGATTTTACCAGAGGCAGAATTTGTATACAATAATTCTCTCAACAGGAGCACTGGTAAATCACCATTCCAGATTGTATATGGAAGTAGTCCAAGAAATGCATCTGAATTGAGGAAGATAGATAAAGGAGAAATAAGTAGTGCTGAAGCTGAGGATTTTGTAGAACATTTGAAGAACATCCATGAGGAGGTGAGGAAGCATATTACCAAGATGAATGTGCAATATAAGACTAAGGCAGATGAGAAAAGGAGGCATAAGAAATTTTAGGTTGGAGATGAAGTCATAGTTCATTTGCGCAAGGAGCAGTTTCCAGTTGGTACATATAACAAGTTGAAAATGAAGAAGTTTGGGCCATGTAAGATACTGAAGAAGCATGATTCAGGAAATGCATATGAGGTAGAATTGCCTACTGAGCTGAATATTTCACTAGTGTTTAACATTTCAGATTTGACAGAGTATCATGAAGGAGGTATTCAAGATGAGGTTGTAGCAGCACAGTGGAGTATTCCAGCAACTAGTTCAGACACTAAGGAGATTGAAGATATACTGGACAGTCATGTTGGCAGAAGCACAAGGAATAGGACATATGAAGAGTATTTGGTCAAATGGAAAGAACGACCTATTGAAGATTCATCATGGCTAACAAAAGAGGCGGTTAACCGTCTTGGTTTTCCTCTGCACATCTGAGTCGTGATAGGGTCACTTCTCAAATTACCCCGGGTGTCTGATGCAGGAGCATCCTGGGTGTAAGAGCAATCTTGCATCACAAAAAAAAAAAAAAAAATATTTCTCTTTTTATATTCAATAAGGGCTATTTTATGCAGAGCTGCTGTTTATGGAAAGTTACTATTTTTGTTAATTTTCGTATGTGCTCAGAATGATCTGATTTCTTTCTTGGAGGTTCATTTTGGTCATATAAGTCTGCCAACAAAGTTTCATGGCTAGATCAGGTGTAGTTTTGAAGATATTGAAGATTTTCGGTATTGGCAGCAAGGTACAGAAACTTTAAACTCAGTTTTGAAGGCTTTAGAGGCCCCGGATGAGGTCAAAAATCTGGATGATGGGTGCTTGCATGGGTCAAACCTGTAGAGTGCTTTGTGGCATTTCTGAAATGGGGTTATAATAGCCGATCGGGTCAACTAGTGATGACTTATGGTCTTTGGAAGTTGGGCCACCTGAAATGGTGGAAAATAATTTTCTTCAAAATTTTTGTTCAGGTTTCAAAAGTTATTTTGAGCCATCCTTGATGTAATAAATTGAAAAATAAAATAATTCTAATTTTGGTTGGCCCTTAGGGATAAATTTTTGGAACCTTCTCAGGCAGTGGAAATTGCCTATATAAGGAAGACTGTATTATTATCTTAGGCAGTTCAGAATAGTTCTAGGTAGTAGATTTGGGTAATAGTTCGAGGCTTTGTCCTGCAGAATATTGTAAGGCAATGCCCATGTGGCTTTGCATATTGTAATTCTGAAAGTTTGTAATTTCACATTTGTGGAGATAATAAGAAGCCAATTTTCTGTTCTTGCATATTGTTGTTGTTTCTCTATTTCTGTTATGTGTTTGTGGTATTAAGGGGAGAACCCTTCATCAAGTGGTATCAGAGTGGGAGTTCTTGAGTGTGTAAACAAATCACCGACTGTGAGGCAGTTTGCACCAGGACCGTGGTTAAGGTTTCAGCGCGCATCGTGAAAATACCTCCACGAAGAGAACATGGCGGAAGAGCTGGTGCTGTGACACTTGATGTTAGAGAGCTGCATAGACAAGTGCGAGCATTGCAAGAAGAGATTCATAGAGGAATGAATCTTATTTACAAAGATGAAAGCGAGGATGAAGCCGAAGAAGAATATCAAGAAGGAGAAGTCAAAATTGTGAACCAGGAGGAAGAAAGACTTTTTTGGGCCATTTCTAAGATTGGGAAAAGACCTAAGATTGAGGTTCCTACATTTTTTAGAAATCTTAACCTAGAAGAATTGATTGACTGGATAAATAAATGTGAGGAATACTTTGAGTATAAAGATGTTGAGGATCCTGTTAGGGTCAAATTTGCGAAGGCCAGACTGAAAGGTCATGCGAAGATATGGTGGCAAGAGATTCAGTTGGAGCGAAATCGAAGGGGAAAGGAGAAAATCACGAGATGGGATCGGATGGTGGATAAATTGAAGTGACAGTTCATCCCTGTTGATTATGAGCTTGACCTACTGAAGAAAATGTAGAGTTTGAAGCAAGCAAGAAGATCTGTTTAGGAGTATACAGAGGAGTTCTATTGACTTCTCATCAAAACAGGCCATGCAGAAGATGATAAGGAGAAAGTTGCCTGATACCTTAATGGTTTAAGGCTAAGCATTCAGGAGGAGCTAAATCTAGTTTGAATGAACAGTATTGAAGAGGCATACCAGTTTGTCCTAAAAGTAGAGGAAAAGCTGAACAAGAAGTTTGAGAGCAGACAAAATGGAAGAGGTCACGGTGGATGATCTGGTGGACGGTCATATGGTGGCCGAAATGAAGATCTGAAAAATAAGGATGAGGCCAGTAATAGTCAGAATCAGTGAAGAAATAATTTCAATCGCTTACAGGATCAGAATAATAGAGATCAGAGAGGAAGAGGAAGAGGACAAGGATCTAGAAGAGGTGGCTTCCGTGGAACATGTTTTCACTATGGAGAAGAAGGTCATAGGGCACTTGAATGTCCTCAGCACCAAGGTAAAATAGATAGGAGAAATGAAAGCTAGGCTAGAGTTGCACATGTAGATGAAGATGCCAGATTGTCAAATTTTGAAGATGCTGAAAGAGGAGAAATGTTGATTAACAGAAGAGTCCTGTTGAGTGGTGAGAATGAACCTGAGCAAAGGAGGAACCTGTTTCGCACCAGGTGCAAGTGTGAAGGTAAATGTTGTGATGTGATTATTGATAGTGGAAGCACTGATAATTTGGTGTCAGAAGAGATGGTGACAAAGTTGAAGCTCAAGAGACAGAAACACCCACATCCATATCAGATTGCCTGGGTACAGGATGACCACAAGGTCATGGTCAATGAACAATGCCTGGTGCAGTTCAAGATTGGCAGATACCAAGATGAGGTATTGTGTGATATCATATCTATGGATGCATGTCATATATTGTTGGGTAGGCCATGGCAGTTTAACAGATGTGCTGTACATGATGGTCGTGCGAATAACTATTCCCTGACAAAGGATGGAGTGCGACATAAGCTAAAACCATTGAAAGAGATTGAAGAAAAGGTATGTGGTAATGCAAGGATAACTTTTGTTTATGGAAGAAATTTCTTAGATGGTATGAGGCATGAGCATGTATGTTTTGCTTTAATTCCAAAAGCTGGTAAAGAGGAAGTAGAAGATGTTCTTGTAGAAGTTGCAGATTTGTTGAATGAGTTTCAGGATATTGTATCCGATAATGTGCCTGATGGATTACCACCAATCAGGAAGATCAGTCATCAGATGGACTTGATCCCAGGAGTGAGTTTGCCAAATAAGGCAGCACACAGAATGACACCTGCAGAAAGCAAGGAGTTGAACAGACAAGTACATGAACTGCTACAGAAAGAATTGATCTGTGAGAGTCTGAGTCCCTGTGCTGTACCAGTGATATTAGTACCAAAGAAAAATCGAGAATGGAGGATGTCTACAGATTCTAGGGCAATAAACAAGATCACAATCAAGTACAAGTTTTCATTGCCACGAATGGATGATATTATGGACTGTTTGAGTGGAGCTGTTTATTTCTCAAAGATAGATCTGAAGAGTGGATATCATCAGATTCAGATCAGAGAAGGAGATGAATGGAAGACTACCTTCAAGATAAAAGAAGGACTATATGAGTGGTTAGTCATGCCTTTTGGGCTAACCAATGCACCGAGCACTTTCATGCGGCTCATGAACGAGGTTTTGAAAGAATTTCTAGGTAAGTTTGTCATTGTTTACCTACATGATATTTTAATTTTTAGTAAGACATTGGATGAGCATATGATGCATATTCGTATGGTATTTGAGAAGTTGAGAGAAGAGAAATTGTTGATTAATTTGAAGAAGTGCAGTTTTGTGAAAAAAGAGTTGGTGTATTTGGAGTTTGTAGTTTCAGGAGAAGGTCTAAAAATAGACCCAGAGAAGGTACAGGCTATCCTTGAATGGCCTACTCCAAGGAGTTCTACTAAGGTAAGATCTTTTCATGGTCTAGCTAACTTTTACAGAAAGTTTATCAGAAATTTTAGCAGTATTTATTGACTTTGACTGAAACAATGAGAGGGGATAGAAAAGAGTTTAAGTGGACTAATGGGGCACAAAAGAGTTTTCAATTGTTGAAACAAAAAGTTACAGAATAACTTGTTTTAACACTTCCAGATTTTAATAAGGTGTTTCAAGTAGATTGTGATGCTAGTGGTACTGCAATAGGAGCTGTTATGAGCCAAGAAGATAAACTTGTTGTGTATTTCAGTGAGAAGTTAAATGATGCCAAGAGGAAATATTCTTTTTATGATCTAAAATTTTATGCTATAGTTCAGGCATTAAAGAAGTGGAGACATTATCTACTTCCTAAGGAGTTTGTTTTGTATACTTATCATCAAACTTTGCAATATTTGAATAGTCAAAGAAAATTGAATCAAAGAGATTTGAAATGGATTGAGTTTTTGCAAAGTTATCCATTTGTTTTGAAATACAGGAGTGGAAAGTCTAATAGCATTACAGATGCTCTTAGCAAAAGATAACTATTGCTGACAGAAATGCAGATTGAAGTGGTTGGGTTCAATGAACTCAAGAATTTGTATCCAGAGGATCCTGATTTTGGTGAAGCTTGAAAAGCTTGTACAGAACCTGTTACTCTAGATAGGATGAAATGGTTGGATTTCATCATCCAAGATGATATGCTATTCAGAGGGAGTCGGTTGTGCATTCCATGAAGTTCTATGAGGGAGAATCTCATCAAGGAGAAGCATAGCGGTGGATTGGCTGGACATTTTGGTCGTGATAAAACCTTTGGTTTGGTTAGTGAGAATTATTATTGGCCATAGTTGCAGCAAGATGTGAAGAAGTTTGTACAGAGTTGCAGAGTCTGTCAGATGGCGAAAGGAGTGAAGCAGAATGCAGGGTTGTATCAGCCATTACCTATAACAGAGAAGCCTTGGGAGGATATCACCATGGACTTTATTCTTGGTTTACCGAGGACATAGCGGGGACATGATTCAATTTTTGTAATAGTTGACAGATTTTCAAAGATGGCACATTTCATTCACTGCAAGAAGATTAATGATGTTGTTCATGTAGCAGAATTGTTTTTCAAAAAAGTGGTGAGACTACATGGTTTGCCAAAGACCATAGTTTCAGATTGGGACACTAAGTTTGTTAGATATTTTTGGCGTACATTATTGAAGAAATTAAAGACAGATTTGAAGTTCAGTTTATCACATCATCCACAGACTGATGGATAGACAGAGGTGGTGAATAGGAGTTTGGGAATTTTGTTGAGATGTTTGGTTGGAGATAAGCCAACAAGATGGGATTTGATTTTACCACAGGCAGAATTTGCATACAATAATTCTGTCAACAGGAGCACTGGTAAATCACCATTCCAGATTGTATATGGAAGTAGTCCAAGAAATGCATCTGAATTGAGGAAGATAGATAAAGGAGAAATAAGTAGTGCTGAAGCTGAGGATTTTGTAGAACATTTGAAGAACATCCATGAGGAGGTGAGGAAGCATATTACCAAGATGAATGTGCAATATAAAACTAAGGCAGATGTGAAAATAAGGCATAAAAAATTTCAGTTTGGAGATGAAGTCATGGTTCATTTGCACAAGGAGCGGTTTCCAGTTGGTACATATAACAAGTTGAAAAAGAAGAAGTTCGGGCCATGTAAGATACTGAAGAAGCATGATTCAGGAAATGCATATGAGGTAGAATTGTCTACTGAGCTGAATATTTCACCAGTGTTTAACATTTTAGATTTGACAGAG
The DNA here is from genome assembly GCA_027943335.1 of Chamaecyparis obtusa. Taxonomy (NCBI): domain Eukaryota; kingdom Viridiplantae; phylum Streptophyta; class Pinopsida; order Cupressales; family Cupressaceae; genus Chamaecyparis; species Chamaecyparis obtusa. The sequence continues at coordinate 1,882,767 of BSBK01000441.1, read as the reverse complement.
TATCATGAAGGAGGTATTCAAGATGAGGTTGTAGCAGCACAGTGGTGTATTCCAGCAACTAGTTCAGACACTAAGGAGATCAAAGATATACTGGACAGTCATGTTGGCAGCAGCATAAGGAACATGACATATGAAGAGTATTTGGTCAAATGGAAAGGATGACCTATTGAAGATTCATCATGGCTAACAAAAAAGGAGGTTAACCATCTTGATTTTTCTCTGCACACTTGAGTCATGACAGGGTCACTTCTCAAATTACCCTGGGTGTCTGATGCAGGAGCATCCTGGGTGTAAGAGCAATCTTGCATCACCCAAAAAAAATAAAAATATTTCTATTTTTATATTCAATAAGGGCTATTTTGTGCAGAGCTGTTATTTATGGAAAGTTACTATTTTTGGTAATTTTTGTATGTGCTCAGAATGATCTGATTTCTTTCTTGGAGGTTCATTTTGGTCATATAAGTCTGCCAGCAAAGTTTCATGGCTAGATCAGGTGTAGTTTTGAAGATATTGAAGAATTTTAGTATTGGCAGCAGGGTACAGAAACTTTGAACTCACTTTTGAAGGCTTTAGAGGCCCCAGATGAGGTCAAAAATTTGGGTGATGGGTCCTTGTGTGGGTCAAGCCTGTAGAGCACATTGTGGCATTTCCAAAATGGGGTTATAATAGCCGATCGGGTCAACTGGTGATGACTTATGGTCTTTGGAAGTTGGGCCACCTGAAATGGCGAAAAATAATTTTCTTCAAAATTTCTGTTTGGGTTTCAAAAGTTATTTTGAGCCAACTTTGATGTAATAAATTGAAAAATAAAATAATTCTAAGTTTGGTCGGTCCTTAGGGCTAAATTTTTAGAACCTTCTCGGGCGGTGGAAATTGCCTATATAAGGAAGGCTGTATTATTGTCTTAGGCAGTTCAGAATAGTTCTGGGTAGTAGATCTAGGTAATAGTTCAAGGCTTTGTCCTACAGAATATTGTAAGGGAATGCCCATGTAGCTTTGCATATTATAATTCTGAAAGTTTTTAATTCCACATTTGTGGAGATAATAAGAAGCCAATTTTCTATTCTTGCATACTATTGTTATTTCTCTATTTTTGTTATGTGTTTGTGGTATTAAGGGGAGCACCCTTCATCAAGTGGTATCAGAGCGGGAGTTCTTGAGTGTGTAAATAGATCACCAACTATGAGGAAGTTTGCACCAGAACCGTGGTTAGGGTTTCAGCACGCATCACGAAAATACCTCCACGAAGAGAACGTGGTAGAAGAGTTGGTGTTGTGACACCTGAGGTTAGAGAGCTGCAGAGACAAATGCGAGCATTGCAAGAAGAGATTCACAGAGGAATGATTCTTAATATCAGAGATGAAAGCGAGGATGAAGCTGAAGAAGAATATCAAGAAAGAGAAGTCGCAATTGTGATCCAGGAGGAAGAAAGACTTTTTCGGGCCATTTTTAAGATTGGGAAAAGACCTAAGATTGAGGTTCCTACATTTTCTAGAAATTTTAACCCAGAAGAATTGATCGACCCGATCAATGAATGTGAAGAGTATTTTGAGTATGAAGATGTTGAGGATCCTGATAGGGTCAAATTTGTGAAGGCCAGACTGAAAAGTCATGCAAAGATATGGTGGCAAGAGATTCAGTTGGAGTGAAATAGAAGGGGAAAGGAGAAAATCATAAGATGGGATCAAATGGTGGATAAATTGAAGTGATAGTTCATCCCTATTGATTATGAGCTTGACCTACTGAAGAGAATACAGAGTTTGAAGCAAGCAGGAAGATCTGTTCAGGAGTATACAGAAGAGTTCTATCGACTTCTCATCAGAACAGGCCATGCAGAAGCTGATAACGAGAAAGTTGCCCGATACCTTAATAGGTTAAGGCCAAGCATTCAGGAGGAGCTGAATCTGGTTCGAATGAACAGTATTGAAGAGGCATGCCAGTTTGCCCTAAAAGTAGAGGAAAATTTGAACAAGAAGTTTGAGAGCAGACAAAATGGAGGAGGTCACGGTGGATGATCTGGTGGATGGTCATATGGTGGTTGAAATGAAGATCTAAAAAAGAAGGATGAGGCCAGTAACAGTCAGAATCAGTGAAGAAATAATTCCAATCACTTCCAGGATCAGAGTAATAGAGATCAGAGAGGAAGAGGAAGAGGACAAGGATCCGGAAGAGGTGGCTTCTGTGGAACATGTTTTCACTGTGGAGAAGAAGGTTATAGGGCATTTAAATGTCCTCAGCCCCAAGTCAGAACAGATAGGAGAAATGAAGGCTAGGCTAGAGTTGCACATATAGATGAAGATGCCAGATCATCAAATTTTGAAGATGCTGAAAGAGGAGAAATGTTGATTAACAAAAGAGTCCTGTTGAGTGGTGAGAATGAACCTGAGCAAAAGAGGAACCTATTTCACACTAGACACAAGTGTGAAGGTAAATATTATGATGTGATTATTGATAGTGGAAGCACTGACAATTTGGTGTCAGAAAAGATGGTGACAAAGTTGAAGCTCAAGAGATAGAAACACCCACATCCATATCAAATTGCCTGCGTACAGGATGACCACAAGGTCATGGTCAATGAACAATGCCTGGTGAAGTTCCAGATTGGTGGATACAGAGATGAGGTATTGTGTGATATCATATCTATGGATGCATGTCATATGTTGTTGGGTAGGCCATGGCAGTTTGACAGATGTCCTGTACATGATGGTCATGCGAATACCTATTCCCTGACAAAGGATGGAGTCCGACATAAGCTAAAACTATTAAAGGAGATTGAAGAAAAGGTATGTGGTAATGCAAGGATAACTTTTGTTGATGGAAGAAATTTTCTACATGGTATGAGGCATGAGCATGTATGTTTTGCTTTAATTCCAAAAACTTGTAAAGAGGAAGTAGAAGATATTCCTATAGAAGTTGTAGATTTGTTGAATGAGTTTCAGGATATTGTATCCGATAACGTGCCTGATGGATTACCACCAGTCAGGAAGATCAGTCATCAGATGGACTTGATCCCAGGAGTGAGTTTTCTGAATAAGGCAGCACATAGAATGACACCTGCAGAAAGTGAGGAGTTGAACAGACAAGTAAATGAACTGCTACAGAAAGGATTGATTCGTGAGAGTCTAAGTCCCTATGCTGTACCAGTGGTATTAGCACCAAAGAAGAATGGAGAATGGAGGATGTGTACAGATTCTAGGGCAATAAACAAGATCACAATCAAGTATAGGTTTCCATTGCCACGAATGGATGATATTATGGACTGTTTGAGTGGAGCTGTGTATTTCTCAAAGATAGATTTGAAGAGTGGATATCATCAGATTTGAATCAGAGAAGGAGATGAATGGAAGAGGGCCTTCAAGACAAAAGAAGGACTATATGAGTGGTTAGTCATGCCTTTTGGGCTAACCAATGCACCAAGCACTTTCATGTGGCTCATGAACGAGGTTCTGAAAGAATTTTTGGGTAAGTTTTTCATTGTTTACCTAGATGATATTTTGATCTTTAGTAAGATATTGGATGAGCATATGATGCATATTCATATGGTATTTGAGAAGTTGAGAGAAGAGAAATTGTTGATTAAGTTGAAGAAGTGCAGTTTTGTGAAGAAAGAGTTGGTGTATTTGGGGTTTGTAGTTTCAGGAGAAGGTCTAAAAATGGACTTAGAGAAGGTACAGGCTATCCTTGAATGGCCTACTCCAAGGAGTGCTACTGAGGTAAGATCTTTTCATGGTCTAGCTAGCTTTTACAGAAAGTTTATCAAAAATTTTAGCAGTATTTGTGGACCCTTGACTGAAACAATGAGAGGGGATAGAAAAGAGTTTAAGTGGACTAGTGGGGCACAAAAGAGTTTTCAATTGTTGAATCAACAAGTTACAGAACAACCTATTTTAACACTTCCATATTTTAATAAGGTGTTTCAAGTAGATTGTGATGCTAGTGGTACTGCAATAGGAGCTGTTATGAGCCAAGAAGGTAAACCTATTGCGTATTTCAGTGAGAAGTTAAATGATGCCAAGAGGAAGTATTCTGTTTATGATCAGGAATTTTATGCTATAGTTTAAGCATTAAAGAAGTGGAGACATTATCTACTTCCTAAAGAGTTTGTTTTGTATACTGATCATCAAGCTTTGCAATATTTGAATAGTCAAGAAAAATTGAATCAAAGGCATTTGAAATGGGTTGAGTTTTTGTAGAGTTATACATTTGTTTTGAAACACAGGAGTGAAAAGTCTAATAGGGTTGCAGATGCTCTTAGCAGAAGGCAACTATTGCTGACAGAAATGCAGATTGAAGTGGTTGGGTTCAAGGAACTCAAGAATTTGTATCCAGAGGATCCTGATTTTGGTGAAGCTTGGAAAGCTTGTACAGAACCTGTTACTCTAGATAGGATGAAATGGTTGGATTTCATCATCCAGGATGATATGCTATTCAGAGGGAGTCAATTGTGCATTCCATGAAGTTCTATGAGGGAGAATCTCATCAAGGAGAAGCATAGCGGTGGATTGGCTGGACATTTTAGTCGTGATAAAATCCTTGGTTTGGTTAGTGAAAATTATTATTGGCCACAGTTGCAGTAAGATGTGAAGAAGTTTGTACAGAGTTGTAGAGTCTATCAGATGGTGAAAGGAGTGAAGCAGAATACAGGGTTGTATCAGCCATTACCTATACCAAAGAAGCCTTGGGAGGATATCAGTATGGACTTTGTTCTTGGTTTACCAAGGACACAGTGGGGACATGATTTAATTTTTGTAATAGTTGACAGATTTTCAAAGATGGCACATTTCATTCCTTGCAAGAAGACTAATGATGTTGTTTATATAACAGAATTATTTTTTAAAGAAGTGGTGAGACTACATGGTTTGCCAAAGACCATAGTTTCAGATTGGGACACTAAGTTTGTTGGATATTTCTGGTGTACATTGTGGAAGAAGTTGAAGACAGATTTGAAGTTCAGTTCATCACATCATCCACAGACTGATGGACAGACAGAGGTGGTGAATAGGAGTTTGGGAAATTTGATGAGATGTTTGGTTGGAGATAAGCCAACAGGATGAGATTTGATTTTACCACAGACAGAATTTTCATACAATAATTCTGTCAACAGGAGCACTGGTAAATCACCATTCTAGATTGTATATGGAAGTAGTCCAAGAAATGCATCTGAATTGAGGAAGATAGATAAAGGAGAAATAAGTAGTGCTGAAGTTGAAGATTTTGAAGAATATTTGAAGAACATCCATGAGCAGGTGAGGAAGCATATTACCAAGATGAATGTGCAATATAAGACTAAGGCATATGAGAAAAGGAGGCATAAGAAATTTCAGGTTGGAGATGATGTCATGGTTCATTTGCAGAAGGAGTGTTTTCTAGTTGGTACATATAACAAGTTGAAAATGAAGAAGTTTGGGCCATGTAAGATACTGAAGAAGAATGATTCAAGAAATGCATATGAGGTATAATTGCCTACTGAGCTGAATATTTCACTAGTGTTTAACATTTCAGATTTGACAGAGTATCATGAAGGAGGTATTCAAGATGAGGTTATAGCAGCACAGTGGAGTATTCCAGCAACTAGTTCAGACACTAAGGAGATCAAATATATACTGGATAGTCGTGTTGGCAGAAGCACAAGGAACAGGACATATGAAGAGTATTTGGTCAAATGGAAAGGATGACCTATTGAAGATTCATCATGGCTAACAAAGGAGGAGGTTAACTATCTTGATTTTCCTCTGCACACCTGAGTCATGACAGGGTCACTTCTCAAATTACCCTGGGTGTCTGATGCAGGAGCATCCTGGGTGTAAGAGCAATCTTGCATCACCCAAAAAAAAATAAAAAAAAATTTCTATTTTTATATTCAATAAGGGCTATTTTATGCAGAGCTGTTGTTTATAAAAAATTACTATTTTTGGTAATTTTTGTATGTGCTCAGAATGATCTGATTTCTTTCTTGGAGGTTCATTTTGGTCATATAAGTCTGCCAGCAAAGTTTTATGGCTAGATCAAGTGTAGTTTTGAAGATATTGAAGATTTTTGGTATTGGCAGCAGGGTATAGAAACTTCAAACTCAGTTTTGAATGCTTTAGAGGCCCCGAATGAGGTCAAAAATTTGGGTGACGGGTGCTTGCACGGGTCAGGCCTGTAGAGCGCTTCATGGCATTTCTAAAATGGGGTTATAATAGTCGATCAGGTCAACTGGTGATGACTTATGGTCTTCAGAAGTTGGGCAACCTGAAATGGCAGAAAATAATTTTCTTCAAAATTTTTGTTCGGGTTTCAAAAGTTATTTTGAGCCGACTTTGATGTAATAAATTGAAAAATAAAATAATTCTAAGTTTGGTCGGCCCTTAGGGCTAACTTTCTGGAACCTTCTCGGGCGATGGAAATTGCCTATATAAGGAAGGCTGTATTATTGTCTTAGGCAGTTTAGAATAGTTCTGGGTAGTAGATCTGGGTAATAGTTCGAGGCTTTGTCCTATAGAATATTGTAAGGGAATGCCCATGTGGCTTTGCATATTGTAATTCTGAAAGTTTGTAATTCCACATTTGTGGAGATAATAAGAAGCTAATTTTTTATTCTTGCATATTGTTGTTGTTTCTCTATTTCTGTTATGTGTTTGTGGTATTAAGGGGAGCACCCTTCATCAATAACAGAGGCTATCGAGCAGTAATTTTTGGAGACATAGTTGATATCTATCACAGAAAGGTGATTTCACATAAGGGATAAGTAGATCGGATATTTTGTAAGGTAATTTTCAATAGCTAGATCATTTATCTTGTTACTTTCTAACAATTGTAGTACGAATCTCTTAACAGAGTAGACTTAAGCATCTCATTATAAATTTTTAATCCAGTCCACACTTAGAGAGTGTTGCTAAAATTGTTTAACAAGGTAGATCTTAACAGGTCTTAAATGTTACTCCTAATAGGGTAAGATCATTAGAAGTGGTCAAAATTTGTATTCCCTAACATGAAAATTTATTATTGTAGTAGTGAAGTTTTGTGGGTTTCATCCCAAATGCAATTTTTACCTTCTAACAAGTGTTTCTACGATACCAAAAATCTGTTGGAGATTTGATAGCAGGCCAGTACTGACTATATGTTTGTCACTGATGACAACATATGGAAAGTAGCATGCATGGAAGTCTTATATAGTAAGATTTTAGTATATGTAGCATGGACATGATATTAGCATGATATCATGGGTGCAGAGGTTAACTGTTAGGATAAATAGTTATATTGCAGTTGGTGTTAGCAGTGTTCATGAAAAAGTAACAGACAATGTTCTATGTATGGTTGTCCATATATTTGTCCTATGGGCATGTTCCCTTCAATATATGTTAAAGACATGTTAGTGATGTTAAGATTATGGACGCATAGTCTGATGATGAACACACGTGAAGTTATGCAGTTGCTATTTGTCAGTCACAGTTTCTTGTGTTTGTTCAAAAGAGTTGACAGAGATTTTATTGGTTCTTGATTTGCACCTATCTTTAGGATATCCACCCTTGGAGTTAAGCTTGGAGAAGTATTATGGATGTTTAGTTAAGAGTTCATAAGTTAATTCAGCTTACAGAGAAAGTTCCAATTATTTTTGTAGAGCTGACAGTATGTAGCGTGCGTCTACAATTATTTTACTAGATAAGTCCCAGAATGAGTTGTGTGCATAATAGAGCTGACATAATGTTTGTTGGAGTTTATTATGGTTTCTCTAATATGATTTCAAGGTTGATTTTTGAAGTATGTTTCATGGTTTATTAAGAAGAAGGTAGAGTGTGTGAAGTGTTGAGCCATCAGAAGAAGGTCTATGTGACCAAGTAAAGTACTTATGATATTTATTGGAACTAATCTAGATAGCAGGTCAAAGCACAATTCACCAAGATCTAGATATAGTGTATATCTGTTATTTAGAAGATTTTAGCCTTCACCCATTTGAGCAATGAGCTCTCAGATAGTGCATCCTCTCCCCTAATAGGGACAATTGTAAAAGACTCCTAATAGGGTCCAACCCTTAACCAGGTCTACTATACTTAATATATTGTAAAGCTACTCCTAACAGGGTAAAGGATCTTCTAGCAAGGATCATTATACACTAGTACAAAATATTAGTGGGTATCAAGTCCCACCAGGGTTTTTACCTATTTGGGTTTCCTTGTAACTAAAATATTGATGTTGTGTTCAAGTGTTCTTTCATTATATTTATGCTCTATGTTTAAGTATACTTAATTGGATAAAGAATTGAAACTTGTAGATAATTGATTCACTGCAACCCCCCTTCTTAGTTATCTCTTGGGACTATTCCTAACAATTGGTATTAGAGCCAAGTGCCTCAGAGAGAAATTTTAATAGCTTGAGGTTGATCAGATGGCATACTTTAGGAAAGAAAGTCCTAAGTTTGATGGAGAGAATTATCTTGATTGGAAGAACAAGATGGTGACCCATTTGCAGTGCATTTCTTTTGAAGTTTTTAATATAACCATCAAAGAAGCCAAGATTCCTACCTTAGAAGACCTTGGAAAAGATGATGCTACTGATGCACAAAAGGAATTGTTTCATTATAATGCTATTGCTAAAGAAGCCCTTATTAGTGCCTTATCTAATGGTTAATTTTTAGAAGTAAGGAAGGTAGATACAGCCCATAAAATATGCAAGCACCTAGAAGATACATTTGAAGGAGAGAAACAAGCTAAGGATGTGTGCAGAAAGACATGGAAGAAAAGATACAATGCATTAGAGATGCTACCTAAAGAAAATATCAGAGCTTTACAATCAAATGATCAATGAAGCAGTTGTTGGAATCAGGAACAATGGTGGAGAGATCTCAGAAGAGGACATTATGGATAAAGTAATGAATACTCTTACTCCTGAATATGAAAGAAAGATCAAAATCCTTGATGAGACCATGCAACTTACATCAAATATCAAGAGAGAAACCTTGATCATCAATATCTCAGCTTTTGAAATTTCAAGATTGAAGATAGAACCTAAAAGTGAAACAGCTTTCAAAGCAACAGTTCATGGTAAGAAATCTGCAAACACTTCTAGTAATTTTGATGATGATGATGAAGATAAAACACTAGATGATTTTATTGATATGGTTGCCAAAAGAGAAAAAAAAGGAAAAGGAAAATATGAAGGTCAATTACCATTTAGATGTTTTTCATGTAATAAGATTGGTCACTTTGCATCTAAGTGTCCCACTAGAGCTAAAAATTTCAAAAAGGATTACAAGCCTAAGTATTCTAAGGAATGCTACTATGCTGGAGATGGAGTTTTAGATGAAGAATAAAATGAAAAATAAATTGGATTCATTTCTATTGTAGACAAGATGAATAGTAAGTCAGTTCCTAAAGTTGAGAAAGTTAATCAAGAGCTAGCATTGATTTCACAAGCTAACATAAGGACAGAATGGATTATAGACAGTGGTTGTTCACATCACATGACATGTGATAAAGGTAGGTTTGTTCATTTGGACAAATACAATGGAGGTATGGTTAGATTTGGAGACAAGGCTCCTAAACCTATAGTTGGTAGAGGATCCATCACTTTGGATGGAAAGAGCAGTACTGAAGATGTTCTTTATGTTGATGGTTTGAAACATAACCTTCTCAGTGTTGGATAGTTACTTGAAAAAGGCTATTAGTTGAAGTTCAAAGATGAAAAATGCATCATTAACAACAAAGATGGTGTTATGATTGCATCAGGCACAAAGACAAGAGGTAATGTTTTTCAGCTCAATTCAGAAGCAAGTTGTTTTGTTGCTAAAGTTGATGACAGTTGGTTGTGGCATAGAAGACTATTTCATATCAATTTTGATAACATAGTAAAGATAAGCAATGAAAAGCTAGTAAGAGATCTACCTAGCATAGAAAAACTAGTTGATACTATATGTAGGGAATGTGTGATGGAGAAGCATGTGAGAAATTCATTCAGGAGCAAGCAAAATTTAGCATAGAACAAGTTAGATCTGATTCATACAGACCTATGTGGTCGAACTCAAATAAGATCATACTATGGTGAAAGGTATTTTTTTTTTTTGTTGATGATTATACTAGGATGATGTGGGTTACATTCTTAAAAGATAAGTAAGAAGCGTTTGATAAGTTCAAAATATTCAAAGCTAAGGTTGAGAATGAATCTGGACTAAAGATAAAGTGCTTGAGATTGGATAGAGGAGGAGAATTCACCTTGATAGATTTTATGAGTACTATGAAGAACATGGCATAAAAAGACAATTAAGTGCACCTAGAACACCTTAGTTGAATGGAATTGCAGAGAGAAGGAATAGGATCATCCTTGATACAACGCACACCATTATGGTAGAAGGAAACATTGCACACACCTATTGGAGAGATGCGGTCAAGACAATAGTCTATACCATCAATAGAATTCAATTGAGGCCTGGCACAGACAAAACACCTTATGAGCTATGGTTTGGCAATGTTCCCACATTAAAATACTTTAGAATCTTTCAAAGCAAGTGCTACATCAAAAGGGATGAAGCAGTAGGCAAGTTTGATGCAAGAAGTGATGAAGGTATTTTTCTTAGTTACTCTACTAAAAGTAAAGCTTATAGATGTTTCAATTTAAGATTGAAAAAGATCATTGAAAGTGCTCATGTAAAGATTGATGAAAAGTTTATGATTCAAGAAAGATATCATGATTACTCACCCAAGATTGAAGAAGAACCTAGACCCTCTTCTAGTGAGACAGTTATTGAAGAAATGTTTGATAGTATTGATGTGTTATTCAATGACCCTGAGACAAGTGAAGAAAATACTCCTAAGGCTGATGAGTTAGCATCACCTAAAGTTCCAAAGTTTACATCAAGAAATCATTCCAAGGAAGACATCATTGGAGATCATAGCGGCAAAGTATTAACAAGATCACAAGCAAATATCTCAGCTAGAAATGAAGCGCTATGTTTACTATCTCAGATTGAACCTTCAAGTGTTGAAGATGCATGTAATAATTTAGATTGGAATGATGCTATGAAAGAAGAACTTGATCAGATTGTTAAAAATGACACTTGGGAATTGGTCCCTAGACCTAGTGATAAAAATGTGATTGGAACAAAGTGGATATTTAGAAATAAGATGAATGAAGATGGTATAGAAGTAAGAAACAAAGCTCGATTAGTATGTAAAGGATATGCGCAAAGAGAAGGCATTGATTACTCAGACACATTTGCACCTATGAGTAGATTAGAAGCTATTAAGTTATTTTTAGCTTATGCTACAGTTAAAAACTTCAAAGTTTATCAAATGGATGTCAAGTCAGCATTCTTGAATGGAGACTTAAAAGAAGAAGTTTACATTGAGCATCTAGAAGGATTCACCTTATTAGACAAACCTGATATTTTATGCAGATTGAAGAAATCCCTCTACGGACTTAAGCAAGCTCCTAGAGCATGGTATGCAAGACTAGATGCATACTTAACAAAGATTGGTTTCAAGAAAGGAGCAGCAGATTGTAATCTATTCACTAGAGAGACATCTGAAGGTTTGCTTCTTGTAGCTATATTTATTGATGACATTATCTTTGGAGGTAATGACAAACTTAGTGCTGAATTTGCCAAAGAAATGCAGAATGAGTTTGAGATGAGTATGATTGGTCCTATCAAGTACTTTTTGAGACTAAATGTGTAGCAGACAGAAAAAGGAATTTTTATTAATCAATCAAAGTATGTGAAAGAGATACTGAAGAAATTCAAGATGGATGATTGCAAGCTAGTAGGAACTCCTATGATCACTAGATGCAAGCTTACAAAAGAAGATGACTCACCAACAATAGATATAACATTGTATAAGTCTATGATTGGTAAACTCATATATCTTACTCAGACTAGACCTGATATTTCAAATGCAGTTGTAATAGTTGGAAGATTTGTAGCAGAGCCTAAACAAAGTCACCTCATGGCAATAAAAAGAATATTCAGATACTTGCAGGGCACTATAGATTATGGTCTATGGTATTCTAATTCAGAAAATGTTGAGCTTCATGTGTACACTGATGCAAATTGGGCAGGATGTGTTGATGACAGAAAGAGTACTTTAGGTGGAGTAGTGTTTCTTGGTGATAGACTTGTCACCTGGACAAGCAAGAAACAAAATTGTATTTCTCAGTCAACAATAAAAGAAGAGTATGTTGTAGTAGCCTTGAATTGTTCTACAATTGTTTGGATCAAGTAGATGATAAAGGATTTTGGAATTCAGATTGATTATCCTATTGTTATTCACTGTGATAACACTAGCACTATCAATATGTCAAAGAACCCTGTGATGCATGCAAAGACAAAGCACATTGAGATCAAGTATCACTTCCTAAGAGAGAAAGTGGCAGAGAAAGAAGTCAAGTTGGACTATGTAAGTACTAAAGAATAGTTGGCAAATATATTCACAAAGCCCTTTCCTAAGGATACTTTTGATTATCTCAGGGGGAAGTTGGGATTAATTCCCTTCCCTAATTCTTCTTAGAAGGAAGTAGGAAAGGCATCAGTCCTTTGGGACTGGTGGAAGGTTGACTACTCTACATCAGGAGTAGTAACGATGCTTACATTGAATGGTGCCCTTTGCCATTGATGTCAAAGGGGGAGTATATATAGAGTCATGAAAAATAGAAGTAAAAAGAGGAGTAATGTACTAAGGGGGAGAAGCATTCAGTTATGATAGTAGTACAGTTGAGGAAATGGAGAATATTAGAAAATATTGCAGCAGATGGAGTATTCATATTTGGGGTAGTTTTGAAAAGGAAATGGAGAATGTTATAAAAGAAATATTCATTTGAGTCAGTGATGGTTTTTCATTCCACATGTTGCCACCAATGTCAAAGGGGGAGATTGTTGGAGATTTTCCAACAATCTCCAACAATACTGACTATATGTTTGTCATTGATGACAACATATGTAAAGTAGCATGCGTGGAAGTCTTATATAGTAAACTTTTAGTATATGTAGCATGTGTTAGACTAATATTTAGTTTTCTTACCAATTAAATCATATTGATTTAATTCGTTAAGTTATTACTCTTTAGTGCTTAATCTTTCTCTTAGGTGCATTAATAATTAATTCTTTTATTAATTATTAATGTGCAACCTAGCTTTTTTAGGCTTTAGGGTTTTGTTCACCTTTATAGGTTGAACCTTGTAATTCTTTTTTCAATAACTTGGATCATAATTTTTCTCTCACATTTTGAGTAACTTCTGAGTTCTGCCTTTTTCTTCTTTCTGCTTCTCTCTTGTAACAGGTTATTTGCATGCAGGTATTCTTGGTGTTCTATGGATTTGTATGTCTCAAATCCTACATGGTATCAAAGCTCCCATGCTGCTACCTATTCTAGTGTTTTGAAGCAGGTTTTGAGGTTAAGGGTTTCAAGTTTTTTAAGAGGTTTTGGTTATAGTTTTTAGACTTGGTTTCTATCATCAATCTGGAGGTCAAAGCATAGTTCACAAAGATCTAGATATAGTGTATATTTATTATTCAGAATGTTTTAGCCTTTTCCCATTTGAGCAGTGAGCTCTCGGACAGTGCATCCTCTCCCCTAACATGGACAAATGTAAAAGACTCCTAACAGGGTTTGACCCTTAACTAGTTCTACTGTAATTAATATATTGTAAAGCTACTCCTAACAGGGTAAAGGATCTTCTAGCAAAGATCATTATACACTAGTATAGAATATTAGTGGGTATCAAGTCCCACCAAGGTTTTTACCTATTTGGGTTTCCCCATAACCAAAATATTGGTGTTGTGTTCAAGTGTTCTTTCATTATGTTTATGCTCTATGTTTAAGTATACTTAATTGGATAAAGAATTGAAACTTGTAGATAACTGATTCACCCCCCCCCCCCCCCCCCCCTCTCAGTTATCTCTTGGGACTATTCCTAACAAAATCTTTGTGTCAAATGTGTGAAGTTTCATGAATACTTATTTGATAGTTTAGAAGTATTTTACATTTTAGTTATGTTCATGAATGAATAGTAACTATGAATATGACAATCGGTTAATGAAGGATATTATCTTATGGATTGATAAATTTTTTTAGGGGTATTGATTCACCCCTCCCCTCTCAATAACTCACCTTTCCATAATCTCAAAAATTGGTATCAGAGCTTATTCTCTTGTTAAAGAATTTTAATCACTAAAGAGGAAATATCCATAGAGATGGAAAGGTACAAGCTTGACAAGATAATTGAAAATTAGAAATTGGAGTTGTAGATTACCCTAGAAAAACTTAAGGATATCAAGGAAAAGCTAAGGGAGTCATTGAGAAAGAGGAAGGAATTAGAACTTCGACAAAATGAAACTGAGTATCGGGAAGAAGAGATTGAGGAATTATTAGAAGGATCTGGAAGTATATCTAATGCATCTAAAGGAACAATCTTAGATCTATTTGAAAAGAATCAAAACCTCACCGAGTAGCTGAAAGCACTACAAATTAGACAAGAAACACAAATGATGAGAATTATTGAAGTTATGAATAGTACAAGACAAGTTGAACAAGAGAGAAACATGGCTATTGAGGATAAGAGACAAATGACTAAAAATTTGGAAGAAAAAGAATTTGAAATACTAAGGCTGACTGAGCATCACTTTGAAATTGCTAATCAGATGGTTATCATAAGTCCAGAAGTTAGCAGGGTGAGCAATGAGCTTGCTAGGAAATTAGAAGACATTGGTGAATTAAGGGAAGAAAATGAAAGATTGAAAAATGAAATGAAGATGAAATAATAAAATAATGAATTGATGAAAAAAGATGAAGAAAGCACCAAAAGGATGGATGAAATCTTAAGGAGTTAGAGGAGACTAGACAACACTACTAGATTAGGATATATCGAGAAAGGAGAATCATCAAATCAAGTAGAGAAAAGGAATGTATATGTGTTAGTAAATGAATTTGTCTCTTTTTCAAATTCATTTCTACACTCTATAATCCACCAAGAAACATTAAATCTTTACTAACAACTGGATTAAACATGAAATATTTAACCTTCTAAATTATGGTACAGCTCCCAGTAAAATTTTCAATGAAGTTTTATGAAAAATAATAATGCATTTCTGCAATCATCAAATTTTTGACCAAAAAGTTGATAAGGGATAAATAGTAACTTTCATCAATATGACATAATTACTAGAAATTAGAAGCAACTAACAAATCTGAAGGTCACATACTTCAATAAGAAAACACTACACTAATCTAAGGCACAACTTCAACTAGAATTCAAAGAAAAATAAAGACATTCAACCAAGAAATTCTTCTCAATGTAAGATATCCCAACAAAGATCCACCCACAAATATAAACCAATAGATTTATATTGATAAGTTTTTTTTCATTCACTGATTCAGAAACCTTAATCCAAGTCTTTCTACAAAATTACTAAACTTCAAATATTCTATTACTAAGTAAATATACTACTAATATCCCTTTCAAAAGTTTTTCCCTAACTTTATATAGCCATCGGTTACAATTTATAAAAAATAATAATGTTTTTTGAAACTCCAAGAGTTTCGGCTCAGAACTGCTTAAGACAACCAAAAATATCCTAAAAATGGAAAATACTGGAAAACCAAAAAAACAAAAACCCAAAATAAGTGGAGCATGATCACTGGTCATGGCTGAGCTGGACACCTTTGGTTCAGTTTTGAGAAGACCCGGATGCATGTTCCTGCCTCCACTCTTCATGAGCAAGTGGTGTGTTGATGACTATGGCATGATATGGTAGGTTGATGAGAGTGATTCTCTATCTGAGAACTTTCTTATCTTTACATAGCTAACTCAACCTCTATCTGTGATACTCCAGGTGATATACACAAATGACCAACATAGCCTCAGTATTGGCTACAGAAGGGATATCTTTAGTTGTGAGCTCCTTACTATCTTTGATCACTGCTATACCTACTTCAAATTCCTAAGTCATTTTCTCCACCTTCTTAATATCCTAGGTTTCCTCATCCATTAGAATGATATTCAGGCACTTAAGGTCCTTTTGCATTGTATCTATCAGACCTTTAAGATCATTTAGCAAGTGGGTCACCCCTTCACATCCATCTTTAATGATTGAATTCCATCATTCAATGCTCTTCACAGAGACATAAAGGACTTCCTCATTCAAGCTAGGAATTGGTTTTTCCATAAGGAACTTGAACACTCCATAATGGTCAATCTTTGTCAACTGATCAACTATACCCATCCATTTCTTCCTCTCCTTTCTCCATTCACTTAGTTCAATTAACATCTCTAAGATGGTTTTAGTCATGACCCATGAGCTTCAATCAATTGAGTAATATAATCACTTCCCCATTGAATCATCCATGTGACCCATTTATTAAAAATCTCCACTAGCAGTTTATTCCTTTGAATTTGGTCTAGGGTTTTGTAAAATTTTGGTGAGAGAGGATTGAATGTATGAGGTACTTGGGTCAGCGGAAGTAGACTAGGCTCTTAAACTACCTAGATGAATTCTGTTAGCCTCTGTATGGAAGCCTTCAACTCCTTCTTGTCTCTTTCATCTTTGATAGTCCTATGAAATATTTTCCATGTGGAAGATTCAAGATGCTTTGCATCTGTTGCCCTACTTGCAACTCCTAGGTCTATCTTCTCAATGGTAAAATCTTCAGTAGAAGCCTCAAAAACATTTTTGTCATCATTTGGCATTGCACGTTCTATCGTCCATCACCCAATTTTTTTGTCAATATCTATCATTGACTCCATCCTAATTCTTTTAGGTTTGACAGTAGCTCTGAGGCATTTACTGACCATGTCTTCAACTAGCAGAGTTATTGGTAGAACATTCTATTTCTTACTGATAGAGGTCTCTAGCCATCTAAGAGTGGGAGCTGGAGTTTGAAAGGTATCACTCACCACTGCTATTGAGGGGTTTCTAGAATCCCATTGATTTCCCTTTTGAGTCAATGTGTCTTAACCTAGGCTATCTAAACTAGCTTTCTCTAACATATGAGTATTCATAAGGTCAAGATCAATCACTTCCTTATCGTCAATCATCTTATCACTTTCCTTACTTTTTTTTTTTTGAAGGTTCTTATTGTTGGTGAAGAACAAGGAGAGGCTTGTTTCATAGGGGAAGCTTTGGGCTTTTTGTTATTTTTAGCTTTGGATGTACCTATAAGAGAAGCATTTTTGTTAGAAAAATCAATAGGCTTGGTTACTGAATCACTATGTGTTTTCCTCCTTGTATTGTGTCTCCTTGGAGGGGGAGGCTTCTTTCTCTTGACCCATTTCTCAGTTCTTTTTATCACACTAAGGGTTTTTATATTATGCTCTCCCTCTCATCAATACTCTAGTCTATTTCAAGTAGTGGCATGCCCCTAACTTTGGCTTCAAACTGGTCATCAATTACCTCTGCATCACTATCTTCATCTATTGTTGTGATATCAATCTAAATATTTAAGGTAATAATCTATCCTAAGGTAAACCTTAACTAGGCTCTTCTTCTTACTTCAAAATCATCAGCATAGTCCTCCTAGTAATCCTCTATTTGGGGAATATGTTGGAACTCGGAAGGTAAATTAAAATTTTCAGCAGCATATCCTCTACTATCAAAATCTTTTCTGAGTTCAAATGTTTTTAAATTAAGTTTCCTTAATTCATGCTCTAGATTTATGGCATCTAAAGAGGTTTTACAAGTATAATACCCTAACTCAAGTGGAAAGTTGGACTTATCTCTACCCTTCCTTTCCTTGACTATGTTATGAACATATGCCAGTTGACGAGGCACTTCTACAATAATCAAGCTATCAAAAGCATATCTGGGAAACTTGAATGGTTCCCCTTCAAAGCCACTAGTTATGAGATATGTGAACCTTCTAAACTAGATGAAGAAACTTCCATAAGTGTTGACAAAGGTTTTGGCCTCTTCAGACATTCTCTACTCAGTATTTCCTTGAAGCTCATAATTTAATCTCCCAAAGAAAACTCCATTCAATTTTGTAAAATTGTCAACATGATATTCCTTTTGCAAGTGAGGGTAGTAATCATAGACCTTCATATTTGGGAGGGGATGCTCATGAAATAGACCTTTCGACTCTCTAGTATAGGCCAGGATATAAAACAATTAGGAAGACATGTGGAAGCTACTACTAGTTGGGAAATTTGCTAACTGATGATTGAGTTCATCAACAATGGTTTTGGCACAGTCAATATATTTTATCCCTCCAAGAGTGACCTAGATATAGAAATACATCTAGTCATGCCAATAATATGTATGTTGGTTTCCTTTCATTCTATTGAGAAATATAACTAGTTTAGCTACCTCAGGCATGAAATGTGTTGGAAATATTTAGGAATTAACCAAGTTACTATTAGAATGAAACAGTAGATCTCTTGCTTTGCAACTGGATTGCTGAATGAGATTCGCTGATGTACTGATCACCTTCTATGATGAATTTGTCTTTGCTGTTCCTTATACTATTGTAGCCCTTTTTAATTTTCTTATCTCTGCCTTTCTTTCTTTTTCACATTCATACTTATTTCTAATTTTATCTTGGCATTTTTACAACATTGTTTATATACAAGTCTAAACAATTAATTACAATTACAATTACAAAGTCGGCTTGACAAATAAACATAAGTGCTACTAACTCAGCCCAAGTATGGTTACACGGTTCCTGCAAACTAACTCGGTGACTTTCTGATACTCGGCATCCACTGCATTACTCGATATCATCATGCACTCGGTAGAAGTGAAGGCACGGTTCATACTAACCACTCGGTAAGTTTTGAACTTAGTAAATACTAGTGACTCGGTAGACATAATGTTACTCGGTTTACACTATCCTGCTTGGTTTGCACTGTCCTCCTCGGTTTGCACTATTCTGCTCGGTTTGCACTATTCTGCTCGGTTTGCACTATTTTGCTCGGTTTGCACTATTTTGCTTGGTTTGCACTGTTCTACTCGGTTTGCACTCAGAATGCAAACAAATGTTGTCACTAGTGGCAGTCCTGCTTAATGCCAACAATCTCCCCCTTTGGCATTAGGGACAAAAAACACTTATTGCCCAAAACTTATATACATGAACCATGCTGAAATTTATTTTGATTTTTCAAAATTTGTCTTTTTCATAGGGCTTTATAAATTATCTCCCCCTTTCAATGTGCTAACTTTTTCTTCTTCTAACTTCTATACATATCTATACATATCTCCCCCTTTTTGGCGATAATACCAAAGGTGTATATACAAGTGATTTACAGAGAGAATCCATAATTTGATAGAAAAATACTATGTACCTTCATTATCAGTGCTAGGGTTTTGTCCCAATTTTCTTGCAGAATCTTGCATGTTTGGATTGCAATTTGGATTTTTGCAGAGAGTTCAATCATGTGATCTACTATTGAGAACTGATTGTCATGAATCAATGTTTTGGAATGTTCAATGTGCTTATACATTGTATTCATGATGGGAAGGATCATGTTCTGAATGTCTAGCAGTGTGGACCGGATCCTTATGTCTTCTTTCAGTAGTTCTGACTGCGTATTTGATAGGTATGAGATTTTCATGTGATGAGCAGAGTTTGAACTTGGTTCAAGTTGCAGCTTCTGTATGCTAATCTTCAAATCCTCATCAATTTTATTCATTTTATCCTTGACATCCTTGGTGAACTCGGCAACATTGCACAGTCTGACCAAAAGAGAGGTAACATTCGAATAGGAAGATTGCACTTTATTGTTGAATCTCTTCTCGGCTCTTTCAACTAACTTTTCTATCCCAGATGAATCCTCATTGTACTTATTTACTGCTTCTGCTAATTGTAACAAAACATGTTGAGAGGAGTCTACTTTAATACCTAATGCTTCAAACAAAATGTCCTTAGCATCTTTAATGATTTGATATTCTTGTCTCTCTCCTCTTTAAGCTTCTTTTGCTTCACTTTCCTTTGGAGGATTTCACCTATATTTTGCATTTGGTCCGCTGATAGATTTGCAAAATCCAATGTTGGAATCTCTATTTCTTCATCTAGGTCTATATCCTCTACTATATTCGTGCCCAAAAATTTTATAATCAATTGAGCCTTTGGCTTATCTAAACTTAATGCCTTAGTAGTAGTGATAGTAGACATAGTAGGACTGGCTATAGAGACTGGTAAACTGTCTACTAGAGAACTTGAAGTATTTACACATGCAGAATCAAAAATTGGAATACTTACTGCTGGAAAACTTGATGAAGTAGGAGACTGCAACTCAGTAGAAGAAATGGTAGTTGCTTCTATTGTTGCTATAGGTGATTGGAGAAATGTTGAAGTTGTCACAGGTGTCTCTGGGCTAGATGTAGAAACTTTTACTGGAGAGGTAGGAAGTGATGCAATGACTTCTGCCACTATCCTCACAGTATCATCTACCTCAGTGGCTTCTTCCTGTTCATCACTGTCATCTTCAATGTCTTTTATTATAACTGTTTCAATACTCAGTTGGTAAAGATGGTATATGTTCTTCCATGTTCTTGTTAAACTATTTTAACAACAAATCTGCAAGGTCAAATGATAGATTATTCTTGACCACTTTGTATGCTAGGTCTATGGCTTCACAGGATACACTATTCTGTCGACTTGAACTGTATATTTTATGGGCAATGATGTGTGTTCCAAACTTCAGTTCAGCATCAGTAATGCTGCTTACTTTCATGCCTCTACCGTCCCACTCAGCTAGGGTTTTCTTCTCCAGTTCTGGATGACCTATGGTTTTGGTAGATTTAGCTTTGTTCAACATGGGAAGACCGGTGATTTGATGAATCATCTTCTTAGTGATCTCTATGGGTTGCTCAATCCAAATCTTTCCATCATGTACATGGCTGAGAATGTATCTAACCCATTTCTCCCAAAAGTTTCGAGGTAAATGTGCAATGTGATCTAATCCCTTGTCTTCTAGAAGTTTGTGCTCAGGTTTTAGAATACCATCCACACACAGTTCCTCACGCACAATGTCTAGCTCTAGGTTTCCCATTTCTTGAATTGCACAATTGAAATGATTGTGAATATCATTAACAAGTAGTACCTTAGGAGGAATCTAAGATTGCACTCCATTCGGGTCTAGGGCTGCTGCAATTGCGGGCATGAGCTTGAAATCTGGTGTGCTCCATTCCCCTTGGACTAACATTTCTGACCCTTTCTTCATTGAAGTGTTGGATGATGCCATGGTAGCTCACAGAAAATTCTTTTCACAAAAGTATTTGAATGGCTGGATTGCTCTTGAAATTTTCTGCTCTCAAAGTGCTAAGGTTCGCGGTGAAGAATGAGTTTGATTTCTTGCCTTTTGTTTACAACTCTGTCATTAATGCTTAGTACAAATTAGGGTATGAATTCTGACAGACTATCACCCACTATGAATTAATTGCTCGGTAAAGACTTCACAACTTGGTGAACTCGAGAATTCATATTGCTCTGACTTCACTCGGTAAAGACTGGTACCGACCTTGCTCGGTGAAAACTGATACTGACCTTCCTATGATCTTATTGCATCTTTGTATGCCGATTTAGATCTTTCTTTTAATTCAGTTCTGGAACTGCTTGAGATTGGTCTATGAGAATACAGTTCCAGTGCTCTCTTGGAAATTTAGTTTGAGTCGGTAGAGCCACCCATTCCATTACTTGGACTGGTTTGCTCGGTAGATTTAGGAATCTACTTTTGTCTTACCTGTTTCCTGACCTTAGTTGCTTCATTCTTCTTTCCATCTTCAATTTCACTAGCATTCATGCAATTTCTGGTGATGTGACTGAGTTTAGTGCATTTGAAGCATCTTACGGTAGTATCTCTTTTCCTTAGATGATGTTTTATGCTGTTCATGCCAATGTGTCCATATTCTCCACAATAATGACATCTACACCAGGTGTTGTAATCCCATCCAAACATTGCTTTCATAATTTGTTTTGCTAGATTGAATGTTTTGGATATGCACTCAGATGCCTTGTGACCTTGTTTGTTGCATTTGTGACAATTACCTTTGAATCTTGGTTTTTCCCTGCATTCATTTGCTTTGTGACCATGCTGATTGCAGTTGTAGCATTTTCCATTGAATTCTATTTTTTCATTGCTCCAACATTTATTTGAAGTATGTCCTATTTTACCACAATGATTACAAGTAGGTTTCTGATTTCTTTGAGTACCTTGCTTAGAAGATTCACCTTCTGCTTTGTATCCAAGTCCTGCTTTTCCTTTTTGCCTATGAAGATTTCAATTATACAGCTGATCTAGGTCTTGTTAGCTTTTCAACATTCTTTCATTGATTTTTTTTTCGGTGTTTAGGTCATCCACCAATCTTAGATTGATTTCCTTTTTAGATTTTAATTCTTCTCTAGTGCTTTCTATTTTTGATCTTAGATTCAGAATTTCCTCATTTGTATGGGAGATTTGATCAATTAGGTTTTCTAGCTGAAGGGTTTTATTTTGGACTTCATTGTTCCTTCCATCTAATTCATCTTTCAACTTGTTTCTTTGTTCTAAGATCTCACAAAATCTTGTAGAGTGTAGTTCTTGTTCTCTTTTTAATTTTCTCACTTCTTCCTGCAGAGACCCATTCTTTTCTAGGAGTTCTTTGACAGCATTGTTTGCTTCATCTGAGCTATCTGAGGGAAAAAGATCTTCAATATTTTCTTCAATGTAATTCTGATCATTCATCTAATTTGCAAGTTCCTTCCTTCTTCTTAGGGATTGGGAAAGATGTTCTTTTGCTTCTTTAAGTTTAGCTATGGCCATTTCCAGATCTAGCTTTTCATTTTCAATCACCTTGTTCAGTTTGAATACCTCCATTGTCCTAGATCTTTACTCAAGCTAGTTAAGCTTTATCTTGAGAACCAATACAGCTCTGATACCAATTGTTGGAAATATTTAGGAATTAACCAAGTTACTGTTAGAATGAAACAGTAGATCTCTTGCTTTGCAACTGGATTGCTGAATGAGATTCGCTGATGTACTGATCACCTTCTGTGATGAATTTGTCTTTTCTGTTCCTTATACTGCTGTAGCCCTTTGTAATTTTCTTATCTCTACCTTTCTTTCTTTTTCACATTCATACTTATTTCTAATTTTATCTTGGCATTTCTACAACATTGTTTATATACAAGTCTAAACAATTAATTACAATTACAATTACAAAGTCGGCTTGACAAATAAACATAAGTGCTACTAAGTCAGCCCAAGTATGGTTACACGGTTCCTGCAAACTAACTCGGTGACTTTCTGATACTCAGCGTCCATTGCATTACTCGGCATCATCATGCACTTGGTAGAAGTGAAGGCACGGTTCATACTAACCACTCGGTAAGTTTTGAACTCGGTAAATACTGGTGACTCGGTAGACATAATGTTACTCGGTTTACACTATCCTGCTTGATTTGTACTGTCCTGCTCAGTTTGCACTGTTCTACTCGGTTTGCACTATTTTGCTTGGTTTGCACTATTTTGCTAAGTTTGCACTGTTCTGCTTGGTTTGCACTATTCTCCTCAGTTTGCACTGTTCTGCTTGGTTTGCACTCAGAATGCAAATAAGTGTTGTCACTAGTGGCAATCCTGCTTAATGCCAACAATCTCCCCCTTTGGCATTAGTGACAAAAAACACTTATTGCCCAAAACTTATATACATGAACCATGCTGAGATTTATTTTGATTTTTCAAAATTTGTCTTTGTCATAGGGCTTTATAAATTATCTCCCCCTTTCAATGTGCTAACTTTTTCTTCTTCTAACTTCTATACATATCTATACATATCTCCCCCTTTTTGGTGATAATGCCAAAGGTGTATATACAAGTGATTTAAAGAGAGAATCCATAATTTGATAGAAAAATAGAATGTACCTTCATTATCAGTGCCAGGGTTCTGTCCCAATTTTCTTGCAGAATCTTGCATTTTTGGATTGCAATTTGGATTTCTGCAGAGAGTTCAATCATGTGATCTTCTATTGAGAACTGATTGTCATGAATCAATGTTTTGGAATGTTCAATGTGCTTATATATTGTATTCATGATGGGAAGGATCATGTTCTGAATGTCTAGCAGTGTGGACCGGATCCTTGTGTCTTCTTTTAGTAGTTCTGACTGCATATTTGATAGGTATGAGATTTTCATGTGATGAGCAGAGTTTGAACTTGGTTCAAGTTGTAGCTTCTGTATGCTCATCTTCAAATCCTCATCAATTTTATTCATTTTATCCTTGACATCCTTGGTGAGCTCGGCAACATTGCACAGTCTGACCAAAAGAGAGGTAACATTCGAATAGGATTATTCAATGTTTGACAAAACTGAAGATAATTCGACTTGATTAATAGCTATGTGCTGAGCAATGTGCTCAAGCACTTTATTGTTGAATCTCTTTTCGGCTCTTTCAACTAACTTTTCTATCCCAGATGAATCCTCATTGTACTTATTTACTGCTTCTGCTAATTGTAACAAAATATGTTGAGAGGAGTCTACTTTAATACCTAATGCTTCAGACAAAATGTCCTTAGCATCTTTAATGATTTGATATTCCTTGTCTCTCTCCTCTTTAAGCTTCTTTTGGTTCACTTTCCTTTGGAGGATTTCACCTATATTTTGCATTTGGTCTGCTGATAGATTTGCAAAATCCAATGTTGGAATCTCTATTTCTTCATCTAGGTCTATATCCTCTACTATATTCTTGCCCAAAAATTTTATACTCGGTTGAGCCTTAGGCTTATCTAAACTTAATGCCTTAGTAGTAGTGACAGTAGACATATTAGGACTAGCTATAGAGACTGGTATACTATCTACTGGAGAACTTGAAGTATTTACACATGCAGAATCAAAAATTGGAAAACTTACTGCTGGAAAACTTGGTGAAGTAGGAGACTGCAACTCGGTAGAAGAAATGGTAGTTGCTTCTGTTGTTGCTATAGGTGATTGGACAAATGTTGAAGTTGTCACAACCATGCTTGAAGGTGTCTCCGGGCTAGATGTAGAAACTTTTACTAGAGAGGTAGGAAGTGATGCAATGACTTCTGCCGCTATCCTCACAGTATCATCTACCTTAGTGGCTTCTTCCTGTTCATCACTGTCATCTTCAATGTCTTTATTATAACTGTTTCAATACTCAGTTGGTGAAGATGGTATATGTTCTTCCATGTTCTTGTTAAACTATTTTAACAACAAATCTGCAAGGTCAAATGATAGATTATTCTTGACCACTTTGTATGCTAGGTCTATGGCTTCGCAGGATACACTATTCTATTGACTTGAACTGTATATTTTATGGGCAATGATGTGTGTTCCAAACTTTAGTTTAGCATCAGTAATGCTGCTTACTTTCATGCCTCTACCATCCCACTCAGCTAGGGTTTTCTTCTCCAGTTCTGGCTGACCTAGGGTTTTGGTAGATTTAGCTTTGTTCAACATGGGAAGACCGGTGATTTGATGAATCATCTTCTTAGTGATCTCTATGGGTTGCTCAAGCCAAATCTTGCCATCATGTACATGGCTGAGAATGTATCTAACCCATTTCTCCTGAAAGTTTCGAGGTAAATGTACAATGTGAACTAATCCCTTGTCTTCCAGATGTTTGTTCTCGGGTTTTAGAATACCATCCACTCACAATTCCTCATGCACAATATCTAGCTCTAGGTTTCCCATTTCTTGAATTGCATAATTGAAATGATTGCGAATATCGTTAACAAGTAGTAGCTTAAGAGGAATCTGAGATTGCGCTCCGTTCGGGTCTAGGGCTACTGCAATTGTGGGCACGAGCTTGAAATCTGGTGCGCTCCATTCCCCTTGGACTAACATTTCTGACCCTTTCTTCAATGAAGTGCTGGATGATGCCATGGTAGCTCACAAAAAATTCTTTTCGCAAAAGTATTTGAATCGCTAGATTGCTCTTGAAATTTTCTTCTCTCAAAGTGCTAAGGTTCCAAGTGAAGAATGAGTTTGATTTCTTGCCTTTTGTTTACAACTCTGTCATTAATGCTCAGTACAAATTAGGGTATGAATTCTGATAGACTGTCACCCACTATGAATTAATTGCTCAGTAAAGACTTCGCAACTCAGTGAACTTGAGAATTCATATTGCTCCGACCTCACTCGGTAAAGACTGGTACCAACCTTGCTCGGTGAAAACTGATACCGACCTTCTTGTGATCTTATTGCATCTTTGTATGCCGATTTAGATCTTTCTTTTAATTCAATTCTGGAACTTCTTGAGATTGGTCTATGAGAATACAGTTCCAGTGCTCTCTTGGAAATTTAGTTTGAGTCGGTAGAGCCACCCATTCCATTACTTGGACTGGTTTGCTTGGTAGATTTAGGAATCCACTTTTGTCTTACCTATTTCCTGACCTTAGTTTCTTCATTCTTCTTTCCATCTTCAATTTCACTAGCATTCATGCAATTTCTGGCGATGTGACCGAGTTTAGTGCATTTGAAGCATCTTATGGTAGTATCTCTTTTCCTTAGATGATGTTTTATGCAGTTCATGCCAATGTATCCATATTCTCCATAGTAATGACATCTACACCAGGTGTTGTAATCCCATCCAAACATTGTTTTCATAATTTGTTCTGCTGGATTGAATGTTTTGGATCTGCACTCGGATGCCTTGTGACCTTGTTTGTTGGATTTGTGACAATTACCTTTGAATCTTGGTTTTTCCCTACATTCATTTGCTTTGTGACCGTGCTGATTGCAGTTGTAGCATTTTCCATTGAATTCTATTTTTTCATTGCTCCAACATTTATTTGAAGTATGTCCTATTTTACCACAATGATTACAAGTAGGTTTTTGATTTCTTTGAGTACCTTGCTCAGAAGATTCACCTTCTGCTTTGTATCCAAGTCCTGCTTTTCCTTTTTGCCTATGAAGATTTCGATTATACAGCTGATCTAGGTCTTCGTTGCTTTTCAGCATTCTTTCATTGATTTATTTTTCAGTGTTTAGGTCATCCACCAATCTTAGATTGATTTCCTTTTCAGATTTTAATTCTTCTCTAGTGCTTTCTATTTCTGATCTTAGATTCAGAATTTCCTCATTTGTATGGGAGATTTGATCAATTAGGTTTTCTAGCTGAAGGGTTTTATTTTGGACTTCATTGTTCCTTCCATCTAATTCATCTTTCAACTTGTTTCTTTGTTCTAAGATCTCACAAAATCTTGTAGAGTGTAGTTCTTGTTCTCTTTTTAATTTTCTCACTTCTTCCTGCAGAGACCCATTCTTTTCTAGGAGTTCTTTGACAGCATTGTTTGCTTCATCTGAGCTATCGGAGGGAAAAAGATCTTCAATCTTTTCTTCAATGTGATTCTGATCATTCATCTAATTTGCAAGTTCCTTCCTTCTTCTTAGGGATTGGGAAAGATGTTCTTTTGCTTCTTTAAGTTTAGCTATGGCCATTTCCAGATCTAGCTTTTCATTTTCAATCACCTTGTTCAGTTTGAATACCTCCATTGTCCTAGATCTTTGCTCAAGCTAGTTAAGCTTTATCTTGAGAACCAATACTGCTCTGATACCAATTGTTGGAAATATTCAGGAATTAACCAAGTTACTGTTAGAATGAAATAGTAGATCTCTTGCTTTGTAACTGGATTACTGAATGAGATTCGCTGATGTACTGATCACCTTCTGTTATGAATTTGTCTTTGTTGTTCCTTATATTGCTATAGCCCTTTATAATTCACTTATCTCTGCCTTTCTTTCTTTTTCACATTCATACTTATTTCTAATTTTATCTTGGCATTTTTACAACATTGTTTATATACAAGTCTAAACAATTAATTACAATTACAATTACAAAGTCATCTTGACAAATAAACATAAGTGCTACTAAGTCGGCCCAAGTATGGTTACATGGTTCCTACAAACTAACTCGGTGACTTTTTGATACTCGGCGTTCACTGCATTAGTCAGCATCTTCATGCACTCGGTAGAAGTGAAGGCACGGTTCATACTAACCACTCAGTAAGTTTTGAACTCGGTAAATATTGGTGACTCGGTAGACATAATGTTACTCGGTTTACACTGTCCTGCTCGGTTTGCACTATCCTCCTCAGTTTGCACTATTCTACTCAGTTTGCACTGTTCTGCTTGGTTTGCACTGTTCTGCTCAGTTTGCACTGTTCTGCTCAGTTTGCACTGTTCTGCTCGGTTTGCACTCAGAATGCAAATAAGTGTTGTCACTAGTGGCAATCCTGGTTAATGCCAACAGAAATGATCTATGTTAAGCAATTTTGGGAGCCTGGAACTTCTTTTTTGTGCATTTAGCAACCAATACTAAGCTATCTCATTCCTGTAGATTTTTCTCTTGGTGGCGAAGACTGATTGGGATGAGGGAATATTCCACCCTTCATATGGGTCTCTTTCATAGATTCCTAGTGCCTTCAGGATGACATCTCTATTTATATATACCAGTAGACTCCGGTCAACCTTCTTAATACACTTCTCCTCAAAACTATATCTTCTTGCACACTCAAGAACTAGTTCTTGATAGGGGGGAACTATAGGGAAAGTGGCTGCATCAGTCAAACTACTATAAATATCTTTTTCCAGCATGGAACCTAGAATGGGTTCTTTGACTCAGCTTATAATTTCCTCTAAGGCTCCAATTTTGGTTAGGGTATCCTCACAATCAGGTAGAGAGAAAATCAAAGGGGAAGTATTCCCAAAATTTGGGACTGGGTTCTTCATTTTGGCTCACAAAGTAGGAATAAACAAGGAGACACAGTAGCCTTAAAGGAGTTCGAATTTGACAAAGTAATGAGCTTTAACTGAAACAAGGAGGCCAAAAAGAGAGACTCACCTAGTTTCTTATGTGACGCACTAAGCTCTGAGAAGAGGGAAAGATACCTTCTTCCACATCGGTCACTTGATATGTATCTGCCACTATGAGCAAAAATGGCTAGGCTCTTCAATTTATCATAAAATAGTTCACAAATCATGGGAGATTCACAATAAATGGTGAATAATGTTGCATGAGGTTTAATTAATGATCATAGGTAATTCACACCATTTTAAACATTTATTACTATACTTTCCCAAGAGTGAAGTGACACTTAAGTGTCATTTCTATTAATTATGATATCCACACCATGCACAAATCTCATAATCAACTGCAAGCTATCCTTTACATCAAATCACCACTTTCCACTTTTGCAAATTAAAAACATATGTTGAGCCTCGAACCTTGAACTATGAGAGTTCCTGGTTCAAGTTCAACAAGAAGGTAGAAGGAATACCCTTTGGCATAAAGAAAAAACAACTAGTGACAAGGAAGAATGATAAATAAAAATGGAAAGCATCTTGCAAAAGGATATCATCCATTGAACTTTGAATCTTGAACCAAGAGAGTTCAAAGTTCACAGTTCATTGGACAAGTGCGCGCTACAAAGACAACATGCCGCTAAGATTGCAAACAAAGAGGGACAATCATACCAAAGGATGTTATTGAACCTTGAATCTTGAACTACGAGAGTTCACGGTTCAAGTTCAACCAATAAGGTGTATATGTAAAGAACTAAAACTTTGAATGAAACACACCTTTAAATATTATGGGGTGATTTGGGAAAATTAGAGCCTAAGATAATTTAAACAAAATCTATTGATAACAATATACATGCTAGGAATTAATGCTAAATATATCCTATGGGAGTATTGGGAGCTATTCTGTAGTGGTTGTTGTTGCATTTATGACTATGATTTTCGTTGATGTCAACACAGTGATCTACTGGATATTAGCAAAGAAGCAGACAATGTTTTATTTAGCACACGTGGGACATAATAGATCAAGCTATGCAATGTTGAGGATTTACTCTTGGATATGTTATATGTTTGTGGTTAAGAGCAATACAGTAATTCATTTATTCATGGAAGTTATGAGCATTTTGGTGGAAGTAGTATTCAGGCAGTGTTCCTGAGTAGCAGTTTGTGGAAATTAGATGATATCTCCTAATCAGGATGGAATTTGGTTTTGCACAGTTAAAGAGAAGTCGAAGACATGTTGATAGTGATGTGGATGATAGCATAAAATTTGAGGTCACACGAGTGAAGAATTATTCTAATTGGAAGCTGACAGTTTTGTGTAAATTTGATGTAACATGTTGAAACCTTTTATTTTGTAATTGGATGCTGACTCATTTGTAATTACTTGAGTGTGGTATAAAGGAAGGAATGTTTTTCCTTGTTTTAATAGTGAAATAAAATTTTTGAAGAGGATATGTGAGGTACAAAGATCTAAAATTTAGATCTGGTGTAGTAGTGAAGTGCAGTTTGGCACAGTCAAAGAAGAGGTAACATTTTGTTGACATCAGTAATGACTTGATATTATTCTATTGAATAATCTAGAGATTAGTTGGATAGTGTGTTCAATGATCTTGCCATTGAAGTTGTTTGCAAAGTGGGTCCTTCTGTCTTCCATAACTCCTAACAAAGTTAGAATCTTTTAGCAGGGATTTAAAATCTCCTAACCAAGATTCATATGCATTGAATGTATTTCATCAAGCTCCTAACCAAATCCATCCTTTCAAAAGGAATATTCATATTAGTGCATCTTTTGTGGACATCATTGCCACCAGAGTTTACTCTCTAATCAAGAGATTCCCTAGTCAACATATCTTGTGTCATTGTGTTATTGTGTATGAATATCTTTCTATGGTTAGTAATTATATTTCTTACATGGTTAAACTCTGTTGAAGTTGATAAAAGTTATAATTATTAGATAACTAATTCACCCCCTTCTTAGTTATCTTGGTGGACTTTACTTTCTAACAATTGGTATCAGAGCAGCAGGTCCTTGAAATAAAATTTTAACAGCTTAAGGAGATCCATGGTGAATTTCAGGAATGAAAGCCCTAAGTTTGATGGAGTGAATTTTGACTGCTGGAAAGAAAAGATGAAGACACATCTACTATGTTTAGGACTAGGTTATTGGTTGAATACAAAGAATGAGAAGACTATCATTGATGAGGATAATCTTGAAACATGTTCTGATGATGAGAGAGATCTATTCATTTGTAACACACTTGCTAGAGAAGCACTTTTGACAGCCCTTCCAGAGAATGAGTATAGTTGGTTAAAATATTTGAAAACATCTCATGAAATTTGGAAAGCTTTACATCTACTTTTGAAGGTGATGAACATGCAAAGAAAGTTAGATTACACAATTGGATATGTGCATTTGAAGATATAAGAATGATGGAAGATGAATCTGTTAGAAGTTATATTGGTAGAATGTCAAAAATTGTTGCAGGCATAAAATCTTGTGTAGGAACAAAGACAGAAAATGAAGTTATATGGAAAATTCTGAGGACATTGACTCCTGCATTTAAGAAGACAACATGGATGATTAAACAAGTTATACCTTTTACTTCAAACTTTACAAGAGAGACACTTCTTAGAAGATTGGAAGCAGCAAAAATGAACCCGAGGTTATCAGGAGATTTGCCTGGACTGGAGACAGCATTAAGTGCTCTTAGTGTTTGCCCTATTTTGTCAAGAAGCATCAGTGTGAGTGGAGATTATGTTGGCGGAAACATATCTAGAAATGAAGAAGATAGGAATATTGAAGAAGGTATTTCCTTACTTGTGAAGAGAGAACTAGATCGTAAGAAAATCTTTAAATGTTGGACTTGTCAAGAATATGGTCATTTTGCATCTAAATGTCCTAAGAGAGTTAAAAAGTACAGAAACAATTTCAAGCCTAGAAGATCTAAGGAATGTTGTTATGAAGATCTTGAAGCTATTATGGATAGAACTTTAAGTGAAAGTGATACTAAGAATAATGATGACATAGGATTTGTAGCAGTTAAAGAAGAAAATCCTGAAACAGATGTTAAGGAAGAAAAAGCCCTAGTTTCTCAAGTTGAAAAGAAAGCCGATTGGATTATAGATAGTAGTTGTTCACATCATATGACTGGAGACATGAAAAAGTTTGTAAAGTTTAACAATTATGATGGTGGAGTTGTTAGAGTTGGAAACAATGCACCTTGTTTGATTAAAGGTATGGGATCTATTACTCATGATGGAAAGACTAATACTAATGATGTTTACTTTGTGGATGGTTTGAAACATAATCTTTTGAGTGTTGGACAATTAGTTGATAAGGGATATCAAGTTTGGTTTACTGAGAAAACTTGTGTGATAAAAGATAAAGATGGAAATTTGATTGGAACTAGATCTAGAACCAGAGGTAATGCATTTCAATTGAATCCTAATGAGATGACATGTTTGATTACTAAGATAGATGATAGTTGGTTATGGCACATAAGATTTTGTCATATAAATTTTGATAGCATTGTGAAAATAAGTACTACACTTGCAACAAGAGATTTGCCTAAAATTATGAAGCCTATTAACATGATTTGCAAGGAATGTGTGATGGCAAAATAGAAGAGAAGTTCATTTCCCAATAAGAAGTTTACATCTATAGAGAAGTTGGAGATTGTTCATATAGATTTGAGCGGTCCTACAAGGACTAGAGGATTCTATGGAGAAAGGTATTTTATGATTCTTGTTGATGATTTTACAAGAATGATGCGGATTGCATTTCTTAAAGAAAAGTCTAAAGAATTTGATAAGTTTAAGGTCATTAAGAATAAAGTTGAGACTAAATACAGAATGAAAATTAAATGTTTGAGATCTGATAGAGGTGGAGAATTTACTTCTAGAGAGTTTAACACCATTTGTGAAGTGAATGGTATTAAGAGACAGTTTTCAGACCCTAGAACACCAGAACAAAATGGTATTGCAGAAAGGAGAAATAGATCAGTGACTAAAGCAACAAGAGCTATGTTATTTGAGAATGATTTGGTGAAGATATTCTAGAGAGAAGCAGTGAACACAATAGTGTATACAATGAACATAGTACAAATTAGAGTAGACACAGACAAGACACCCTATGAATTATGGTTTGGACATGCACCCTCAGTTAAGTATTTTTGTATTCTTGGAAGCAAATGTTATATAAAGAGAGATGATGATATTGGAAATTTTTATCCTAGAAGTGATGAAGGTATATTTCTTAGATAGTCTTTGAAGAGAAAAGCTTATAGATGTTATAACAAGAGAACTAAGACTATTGTTGAGAGCACAAATGTTAAAGTTGATGAAAAGTTTAAAATTTAGGAAAGAATGCTTGATTATGAATTTGATGAAGGAACTCATCCTAAACCTAACACTGAAACTACAAAATTATTCTATTAGACTGACATTAACTTGTTGAATGAAATCCATAGTGAAATCATTGAAGAACAGACACCTAGAGTGAGATCTGAGACAGTGACACCTAACGGGAACTTATCAAGGAATCATCCTATTGAGCAAATTATTGGAAGCATAGACATAGGAGTTCTAACTCGAAATAAGGTACAAGAATAGTTATGTATTATTTCTCAAATTGAACCTAAATCTACTAGTGAAGCTTGTAAAGATGAACATTGGATTAAAGCTATGAAAGAAGAACTAGATCAGATTGAGAAGAAAAAGACATGGGAATTGGTCCCTAGACCTAAAGATAAGAATGTTATAGGAACTAAATGGGTATTCAGAAACAAGATGAATGAATAGGGAGAAGTAGTAAGAAACAAAGCAAGAAGGAATTGACTATGAAGAAAATTTTGCACCAGTAGCAAGAATTGAAGCAGTAAGAATGTTTTTGGCCTATGTAGCTTTTAAGAAATTCAAAGTATATCAAATGGATGTGAAGTTAGAATTTTTGAATGGATAATTGGATTAAGAAGTCTACATTGAGAAGCCTGAAGGTTTTCCTTTAACTCAAGAAGGAGACATGATAACATAGAACAGTGATGGTATCTTTGTAAGTCAAACAAAGTACTTGAATGATTTGTTAAAGAGATTTGGAATGGAGAACTATAAACTAGTTGGAACACCTATGGTAACTGGACATAAATTATCTAGCATAGATGAGACTCCTGTAGTTGAATAGAAGAAGTACAGATCTATGATTGGAGGATTGCAGTACTTGACACATACAAGACCTGATATAGCACATTCAGTTGGAATTGTAGCAATATTTCAAGCTGAATCGAGAGAATCACATTATGCAGCAGTAAAGAGGATACTGAGATATTTAAGAGGCACAATTGAGTATGGATTGTGGTATGAAAAATATGATGATTTTACCCTATGCGCATATACAGATGTTGATTGGGGAGGTAGTATTGATGATAAAAAGAGAAAGAGTGGTGGAGCATTTTTCCTTGGAGGAAGATTGGTTTCTTTATGTGGAGCATAATATGTAGTAGCAGCAAACAATTGTAACCAGATAATTTGGATGAAGTAGATGCTGAAGGATATTGGAATAAAGTTTGTTGAACCTATTGCTATACATTGTGATAACACTAGCATAGTTAGTATGTCTAAGAACCTTGTACTACATTCTAAGACAAAACATATAGAGATTAAGTATCATGTAGTAAGAGAGAAAGTTGTTGAGAAAGAAGTTAGACTTGAGTACATAAGCGCAAAGGAGTAGATAGCAGACATATTTAGAAAGCCTTTACCTAAGGATACATTTGACTATCTGAGAGGTATGCTTGGGGTTATGCCCCAGCCTAATTTTGAGAAGTGATGTAGATTGGTTGAATCCGTCCATTGGTATATGAGCCTTATCTTTCTTCTAGATTGGATGTTGGTACTTCCTCTATGGGGGAGTATGTGTATCTGAGCTGAGTCATGAGGACTCTAGTGAATGTATTTTTCTGAATAGTGTCTTTTGACATTAGAGTTGTTGTTGACATAATGATGAAATTTCTATCATTGATGTCAATGGGGGAGAAGTGTACATGAAAAACCATTTGTACCATGTATTGGAGGGAACTGAATAGGAAAATGAAGCAAGATTTGATTGATGAAGAGGATTCAAAAATATTTTTTCAGAGCAACAAAATTGCAGTATTGGATTCATGGAACATTGGATGTTTTTCATCTATGTTGCCATCAATGCCAATGGGGGAGATTGTTAGGAATGAATTCTAAATATATCCTATGGGATTATTGGCAGCCATTTTGTAGCAATTGTTGTTGCATTCATGATTATGATTGTCGTTGATGTCAACACAGTGATCTACTGGAGATTAGAAGAGAAATAGATAGTTTTTTGTTTAGCACACATGGGATGTTGAGGATTTACTCTTGGATATTTTATATATTTTTGGTTAAGAGCACAGAGAGTAATTCATTTATACATGGAAGTTATGAGCATTTTGGTGGAAGCAATATTCAGGCAATTTTCTTGAGTAGCGGTTTGTGGAAATCGGATGATATCTCCTAATCGGGATGGAATCTAGTTTTTCACAGTTAAAGGGAAGTCAAAGACATGTTTATAGTGACATGGATGATAGTGCAAAATTTGAGCTCACATGAGTGAAGAGTTATTCTAATTTGAAGCGGACATTTTTGTGTAAATTTGATGTAACATGTTGAAACCTTTTATTTTGTAATTGGATGCCGACTCATTTGTAATTAATTGAGTGTGGTATAAAGGAAGGAATTTTTTTCCTTGTTGTAATAGTGTGGAATATGTAATTGTGAAAGTGAATTTGTGAAGAGGATATGTGAGGTACAAAGATCTGAAATTGAGATCTGGTGTAGCAGTGAAGTGTGGTTTGGCACAGTCAAAGAAGAGGTAACATTTTGTTGAGATCAGTAATAACTTGATATTATTCTATTGAATAATATAAAGATCAATTGGACAGTGTGTTTAATGATCTTGCCATTGAAACTATTTGGGCAGTGGGTCCATAACTCCTAACAGAGTTAGAATCTTTTAGCAGGGATTCAAAATCTTCTAGCTGGGATTCATATGTACTGAATGTATTTCATAAGGCTCCTAACTAAGTCCATCCTTCCACAAGGAATTATCATATTAGTGCATCTTTTGTGGGTATCATTCCCACTGGGGTTTACTCTTTGATCAAGAGGTTCCCTAGTCAATATATCTTGTGTCATTGTGTTATTGTGTATGAATATCTTTCTATGGCTAGTAATTATATTGCTTACATGGTTAAACTCTATTGAACTTGATAAAAGTTATAATTATTAGATAACTAATTCATCCCCCCGCCTTCTCAATTATCTTGGTGGACTTTACTTTCTAACAATACAAATCCAAAACCTAAGAAGATCTCATGCTATCATTATGGTAAACCAGGTCATACACCAAATATATGTAGGAGTAAAGTAGGTAAAGCTAAAGGTGCTCCCAATACTATTCCTAAATCTGATTGTTATTGATACAATGGTAAAAAATATGGTTATCAAGCATTTGAATGTAGATAAAAGAAAAAAAAATCACCTAAGAGACACTACATGGATAGTCATTGTAGTATTTGCAACAAGCATGGTCATATGTCACAAGAATACAAGGCATAGCTGAAGTTAGTTTTGAAACTAAAGAGACAAAATAATACATATCAACTGAGAAGACAAGGTAACTCTTATACTTGGGATTACAACACATGGGTTAATTGTACTGGCTATGGAAGATATGTTCATATTGTTGCAAATTTTATGAGACTAAACTAAAGAGGAAGATCTAGAAATTGGATGAATTTTGGAATGACATGTCTACACTGTCATAAAGTTGGTCACTTAAGAAAAGACTGTAGAAATTGAGCACTAGAACTAAATGAAGATATGAATGAAAATACCTTTTCTGGAATTAGAAGGCTAAGGAACCAGATGTGGAGAAGATCAACATAATAAAATGGAGGAACAAGCACAACAATGGTGATACCTCATCCTATGGATTAGGCGATTTCACCACTTCTACTTAAGTCACAATCAATTATGGGAACTGAATCTTAAGCAGATATATCTTATATGCATTCCTTATATATTGCATCAATACCATATAAACATGAATTAAGATGCACTAGGTTGTTATATGTTATTAACTTGAAGTGAGCATAATTGGTAAAGCTAGACTGAGTAAGTGATTGTTAGTCGGTGAAAGTGGTAAAGGTAATCGAGTTATGTAGTCAAGATCGAATCAACTGAGCACTTGTATTTTAAACTGAGATAAAGTATATAATGTGAATAGAATGGAGAAAACTAAGTGAGTTTTCATTGACTCTGTAGTGGCTGGTAATATATTTATTGCACCATACTTATACCAGAAAGTGTTTTTGGGTATAAATACACGTTGAACCAGCTCATTATTCACATTGCATTTGAAGAGAGAACCAGAGAAAACCAGAGCAATGAGTGAGATATCAGATTCTAAGAAAATATAGTGATTTGTGAGTTTCACAGAGTGATTGAAGGTTATTCAGGAACATTTGAAGTGTAATCGAGCAACTTGAACACAAATTTCTAAAAACCCTAACTTATCGACAACAATGGCATCTACATTGAAATCCTTTCAATCAAAGGCTAGAAAGGAAATGAAAGTTACATTGATCAAGATCACATCATATGAAGAACCCAACTACAAGTTACATCAAGAGATCACAACATAGATTGATGACAAAGGTGCATTTTCATCAATACCACCTAGGGTTTCGCCAGTTAAAGACATTAGGTCTTATATTCACTGCAGGATAAATGAGATAGGTGATTTCAAGCTCCAATCCACCTGTTAGGAACTATGCAAGGATGGAAATATGAAGGATGAAACAAATCATTTCGAGGTAAAAGGTTTAAAAAATGCATTATATTTCCCAAAGGAGTTCAAAACTAAATGGATAAGGATCCTTCTTAGCCAAGTTCATGATGGAAAGATACGGTTAGATGAGCTAGTGAAAATCACTAAGGATGTGATCCAGTATGTGACAAAGTAAAAGCCCTAAGGCATACACCGAAGAAAAAGATTGATACATTGACTAGAGCCAAGTGGGATGACATAGGAATGAATATAAATGTCATTCATGACCCTGACACCAGATTTGGAGCGTATGTAATTTCTTAAAAAATATTTCAATCCAGCAAACTGAACAACTTTCCATGCGACATTGTAGATATTTCATATAAGGTTGTGAAGAAAGGTCTACAACTTGACCTAGTTGAACTTATGTTGAGGCAAATGGAAGAAAATATGAGGACAATCTGAGTTGCAAAGTCAAATACATGCAAGTTTGGATCATTATTGTTATGTATATTTTTCTACTTGAAGACCTTATTTCCCTCAATCGGTAATATAGAATGGGATGTTGACAAACCCATCATTCTTTAAATCAGTAAATTCATTAACAATTTAGACAAGAATTTTAAACCTATGATGGATGATTATTTCAATAAATTTAAGGATAGAATGAATAAGAAATACAAAATCCCAACTCAACTTATTGAAAAGTATAAAAATGATGTATGTTTCTTAGTAGACACTGACACCACATTGATCAAGGAAGTTAAATCGAGAATTGCATGGCTTCCACCGATGGAGTATGAATTGTATAATGATCGAGCCACTAGGTCAATATAGGCATTATTAGCAGAGCCAAAAGACAAAGGGGCTACAAGGTTTGGCACTTATGAAGAAGCCAAGAAAAGAATAAAAATGGAGTTATTTGGAGAAAAGATAGGAATAAAATCATAGAAAATGATTGGAACTTTAAAAAAATGACTTGGTGATGTTTAAGAAGAAGAAGTGGTGAATTTAGTTGAAGAGGCAACCAAGGAGCAGAGATCAGTTGGTGAAGAAGAGTAGGAAACCAAGTCAGAAAAGGAAGAGCAGGTAGAGCCACCAAAGGTAGTAAAAGGTAAAAGAAAACAAGTTGATACAACAACACGTGAAAGGACAAGGTCTACTATAGGTAACACTTTACCTATAAGAAGAGGAGTTTCTAAGATCACTAGGCCTGCACCGACCAAGGCTTATCAAAAGTAATGAGGTATAAAAGCTCCCACCAAGTCTAAGAAGAGAAGAAGACTAATCAGAAATAAAGATGATATTGATTCAGAGGAAGAAGGAAATAGTCAATTCTGAGTTGTAGTAAATAAAACACCACAAACAATTGATGAAATTACAAACAGAATAAGATAAAGAGGATTAAGTTATCCTAAAATTCAAAGATATTCAAGCCTGAACAAAGAGGACCAATAAAAACTTGAAGAGGCTATCATTGATATGATGATTAAATTCAAAATAGTACCAGTTGAATTTTCACATATAATACCTAAGGAACTGTGTAATAAAATCTCAACCATATGGACCTATGCATTAAACATAGAGAAAAATATGAGAGAAAGGTCCCTGATTCTATTAATGCCCAATCTATCAATTCCCGAGATTGAATCTGAAATGTGAACATATGTCAATTTTTTTTTTATGAAATCAAGGGCACTTAATTTACTGCAAGGAAAATTACAAGAAGTTGATGAAGAAAGAAGGGAGATTTGGACTAACATTCTTAGTTCAAAGGAGGAAACTGAGCAAACTACATCCACAGTTAATACCGAGCAATCTGTACCACTGAAAGGAAAAGATGTACAAATAAATGTTGATTTTGAAACTTGTCAAGATCCTATTCACATCTCTAACACCGAGCAGCCAAAAGAAAAAACATATTCTTAAGATTTCTTATCTGTTGCACAAACTATAATGGAATATATTCTCGAGATGTTGAAGAAAATTGGGGAAGAAGAAGTACTCGTAGAAGATATTACAAAAGGATACCTCAATGAGGAATAAAAGGATGATGAAGATGTAACTACTTCTAGCAAAAATTAAGAAGAATCCCAACCTACCGAGGTATCTAGAGCACAAATTTTAGGTGATTTACCTACTCTTGTACACACAATTGATATAGTTTTCGAGCAACAAACATAAATGGTACAATATACAAACTCTTTAAATTTATTTAATTCTATTATTGATAATCAACCTCAAGATACCGAGACATAAGAAAGTATACCACCTGAGCAAGAAAAGGATACAGTTTATGACAAGGGTGAGGAAGCAGGAAAAGACACCGAGTATTGTGGTGATTCTACAAAAGATGAGGAGACCACCGAGACAACAAATACATAGGTAAATGAACAAGAAGATAAAGATAAAAATAAAGTAGATATCTCTAATATAAGAACAAGGCCACAAGCCCTAGGACCTTTGACTAAGGGAATTTATATGGGGTAGGACAAGGAATAAAATGTGTCTACCGAGCCACCAAAGATTCATCATGAGCAACAGGTTCTAGTTCTACTTAATCAGTCACTATCATCAAGAAAGAAGGAGAAGAAGAAAGGAAAGAAACATGGAAGTAAAGGTCCAGTCACACTTGATGAAATCATTAAAATATCTACTTATGACCCGAGGACATTGGACCCTGAAGCTCTTAGAAGATATGGAGACATGCACTAGCAAAGCATCTCCAGAGAATATGAGGCAAAAAAGTAAGAATAAATAGGTGTTCAAAGATGTAAGAAATTTTGATACAAGTTGTACCAAATTTAAATGTTGATGAGAGTAAACCTATCATTGAACAACTTCGTGTTAACCAAAAATATCAATGCACCTACTAGAAATGTAGAAAAGAAAATAGAGGAAAGAGATGAAAAGAAGATAGAGTACAAAGTCATCGAGAAGATCAGCCAAGTAGTGGTAATACACAAAGTAAAAATTTCTAAAATAGTACATGACATTGAAGGTATCATTTAGAAAATCCTTATTGTTTTTCATAAGTTGTGCACACTAGATTCTTTTACTACATATATTAATGATCAATTGAAGAAATTAGATGAAGAATTGAAGAAGAGTATAGATAGTCTTATCACTAAACCCCATGCATTTCAATTTCATTATTCAAAAGTGAAAAATATTCAGGGGTTGCACCATGACTTGAGAAAAGAAGAAGACCACATAAGAGATAAAATAACTAAGTTATAGGATGAGTTATTACCACATGTTGAGGTGATGTAGAACCATGTAAAGAAGGAAAAATAAATGATTTCCACCCCCGAGCTTTCTATAGTTGATCATATTTTTGGTATGCATGCACAGTTACACATAGAACAAATTACCTTAGAAAGTCTAAAGGAGGAATGGGAAAACATAATGGAAAATGTATAGAAAACCCATCAAAATAGTTTTGACAAGATGTAAGTACATTTTTTGGTATTATTGTCAAAAAAGGGGGAAAACTATGTATAGCGTATGTACTTTACCGAGCATTAGTATTGACAGTGGGAGTTTACAAGTTTACATGTTTTTGAAAAAGATTTTGAAAACTATCATACATATGTGTTTTTATTACTAATGCCAAAAGGGGAGAATGTTACACCTAATTGCATTAAGTGTTGTCATTAGTGTGAAACATATAGTCGGTAGAGAAAAGAAAAGAAACTAGTTGGTCAAAGTATAACGTATAGGAACTAAGCAATGCATAAGGAGAAAGACATGTTAACTGAGCACAGACTTGACCAAGCATTGATACCGAGCCACATTTTACTAAGGACATAGACTACAGTGGTCACTAAGTATACCTATTTACCAAACATCAACAATTTACTAAGGTAGAGATACAATATTTACCGAGTAAGGAAAGATTCACATAGAAGTTTGTAATGACATTGAAAAGAAGGCAAACAGTTTATGTCGATCTAGAAAATAGATTACATAAATTGAGGTAAATATTTCTTGGAGATTTAAAATGGATTAGTGATGATCCCTATGAATATTTGAATTAGGTTATTCATTTGGATCATTAATCAAATGTTTTCTAGATGTTTCTATAACCCTAATTGGGTCTAAAATGTTATGATTTAAGTATTGTTAAGACAACATATCATAAGAACAATGATGAGAAGTATCCTCCAAGAGAAGACATCTAAAGATTAGACCAGAGTTATGATGCTAAGTATTTGAATAAGTATAAAGGTTTATATCAGAAGCTGAACAAAGGCTACCGAGTAATAATTTGAGGAGACATAGTTGTGATGAATTACAACTAATTTAGAACCTAATTGAAGATCTATGATTAGAGATCACCGAGTTTCTGATTAGATATGACATATGATTAAATCAGTAATATGTTGTCATTGATGTCAACTAGTTTGACAACACTTATCTTGTAAGTTACAATACCTAAACATTTGTAGAAAAGGAGTAAGAGAGATGAAGAACATAAATATCTACATGAGGAAGATGTATATGATAGATGAGGATAAGCAATACATTGGGTAACTAACTGATGAGCCTATGATCCTATGTTATTGACTTGATTATGTTTCATTCATCTATGATGATGAAAAGAGCTAAAAGACATAAGGCAATGTGGTCAGTTGATGAAACATCATAGTATACACCGAGCAGTGTAGTGTATACCGAGCACAGTATAAATCAAGCTTGTGTTCACCGACACATTTCTTTGTTAACCAAGTAGGAGAAAAGGAACTAAATGATTAGTTTAGCTATTAAGGATTGATGAGCTATAAAGTACATCGAAATCAGAGATGGGGATAATGTTTGTTATGAAGATCAATGGCTAGCATAATTCAAGGAAGATCTAAAGGATGAAATCAAAACGTGTTACTGACACATCATTTGAGGAAGGTTTAAGTGGCAAAATAGACGAAAGAGAAAAAGCAACAAAATCTTATGGAGGAGAAGAAAATGGTTTACTTGTCTATTTAAGAGACTAGGGTTTCATTATGAAATTGATGTTGGAGGAAGGAGACTATAGAATTATCACATGAATAAGTTTCATGTATGCCTGATCAAACTGGTTAAGGAGAACCAAACTGTAGAGTTTACCGAGCATCAGAAATCTATTACCAAATGATAGCAAGTCATTGATTATTGTTGATACAAAATTGATATATTGATCAGAGGATTTGAATGAGCATAATATAGATCTGAACATCTATAATTGAATTTGTATTGTAATCAGATCAACTATTGTTACATTTTAACCATTGTAAATAGAGAAATATCTTAATAGAGTGGACTTGAAAGTCTTA
Organism: Chamaecyparis obtusa; assembly: GCA_027943335.1. Taxonomy (NCBI): domain Eukaryota; kingdom Viridiplantae; phylum Streptophyta; class Pinopsida; order Cupressales; family Cupressaceae; genus Chamaecyparis; species Chamaecyparis obtusa. Next base: position 1,839,918 of record BSBK01000441.1, on the reverse strand, counting down.
TATGTATCATTCATAGAATGAACATTGTTATCTTGTCAACCCCATAGTGAATGATGGTTGGATGATAATGCTTGGTATAAAATCCTCTAACAAGGTCACACCTCACAGTGTGTTTGTAACCTTTAACAAGGTTGGGTCTTCATCGACCTCACTTCAAGGGAGTGCACATTTTTCGGTTGCTGGTCTTGGGTGGTTTTTCCCTTCATAAGGTTTCCACGTTAAATCTTTTGTGTTATGTGTTCATTGTGGTGATTGGTTGCTATCATACTTTGCATATTACATGTTGGATTTGATTAGTAATCATTATTTTTTATTGACTGGTAATTGGTAAAAGCACAAACAGTATAGTATTTTATGTTACCGAGCTACAGAAGTTTAAGTAAATTGTTTTGGATTAGCCAATCCTCCACTATGCTTCTCTTTGATGAGATTCTCCCTCATAGAACTTTGTGGAATGCACAACTAACTCCCTCTAAATAGAATATCATCCTGGATGATGAAATCCAGCCATTTCATCTTGTCTAGAGTAATAGGTTCTGTACAAGCTTTCCAAGCTTCACCAAAATTAGGATCCTCTAGATATAAATTCTTGAGTTCCTTAAACCGAACCACTTCAATCTGCATTTCTGTCAGCAATAGTTACCTTCTGCTAAGAGCATCTGCAACCCTGTTAGACTTTCCACTCCTATGTTTCAAAACAAATGTATAACTCTGTAAAAACTCAACCCATTTCAAATGCCTCTGATTCAACTTTCCTTGACTATTCAAATATTGCAAAGCTTGATGATCAGTATACAAATCAAACTCCTTAGGAAGCAGATAGTGTCTCCACTTCTTCAATGCCTGAACTATAGCATAAAATTTATTATCATAAATAGAATATTTTCTCCAATAGATAAATAAATAAATAAATAAAATCATTTCATTTATCGAGGTGTGTAGGTGGCATTTTAGAAATTTGTAGAAAGTTCTTGCATTTAATATTTGTAGCTAGGTAGTTACACCTTTCTATTTTCTTATTGGTCCAAAAAGGCAATGTAATTTTGTAATTGGCTCACATGGTGGTGCTTAATATTAATTGCTTGGATATTTAATATTTGTATCAAGGTAGTTGCATCTATCTTTTATCCCACATTGGTTGTGTTGTAATATATTGGGTGGTAAATGCCTATATAAAGAAGGCATATGAGCATTCATAAGCAAGCTCTCAAGTTGTAATGATTTTCAAATATTAATTTATGCTTTGTAAAGCATTTTTTCATCTCTTTATCTCCATGTTGTTATGTCTTTGGTTATAAGTTGGTAAGGGTGGTGTGACCCTTCATCAGTGGTATCAGAGCAGGAGTTCTTGAGTGTGTAGACAGATAGTCGAATGTGAGGTAGTTTGCACCAGGACCTTAGGTTGGGTGAAGTTTTCCTTAAGAGGATGTGAGTATGGAGAAGAGAAAGAAGAAGATGACTTCTGTGATTGGATGGATTCTTATAATTCCTAGACTTGAGAAAATTAGAGAGACATATCAAGAAGAGACAAGAGTTGTGATACTACATTTGAAGAAGCAAGTGGCTAAATTAGAAGTGGAGTTGAAAAAGAGAAGAGTGATTCAAAGAGATGATGGAAATTCTTTGGATGCAGGACAAAAATAAGATAAAGTGGAGTATCATTCAAGTGGTACAAAAGAAGAGGAAGAGCATCAAGATGAAAAGATTCATGAACCTGCAATTGAAGAAGATGATTTATTAATGAAGATTGTAGTAGTTGAGGAAGAGTGGAATTATTTGGTTGAAGGTCAAAGGAAAGAAGCCATTACATGTCTTGTTGAAGAAACAAAAGAAGAAAACAAAGATGAAGATATGAAAGACGTAAATTTTTATGAATCATGGAATGTTAATTTTGAGATGGATTTGAAAAATAATGATGATGGTTTATGTGAGGACCTTGCAAGTGATGTTTGGTATGAAAAAGAAGATTTGTGTGGTATTATAGAGTTTATTACAGATGCATTAGATCTTAGAAGATTGGCAGAGAATGACAGTTACAGATGGATGAAGTTGATTGCAAAGGAGTATTGTCAACAACATATACTTGTTCTAACTAGGTGTTGGAAAAGAAGGAAAAAGAAAATATATCAGCAGGGGATACTTGTTCTAGCAAGGTGTTGGAAGAGAAGAAAAAAATATATATCAGCAACAACTACTTCATTTTGTGAATCCATATTCACAAAATTTTTCCTACCTTGGGTGTTTGATGCAGGAGCATCTTGCATCACAAAATAAAAGGGAGCATGATAAAAAAAAATAAAGCAGAAAGAAATTGATGAAAATTTAAAAAAAATGAAAAAAAAGGAGAAAAAAAAAAAAAAATTATTTCATTTACCAAGGTGCATAGGTGAGAAAATAAAAATAAAATCATTTCATTTATCGAAGTGTGTAGGTGGCATTTTAGAAATTTGTAGAAAGTTCTTGCATTTAATAATTGTAGCTAGGTAGTTACACCTTTCTATTTTCTTATTGGTCCACAAAGGCAATGTAATTTTGTAATTGGCTCACATGGTGGTGCTTAATATTAATTGGTTGGATATTTAATATTTGCATCAAGGTAGTTTCATCTATCTTTTATCCCACATTGGTTGTGTTGTAATATCTTAGGTGGTAAATGCCTATATAAAGAAGGCATATGAGCATTCATAAGCAAGCTCTCAAGTTGTAATGATTTTCAAATATTAATTTATGCTTTGTAAAGCATTTTGTCTTCTCTTTGTCTCCATGTTGTTATGTCTTTGGTTATAAGTTGGTAAGGGTGGTGTGACCTTTCATCACTGTGGATAACTTATTCCCCCCCCCCCTCTCAGTTATTATAACAAGTTGATATATATCATAGAAAAGTGATTTCACATAAGGCTGAAGCATATATGATATTCTACAAACTAAGTTGCAACAAACAGATCATTTATGTTGTTACTTTCTAACAAATGTAATAGGAAACTCTTAACAGAGTAGACTTAACCATCTCATTGTAAATCTCTTAACCGAGTGCATACTTAAAGAGTGTTTCTAAAATCTTCTAACAAGGTAGATCTTAACAGGTCTTAAATGTTACTCCTAATAGGGTAAGATCATTAGAAGTGATCAAAATTTATATGCCCTAACATGAAACTTTATTATTGTAGTAGTGAAGCTTTGTGGGTTTCATCCCCACCATATTTTTTTACCTTCTAACAAGGTTTTTTGCAATACCAAAATCATTGTGTTAAATGTTTGAATTTTCATGAATTCTTATTTGATATTTTAGAAGTATTTTACATTTCAATTATGTTCATGAATGAATTGTAACTATGAATATGACATTCGGATAATGAAGGATATTATATTGTGGATTGAAAAAAGTTTTTAGGGTTACTAATTCACCCCTCCCCTCTTAGTAATTCACCTTTCCATAATCCCAAAACTTATTTGTCTCCTTCTCCACTGTGGCTTTGTAGATCTTAAAGATGTGAAAAGCTCCAAATTTATCATTTAGGAACACAACCCAACCCATTCTAGAATAATCATCAACAAGAAATATGAAATATCTATTGTTGGAAAAATGGTCATCGCTCCCCTTGGGATCTGTGACATGGTTTAACCACCTCCTGTGTCTTTTATAAGTTTAGTGGTTGTATCGGGCATTAATAGGTTGATCTTTTGGTGCAATGAAAACTACTACTTATAACAAGTGGTAACAGAGCTTGGTCACAGGTTTGAATCCCCTCGGGTAATGCTGAGGGGGAGATTTTTGGTAAAATGGTCATCACTCCCCTTAGGATTCATGACATGGTTTAACCGTCTCCTGTGTCTTCTATAAGTCTAGTGGTTGTATCGGGCATTAATAGGTCAATCTTTTGGTGCAACAACAACTACTACTTGTAACATCTATCACCATAGTAAGTCTGAGTTCTCATTGGACCACATAGATCAATATGAACCAGATCTAAAATACTTTTAGAAGAATATTTTTTACTGATGAAACTGGAACTAGTTAACTTCCCAAGATGAAATTATTTATAGATTGCATTATTTGGTTTCATTAGGTTAGGAAAACCTCTCACTATCTTCATCTTACTTAATTTGATCAATTTATCAAAATTTACATGACTAAACCTCTTATGCCATAACCAACAATCTTCTAACCTAGCAATTAGACAACTCTTAATAGTAGAATTCAGATGGAACAAGTTACCTTTAGTTTGTTCACCAGTACCAATCAATTCTCCTAATTTCCAAATAATATTTTATATACCTTCAATGAACTCCAACATATATCCTTTTTTAATAAACTGAGAAACACTTAAAAATCTATTGTTCAAACCTTCAACCCAATAGACATCATCACAATTTTTTATATCATTCAAAGTAATACATCATTTATCCTTTACCAAATAGGGAGAATCATTTCCAAATTTTATTGAGCCACCATCACATTATTCCATCTTGATAAATTTTCTTCTATCACTAGTCATATGATGAGTGCACCCATTGTTAATAATCTAGTCATGGTTGTGATTCATGTTAGAAATTAAAGCTTTCTCACCTTCCTCTGAAGGTACTGCCTTTATTGCAACATACGTAGTTTCTTATTCATCTCTTCCATCATATTCTTAATTAGTAACACCTTCCTCAGCTAGGTAGCATGCTTTATTTTTTTATCCTTGAATCTCCTTGGCTTATCCTTCCTATCATTATCAAGGCATCTAGAGGCAATATTCTCAATCTTATTACATGCAAAGAACTTGAAAGGAAACTTACCTTTATATTTACCTTTTCCTCTACACAACCTTTTATCAAATAAAGCTTCCAATTCCTCCTGTTATCTTTCTTTAGACATGACAAATTCATAATCATTAGAGTAATATGTTGAAGAACTATTAGATATCTCCTTTACTTTCCTAGATGGTGCAAGAGTCAATGATGACTCTAAAGAAATTTCAAATTTTGGTATACTATTATCATAATTGCTTAACTCAAATGTAGTTAATTTCCCTATCAATGCATCAAGGGTAATGGTAAAAAATATTAGAGATCTGAGCTCTTGTATAGATAAAACCCTAATAACATACCGACGTAATAAATTTCTCAATAGTTTTCTTACCACATCCTCCTCAAGAAGATTACCACCGGCACCTTGGATAGAAAATTTTTTTTCTTTGATTCTCTAACTGTATTGGTCAATGTTCTCATTTTCTTCATCCTCATGTTATCATTTTTTCCTTTCAAACTATCAAACTTTTCCTTCTACACATGTGGATCTCCACCATAAAAGGTCTTCAACTTCTCCCACATCTCATAAGTAGTATCTAAGTCTTTGACATCAATAAAATCTACATATGAAAGAGTACTGGCAATATCTTCCACAGTAGTAGTATGTTCTTGCTTAATCCTCAATTGATCTACAGTCAGAGTTCCTAAAGGAACAGTATAATTAGTAACCACATGATCCTGATAATGATCACCCATAACTTTAGGATAGAGCTTCATCTAGTCACACCAAATTGAGTAGTTCTCTCTTGTGAATTTAAGAATTTCCTTTCTCATCATCCTTCTATCCTTACTATTATCAGTATTTTACTCATCTTTGGAGGCCTAGTTACTAGTGAGGCTACAGTACCCTAGTTTGAGTTATTAGATAATCTTATTTAATTTTGTGTTCATTCATGATAAGATACATGTGAAAGAAAATGAACTTCTGCATCTAGAGATTACATGTATATGTGCCAATATCCAAATGTATTGTACAAAGGAAAGAACTAAAAAGATCATTTATCTAGGCTCACACAAGCCATGAGCATACCCAAATCCTAGAAAGATAAAGTTGAATATAGACATACATGAGTAAATGAACATAAAAAATAGGGTACCAAACATTTCTTGAAGAAATGATGGAAGGATAAACAGGATGTGAATCCAGTGTGCTCCTACTTGATCTAGAACCTGCAAGAGGAAAATAAATGGGGTTAGATCCAAGGGATCTAAGAAATGTATGATATCATATTACCTATCTACATTTATAGTCATTCATGAACATAATTAACAATTCATCACAAGAAGGGAACCATGCTCTAGACATGTGCACACTCAGAAGGATGCTACAGGAGGAAGAAAAGTACCATATTTTTACTAACTTATTTGTGTCATGTGTAGGCAGTGAGGAAAATTAGACTGTGAAAGGGACATATTTTCTTGGATATGAAACCTTTCAATCTACTGTAATTGAGCCAAGAAATAAAGAAATAATTGTAGAAGGTACATGACCTTGTGTCATGAAACCTTCCAATGATTCATGATGCATTAGTGGCATCCATGAGATTCAATGCTCATACATGAAAAATGAAAGAGGCTATTATCTAGAGACCAACATCACAATGAGAAGTGTGAGATGATCATCTGCATTGATTCAATGATAGAGAGAAACAAATCATTGCTACAGGAGGAAATGAACCAATACAAAAATCTGCATATATCTTAAACAAAGCAGCATTTGCATATGAATATCAACAAAATCAAAGTCCTAATTTGTATGCACATCTCAGAAATTGGTATTTTGAAAAATCAAAGTAGAAAATATGATACATTTACATGTGTATATCTCAAGGAAAAAGGTACAATAGTGGTACAAAATCAGCATCTACATAGACAAAAATTTGCAATACGTAATCATCAAAAGAGCAGCTATATGATACCCTCAATGATAAAAAAAATATAAAGCTTGATCATGCCCATGATATGAAGGAAAAACCAGCAAATAATGCTTCCAAAGAAATGGAAGAAATGATAAAGGAGCAGCCATGATTCAAGACAAAACAGAAAACTTCATAAAATGATGAAAAATCTTGAAATTAAATGAAGGATAAAGTCTTACCTTTTGTCTTATACACTTTCGAATGCTAATCAAGGAAAATCTAAAGCAAAAGGAAAGTTTCCAAAGAGAAATTATCCCTTCCCATTCGAAATTCCCTTAAGGCACGTGAATTTTGGCAAGAAGGTGTGGTTAAAGAGGTAAGGGAGAAGATTTTGGTAAGTTTCCAAAACATTTCAAAGATGGGGATTTTTTTTGAAATGTTTTTTTTTAAAACAAAAAAAATAAAATAAGGTGGGGTATGTTGAAAGCATACAATTTAATGTTCTTTAAATTTTGTCTAAGTAAAGGGGTAATTAAAAATAAAATGGACTTTTATTAAAAAATTGTAGAATATTTTGAGAAAATGTCATTTTTCTAAAAGGCAAAATTGGAGATGTAGACCTATACCCCTAAGTCTTAGATTTTTTTTTATGAATGGATAATGTGACCCCTAAACACTTAGGTGTTATTGTTGTAAAATATTTTATTAGGGGTCATTATTAAAATGAGACATTTAATGTAAAATCATGCATATTTTATATTGTAAAATATTTGACAAGTGATGTTTTATAAATCATCTTGTTCAAATATTATCTACCAAAGCATGATTAGGGGATAGGGTAGACTTTAATAGCTTATCTTTTTTAAGATTTTCAATTTTCCCCTTATCCCTACAAATCTAGGAATCTGGCATCCGAGTTTATGAGGCATCTTCATGGGCCTATTTGGAGAGTTTTCCATTTTTATGTGGTTGTGGGATTTGAATACAGATTCCTTGGTTTCTTTTTATACCTCTCACTTCTGTGATTGAGGTTAGTTTTTCATTCTCTCTTTCTTGGAGATGAATGCATGTAGCTCTGGAGAAGCAAGCTATATTTTGGCTCCCTTCAATTCAGTTCATATCAATTGTCCTTCTTATTCCTACAACTTTTTGAGTTATTTTGGTGGATTTTTATGTCATGTATTGTGATGAAAGTTAGTCCTTTACTTGATATTTTGTTCATTTAAATGTTCACAAGTACTTTTATTTCCTAAAGTTTCAATATGTGTGCATTTGAAAGTATTTGGGTTTGTGGAAGTCATTTTCCCTTCTCATTTACAACCAGCACCTTGTTATTTCTAAGGGAAAAATTAGATTAGGGAGAAGTTGTGATCCTCAAGTTACATTCTGAATAACATTGTGAGTTAATTTTCAGTTTGTGGATCTATCAAAGTTTGGTGAATCACCTAGTTAGTTTCAATTTTCATGCACTCTCTCTCCCTTTTCCTTCAAAGTTCAGTTAAATTTTAGGTGATTCAAGGGGAAGCTGGCTCTGAATCCCAAGGTCTACTCTCTGATAGGTTACCCATAGCCTAAGAGTAGTCTCATGTTTCACGGGATTTCTAGGTTCTACACTTAGCCATACTCAGGTGCAATACCTAGTAACAACACTTACCTCAAGCTATTAAGCTTCAACACAATAGAGGACCAATACTATGATACCAATTATTAGTCCTAAGATCCAATTACTAAGAGGGGTGGTGAATTAGTAGTCTACCAATTAAGCAAATTTTTAACCTCTTAAATTTTATAACAACATTCACAAGATTAACTTAATAGTAGCAAATGAAAATCATAACCATAAGCATATCCACATAACAATGAATCATTTGACATAGAGATTTATCTCATGGAAATCCAATTTGGGATAAAATCATAGTGAAAATTAGTACCCACTAAATGATGTACTCTTTTGAAGTATGCCTTGTGAGGAGCTTAACCTTGTTAGGAGTTTACAATAGTATTGTTAGGTGCTACCCAGTTAAGGGATTTTATTTAGGATTTTTAGGACCTTTACCCTGTTAAGAGTAACCTTGTTAGAGGACTTTAGATGCATGCTAATGTGCCACCCTATTAAAAGATTTACAATAAGGACCTATCACGATCCACCTGGTTAAGGGATTTTGACTTCTGCAACTGTTAGGGAACAAAAGAAAGAATGATACTTGGAATAGCACCACCTCTACTTGATCAGATCCACTAAATCACACAATCTCTTCATAATATAGTTAACTTTGTCCTAGCTTGATTTCAACTCCCACTTTACAACCACACTTGCCAAACACACTATCAACACACTCAACTTACAACTTCATCCTTTATATATTGAAATATTAATTCCACCACCTTAATCAGGCTCTAAATCTGAAATATATTTGAATTTCAAGTATCTCCCTTAGATCCAATGCACCACAAAACAAAATTCAATGTGCAAAACAATTTTCCAAGATCGTGTTGGTTTATACAATGAATTACATAAAATTTTGTGTCAAGGGGTCAAACACATTTTGACCAAACACATGCTTCCTCTTGAATCTAATCAACACACTAGTATAGAACAATGTGATGCTAGATCATCACCTCCAATCATGAAGACATGACACTAGTTCATGACTGACTCAACCAATTCCACCACAACCTTAACATCAATCATCGATCAAAGATTTAACAACTACCACTCAAGAACATAAATATTTTATCATGTAAATAACTCTACCTCTGCTCACCTATCACCTACCATGTACACAAATCACTCAAATTAGTTATGGTCATAAGCATATCTTCTACATACTATTAACAACTTTCTCTTGTGACAACCCCACACAATTCATCATAGATTTAACAAACCAATCAAATCACCTTTCGTCTATGACTAAGTGTTCTAGAATTTGCACTAATAGCCTTCAACCAACTATAACCTTCTTACTGATGTACATCAATAGTAGTGGTCATGCATTTGAAATTCAAAGACATCCCCAAATTTGAATTGCTCCAATTGAAAATGATTGCAACACCTTGATTATCATCATGCAATCAAATCTTTATCATGACAACACCAAAAATTAGTTACCATCATTGCATCAATTATGCCAATAAATATATATGTGTGTATGTATGTACATATGTGTATGTGTATTGTTGGAAATATTCAAGATTATCTAGGTTACTGAGAGGGGAGGGGTGAATTAGTAACTTCAAAACTTTCAACAGATTTAGATCTTAATAATATTAGATTGATAATCTGACTGCATGCATGAGTAATAGAAAGAATAAAACATTCATAACACTTTGAACACAGAGATTTGGTGACCTAGAAACCTTCCAAGTAGAAAGTAAAACTGGGGTCGGGATGATACCCACAAAACTTCAATACTATAGTATAAAGTTTTTCGGTTAAGGCTTACAATGATCACTTCTGATGATCTGCCCTATTAGGAGCAATAAGGACTGCTAGGTCCACCTTGTTAGAGGATTTACAAATATACAATGAAGTATGCACTCGGTTAAGAGATTTTACAAAGACTGTTAAGTCTACCTGGTTAAAGGATTTCAAGTTGATTCACCTATTAGGATGAAATAGTGGATCTCTTGCTTGCAACTGTACTTGCTGATTGAGATTCTCTAATGTACTGATCACCTTCTGTGATGGATAGATCTTTGCTACTTCTTATACTGTTTTAGCCCTTTGTAATTTGCTTATCTCTACCTTTCTCTTTTTCAAACTTTTCTATTTCTTCTCTTTGATATGATATAAAACATTATTTATATATCAATCTAAAACAATTACAACATAATTACAAAGTCGGCTCATAAACAAGCTAACACAAATATTACTGAGTCAGCCCAAATATAGTGACTCGGTTACTACAAACTAACTCAGTGACTTTCTGATACTTGGCATCCACTGCGTTACTCGGCATCGTCATGCACTCAGTAGAATTGGAGGCATGGTCCATACTAACCACTCGGTTGTAGTTTCAAACACGGTATATACTAGAGACTCGGTAGATATAGTGTCACTCGGTAAACACTGTCTTTCTTGGTAAGCACTATTCTGCTCGGTAAGCACTATTCTGCTCAGTAAGCATGTAGAGTCTGAATAAGTGTTGTCACTGATGACAATCATACTTAATGCCAACAATCTCCCCCTTTGGCATTAGTGACAAAACACTTATTGCCCAAAACTTATATACACAATCATGTTGATACTGGTTTTGTATATACATTTCATGTTTCCCTTATACAGTATATATACAAAATATCTTATTTCACCTCATACTCATATTTCCTATTTATATTTTCTCCCCCTTTCATATCTCATATACTTTCTCCCCCTTTTTGACAATAATGCCAAAGGTGTATATACAAATATTTTACACGAAGATACCAAAATGTGAGAGAAAATCAGAATGCACCTTTCCAATTAGTGCTAGAGTTCTATCCCAATTCTCTTGTAGAATCTTGCATGTATGGAGTGCAACTTGGACTTCTGCAGAGAGTTCAATCATGTGATCTGCAATTGAAAACTCATTGGCATGGATCAATGTTTTTGAGTATGCAATATGCTTCTACATTGTATCCATGATGGGAAGGATCATATTCTGAATATCTATTAATGTTGATCTGATCCTTGCATCTTCTTTCAATAACTCTGACTGCTTATCAGATAGGAATCTGACTGTCATCTGATGTGCAGAACTTGAACTAGGTTCAAGTTGCAAATTTTGTGCACTGATCTTCAGATCCTCATGAATCTTATTTATTTTGTCTTTAATTTCCTTTGAGAACTTGGTAACATTATAGATTTTGACAAAAAGAGATGTTACCTTGGAATAGGAGGACTCAATGCTAGTCAAAAATGAAGATAACCTTGCCTGATTGATAGCTATTTATTGAGCAATGTGCTCAAGCACTTCATTTTCAAACTTCTTCTCAGCCTTTTCAAGCAACTTGTCTATTCCAGAGGAATCATCATTAAACCTGTTAATTTCTTCTACCAACTGCAACAAAATGTGTTGAGAGGAATCAACTTTAGCACCTATAGCTTCTGTCAAAATGTTCTTGGCATCCTTAATGATCTTATATTCCTTATCTCTTTCTTCTTTTAGTTTCTTCTACTTTTCTTTCTTCTGGAGGAGTTCACCAACTATTTGCATTTGATCTACAGTGAGGTTTGCAAAATCTAGCTAGGGAATATGTATCTCCTCATCTAGATCTATACCTTCTACTACACTCTTACTAAGAAATTTTGTACTCGGTTGAGTCTCTATACTTATTGCCTTTGTAGTAGAAATTATTGTAGACATAGTAGGACTAGTAGTGAAAACTGATAAACTTCTGACTGATGGGATGCTAACTGGAATACTTGATAAATAAAAAATTGAAGTATTTACAACTGTAGAATTTGAAGTACTTACTACTGAAAAACTTAAATTTGAAGAAGGTACAAAGGACTGAAACTCAGTGGAAGAAGGAGGCTGAAGCTCGGTAGATGAAGTGGTAGCCACTTCTATCATTGATACATTGAGCTGTGCTAGTGATGATTGGACATTTGATGTATCTAAGGGAATTGTTACAATCACACTTGAAGTTTTCTCTGAGCTAGATGTAGCAATTTTTACTGGAGAGTGGGGAAGTGAGGCAATTACCTCTGTAGCTATCCAAACTGGATCATCTTCCTCAACATTCTCCTCAGCTTCCTTAGTAGCTTCTATCCCTGCTTCCTCTGACACAACATTATCAATCTGAACTATTTCTTCTTCTTCTTCTCCATCACTGTCATCGTCAATATCTTTGATTATCATAGTTTCAATACTCGGTTTGTGAAGATGATAGATTTTTTTCCAAGTAAAATTTTCACTCTTCACAATCGAATCTATATCTTCGATCAAAACTAAACAACTGTTGAATTTTAGTGTCATCTTGCACTCATTTTCTATCAATGCCTTATTTATTTCATCATCTTTCAAACTTGGCATTAACTATCTTAAGGTTTGAGCATATATGTCCTTGACAGTTTATCTTGCATTGGACCATCCCAAGTTTACTTTATCCAATAGAACACCTAGAATTTGAGAAGCCATATCATCAGGTGAGTACTTCCATTTTCCCATTTTCTCAATGACAACATCTTCTATTTCTTGCTGCTCTGCCTTTGATTTAATTTCATATTTGAGAGATTTGAAATTTGCAATTCCAGATCCTTCTCTCAAATCCTTAATCTTTTGTTCAAATGAGGGAGGAGGCCTTTTGAGTACTATATCATCATAGATTTTACCTACCTTGCCCCTCGATCTTCTCCTTGTGAATACTACAGTGGATTGCTCAAGTTTCTTGGTGATAGTTACCTTTCCTTTCTTCTTTACAGGCACTTGTTCTTTATTCTCATCCTTTTCTTCTTCTTCTACAATATCTTCTCCTAAGCCCTCGATTAACATTAGAGGTGTGCTAGATTGCATCTTGGTCATCCACTATCTACCTTTGTTAACCGCCTGTGGAAGTTTTATGCTTAGCTCAATTCTTATCTTAGCTTCATCATATGTTCCAAAGTATGGAGCCTTTGGATCAACGGGTTGATTTACTAGGGCTTCAATTATATCCTTTGTTTCATCAATGTTTACCTCATAAGGAAGAGGTTTCACCCATACAATCCTGGGTCTTACTGCCTAAATGTATACTCTATCACAATCAACCATGAAACAAATATCATCTTTATAATCTTCCACCAGTTTTAGTGGAATTCAGAATCTGTTATTCATCTTCTCCTTAAAAGATTCAAAATAGTTATCCATTATGCTTGTAAAATTCTCACCCATTTCTACAATATACTCATTTATCTGATAAAGAATAGGTACATCCTTTCTCCATTTTATTGTGCCTTTTGATGGGAAAAAATTTTGAGCATAGAAAAATAAACAAACCAACAGTGAGCCAAACTTACATGGATTGTTCTTTGAGGTTTGGATGCTCTCCATGTTCTTGTTGAACTGTTTCAACAAAAGATCTGCTAGGTCAAATGACAGATTGTTCTTCACAATTTTATAGGCTAGGTCAACTACTTCACACAAAACACTATTTTGCCGACTTGAACTATATATCTTATGTCCTATTACATATGTGCCAAATTTTAGATCTACATTAGTAATACTGTTAATTTTCATACCTCTACCATCCCATTCGGCTAGGGTTTTTGTAGATTTAGCCTGGGCAAGCATGGGAAGACCAGTGACTTGGTGAATCATCTTCTTTGTTATATCCACTGGTTGCTCAAGCCAAATTTTACCTTCATGTACTTGGCTTAGAATATACCTTATCCATTTTATCTAAAAACCCTGAGGCAAGTGGGTGATATGTGTTAAACCCTTTTCTTCTAAATGTTTATGTCCCGGTTTGAGAACACCATCAACACATAGTTCATCATGAGCAACATCTATCTCTAGGGTTCCAAGTTCTTGAATTGTACCTTTAAAATGACTATGAATGTCATTTACAAGAAGTACCTTTGGAGGAATTTGAGACTGAGCTCCACTCGGATCTAGGGTTTCTGCAATCACAGGCACAAGTTTGAAATCCGGCACTTTCCATTCTCCATGAACTAACATTTCTGAAACTTTCTTTACTCTGGTGGTGGATGAAGCCATGGTAGCACGGTAGAAAAATTTTTGCTTTAAAATTTTGCTTCGAATCGCTTGATCGCACTAGAAATTTCTCTGCTCAAAATGTTGATATTTGCGGTGAAGAATGAACTTGATTTCATGCTTTTTATTAAAACTTTGTCATTAATGCTCCATAGGAATTAGGGTATTGAATTCGACAGACTGTCATCCACTATGCATTAAATGCTCGGTGAAGATTCTGCAACTCAGAGAACATATAAATTCATGCTTCTACAACCTTACTCGATAGCCAAATGAAGTTAGGTTACTCCCGACCTTGCTCAGTGGTAATTGATACCGACCTTCTTGTGATCTTGTTGTATCTTGCATACTGATTTGGATCTATCTTCCTTTCAGTTCAGGAACTATTTTGGAATATGTCTATGAAGATACAGTTCTAGTGCTTTCTTGGAGACTAGTTAGAGTTCATAGAGCCACTCCCTTCATGTGTGACTTTAGGACTGGTTTGCTCGGTAGGTTAATGAATCCACTTCTATCTCATCTACTTCCTAATGCTATTTTCCTTTGCTTTCTTTTCATCTTCAACTTTGCCTAAATTCATGCAGTTTTTAACTATGTGACCAAGCTTAGTGCAATTATAACATCTTATGGTAGAATCCCTTTTTCTCAAGTGGTGCCTTACACAATTCATGCAAATGTGTCCATATTCTTCACAGTAATGACATCTACACCAAGTTTTGTAATCCCAACCAAACATTGCTTTAATAATTTGTTCCACTGGAATGGGTGTTTTAGTTCTTCATTCTGATGCCTTATGACCTTGTTTGCTACATTTGTGACATTTGCCTTCAAATCTTGGTTTCTCCTTGCATTCATTTGCTTTATCACCAAGCTGATTGCAATTGTAGCATTTTCCATTGAATTTTTATTTTCCATTGCTCCAACATTTGTTTGAAGTATGACCAATTTTGCCAAAGTGATTACAGGTAGTTTTTTGATTCTTTTGAGTACCTTGTTTGGAGGATTCACCTTCCTCTTTGTATCCAAGTCCTGCTTTTCCTTTTTGCCTATGAAGGTTTTGTTCATACACCTGATTCATATCTTCTTGAGATTTCAACATTCTCTCATTGATTTGCCTTTCAACATCTAGGTCACTCATCACTCTTAAATTGATTTGCTTTTCAGATCTCAGCTCTTCTCTTATATTTTCATTTTCTGATATCAAAGTCAAGATTTCTTCATTTGCATTGGACATTTGATCAATAAGGTTTTCTAGCTAAAGGGTTTTATTCTGAATTTCATTGTTCTTTCCATCTATTTCATCTTTCATCTTGTTTCTTTGTTCCAAGACTTCAGAGAATCTTGTTGACTGAATTTCTTGTTCTCTTTTCAATTTTCTCACTTCTTCTTACAGAGATCCACTCTTTTCTAGAAATTCTTTGATTGCATTGTTTGCTTCATCTGAGCTGCTTGAAGGGAAAAGGTCTTCAATCTTTTCTTCAACATACTGGTGGTCATTGATCTAATTTGCAAGTTCCTTCCTTCTTTTTAGGGAAAGGGAAAGATGCTCTCTTGCTTCTTTGAGTTGAGTTATGGCCATTTCCAAATCTAGCTTTTCATTCTCAATTACTTTGTTAAGTCTGAATATCTCCATTGTCCTGAATCTTTTCTCAAGCTGTCAAACTTTATTCTGAGAACCACTGAGCTCTGATACCAATTGTTGGAAATATTCAAGATTATCTAGGTTACTGAGAGGGGAGGGGTGAATCAGTAACTTCAAAACTTTTAAGAGATTTAGATCTTAATAATATTAGATTGATAATCTGACTACATGCATGAGTAATAGAAAGAATAAAACATTCATAACACTTTGAACACAAAGATTTGGTGACCTAGAAACCTTCCAAGTAGAAAGTAAAATTGGGGTGGGGATGATACCCACAAAACTTCAATACTGCAGTATAAAGTTTGCCGATTAAGGCTTACAATGATCACTTCTGATGATCTGCCCTGTTAGGAGCAATAAGGACTGCTGGGTCCACCTTGTTAGAGGATTTACAAACATACAATGAAGTATGCACTTGGTTAAGAGATTTTACAAAGACTGTTAAGTCTACCCGGTTAAAGGATTTCAAGCTGATTCACCTATTAGGATGAAACAGTGGATCTCTTGCTTACAACTGTACTTGCTGATTGAGATTCTCTGATGTACCAATCACCTTTTGTGATGGATAGATCTTTGCTACTTCTTATATTGCTGTAGCCCTTTGTAATTTGCTTATCTCTGCCTTTCTCTTTTTCATACTTTTCTATTTCTTCTCTTTGATATGATATAAAACATTATTTATATATCAATCTAAAATAATTACAAGATAATTACAAA
Organism: Chamaecyparis obtusa; assembly: GCA_027943335.1. Classification (NCBI taxonomy): domain Eukaryota; kingdom Viridiplantae; phylum Streptophyta; class Pinopsida; order Cupressales; family Cupressaceae; genus Chamaecyparis; species Chamaecyparis obtusa. The sequence goes on along the minus strand of BSBK01000441.1, from coordinate 1,823,227 downwards.
GTCAGCTCATAAACAAGCTAACACAAATATTACTGAGTCGGCCCAAATATAGTGACTCGATTACTGCAAACTAACTTGGTGACTTTCTGATACTCGGCATCCACTGCGTTACTCGGCATCATCATGCACTTGGTAGAAGTGGAGGCATGGTCCATACTAACCACTCGGTTGTAGTTTTGAACCCGGTATATACTGGAGACTCGGTAGATATAGTGTCACTCGGTAAACACTATCTTGCTCGGTAAGCACTGTTCTGCTCGGTAAGCACGCAGAGTCTGAATAAGTGTTGTCATTGATGACAATCATACTTAATGCCAACAGTGTATTTGTATGTATGTATATGTGTACATATATATATGTGTGTGTGTGTGTGTGTGTGTATGTATATACATACATATATATATATATATGTATATACATACATATATATATATATGTATATATATATATATATATGTATATACATACATATATATATATATATATATATATATATATATGTATATACATACATATATATATATATGTATATGTATATATGTATACATATATGTATATGTATATATGTATACATATACATATATGTATATATGTATACATATACATATATGTATATATATATAGATATATGTATATATATATATATGTATATATATATATATATGTATATATGTATATATATATATATATGTATATATATATGTATACATATATACATATATATATGTATGTATGTATATATGTATATATATATATACATATATGTATATATAGATATATATATATATATCTATGTATGTATATATATATATATACATATATATATATATATATATATATATATATATATATCTATGTGTGTGTGTATATATATTATATACATACATACATACATACATACATACATACATACATACATACATACATACATACATACATACATACATACATATATATATATATATATATATATATATATATATATATATATATATATATATATATATATATATATATATCTATACACACACACACACACACATATTCATTGAATCTACCAGCTTTATGTTCTTCGGCTCCTTTTCTAGAATCATCTCAAATCTCTTAAAGATTTACAATAAAATGTTTTACAATGCATTTAATGCTTCGAAACAATCAATAAATAAAGTCAACACATTTTACATAATCCAAGAATTCAACAATGTCGGCTCCAAAATTAAATTCTCTTCAAATATAAAATTTCTGATGCTCGGTCAATACTATGATTGTTCACTCAGTCTTCATGTAGAACACTCGGTCAATACTAAAACTATCTCCTCGGCTTGCATTGTCTTCCTCAGCAATTTACTGATGCTCGATTGACACTATAATTTTACTTGGCATATACTAACTTGGTCAACACTAACATTGCTCGGCTTAAACATGATTTTTCCATTCTTTTCTTGGTTAAGCCTACCAATTTAGTCTTTAGTCTTACTAAGATAAACAATACATTATCTCATCATAGTGCAACATAGTCAAGTACACTTTGTAGTATCAAGATAACTCAACCTTTCCCTAGGTGCTATTGTTACCAACCTTGCTTAGCCCCTTAGCAACACTCAAATAGATATAGTACTTTCCTAAGTAGCAATAGTCTTACCAATTAACATTTGACATCAATGACAATACAATAATTGTTTCAATTCAGTTTCCAATAGAGGCAACCAAGGAGCAAAGATTAGTTGGTGAAGAAGAAGAGGAAAACAAGTCAGAAAAGGAAGAGAATGCAGAGCCACCAAAGGTAGTAAAATGTAAAATAAGACAAGTTGATGTAGCAACACATGCAAGGACAAGTTCTACTATAGGTAACACTTTACCTATAAGAAGAGGAGTTGCTAAGATCACTAGGCTTGCACAGACCAAGGCTTATCAAAAGAAAAGAGGAACACAAACTCCTATGAAGTATAAGGAGAGAAGAAGACTAATCGGAAATAAAGATGATATTGATTCAAAGGAAGAAGAAAATAGTCAATTCTGAGTTGTAGTAAATAAAACACCACAAACAATTGATGAAATTACAAAATGAATAAGAGAAAGAGGAGGATTAAGTTATCCTAAAATTCAAAGATATTCAATCCTGAACAAAGAGGACCAAGACAAACTTGAAGAGGCTATTATTGATATGGTGATTACATTCAAAATAGTACCATTTGAATTTTCACATATAATACTTGAGGAATTGTGCATTAAAATCTCAGCCAGATGTACCTATGCATTAAACATAGAGAAAAAGATGAGAGAAAGGTCATTGATTCTAGCAATGCCCAATCTATCAATTCCTGAGATTGAGTCTGCAATGTAAACATATGTCAATTTGTTTTTGATGAAATCAAGGGCACTTAATATAGTGCAAGGAAAATTATAGGAAGTTGATGAATAAAGTAGGGAGATTTGGACTACTCAAGATCCTATTCACATCTCTGACACTAAGGAGTCTAAAGAAAAAACATATTCTTAAGATTTCTTATCTTCTACACAAACTGTAATGGAATATATTCCCAAGATGTTGAAGAAAATACAGGAAGAAGAAGTACTCATAGAATTATAGAAGGAAACCTCGATGAGGAAGAAAAGGGTGATGAAGATGTAACTATTGCTACCAAAAATCAAGAAGAATCCCAAGCTGCCAAGGTATCTAGAGCACAAATTTTAGGTGATTTACCTACTCTTGTACAAGAAATTGATACAGTTGCCGAGAAACAAACATAAATGGTACAAGATAAAAACTTTTAAATTTATTTAATTCTATTATTGATAATCAACTCGAAGATACTAAGACATAAGAAAGTATACCACTTGAGAAAGAAAAGGATATAGTTGATGGCAAGGGTGATGAAGTAGGAAAAGACACTGAGCATTGTGGTGATTCTACAAAAGATGAAGAGACCACTGAGACAATAAATACATAGGTAAATGAAAAAGGAGATAAAGATAAAAATAAAGTAGATGTCTCTACTACAGTTACAAGGACACAAGACCTAGGACCTCAGACTGAGGGAATTTCTATGGGGCAAGATAAGGAAGAAAATGTGTCTACCGAGCCACCAAATATTCATCAGGAGCAATAGGCTCTAGTTCTACTTAATCAGTCACTATCATCAAGCAAGAAGGAGAAGAAGAAGAGAAAGAAACATGGAAGTAAAGGTCCAATCACACTTGATAAAATCATTGAAATACCTACTTATGAATTGAGGACATTGGACCCTTAAGCTCTTAGAAGATATGGAGAGCTATGCACCAGGAAAGTATCTTTGGAGAAGCTGAGGCAAAAAAGTAAGAATTAATAGGTGCTAGAAGATGTAAAAGAAATTTTTATGCAAGTTGTTCAAGATGTCAATGTTGATAAGAGTACACCTATCATTGACCAACTTGTGTTAACCAAAAATATCAATGCACCTACCATAGATGCAGAATAGAAAATAGAGGAAAGAGCTGAAAAGAAGATAGAGTGCAAAGTCACCGAGAAGATCAGCCAAGTAGTGGTAATACACAAAGTAAAACTTTTTGAAACAATACATGACATTGAAGGTATCATTTAGAAAATCCTTATTGTTATGCATAAATTATGTACACTAGAATCTTTTACTAAGACATTAATGATCAATTGAAGAAATTGGATGAATAATTGAAGAAGGTGCATATAGTCTTATCACCAAACCCCATGTATTTCAATTGCATTATTCAAAAGTGAAAAATATTCAGGGGTTGCACCATGACTTGAGAAAAGAAGAAGACTGCATTAGAGATCAAATAACTAAGTTATAGGTTGAGTTATTACCACACATTGAGGTGATATAGAAGCATGTAAAGAAGGCAAAATAATTGATTTCCACCTACGAGCTTTCTATAGTTTATCACCATTTTGGTATGCATGCACAGTTAGGCATAGAACAAATTGCCTTAGAAATTCTAAAGGGGGGATGGGAAAACCTCATGGAAAATCTACAGAAAACCCATCGAAATATTTTTGATGAGCTGTAAGTACATTTTTTGGAATTATTGTCAAAAAAGGGGGAAAACTATCTATAGTCTACGTACTTTACTGAGTATTAGTATTGATAGTGGGAGTTTACGAGTTTACAAGTTTTTGAAAAAGATTTTAAAAAATGTCATACATATGTGTTTTTATTACTAATGCCAAAGGGGGAGAATGTTACACCTAATTGCATTAAGTTTTGTCATTAGTGCCAAACATATAGTCGGTAAAGAAAAGAAAATAGACAAGTCGGTGAAAGCATAAAGTATAGTAACCGAGCAGAGCATAAGGAAAAAGACATGTTAACTGAGCATGGACTTGACCGAGCATCGACACCGAGTACAGTGATCACTGAGTATACCTATTTACCAAACATTAGTATTTTAATTAGGCCGAGATACAGTATTTACTGAGAAATGCAGGATTCACATAGAAGTTTGTAATGACACTGAAAATGAGGCAAATGGTTTATACTGATCTAGAAAATAGATTACATAAATTGAGGTAAAGATTTCTTGGAGATTTCAAATGGATTGGTGATGATCCCTATGAAGATTTGAATTAGGTTATTCATTTGGATCAATGATCGAATGTGTTCTAGATGTTTCCATAACCCTAATTGGGTCTAAATTGTTATGATTTAAGTTTTGTTAAGATAACAAATCAGAATAATAGTGATGAGAAGTATCCTATAGGAGAATACATCTGAAGATTAGACTTGGGTTATCATGCTAAGTATTGACTAAGCATAAAGGTTTATATTAGAAGAAGAACAGAGGCTAACGAGAAATAATTTGAGGAGACATAGTTGATATCTATCATAGAAAGGTGATTTCACATAAGGGCTAAGAAGATATGATATTTTGCAAACTAAGTTGCAACAACCAGATCAATTATGTTGTTACTTTCTAACAATTATAATAGGAATCTCTTAACATAGTAGACTTAATCATCTCATTGTAAATCTCTTAACCGAGTGCATACTTAAAGAGTGTTGCTAAAATCCTCTAACAAGGTAGATCTTAATAGGTCTTAAATGTTATTCCTAATAGGGTAAGATCATCAAAAGTGATTAAAATTTGTATGTCATAACATGCAACTTTATTATTTCAGTAGTGAAGATTTGTGGGTTTCATCCCCACTGTAGTTTTTACCTTCTAACAAGGTTTTCTACAATATCAAAATATTTTTGTCAAATGTGTGAAGTTTCATGAATGCTTATTTGATATTTTAAAATTATTTTACATTTTAGTTATGTTCATGAATGAATGGTAACTATGAATATGACTGTCGGTTAATGAAGGATATTATCTTGTGGATTGAGAAATTTTTTTAGGGTTATTGATTCACCTTTCCCCTCTTAGTAACTCACCTTTCCATAATCCCAACACTTATTTTTCTCCTTCTCCACTCTGGCTTTGTAGATCTTAAACATGTGAACAGCTTCAAATTTGTCCTTTAGGAACACAACCCACATCATTCTAGAATAACCATAAAAAAAAAACATGAAATATCTATCACCATAGTAACTCTAAGTTCTCATTGGACCACATAGATCGGTATGAAACAGATCTAAAATAATTTCAGAAGAATATTTTTTACTGATGAAACTAGAACTAGTTAACTTCCCAAGCTGACATTATTTACACATTGCATTATTTAGTTTCATTAGGATAGGTAAACCTCTCACTATCTTCATATTATTTAATTTGATCAAGTTATCAAATTTACATGACAAAACCTCTTATGCCATAACCAATAATCTTCTACCCTAGCAATCAGACAACTCTTAATAGTAGAATTTAGATGGAATAAGTTACCTTTAGTTTGTTCACCTGTACCAATCCATTCTCTCGATTTTCCAATAATCTTGTATATACCTTCAATGAACTCCCATATATATCCTTTTTTATTCAACTAAGAAACACTTAAAAATATATTTCTCAAACCTTCAACCCAATAGACATCATCACAATTTTTTTATCATTCAAAGAAATAGATCATTTATCTTTTACCAAATAGGGAGCTTCATTTCCAAATTTTACCAAGCCACCATCAAATTATTCCATCATGATAAATTTTCTTCTATCACCGGTCATATGATGAGTGCACCCATTGTTAATAATCCAACTACCACTATGATTCATGTTAGAAATTAAAGCTTTCTCACCTTCTTCTGAGGGTACTACCTTTAATGCAACATACACAATTTCTTATTCATCTCTTCCATCATATTCTTAATTAGTAACACCTTCCTCATCTAGGTATCATGCTTTATTGCTTTTATCCTTGAATCTCCTTGGCTTATCCTTCCTATCATTATCAAGGCATCTAGAGGCAATATTATCAATCTTATTACATGAAAAGCACTTGGAAGGCAACTTTCCCTTATATTTACCTTTTCCTCTAGGCAACCTTTTATCAAATAAAGCTTTCAATTCCTCATGTCATCTTTTTTTAGACATGACAAATTCATAATCATTAGAGTAATATGTTGAAGAGCTATTAGATATCTCCTTTACTTTCCTAGATGGTGCAAGAGTCAATGATGACTTGAAAGAAACTTCAAATTTTGGTATACTATTATCATAATTGCTTAACTCAAATGTAGTTAATTTCCCTATCAATGCATCAAGGGTAACAATAAAAAATCCTAGAGATCTAAGCTCTTGTATAGATGAAACCCTAATAGAATACTGAGGTAATAAAGTTATCAACAATTTTCTTACCACATCCTCCTCAATAAGATTACCACCAACACCTTGGATAGCAACAAAAACTTCTTTTATTCTCTGACTATATTGCTCAATGTTCTCATTTTCTTGCATCCTCATGTCATCATTTTTTTCTTTCAAACTATCTACCTTTTCATTCTACACATGTGGATCTACACCATACAAGGTCTTCAACTTATCCCACATCTCATAAGTAGTATCTAAGTCTTTGACATCAATAAACTCTACATATGAAAGAGTGTTGGCAATAGCTTCCACGGTAGCAGTATGTTCTTGCTTAATCTTTAATTGATCTGTAGTCAGAGTTCCTAAAGGGATATTATAATTAGTAACCACATGATCCTGATACTAATCACCCATACCTTTAGGATAGAGCTTCATCTGGTCACACAAAATTGAGTAGTTCTCTCTTGTGAATTTAAGACTTTCCTTTCTCATCATCTTCGTATCTTTACCTCAAGTTGTTAGTCTTCAACACAATAGAGGACCAATACTATGATACCAATTATTAGTCCTAAGATCTGATTACTAAGAGGGGCGGTGAATCAGTAGTCTGCCAATTATGAAAATTTTTAACCTCTTAAATTTTATAACAATATTCACAAGACTAACTTAATAGCAGCAAATAAAAATCATAACCATAAGCATATCCACATAATAATGAATCATTTGACACTAAAATTTATCTCATGGAAACCTAATTTGAGATAAAATCATGGTGGGAATTAGTACCCACTAAATGATGTACTCTTCTAAAGTGCGCCTTGTGAGGAGCTTAATCCTATTAGGAGTTTACAATAATATTTTTAGGTGCTACCTAGTTAAGGGATTTACCTTAGGATTTTTAGGACCTTTACCATGTTAAGAGTAGCCTTGTTAGAGGACTTTAGACACATGCTAATGTGCCACCCTATTAAAGGATTTACAATAAGAAAATGTCAGAATCCACCTGGTTATGGGATTTTGATTGTTGTAACTGTTAGGGAATAAAATAAAGAATGATATGTGGAATAGAACCACCACTACTTGATCGAATCCACTAAATCACACAATCTCTTCACAATACACTTAACTTTGTCCTAGCTTGATTTCAACTCCTACTTTACAATTGCACTTGCCCAACACACTCAACTTAAAACTTCATCCTTTATATATTGAAATATTAATTCCACCACTTTAACCAAGCACTAAATCTGAAATATATTTGAATTTCAAGTATCTCTCTTAGATCCAATGCTCCACAAAATAAAACTCAATGTACAAAATAATTTTCCAAGACTGCGTTGGTTTATACAATGAATTACATAGAATTTTATATCAAGGGGTCAAACATATTTTGACCAAACACATGCTTCCTCTAGAATTTGATCAACACACTAGTATCGAATAATGTGAGTCTAGATCATCACCTCCGATCATGAATGACTCAACCAATTCCACCACAACCTCAACATCAATCACCGATCAAAGATTTACTTTATCATGTAAACAACTATGCCTCTTCTCACCTATCGCCTACCATGTACACCAATCACTCAAATTAGTTGTGGTCATAACCATAGCTTCTACATACTATAAACAACTTTCTTTTGTGACATCCCCACATAACTAATCATAGATTTGACAAACCAATCAAATCACCTATCATCTGTCACTAAGTGTTTTAGCAGTTACACTAATAGCCTTCAACCAACTATAACTTTCTTACCGATGTACATCAACAGTAGTGGTCATGCATTTGACATTCAAAGACATCCCCAAATTTGAATTGCTACAATTGAAACTGATTGCAACACCTTGATTATCATACTTATATTTACAAACATACTAGGAACACTAGGTCAATACTTGATATCTGATGCAGGAGCATCCTGGGTGTAAGAGCAATCTTGCATCACCTAAAAATATTTTTGTTTTTATTTTCAATAAGGGCTATTTTGTGTAGAGCTACTATTTATGAAAAGTTACTATTTTTGATAATTTTCGTATGTGCTCAGAATGATCTGATTTCTTTCTTGGAGGTTCATTTTGGTCATATAAGTCTGCCAGTAAAGTTTCATTGCCAGATCAAGTGTATATTGGAAGATATTGAAGATTTTCGGTATTGGCAGCAGGGTACAGAAACTTTGAACTTAGTTTTGAAGGCTTTAGAGGCCCCGGATGAGGTCAAAAATTTGGGTGACGAGCGCTTGCACCAGTCAAGCCTGTAGAGCGCTTCGCGGCATTTTTGAAATGGGGTTATAATAGCCGAGCGGGTCAACGGGTGATGACTTATGGTCTTTGGAAGTTGGGCCACCTGAAATGGTGAAAAATAATTTTCTTCAAAATTTCTGTTCGGGTTTCAAAGGTTATCTTGAGCCGACTATGATGTAATAAAATGTAAAATAAAATAATTCTAAGTTTGGTCGGCCTTATTAGCTAAAAATTCTGGAACCTTCCCAGGCGGTGGAAAATTGCCTATATAAGGAAGGCTGTATTATTGTCTTAGGCAGTTCAGAACAGTTCTGGGTAGTAGATCTGGGTAATAGTTCGAGGCTTTATCCTACAGAATATTGTAAGGGAATGCCCATGTGGCTTTGCATATTGTAATTCTGAAAGTTTGTAATTCCACATTTGTGGAGATAATAAGAAGCCAATTTTCTGTTCTTGCATATTGTTGTTGTTTCTCTATTTCTGTTATGTGTTTGTGGTATTAAGGGGAGCACCCTTCATCAAGTGGTATCAGAGCAGGATTTCTTGAGTGTGTAAACAGATCACCGACTGTGAGGTATTTTGCACCAGGACCGTGGCAAGGGTTTCAGCGCACATCGTGAAAATGCCTCCACGAAGGGAACGTGGCGGAAGAGCTGGTGTTGTAACACCTGAGGTTAGAGAGCTGCAGAGACAAGTGCGAGCATTGCAAGAAGAGATTCGCAGAGGAATGAATCTTAATGTCAGAGATGAAAGTGAGGATGAAGCCGAAGAAGAATATCAAGAAGGAGAAGCTGAAATTGTGAACCAGGAGGAAGAAAGACTTTTTCGGGCGATTTCCAAGATTGGGAAAAGACCTAAGATTGAGGTTCCTACATTTTCTGAAAATCTTAACCCAGAGGAATTGATCAACTGGATCAATGAATGTGAGGAATATTTTGAGTACGAAGATGTTGAGGATCCTGATAGGGTCAAATTTACGAAAGCCAGATTGAAAGGTCATGCGAAGATCTGGTGGCAAGAAATTCAATTAGAGTGAAATAGAAGAGGGAAAAATAAAATCACAAGATGGGATCAGATGGTGGATAAATTGAAATGACAGTTCATTCCTGTTGATTATGAGCTTGACCTACTGAAGAAAATGCAGAGTTTGAAGCAAGCAGGAAGATCTGTTCAGGAGTATACAAAGGAGTTCTACCGACTTCTCATCAGAACAGGCCATGCAGAAGCTGATAAGGAGAAAGTTGCCCAATACCTTAATGGGTTAAGGCCAAGTATTCAAGAGGAGCTGAATCTGGTTCGAATGAACAGTATTGAAGAGGCATACCAGTTTTCCCTAAAAGTAGAGGAAAAGCTGAACAAGAAGTTTGAGAGCAGACAAAATGGAAGAGGTCGTGGTGGAGGATCTGGTGGACGATCATATGGTGGCCGAAATGAAGATCTGAAAAAGAAGAATGAGGCCAGTAGTAGTCAGAATCAGCAAGAAAATAATTCTAATCGTTTCCAAGATCAGAATAATAGAGATCAGAGAGGAAGAGGAAGAGGACAAGGATCTGGAAGAGGTGGCTTCCGTGGAACATGTTTTCACTATGGAGAAGAAGGTCATAGGGCATTTGAATGTCCTCAGGGCCAAGGAAGAACAGATAGGAGAAATGAAGGCCAGGCTAGAGTTGCACATGTAGATGAAGATGCCAGATCATCAAATTCTGAAGATGCTAAAAGAGGAGAAACGTTGATTAACAAAAGAGTCCTGTTGAGTGGTGAGAATGAACCTGAGCAAAGAAGGAGCCTGTTTCGCACCAGGTGCAAGTGCGAAGGTAAATGTTGTGATATGATTATTGATAGTAGAAGCACTGACAATTTGGTGTCAGAAGAGATGGTGACAAAGTTGAAGCTCAAGAGACAGAAACACCCACATCTATATCGGATTGCCTGGGTACAGGATGACCACAAGGTCATGGTCAATGAACAATGCCTGGTGAAGTTCAAGATTGGCGGATACCAAGATGAGGTATTGTGTGATATCATATCTATGGATGCATGTCATATGTTGTTGGGTAGACCATGGCAGTTTGACAGATGTGCTGTACATGATGGTCGTGCGAATACCTATTCCATGACAAAGGATGGAGTGCGACATAAGCTAAAACCATTGAAGGAGACTGAAGAAAAGGTATGTGGTAATGCAAGGATAACTTTTGTTGATGGAAGAAATTTCCTATATGGTATGAGGCATGAGCATGTATGTTTTGCTTTAATTCCAAAAGCCAGTAAAGAGGAAGTAGAAGATGTTCATGTAGAAGTTGCAAATTTGTTGAATGAGTTTCAGGATATTGTATCTGATAACGTGCCTGATGGATTACCACCAGTCAGGAAGATCAGTCATCAGATAGACTTGATCCCAAGAGTGAGTTTGCCGAATAAGACAGCACACAGAATGACACCTGCAGAAAGTGAAGAGTTGAACAGACAAGTACATGAGTTGTTACAGAAAGGATTGATTCGAGAGAGTCTGAGTCCCTGTGTTGTACCAGCGGTATTAAGACCAAAGAAGAATGGAGAATGGAGGATGTGTACAGATTCTAGGGCAATAAACAAGATTACAATCAAGTACAGGTTTCCATTGCCACGAATGGATGATATTATAGATTGTTTGAGTGGAGCTGTGTATTTCTCAAAGATAGATCTGAAGAGTGGATATCACCAGATTCAGATCAGAGAAGGAGATGAATGGAAGACTGCCTTCAAGACAAAGGAAGGACTATATGAGTGGTTAGTCATGCCTTTTGGGCTAACCAATGCACCGAGCACTTTCATGCGGCTCATGAACAAGGTTCTAAAAGAATTTTTGGGTAAGTTTGTCATTGTTTACCTAGATGATATTTTGATCTTTAGTAAGACATTGGAGGAGCATATGATGCATATTCGTATGGTATTTGAAAAGTTGAGAGAAGAGAAATTGTTGATTAATTTGAAGAAGTGCAGTTTTGTGAAGAAAGAGTTAGTGTATTTGGAATTTGTAGTTTCAGCAGAAGGTCTGAAAATGGACCAAGAGAAGGTACAGGCTATTCTTGAATGGCCTACTCCAAGGAATGCTACTGAGGTAAGATCTTTTCATGGTCTAGCTAGCTTTTACAGAAAGTTTATCAGAAACTTTAGCAGTATTTGTGGACCCTTGACTAAAACAATGAGAGGGGATAGAAAAGAATTTAAGTGGACTAATGGGGCAGAAAAGAGTTTTCAATTGTTGAAATAAAAAGTTACAGAATAACCTGTTTTAGCACTTCTAGATTTTAATAAGGTGTTTCAAGTAGATTGTGATGCTAGTGGTACTGCAATAGGAGCTGTTATGAGCCAAGAAGGTAAACTTGTTGCTTATTTCAGTGAGAAGTTAAATGATGCCAAGAGGAAATATTCTATTTATGATCAAGAATTTTATGCTATAGTTCGGGCATTAATGAAGTGGAGACATTATCTACTTCCTAAGGAGTTTGTTTTGTATACTGATCATCAAGCTTTGCAATATTTGAATAGTCAAGGAAAATTGAATCAAAGGCATTTGAAATGGGTTGAGTTTTTGCAGAGTTATACATTTGTTTTGAAACACAAAAGTGGAAAATCTAATAAGGTTGCAGATGCTCTTAGCAGAAGGCAACTATTGCTGACAGAGATGTAGATTGAGGTGGTTGTGTTCAAGGAACTCAAAAATTTGTATCCAGAGGATCCTGATTTTGGTGAAGCTTGGAAGGCTTGTACAGAACCTGTTACTCTAGACAGGACGAAATGGCTGGATTTTATCATCCAAGATGATATGCTATTCAGAGGGAGTCAGTTGTGCATTCCACGAAGTTCTATGAGGAAGAATCTCATCAAGGAGAAGCATAGTGGAGGATTGGCTGGACATTTTGGTCGTGATAAAACCCTTGCTTTGGTTGGTGAGAATTATTATTGGCCACAATTGCAGCAAGATGTGAAGAAGTTTGTACAGAGTTGCAGAGTATGTCAGATGGCGAAAGGAGTGAAGCAGAATACAGGGTTGTATCAGCCATTACCTATACCAGAGAAGCCTTGGGAGGATATCAGTATGGACTTTGTTGTTGGTTTACCGAGGACACAGCGGGGACATGATTCAATGTTTGTAGTAGTTGACCGATTTTCAAAGATGGCACATTTCATTCCCTGCAAGAAGACTAAAGATGTTGTTCATGTAGCAGAATTGTTTTTCAGAGAAGTAGTGAGACTTCATGGTTTGCCAAAGACCATAGTTTCAGATCGGGACACTAA